>JAKLNG010000005.1:0-600000 GCA_022814565.1 Phaeophleospora eucalypticola | reverse complement strand
ACAAAATCTGTCTCACCACATCGTCTAGATTCTCCTCTTGCATTCCTAGCACCTTTCGATCTGCTTGCGCTTTCGATTCGAAATCTCCTTCCGGGGACATATAGTAGGCGTACATCAAATCCGCACCTAGCATCGGATCGCCTTCACTCGCGAGCTTTACCTCCGCTGCTTTCTTCCGCTCTGCGATGGTGGAGTGGCTGATGCTCCAGTCTGAGTCTGAAGTCCCGGTGGCGCGCTTCACGGCATCGAAGAGCTGGGTTTGCGTGATGAGGAAGGAAGAGATGTAGACGAAGTTGTTGGAGTAGGTTTCCAGGGAGCTGAGTGGGAGGGACAGCAGTTTTGCGATTCCTAGGCCGCTTTGGGAGAGAGAGGAGGTGCTGAAGGGGGTGCTGTCGGTGTAGAGGGTTGCGGTTTTGGAGGGGGCGTGGATGCCGAAGAGGCCGGATTGGAGGGACTGTGGATGGTATTAGTGATGGGGATGGATTCTTGCCGGTTATTGAAGCTGCTTACGAGTTCCATCCATGGGCCCGTTGCTACTCCAATCCACTTCAAACCGGTGTAAATCTTCGAAAGCTCGTTCAATTGCTGCGTTGCCGCGATCTTTGGATGGACAAGCGGCACTGATTTCCACAGGTGGTATTTCGTCCCATCGCCGCCGTACTCATTGGGTAAAATCCATTTGACTCCAGCCTAGACGATTCCAATGTTAACAGAGACGATGCCACACCACTTCCTATATTTACATCGCAGGAGAATATACCTTCGCAGCAGCCTCGATCAACTTGGGCTGAGAATCCGTCGCAAAGAAGCCCAATGCGATCATCACCGCATCCTGTCCAGCAAATGCATCTTGCAAGAAAGCGGGATCGTCGTAAGATCCCCTCTGAACCGTAACCTGAGGAGATGAAGGAAATGTAGCGGTGGATTCTGGACGAGAGATGATGGTGATCTGGATGGATTTGTTGATCGCCAGTAGGTGCTTTAGAGTTGGAGCGCCGATGTTGCCGCTTGCCTTCGGAAAATCAGTACTATTTGAGCATCATTGAAATTTTGGTATCTTACCCCGATGAGGGCAACCTTCTGAAGGTAGTTGTTGGTCGATGACATGTTTGGTAGCAAATGTTGTTAGACAGCGTGAGGCTCTAGACGTCGTATGAAAAGTTGATATCCTGCTTCTGTCCATACTTGCAACATCGGCACATCCATACCTTTAAATACCTGGTCGCGGTGTCGTAAGCAAGTGAGGTTCTTGTCCCTTCTATTACTACATTTGTCATCTGACCAAGATGCCAAGAAGGTTCAGGACGGCGACGCATGTCTGTTACAGTCCGCTTCCAGGTTTTGTAAGCTGAAGTGTCGCAGTCGTGCGTCGTTGGGCTCGTAGGTTTGCGCCTGTTGGTGGTGAAAGCCTCGGATTATTGCGAGCCCGCTTCATTGTGAAGCACACTTCACGTCCACACTTGCTACTTCTAGCTCTCTGCCTCCAATGATGCCAGCAAGCCCTGCCGTCAGTAGCCGGGTCAGATAGGTCTCGAAAGCGTTCGACTACCTCGGACAGCCAGCTTAGGGAAAAGTTCTCCGCCGGATTGACTCAAGACAGGTCCTTGATAGCAGTCGTAAGTAAAGTGTTAAACATTAATATTCATATTGCGATAGATGGATGCTGCGGTCGTAGTGTGCGGTTCGCAAGGCGTATTGAGAAGCCGTCAATCAGGTCTCATCGTGCAGCGCCGTCTTCGACTGGATGCAAAACCTCGATGCGTAGGGTGAGATCTCCCATGGCATGAAATGGCTCAATCCCTCAAATTAATTCCGCGACTGCACGTCGAAACATTGCTGGGCATGGACTTGAGTACAGATGCAGGTCTCTTCGAGTCCGTCGCCTCTTTCAGCCCTTCTGACTCCACGCGGACCAACGTCGAAACGTAAACTCCTTATTTTCCGCCGCGCTGCTTCGCACACCAATCCATGAAAAGGCCAACATCCTTTACAACAGCGGGAGGCGTGCCTAGCTTCTGCATCCACATGGGCAGGTTTCCTTTGGCATCACTTGCTGTCCCCATCTGCCATCGTACTTTCTTGCCATTCTCGATGAGCTCTCCACGCTCAATGCTGCAGTACATTCCAGTCGTTACCTTGGAGTCGTTGGTATATTTGGATTCCTTGATCTTGCTCATGTCAACCGGTATTTGCACGTCGATGAATTCCTGCTCTTTCTTTGCTGAGATGACCAAGACTGGGAACGAGCGGTTGTTGAGTGGAAAGGGTATGTTGTGCATCATTTCCATGAGCACGCAGTCCACCTCTTTCCAGCCTTCAACCTCCCTGCCGATTGTCTCGAGTTCATTCTTCCAATCGACCACTTTGTGCGCGTCCAGGACATCGGGGGTGTAGTCTTTCTCATGCTGGCTGTGATCGGCTCTCAAGCCCTTGTCGAACTCCTCCCAGCTCGCTGTGCCTCGCTCCGCCTTGTTCTCGTGTACACTTTCACGGGCAAACCACACCTCAGGCGCGCCCATTGTTCGTCCATCTTCTGGAAGATCGTGTGCGCTAATTTCGTGTTCGAGGAGCTCGACTGAGGCTGTGGATGGAGGAGAGGGTCGGTTTCTGCCCTTGACTTTGAAGTTGGTCGGTAGGTATCCAGTGATGAAGTTGTGACCCTCCTCGAGAATTGTAGCCAGGAACGTTTGCAGCTCTGGCGGACCGCCTGTCGTTTGAAGGGATGCGAGGGTTGGATGTGCTGGGAGCTCAGAAGGCTTAAGTGGTCTCATGCGGATGTAAGATCCCAGAGCGGTTGCGTTGGTCGCCATGTTCGAAGCTATTCTGTTATGCGAGCGCGTACTCTGAGCACCTACAGTAGATGTATACTATTTCTGCTGATGGCAGAAGAGAAAGCGGAGGCCGTCTCTGTCTAATAAAGGGTTTCGCTAGAGAAAGCGTGGTGCAGCGAGGCGGGTAAGCGCAACGATGATGATGCGGTCGTTGCAAGTCGAAAGTGAGACGAATCGCCACAGCCAATGACAAGCAAGGGCGCGTCTCACCTGGACGAATGGAACGGCAATCGAGAGCTCTGCGACAGATAGAGAGCAGCATAAAGCTCCTCCTCTTTGCAATGGCTGCTCAGGTAGACGAGAAATATATTCGCTGTCGTGTCTCAAAACCCGAGAAATTGACGGGCGCAATTGTGAGGTCGATTCCAAGCCATCAGGATCTGTACTTCAGTTCGTATGGTCCCTGTCCCTCGAGACGGATATGTGAAAGTCTCACATGAATTCCAGAATCGACATGGTGTCACGGATAACCCAGATAACAACCAAGGACGAGCACGACGAGCTCGTCGGCCAGTCGAAGGGTATTCCAACAGTCATCTACGTGTCGAATTCCGTCTTGCCTGCTTGCAAGAATTTCACGCCCAGATACGAGCGGTTGGCCGAGCAGTGGGCACCGATGGGCATTCAATTCTGTCAACTTGAGTTCACCGAGAAGACGTCGATGATGTTCAAATTCGCGCCAAATCAGCTACCAGTGACTGTCTTCATGGTCCACGATAACTGGTGTAAGACGGTAATGGGTGCAGATTTGAGCGCCATGGAGGACGTCTTGGGAGATTTGCTGGAACAGGCAGAGAAATAGGTCGCAGGCTGAAGTGATATCTCACCGCAAATTGGCGAGGTGAGGTCGAAAGAAGATTGGTGATGGAGATGAGTAGTGAGTTGTTCCGTTATGATCTTGGTAGCGATCCCGGTGTTTTACCGCTTACATAATTGGCCGCTTCGGCAACCAAGTTTGTTGACGGACCTCATCTTGAAATAAACACATTCGCAATTCTCGATCCTCAACACCAGCATGGAATAAACGGCATCTTGGACATTCACATACTTGCAAAGTATGTCTTTCGAACAGTATGCATTATCTCACAGCGACGTAGCCGGTCAGAAGCGCAAACGAACCAGCCAGGAGGCGGCGACTGTTCAGGAGGAAATCGCATGGACTGCGGCGAGATGCAACCGACTCCTGAGGTCCATCAGTTCTCGCATTGGCGTTTTGAGACGACTTGCAAATACGGAGCACCAGATAGATGCGGATCGAAAGCGCTCTAAACCGAAAGTCCTTCCGCGAGCTGGCAACAGAGCTTCAGAAGCAGATCCAGTGTGGCTACCAGGTGGAACTCGCAAGCCAGCTAGAAAGACTTATGCCGGAAGAGCAAAAGCAACGAAGCCGAATCGCCGGGAAAATCAGCCAAGGGAAAGCTTCGGATCTATTGCCTTTCCCAGTCCTTTTGTGAGACGACTGGCAAACAGCTCCGCGTATGACGAAGCTTCTACGCGAGAGGCGCGAACCTTGCTGAACGATTCCCACGAAACCAATAGACGGTCAAGACAACTTCCGATCAAACCAAACTCCTCCATCGAGGAAGCTGAGAGAGCGCTCATATCTGCATGGCATACATTATTAACGCAGACAAAATGCACCGACCACAAGCCTCCACGGACAGGGGCACGTTCACTCATGAGTACTTGCCTCCGCAAGATACCAGAATACATCGAAATGGAACACGATGGCCTCGAAGAAGATGACGAAGCCGGAGATGTCTCCTCTGAGATTCTTCTCGACTTGGAAAGCTTGGGCACCAAAGAGAACGCTGGGTGGCCTGGACTGCGTGAAGTTGCAAGAGCTCATGGTCTTCACCTTCTCCGACGAGCGGTCGAAGAGAACTGCCTATCTGAAGGAATAATGGACGAATTAATCAGACAGGCTGGTCGCTTCAAGCACTTCGATGCTATTGATGCAATTGCGGAGATTGGACTTGCGAGTTTCAGCAAGACATTCCCACAGTGGCTCAACAAATCAATATGGTACTGCAAGAATGCGGGATCGAGTCATCCGTTGCGTATTGCATCAGAATGGCTTGATGCGGATCCGACCCAGCTGGTGAAGGTCTCGCAGACGACAGACCTTTGGCCGTGTCTTCTGGACGACCTGGCACGCGCAACTAGCAGCGGTGCTAGCAAGTTCCTTGTCAGCTGTGGCAGCGCTATACGTGTCCTAGAAGATGAAGGATCCCTGGCGTCTGGCATTGCCGTGGCAGTCAAAGCAATCATGATCAAGATCACCGTGATGGCTGCTGCTTCGTTGGTGCTTAGCGACTCGGGAGACGAAAGCCTGCTGCTGCAAGACACGGTTCATCTCATTGCGGCTGGATCTGCCTTCGACTGTCTGGATACAAGCCCAAAAAGACCATCAGATCTCAATGCCTTTTTCATCATGTGTTCACAGCTCCTGCTGGGTCTCAATCTGAAACACCGCTCGAGGCATGGAGTTTTGAGCAATGACAAGCTCTCAGACGTCCTCCACAAGCCATACAAAGGACGAGCAAGTGGATCTGTTGGTCTTCGAAATCAGCAAGAGAGCTTTGCATCAGCATTTGCCGATGGCATCACGGAGCTGGGAGGAAAACTTGACTCTGATCTCCTAGAGCGCTTTCTTGAGAGAACACTGGAACATCGCGGTTCGGAACCTTTGCTACAACAAGTTGCGATGCAAGTCATCTCGCTCGCTAAGCAGTCAGCCACAGTATCGGAAGGTGAGCTATACAACGACTACATGCGCCGGCTGGAAACCTCGACCAACGAAGACGAGCACGACGATTTGGCGGCCATCCGAACACCCTTCCAGTCCAACAAAAAGAGCGGCCGAGGGAACTTGCGCTGGGAGTCAGGTATTTGTGAGTGGGTGACCATGACACCCTTCCCTTCGGCAAAGGCATTTCAGCAGAGCCAGGACAACACCCCGCTCCTGACAGACAGCGACGGGGAGGACGACCAATCCGAAGACAAGGGTTCCGACAGACCAATCACGCCCAATTCATGCTCCCACAGCGGTAGTCCAAAAGTCATTGTGAGGCTTAGTAAAGGCGACACGGGCACAAGTACCCCGGTCTTGCCCGTCACGCCTCAAGACAAATCCTACAACAGTCCCAAAGTCATCATCAAAGCCGCGTCGCCGGATGTGCTTGCGCTTTCCACCAAGCCAAAGCGGAAGAGCGTGACTTTGAATGATTCGGGTTGGAAAGTGAGCAAGAAGAGAAAGTCGGGGGAGAGCTTGCAGGCAAAGAGAAAATCGAGCCGCATCTCTGCTGCGTCTGCAAGAGATGAGGAGGTAGGCAGTGCGGATGAATTGGGATTTTGAAACCGCCCCGAGGATGATACTTGTGATGCTTGTTCAATTGCTTCGAATGCTCAGGATACCCACTACTTGCATACTCCCTACGATGCGAATGCCAATCCATTGCTGAAGAACTGATCAGATTCATAATACCCTCATAACCCTGTCCAAGACTCCTTGTACGCCAAACTTCGCAGACTCCAAGGTATCATCACGATTTGCATCACTCTGCCGAAGACTGCGTCGGTCCGTCGACACCAATGTCTCCACTCTGCACCTTTCCAAGGTTCTTCAGCAAGAAGCTTCGCTTGAAATACGTATTTGGATGCAGAATCGTGTCGAGTTCGCTTGCGGGCCAGAGGGATTCGTCTTTCACCTGGTCACGCTGAGGTTAGCATCGCTCTGTAGTAGATTATTGCCACGCGGGCTGGTCTTACCTTTTTGATCTCGTTCTTGTGCGCGGACTCGAAGACGCGGTTGCAGGCAATGTGATACCTCTGCTTCCCGACGTCCTCCCTCACCGTCTTCAGCAGATCTCGATCGCTGACGCCGACGTTTTGCAGCAGTGCGATGAGGTTGTCAGGACTATACGTCCTGTACGGACACCCATGATTCTGGCCTGAAGATGGCAGCGCCTCCGTCAGAAGCTTCTGACAACTGTACGGCGTGTACCCTCTCCCTCTCCGATTCGCATCTCCACCCACATCGCCATACGCGTGGCGAATATTGTATAGGTATTCGGATTTGAATTTGTCGTCCGTGATGAGCTTGAAACTGCGGCGCCAGAAGGTTATACATTCTTGCAGGTTGAGGCCGATGCCTTTGAGGAAGAGTGTGTACTGTAGTCGGCCGAAGTGTTTGAGGTGGTTGTTCTTCCGGAGTTCGCGGTGGAGGTTCTGCATGCAGAGCGGGAATTGGCTGCTTAGGCCGTCTATGGATGCTGCTGTGATGTTTGCGCCGTCACCGATGCTTGAGGACTCGGCGTATTCTGCATCTGGTGCTACGAAGGATTGGGAGAGATGGTGAAGGATAGGAGCGAGGCGGTTGTCTTCGTCCATGCGAGGGAGGAAGCGAGCGGCGAGCTCGAGGCCGGATTCGAGTTGGCGGGAAAACTCGTTGACGACCATATTCGTTTGTTCGCGAACGTGGACGTACGCCTTTCCTTTCTTGAGGAGGACTTGTCTTCGCTCCACAAGGTCTGGAACGGCTTCCCAGTCGCACTTAAACCATGTGGGCTCCTCGTCCCTCTTCAACGATGTTGCCGCTTTGAGATCGTTCAACCACATGGATTTCTCCTCCTCGCTCACTGTCTCCCACGACATGGGTAGTGACTCGATAAAGCTTCTCCGCTCTCGCAAATCATCTTGCTGTATCCGCAGCTTGAACAGCTGAGTCTCCAGTCGCGCGAATCGTTGTCTCAGGTCTTGTGTACTCGCAAACGCGAGTCGTAGTGTCCAATGACTGTAATGGTCCTTCTTTCTCTCCATGGGAACCTCGCTATTTCGCGAGCTATTGGTCGACAGAGGGAGATGCTTATTGAGGATCGGCCGCATGTATTCTACCGTCTCTTCTGGTGTTCTGTTTCGGAATTGACATGCCTCCAGCTCGGCCAACACCTTCAGTCGCGCGATTGCCCATTCTTCGAATTCTTCAAGCGTTACGTCTCCGGTCGGCGGTATGGCGTAGAAGTTCAGGCGATGGGGATAGTCTTGTTCGACGAACTTCGCGGTTCCAAAGGTTTGTCGCTTTCTGGGCGCGACCGCCCTCTTCTTCGCATCTATTCGTGGCGCTGAGGATAAGGCCAACATCTTGAGGATTGTGTTGTGTGGAAATGTTGTCGACAAGTGATCACATGTGAGATGGAAGTGGAGTGCTTAAGCTCGCGTCTGAGGAGACGCGAAGCGCGTTCCTTACTAAGTTACCAGAATTTTGGCCTGAGGCACCATTTCCCAAACTCAAATCCCGGAGCAAGTCAACCTCACTCACTTGTCCCTTCCAACGCTCTCGACATGCAGTCAACCATGAGACGATAATCGCAGACATATCACGGCATGGCCCAGTCGCAGGGGCCCAAGACGGGCGAGAAACGAGGTCCGGGACGACCGCCGCGAAGTGCAACGACTCCGGCCGCGAAGAAGCAGAAGACCGCGGCGCCCACTCCGCCTTTACTGGCAAGTCCTGTAACAAGGTCTCCTGCCGTTGACTCTCCTGTGCCAGAGAAGAAAGTCATCAAGCTGCCGTCGAAGGTCGCGGACAGCAAGCCACTTCCAACGCTATCCGAACCTCAGTCATTAGATCTCTCGACCGACGAATACCAAAGCATCGCAGCGAGCAAGGTTCTTGCAACCGCCCTCGATCGATCTCGTTTGAAGTGGATATCGGAAGGAATTTTCAAGAGATATTGGGTGAAACCCGAGAAGGGAACGGGAAAGAATGCCAAGCCGCAGCCGCCAAATAACCCAGAGCTGAAATGGCAGAAGGGCAAGGGAGAATGTAGGATACGGTTAGAACCACATCTGCTTGTCGCTCAGGTCTTTGTGGAGGAGAAGCCGAGACCCAAACAGACACAGCCTGTGTATGGCCAGTATGGACAGCAACAGTATCGGCCGCCGCAAAGCCAACCATACATGCAACATCCACAGCACTTTGCGAATCGTGCATTGCCGCCTAGCCACCCTGGAACACCACAGCCGGCTCCAAGCAGCCAATCTCCGCTGTCACAGCAGTCTGCTCAACGTACTCCGGCTGCGTCGTCTCCGGCTCCTGGGCAACAGGATAAGAAGGCCAACCCAGATCCAGTCATAAGTATGCTGGCTTCGCGCGCGTCTTCCAACCCTGAGCTCAAAGCTCTAATGAAAGAAGTGGCGACGGGCAATGCGACACAGGATCAGCTCAAGGTCTTTCAGAAGCATATCGATGAGCTGACTGCCATCATCGCCAAGCAGAAGGACGATGGGAAGGACCAGACGCCCCAACCTAATACAGTCCAATACGACAGTGCTGCAGATCAAAGACCTCAGTTACAGCCGCAGCCACGGCCGCAACCAATTCAGCCACAGCAAGCACCATTGAGAGCTCCATATGTTGTGCCGCCGCCCCCAGTGTACCCTCAGCCGCCGCCGTGGACACCTCCCACCAATCTGCCTGTAATTCTTGAATTTCAGACTGCGGGAGCGACGGAGGACCGCTTCTTATTCCCTGAATACAGCATTTTGGAGTCGCTCTCTCCTCAACATGAGCTCGTCAGTTTCATAGTCGTTCGGAAAGGCAGCGAGGCTGCAGATAAGTCTGGTCTAGACCCCGAGAAGGAATACTGGCAGCCGGTGACGATGATGGTGGAGGTTGCGTATGGCAGGGAAGATATCATGAGCTGCATTCGGCGGTGGGTGAAGCCAGCTGGGGAAGTGCAGAAGCACATGGAGGAGGTGATGCAGCGGTGCCACAGGGCGCCGGAGAGTTACCTGGCGCTGAGATTGCCATACAAGGGCGCGGCGGCGACAGAGAGCGAGGATGTGTCAAAGGAGGCCACACCGGTCGTTGTTGAAGACAAAATCAAGCCTAAGGCAGCAGCAGGTGTCAAGTCGACAGGCAAACGGGCGGCCTCAAAATTGGAAGCAGCGGCGGGTAGTGCCGCTGGACTGCAAGTGGGCGAAGCTGTAGGCGGCGACAGCACATCGACGCCGACTTCAAAACAAACCCCAGCAACCACCACACAACCCACACCTACTCAGGCACCCGCCATCGACGGGCCATCGGCGGCCGCCTCGAAGGATACCGCTTCCACTTCCGCTACCAATACCACTTCGACACCGAATGCCACAATCGCCACCGCCGCTACTACATCTGCCACTGCCACGCCCGCTGCCACCGCTGCCGACGAAGGCGCCTCAGGCCCGCCCGCCGCGACTGAGAGTAGCCGACCACGAAGAGCTCATAGGAAGAGCGTCCGCATCAGTGAGGGCTAACCCCTCCCGCACCACAGGTATAGGCTACTACGCCTACCAATACGTACAGTGATACCCAAGAATTCTTTCTTCAGCCAAACGGTTGTCTTTCTTTTCTCCTCCGGCTTCTTCCCGTGGCTGGTGCTAGTAAGTACATTGTCTGAGCACAATCTCCTTGATTCAGTTCTTGTCTCCGTCCACAAGTCACTGTCTCTTATCCCCAGCAAAGCCAACGAACTGACATATAATTATCGGCGTGTACCGCCACAGCATATAACGCGCAAGACGAGCCAAGTCTTGAAAACGCGCGAGGTCGAATTCAAGCACCGTCACAAGAGCAAGTGAAGCAACAAGCCAGTCAGACCGACCAGGCAGCAATTCCTGTATCACCAGCACTCACTTCCACCACTCAAGACGCCAGACTTTGTTTCGACTTCAACAACAGCACGCCACAACGCATCAGCGGCATCATGCACACAGCACTCGTTCCAAGCACTCTCGGTCTCGGCGCCACCGCCATGGCTGGACATCCGAGCCTCGCACACACGCCTCTTCAGGCCATCTCAAAGTCCCTCGTTGGCGTGGCGACTGGTCTGCGCGCTTCCGACGATGGCTTCGCTCACGTGCTCGACCTCACCCCCAACGGCGTGGCCCGCAAGTTCATCGACATTATCTGCCAGACCAGCCCAGCACTCGGCAAAATCATCTTGACATGCGCTCCTTTCTGCGTTTTGGGCTACGGCTTCTACAAATACGTCTACACCGGCTTTGGCCTAGACTACCTCGTCGACAAGATCAAATCGCGCTTCATGGGAAAAGTCACGATTCCCGGCGACCATGAGCTACACAAGAAGGTCTTGAACTGGGTGTCTGAACACGGTTCCCAGGATACGCAATCTTTGACCCTCCACAGCGGGTCTGGCTGGCGCGGTATGCCTTCCCAGTACGAAGTTCCAATCTATCAGAAGCCCGAACTTTCCTATGTCCCTGCAATCGGCTCCTCTCACTTCGAATGGGATGGCTACACGCTGTACCTCCATCGAGACGAGAAGTTCGAGCCTGCGATAGATCCCATCACAGGCGACCCCATCAAGCACTCCAAGCGCGTCCGACGATCCGACATGGTCATTTCAGCGTACTCGCCATTCGGTGGTGTCGACGTCGTGAAAGCATTCCTCCGGCATGTCAATGATATCTCTGCCCCCGAAGTAGAGACTTTGACCTCTATCTATCGCATCTCCAGATTGCTTCATGACGGAGAACTGTGGGATCGACCAGTCTCTCGCACTCCTCGTTGCCTGGACTCGGTGGCCATGGAAGCCGCAGTGAAAGACTCCCTCATTGAAGACCTGAGCGACTATCTTTCCCCTCAGTCTAAGGCCTGGTATTCCGATCGCGGCATTCCGTGGCGACGCGGCTACCTTCTCTATGGCCCTCCTGGAACTGGAAAGACTTCCTTCGCCACTGCAACTGCCGGACACTTCAACCTCACCGTCTTCATCATCGCTATGACCAACCCAGACCTGAACGATGACCGACTGGAACAACTCTTCGACAACATCCCCACCCGCTGTCTTGTCCTGATCGAAGACGTCGACTCGGCAGGCATCAAGCGCGAGAACATGAAGGAATCCGGCAAGCACTCCAAGTCTGGCAAGAAGTCCAAGTCCAAGAAAGGCGGCGTCACCCTTTCCGGCCTCCTCAACGTCATCGACGGTGTCTGCTCTGCTGAAGGGAGAGTGCTAATGCTCACCTCCAACTCTCCGGACAACCTCGACCCCGCCCTCATCCGCCCCGGCCGCATCGACAAGCAGATTCTCTTCGGCAACGCCTCCTACCAGGTCATGGAGAAGATGTTCCTGCACATCTTCTCCAGCTCGCCTGGCGAGAAGAAATCGTTGGCGGCGGCGCGAGAGGGGATCAACCTCCCCGGCCTGGCGACCGAGTTCGCCGACCAGCTGCCCGAGGGCAAGTTCTCGCCAGCGGAGATCCAGAATTTCCTGCTGGAGCACCGCGAGGACCCCTCGGGCGCGGTGGCTAAAGTCGGGGAGTGGGCGGAGAACCTCCTCCGCACCAAGGAGAAAGGCCGCAATGTGGCGACCTTCACCGGCCAGATTGGCGAGGGTACGTTTCTCCATCTCCTATTTCCACATCAAGAACAGACTGCTAACATTCTCCCCGGTACCACAGACGACGGCGTCCTCGTCGAGAAGGAGGAAGAGGGAGGCTCGTCCTCCTCCTCCGAGGCCGGTGAAGAGGGCGCGATGCGCTACACCTCCGCCCGCCGCCCCGCTCGCCTCCCACCTCCCGGTAGGTCCCTCAACCCGCCCCCCAGCCTCAGGCCTATGGAGCTTCGCGCTATGAACCGGGCTCGCCTACAACCCGTTGTCGATCTTTCCAAGGTCTTGTACAACTGCTGACTTGTCTATGCGCACAGGCGGATACCCCTCGTCGTCTCGCTACGGCGGGTTCGGGCGCGGCACGACCTTTGGTGTGCCGCCCCCGCCGCCGTCGGATTGGCCGTTCCGGTAGGGGAGGTGGGTGCGGTTTGGGGGTTGGAGTAGCTTAGAGACTTGTGCAAATGGAGAAGTATTCTGAGCACCAGGTTGTTCAATTCGGTTTCATAGCTTCCACACTTTCTACGTGATGCGATTGAATGATGTCAGGCTGAAATCCGCATAGATGGCTTTTCACGCGGCTTCCTTGGACACGTCGTCCCTTTACAGACGACTTGGAAGGATGGTTTGGCAGGCCATCAAAGTTGCTTGGCGGCAGAGCCAAGTCGCCTAGCTTAGACTAACACTCTGATGTCGGAATTCATGCTACAAGAAGATGCTGTAGCTGCCTCATCACTTGGTGGGGCGCTTCTCCATCACGGTGAAGACTAAGTCGCATCATTCTAATGGCATTCACAAAGCGGTCCAGAAGGTCGTGCGGTTGTGATGTGGCATGATCGGATGCCTGGTCAAAGAATAGTAGCTCGAGTCGAGCAATCAAGCTGATCACGATTCATAAGTGAAGCTTGTTCGTCTACTACGATGTCTCAATCGCAAGGCTAACAGACCATGGCCATCAAAGCTCTTACAATCGCGGCTTTGGCTGCCTCTTGTTGGAGTAATCCAATACGCTCGAGCAATGGCACCCACACGACACCTCTTCTGAAGGATTTCGATGCCCTGGGAGCCTGGTTTGACGGTGTCGCGGGCATCAAACAGACCTCGCTAACTCGGCGACAGAATGCGTCGATCGCTATCGTCGGTGCAGGTATTTCTGGGCTCGCAACTGCACTCATGCTGGAGAGCGTGGGCGTCCATAACTGGGAAATCATCGAAGCTAGCAACCGAGTCGGCGGAAGATTCAGAACCAAATTCTTGGGCAACACGCAGGAATGGGTCGAGATGGGGCCAATGAGGCTGCCTTATCGTATCAAGTACAAAAGCGACAACTCGACTCAGATTTACACAGACCATCTGTTGACATTTGAGCTGGCGGACTGGCTGAACGAGTTGAATCACAATGATCCAAGGTGGAGAATTGATTTCATCCCTTGGATTCAGCACCACCCTAACGAGCTTCTCGCCAGAGGCACGAAGAAGACAAGCGACGGCCGCATCCCGACTCGAGCTGACATCGCGGCAAGGGCAGAGCTTGGGGCGGAATCTCCTTCGTCCGCAGAGTATACTATTACAAAGCAGAAGATGGATGCAATTCTCAAGGATGAGAACACCATACGGTCAATTCAAAAAGACGTGTGGCGTGCGCACAAGAGAGCGATGGATGAGCAACTTGACGACATCTCAGAACAATCCATGATGAAGAACATCTGGCAAGTCAGTGATAACACCACAGACTTGATCTGGACAGCTTCGGACTATGATGTGTTCTGGGATGAAATGCACCATAACTCCAATCTCGCTCAGGACGGCAGCTAAGGCACGCTTGGAGAGACGGAATGGAAGTGCATTGATCAAGGCTTCAACAGATTGTCGGACGCTTTCATTCCGCTTGTCAGCGATCGACTGACGCTCAATCGCAAAGTCACGAAGCTTGAGGCGATTGAAGAACAAGACCGCACACGAACCAAGCTCTATTGGGATCAAGAGGACGGAAGAGAGTCAAACAGCTACGACTATACGATCATGGCGGTTCCATTTACTATGACTCGTTTCATGGAACTACCATCTTTCTCTTCCGTACTCGGACGGGCTATCTCCGAAGCAGGCCTTCGTTTCAAGTCCGCCTGCAAAGTTGCCCTCCTGTTTCGTGAACGGTTCTGGGAGAAGGGTGAGCGTCCGATCTTTGGCGGCTACTCACAACCAGAGAGCGCGGCTGTCGGCGCACTTTACTACCCAGTCTACGGCTTGAACGAGACCGGACGCCCAGGAGCGATAATCCACTACCGAGGAGGGGACTGGAGTGACCGCTTCGTCAGTTTCTCCGATGAGCAGCACGTCAAATTAGTCCTGGACGCCATCGTCAGTCTCCATGGTGAACAAGCTCGGCAGCTCTACACTGGTGACTACGAACGCCTGTGCTGGCTTCAAGACGAGCATACTGCGACGTCTTGGTGTCGACCTGATGTTGAGCAGCACAAGCTGTACATCCCGTCGTACCACGTTACCGAGCACAATACGATTTTCATTGGAGAGCATACGGCGCCGACGCATGCGTGGGTCAGTTCGTCCTTGTATTCCTCGGTTAGAGGAGCGGTGCAGCTGCTCTTGGAGCTCGGTATGGTAGAGGAGGCGAAGGCGCTCAATCAGAGATGGATGGGAAAGTGGATCGAGACAGGAGCTCAGTAGAGTAGAGGGGGAAGCTCAAGACTCTGAGGCCGAGCCTCTCGGATCGCCGAACATAGACCTCCCTTGGAAGTCTTCAATAGCTTACCTGACGAAGCTGCTCGTCAGATTTACAATCTAAAGGCAGCATTCAACGTGTGATCTGATTATCAGATGCAACCCCAAAAACTCCGCACGAGACGTCAGCCGCGTGTACGGAACGTTAGCTCCCACTCTCAGCTCAATGCCCTCGATACTAGGACTTTAGCCGGATCGTGATAGCCTGGATGCCAAGGCTGGGCGATGCTCATCAAGGTCAGATCGGCATTGACTACACAAACGTGTTGGTCACACACTCGAACAGAGATTTCTTCGCAACATTCGAGGAGTCACAACGAGCAGACTGTAGCTGCAGAGTGATGAGGAAGGGGTGTTGCATTAGATCCGGACCTTGTGGTTCCGCTTGCGCACGGACGCACGGATCACATGGCTCGCGCTAGGAAAGGAATTACAGCATAGGATTTTGAGGTGAACGAGATCTAGCTGGTGCTCACACAAGATATGGGCTCTCCAATCGATCTTGACGAGACATCTATCAATCTCTATCTGTATCTCAAAACCATGCTTTGCTTCAGACCTGGCGCTCGCTCTTCTCATCACGAGGAGAGGAAGACTTCTCCTTCGCCTCCTCCTTCAACGCCGCATCATCCTGCCTCTCCAATCCAATCTGCGGAATCATAAACCAAGCAATAGCAACTGCGAAGCTCGCCAACGCAGCGTTCAGATAGAAAACGCGTCGGAAACCCTCTGAATACGCACTCAAGATGCTCCGGCGGGCAGCCTCGCGCTCGCCTTGCGGTAGACCGGACAGAAATGTGAACGGATCGTTTAGAATTTCGTTGAAATTCGCGTCGTAGGCTGTAAGACCGCTTCGGAGTGAAGAATTGATCAGAGTAGCAGCGACTGCCAATCCGAGTGTTGAGCCGAGATTTCGGACGAAGTTGCGGGTGCAGGTGACGACTGCCATGTCTTGTCTAGCTACGCCAGCTTGGATGGCGATCAAAGATGGCTGTAGAGTTTGGCCAACACCAAAGCCTGTGAGGAGGCCGTAGCCGATCGCTTTGCCGAGTTCAAAATGGTCTTTTTTGAGAGTTGAGTAGAGTCCCAGGCCGATGGCCCAGGCGACCCACCCGATGATGATGCTTTCTCGATACCTTCCGATCCAGTGCACCACTAGGCCGGAGAAGGTACTTGAGATCGTTTGCGTCAGGGTGATTGGCAGCCATAAAGCTCCTGATACCACAGGCGAAAGCCCGTATGCGAGTTGGAAGAATGCGGGGATATAGTAGACTTGTGTGACGAAGAGCCAGCCGTTGATGTACATGGTGATGCATGCTCCGATGACGAGCTTGTTGCGGAAGATGTGCACTGTTGCGGTGTTAGTAGAAGCGTTTTTGTTTGAACATGAGGATAGGGGGTCTTACGAGGCATGAGAGGGAATCTGGGACCAACTCCTTCCCAAAGGACAAAGGCACCCAGGAGTGCTACTCCGATAATCAGAGGTGCAATCACCGCGGCCGAGCTCCATGGATATTGAGCGCCAGCCCACGTAAGAGCAAGCTGTTCCAAATTTCAGCCAATGTGTCAAGTTGCCACGTGCGAAGTACTCACGACAAGACTTGTCGATGCAGCAAGAGTCAACAGCGCGCCAGTAAAGTCGATGGCCTTGAGCTTGAACAACCAAGAGCCTTCCACCTTCTTCAAAGGCATCATCCAGACCACAGCGACAGTCGAAATGGCCGTCAAAGGAAGATTGAGCCGGAAGATCCATCGCCTAGACAGCTCGTGAGCAAAGCACCTCCCAGTAACGCAGGAATTCCATCTTACCAAGAGTCTTTCCCAATCTCACTGAGCGAAGCACCAACAATCGGACCAATACCATTCGCCAGCGCAACGACCGCTCCCTCAACAGAAACCGTCAACTTGACACTCGCAAAGACGCTGTCTCTCGACTCACCAGGATTCCCTGATACTTCCCTCGATCCCGCAAAGAAACAACATCGCTGACTATAGTCTGAGCCAGCGTCATCAAGCCTCCACCTCCAACACCCGTCAATGCCCGAAAAGCGATCAACTGCGTATCGGTCTGAGCCAGAGACGCCGGCAGGGATCCAATGAAGAAAAGAAAGATACAAGACAGCAAGACCGTCTTGCGGGACCAGATATCCGAGAGTCGACCGTAGAGAAGCTGGAAGCTCGTGGAAGTCCTAGACTGTTATCAGCTTCCCTTTCGCTTTCGAGTCGTAGAGACATACAAGAAGTAAGCTCCTGAGATCCAGGCGCTGTTTTCTTGAGAGCCTAGAGCGCGGGAGATGATGGTCAAGCTTGCGGCCAAGGTCGTTTGGTCCATCAATGCAACGAGGTCGACGCTGGCGCAGGTGAGGAAGATCTCGTTCTCTGGTTAATTTGATGGTCGTGGGTTTTTGTTCTTTTGGATGTGCTTACCATGATTATTTTGCTTTTCTTCACATAGCGCGTTTGATCCGTGAGGCCTTGCGGCTGATTGTTTGGTTCGGTAGAAGTTGCACTACTCGGGGTTGATGAAGTGTTCTCGGAGGCATTCGCCTTGCCCAGGTCGTTAGCTACGGGAGTGGTTGAGGGCGACTGGTCGTCCGCCATGGCGTTTCTCAAAGAAGACAGCTCTCAAGGTCGTCAAGAATAAGCACGCAATTCCATTGGAAACCAGCAAACGAATTGAGAGGCCTTCTACTCGAACATCCAGGCGCTGGAAGAAGGCTGTGATGGGAGAAGGTCGGATGTTGTCGAACACGCCAAACAATGATGGAGAAAACGCCGAGCGACTGCAACGTGCTAAACGGCATCGTCGCATGCATGTCTGGCCCATCAGTAGTACCTTAGTATATTTGCCAAGCCACGCATCCAGAAGATCGTCCGCGAGAGCCAAGGAGGGGGCGATGTGCAGCAATTAGCTTGCCGCAAAATACCCTCACTTTTGATGATCATACCGCAACTTGGCTCGGGTTTGAAGCCACGCATTACGTAGCGCAAACACACTTGGTTGACAAGTCGTTTGATTCGAGTCCGATTCCAGTAATTTGTGTGTTGCTCTGAACGGATGTTCGTCGGTGCAGCCGTAGTAGTAGAAACCCCACAGCCCTAAAGTCCCACATCTACGCATCAATGAGAGGTTATGAGAAAGTTTATTCGTACACCACCTGCCCCGTGCCCGAGGCGCGGCATACTCTTCATTGGAAGACGACACGGGCTAGAATGGTGAGCTTGTGACCCGAAGAGGACCAAAGTAGCGCGCAATGCAGAGTGTCTCAGCCCGTTATGCCACTGCTGCATTGCTGCACGAAGTAACCTACCTTAATGATTGCATGGTGCCTGTGTTGGCAATGCCCAGAGCTCGGGGTCGTTCCCGTCCGCGCACAAGTGCCGCACGAGGTCCATGTGTAGACTGAGATACGTATAAAGTATAGTCGGCCTCAAGGTTTGCCTTTCAGCCTGTCAGCCCTTCAGCACCTACCGATCAATCCAAGTTGTCCACCATGGCTGTTCCACGTGCCAACAACGTTTTCAGTGGTCCGGAAGCCCTCAAAGATTATTATGATCCAGACAAGAACCCTCCACTACCACTCGTGGAGGTCCCGCGTCATCTGAATGCCCTCTACGACGATGGAGTGCGCATATACGCCAAAATGATGACTTTTCTGCCGGCACACAATGTCAAGGAACTCCCTGCGTTGGCGATGCTGTCGTCCTCCCAGGTCACTCCTCAGACCAAGTCGCTAGTCGAATACTCCTCTGGATCGACGGTCATATCGATGGGCATAGTTGCTCGAGTCCTCCATGGCATCACAGACACTCGGGCCTACATCAGCAACAAGACAAGCGAGAGCAAGCTTAAGCTCCTCCAATTCTTTGGCCTGGACCTGCGTCTGTTTGGTGGTCCTTCGCAACCCGAGCCAACAGATGATCGCGGTGGTATCCAGCGAGCACGGCGTGATGCACAGCAAGACGATACGCTTGTGAACTTGAACCAGTACGAGAACGACCTGAATTGGGGCGCTCACGAGCGGTGGACGGGACCGCAAATCCTCAAGCAGATGCCTTCTCTGTCCGTCCTCTGTGCCGGTATGGGTACGGCAGGCACAATGACTGGAACCGCAACGTATATGAAGCGCGAAAAGCCCTCCGTTGCCACAGTGGGCGTCACTACCGCTCCGGGAGACCGCGTTCCTGGACCTCGAAGCTACGCTCTGCTGGCGCCCGTAGAGTTTCCTTGGAGGAGCTGTGTAGACGCCATCGTTGACTGCGGATCTGAAGAAGCCTTCACCACTTCGCTTCATTTGACCAGGGATGGCATCGTCTGTGGCCCGTCGTCCGGTTTCAACCTTGTCGGTCTCACACGGTATCTTCAAAGTCGAAAGGAAGCTGGAACATTGGATCAACTGCGTGGACAGGACGGTAAGATCGACTGCGTTTTCATAGCATGTGACCTTCCGTTCCAATACCTCAATGAGTACTTCGACAAAGTGCCCGCAAGCGAGTTCCATCCGATACAGGATGAACGATTGGCGGCAGTGGACACGTATCGGTACGATGATGGCTGGGAACTTGATCCTCAGAGCAACTATCTGGACGAGATCTGTCGCGGATCGGACTCCATGCTGGTCGACCTTCGTAGAGAACAATTCGGGAATGACTCCGTGCCCAAGACGCAGAACGTGCTCCGAACACCTCTGACTACGCTGGAGACAGACCAGACCAGTCCATTCTACGACAGCTCGATCCTCGAAAGACAGTGGACCGAGTTGGCTCAACTATTTGACCGGAAGAGATCAAAAGGACCGCTCGAGGAGCTGGATAAGCTTCAAGGGAGAACCGCAATCGTGGTATGCCATGGCGGTGATACAGCACGCATGGCGACGAGCATCCTGCGTGCGAATGGTGTCGTGGCCTGGTCGATCAAAGGGGGAGCGAAGGCGTGGACGGAGCTGCAGAAGGATGCTCGGCCCATCGATAGCCCCTTGGCGAGTCCATCGACTTCTCCAGTAAGACTTTCGTGTCCGTAGAGGGTGTTTGCGGTCCTCGCATGATGGCAGTCAACTTGAATGAGAAAAGTTGGTTATCTTAGACGGAACGTGTGTATACCCCACTCAGTCCGTAGCGTCCGCCGAAGAGCGTGTTTGGAATGTTGTTTGTGCATTGTAGTCCTTGTTCCCTAGTAATAGTTCGATTGGTGCCGTGACATGTAATGGATGCGACGAGTGAGGAAGAAACGCATCGAGTCGCGTGTCGCGTTGAGGATGAGCTCGGGAGCAACCGAGCCTCTCATGAGGTCTGTGCACACTCATCCCAGCACTTCCTCCAAGTCGAAGCTCACGACTCGACTTCTCCCTCTTTCACTCTCCTGTACAACCACACTGTCACCAGCCCTCGGCGCTGTTAAAAGTGCAGCTGACCTCGAACCGAAGACGTCCTAAGTACTTCACTATTTCGGCCTCACGTCCATTCGACGCGACGCGGCCGAGCAGAAGGTCGAGCGGCAGTCAATGACGAAATCGAGCGCATGATGCATCCATAGGTCAAGTACCGAGCTAGCTTTTCCACTTTCACATGCTTTCCTGATCCTTGTACTACCGCATTTTGGATGTAAATATTTCCTCACGTCTTTCACTTTCTCTTGCGCTGGTTGGAGCTTTTGGGTGAGACCGCACTGCTTATAGCTTGGACCTTGCCTTCTACTTCACTGGATTGATTCAAAGTTCCGAGCGTTGATTCGAGAGGCGAGACGAATGGCGTGGCCGAATCCTTTCTATCGGCATGGGCCGAACACACGAACGTACGTTCAACACTCCAAAAATGACATAACGCTCAAAAACTGACGAGACCTGCGAGGAATCAGATGCTGGGGCTACCGCTTCGAACTCACGCCTAAACACCTCACACCCGAACAATGCCAACCGCTCAAGCACTCATACGACACCCTCGCAGAAGAAGTCCTTGATCGATTAAACCAGCTTTCACCCCCGACCGAGAAGAAGAATGAGGTTCCCAGGAGCGTTGTGAGTCGGGAAGGCGAGAAGAAGGGGAACGAAGGGGAGAAAGTGCCGAAGAGGGATTTGTATAAGATTCTGGAAGAGAAGAAAGATGAGGATGAGCTGCTGGGGAAGTTTTGGGGGGACCTGTCAACGGTGCCGGAGTGGGTGGATTGGGAGCAGATTGCACGGGGACAGGATGTGTTCTATCGGTACGGAGGGGCGTGTCTCACGGGGTTGGCTTATCAGAGCCTGTTGGGGGGAATGGGTGCTGCGAGGGTAGTAGAGACGCTCGCAAGGACGGGTGGCTTCTCGACGAAAGTCGCGAGGGGAAGACTCTTCGAAACGACACAGCACATTCTGCAATGCACCAAGTCGCTGGAAGCCATGAAGCCCGGAGGCGAAGGCTGGGCCAGCACCATCCGCGTGCGCCTCCTTCACGCCGCCGTCCGCAACCGAATCATGAAACTCCGCAGCACGCGCCCAGAATACTACGACGTCGAAGCCTGGGGCATCCCCATCAACGACCTCGACAACCTCGCCACCATCACCACCTTCTCCGCCTCCCTCATCTGGCTCTCCCTCCCCCGCCAAGGAATCTACATGCGCTCACAAGAGAAAGAAGACTACATCGCCCTCTGGCGCTACATCGGCCACATCATCGGCGCGCCCACCGCCATCCACTTCCGCACACCCTCCGAAGCGAAGCACCTCATGGAAGCCCTCCTGCTCTACGAAATCTCCCCAACTCCAACCTCCCAAATCCTCTCCAACAACATCATAAAATCCCTCGAAGGCCAACCGCCCGGCTACGCATCCGCCGACTTCCTCACCGCCTCCGCGCGCTGGCTCAACGGCAACGAGCTCTGCGACGCACTGGGCCTCTCTCGCCCTTCTGCATACTACTGGGCCCTGATGGCCGGCCAATGCCTCTTCTTCTGCATTTTCTGCTACACGTACCGCAGCTTCGAATCCCTGGATCGTCGGAAGATCGAGATGCTAAGGAAAGTGTTTTGGGGCGTGATTGTGGATACGGAGTTTGGACTCAGGGGGCAGGAGAGTGTGTTTGAGTTGAAGTATGTTCCCGAGTATGCGACTATTACGGAGATGGGGGAGGGGTGGGAGGAGAAGAGCAAGTATAGTCATGTGGAGGCGAGGAATTTTAGGACGTTTGTGGTGGGGGTTGTGGGTTTGGGAATTGGGAGTTGGGTTGCGGTGAAGGTGGGGATGGGGTTGTGGAGGGTTGTTGGGTGGTAGCGGCAGTGGTCAGGCGTGGAGAGATGTGAATGTAGTGGCATGAGAATTGTTGTTGAAGCCTCTTGTTTTGACGTGTCATTTTGCTACAGATTCGAATCTGTCACATTTCATAGAATCCGCAATGTCCATGCTCACGACTCTATGCAGAACGGCTTGACGAACGCTATGGGCTGAGGCAAGAAGGCGCGGCAGTGGTGAAGGTGGGGAGAGATTGACGACGACGTTTGATAATGTTGAGAGTATCGATATTTTGCAGCCTGACTTTAGAGCATGCGCTGAAAGACCCTGATCCTATTTTGGTAGAGAAGTGAGGGAGGAGTGAGGGATTGCCCTGTCGCGGAGAGAGGAAAGAAGGGTCCATCACTGCTGCTGGTCAGGAGAAAGTTGGAAGGGTACTGAACGGGTTCCTTTTTGTTGGACGAAGAAGATGCTGGTTGTATACCGTATACTTGTCGATTGGGTGATATAGCGATCGTGTGGGAGGAGGATCATGCGGTCATAGTCAAGGCTTAAGTACATGTAGCTATAGGTCATGTACGTGTGATGCGTATGACACGCGAGCCCACCAGAGGCATGATGTATCTGCTGCAAAGATCAGCGGAGTTGCAGATTCCTGTGAGCGGTTCATGTGGTTGTCGGGTTGGAATATGCACGTAGACGAGGCGGAAAGAGGAGAAGGGCCTGCGAATTGAGTTTGTTAAGGGCAGGGTGAGGGTAGCTGAGGTGGTGTTTAGAGTTGAACTCACGTGTCGGGACGGATGGTGTTCCCCGTCGGGATCACATTAATCGAACATCGGGCCTGGTGGGAAGGGAGCCAGAGACAAGGCAGAGTCTTGTTGTTGGCGCGGTGGGGGGCAGTCGGGAGGCGCGTTATCGATTCGAGCCTCGCAGTAGCCTTGCACCCATCACCATCACATACTGTCAATCTCTCCATCATTACCTTCAGTGCTTGCAGTGGGTGCATTAGTAGGAGCTTCCGCATCACATCACCTCAGCTCCTCCCTCGACCGCGGCCGATAAACACAAACACCCCGCGACCTCACCTCCTTCAACAGTCGTCACCGCACGCGTCTCTCGCCGTGGACATGGACAGCAGGCCGACTCGGCTCGTTGTCGCAGTCGCAGTCGCAGTCCCAGATCCAGCCCCGCGTTTCACGTTTCACCGCAGGCAGTCGCACGACTAAGGGCTCGTGAGATCGATCGATAAGGCGATTGACGATTGACGGGCAGCAACAGAGGGGAGAGGGTACCCCGTCCACTCGCCGCTCGCCGCTCGCCGTCCTGAGAGTGGGAGATGGATCGCTCTGCTCGCGAGTCAGCCCGCCATGCCCACGGCCCCAAGTCCGGCTTCGAAGCGCAGCGCTACTATCGGCGGGAGAAGACCAAGAGCAGTGGGCAGTACATTCAGCAGCAGCAGCGCAGGACGGAAGTGAACAAGGGTGGAGAGCGGGGCGGAGAGGGGGGTAGTACTGGTAGTGGTTGTGGTGATGACGGGACAGTGTCGGCGGTGGTGGAGGGCGATGAGGAGGTGCTGATCCGGCCGACGCCCAAGCATCGCAGCAGAAGCACGCCCCTGGTCGCAACTACTTCGACTAGCATCAAGCACGGCCGCACGCACGAGCTGCGGAGCCCGTTGCTGCCCCAGGACTCGCCCGATTCCAAGTTGCAGTTGCAGTCGCAGTCGCATCTCCAGTCCAGATCTGCCGCAACAAACGCCCGCGCAAACGCTGTCCGCACGTCCATACAACCACAACCACTACCACCACCCTCGCCCGCGCAGGATGAGGACGAAGCAGCCGGTGCTGCGGGCGCTGCCATAAGAGGCCGATTCCCCCATTCGTCGCCCAATCCCGAGGTATGTACAGAAGCGAGTCCATCTCCCTTGTCGGGCGTGATATTCTCGGGGCTTCGCGACGCTGCTCTGACTGAGCCGGATCTGTGATTTCTCCCACCCCAAAAAGCTCCATAGCTAACCACCGCGTTTGCAGCTGCAAGAACCGCTGCCCGAGGTCAATATCGCTATCATTGGCGCCCAAGGCGTCGGCAAGTCCACATTTGTTCAGAAGGCTCTCGGCCTGCCTGCCCGTCCTCGCTCCCACTCCGCTGAATGCACCATTCCCATCGATGGGAGCACCTATCTCGTTCGTTTGCTTGAGCTGCCGCTAGGAGACATCGACATAGATGACGATGAGACGATCAATTGGCCTGAATCGGTTGAGAATAAGATGCTGCCCCGAGTAGACGGAGCTCTAGCACTCTACGACGTTAAGGATAAGACGAGCGTGGAAGACCTCCCTGAGATGCTGAGTGAGTGCTGCTCATATCATATCATATCATATCCCGCCAACGAGAGCTTGAGCTCTCAAATGCGACACGTCTCGCTAACGACCTGTACCTTGCAGATGCGATTACGAAAGCTTCCCTTCCAACCGTCCTCGTCTCCACCAAGTGCGATACGCCGCCGCCAGAGCGCGAAGTCGATCCCACCGTTGTCGAACAGAACGCAAAGCGGGCCATTAGCAGCATAACCACTCTCCAAACCTCACACCTCAGCCCGGCGAGCCACAAGCGTGGCATTTTCATGCTCCTGAGTGCCATTGTCAATTCATATCCAGACCAACAACACTTCCGCAGCTCATCCGCGAATCGACGAAGAGCACAGTCGACTGCTGTTCGTCCCGTCTCTCCTCGTCACCCTGTTCCCTTTGGCCACAACCGCGCGAGTTCAGAATTCACAGGTGGACGTCAGAAGGATCAGAGGCATAGTCGACACGACTCGACAATCGCCGGCTCAGGCTCGAACGATCGATTACGAGTTCCGCGAGACGACGACCAAATGCACAACTCCTTCTTGCTCGAGGAGTCCGCGAGCGCCTCGCCGGCCTCCTCGCGCTCATCACTCAGCGGGGATCCCGCTCAAGCGCAGCCTGGCGCCAATTCGACTTCGACCAGCCTATCGGAGAATGGTGCGACATTTGACGAGCTGGTCGATCGATTACTTTCTCAGCCAACATCAAAGACCGACTTGAAGTTCGCTGCGATATTTTTGGCACTGTATAGAAAGTTCGCGGCTCCTGGAAAGCTACTGGAAGGCATTGTCGAGCGGTTTGACATGCTGGAGCGCAACGGATGCCCGCAAATACTCAAGACACAGACGCAGTTGCGATATGTGGGAATCATTGAGCAGTGGGTGGGCTGGTATCCGGGAGACTTTGCATTCCCCAAAACAAGACGGCGGCTGCGGACGTTCGTCAATAAGCTTGCTGAGCTGCGCATCTTTGCGCAAGCTGCCCGGGAGATCAACATCGATCTTGAGGCTGTCCGGGAAGACGACGACACGAACTGGGCGTATTGCGATCGAGATCGAGAGGCTTCTGCAGAACAATCCCGCAGCTCAATATCCTCCACCGCCAGCACATTGATTGACGACCCGATGTTCTCTGTCGAGAAGGAGCTGAGCGGCACGACACTGAACGAAGACTCACCCGACCACTTGCCAAAGTATGCTAACCAGATGATTGCTCATGTCGAGCATGCACAAAGGCAGGCACAACTTCTACAACCCATCCCACGAAATCCCATCACCAAAGTGCAATGGCGAGCACTCTATGAACAGCCAGATGATCTGATTGCCAAAGAGCTCACTCGCATTGACTGGATCATGTTCTCCTCAATCCGACCTCGAGACCTCGTGCGCGATGTCTCTCTATCCAAATCCCAGAGATCCGAATGCAAGAATGTGGTTCACGTCACCCGCATGACAGATCACTTCAACCAGCTCGCAAGCTGGGTTGCGAACTACATCCTCTTGCGAGACAAGCCGAAACACCGAGCGCTGATGTTGGAGAAATTCATGCGCCTCGCTCGCAGACTGCGCGATCTCAACAACTACAACGCCCTCGGAGCCATCATTGCCGGCGTCAAATCCTCTTCCGTCCACCGACTCATCGCGACACGCGAACTGCTCCCTCCAACAATCGGCAAGGACTGGATGAAGCTTGAAATTCTCATGTCTGCGTCACGCTCACATTTCGCTTACCGTCTCGCGTGGGAGAATAGCTCCTCGGAGCGAATTCCTTACCTCCCACTCCACCGACGAGATCTGGCGACTGCGGAAGAAGGGAATAAGACGTTCCTCGACGAAGCGGAGGGCCGCATCAACTGGAAGAAATTCGAAATCATGGGCGATGTCATTGTTAGCATGCAGAGGGCGCAGGGCATGCCGTATAAGAATCTGGGAGGGCCGAAAGGGAATGAGATTGTGAAGGAGCTGGTGTTGGATGTAAAGCTTGTGAAGGACGAAGAGGTGAGTCTATCCTTTCAGATGTTGAGAGATGTCGGGGTTGGGCTAATTTGGTGGTTGTAGGACCTTTATGAGCGCAGCTTACTGCTCGAGCCTGCGGCGAACTCGCATGCTGGGCCGGGGGCAAAGTTCAAGGAGTTCTTTAAGCGGTAGCCTTGGACATTGGCCCGGCACTGAAAAGGATATCTCGATTTGGATGATGAAATATGAAAAGCGAACACTGAGATGGGAATGATATCTGGAATGAAGAATCTGACGAAATCAAGAACGAGGAGGAAGCCGAGAAGAGTATCATCCTCGTGAGCAAAGGGACTCTATGAGCCTGTTGACTACTGGAATCGGAGTTTTGGAAAGGGAAAGATCTTGAATCTTGGCGTACTTTGAATGGGCGGAGTGAGGGATTCGGAAAAAAGTCGAAAAGTTCGGTTTGGGAGATGGGAACGTGGAGCTCTAGAGATTTTTGGTGAAATCTTCGGCCTCACGGCGGCGTCGATTTTTGAGATTTAGTGTTTGGTTGTGATTGTGATACTCTGTTGAGGGTTTTAGGAATGGGTGGCTAGCTTTGAATGAATTTGAGTGAGTTTGAGTCCTTAAGTGTGTGTTTCTGTGATTTTAGGATACTTTTGTTGTTTGGATTTTTATGTGATGGCATTGAATCCACTTCGATTTGGTTCTGCTGTGCATGCCGTCAGGTGTTGTATGATATGCCCTATAATTCGTCCAAGAAAGGTTACATCGGCTGCGTTTACTTTCGCGTGTGCATGCCCCATTTCGTGGAATTGCCCATGGAACTGGATCCGAGTACATTGTCGCTGCGGTGTTTAGCTGTTTGGGTGCCATTTTTGACACTAATTGAAGATCTTCTTGTAGCAAGGCGTGTCTTCTTTTCCGTGTTCGTGGTAACTGCAGTCGTGCTTGGTGAAGGGCGCCGGTCGTTCGCGTTCCTTGAGGCTGAGACTAAACATGCGGACTGCAAGGTCGCCAAGGAACTCGCTGCACTCCGCGTGCCTTTCCCTACTCTCCTTTGCGGATTCTTCATTCCATTCCCATATCGCAATGTCAACCAGAAGCCGACTCATCGAGTTAGGTGTTGAAGTCCGGGAGTAGATCTGATAGTGCAGTTCAATTGGCCAGAAGTCGTCCTCACAAATCTTTTGAACCAATGCGTCAGCGACAGCGTCTTTGAACGTCGTAGACATGAGTGTCTCTCCTTGGACCCAGCAGTCAGCGAGACGCTGCCATTCAATATCCGTGGAGAATGTCTGATCCGACTCGTCCTCGCGGTAGTCATCGTCTTTGCTGGAATAGATCTTGCCAGTGTGAATGAAGTTGAGGAAAATTCCGAAATTCTCAGCCGTGCATTCTGGTAGCCGCACTAAGCGCTCTTCCTTCTCTTTCCAACCATTGCGAAGTGCAGCGGCGAAGAACTCGGAATGCTCGGCGAGGACGCCTGAGCCTGCGTAAAAGGTTTTGGCCTTGCCGTCGGCTTCCTCGCCAACGACGACCGTGAGCTGTTGGGATGAGAAGCTGCAGCGCGTCAGAAAACAGCGTACATGCCCAACACACGAACCGCAATTACCTCATTCCATCTGCCATCGAGCGTCGGACTTTCTTGATGGCACGACCATGCGAGTCGGTTGCTGTGGCGGACATGACCTCGCGCTGTCGCATGCTTTGGCCGAGATGTAGCCTTGTGTTGATGTTGCTGGTGGCACGGAGTCGACAATTTGGGGTGTTTGTGGGTCGAACAAGAGGGAGAATAGTCAGAAGCTTTGACCTCGCTGGGAAGAGGAAGGTGCTTTCCTTGGAGCGGCACGGGCCGCCGGTCGCACTTGCATGTGAATGCCGCTCCTTCTCAATGATTCAAGAAGCAAATGCATGGGACGTCCAATCTGCTGCTCATATCCGAAAAGGAATCACACCTCCGTGTCGGATAGAAATACTATTCGTGCTTGACATGGGTCTATTCCTGAAGTCCTCTACTTCCCGTACTTGATCTGGCACAGCTGGATGAACTCGTCCATTCCTTCGGCATGCTGATCGTTTGCGCTGCTTCTCATCCTGAATAAGATATCGACTCCTTGCTTATCGCCTTTCTCCTGATTCCATGGCTGCTTCAGCCGGTCCTGCGGAGGAACTTCCGAGAACAGGTAACCACCTCGCCCTGGTCCGGATCCACCTCCACGGCCGCGTCCTCTCCCTCGTCCACGATCCTGAAAGCCACCTCTGTTGCCGTAACGATCATCCGGGTACCAATTCTGGCGGTTCCACCGACCCGCGTCGTTGGGTCCAGGTTCGAGAGTGACTCCGTAGACGAGTTGGAGCTGGTGTTTCAGATTCGGGAATCTCGTGAGAAGATGCTGGAAATCTTTGTCCTTTTCGAAGCCAGTAAAGTCTATCTTTGGCGCTCTCTGAGTGGTGCCTGGACGGTCTATCTTGCTCTGTAATTGCGGCGTGCTGGTTTCTGCTGAACTTTTGGGTGTGGTACTTTCATGTGTAGATTTGTGCGGCTTGTAGCATGCGATGGAGCAACTTGGTCTTGTCAGTTGAGGTTTCCGTGCTAATAAGGAAAGTCAGCAGTAACGCACTATCTCAGTTCACAAACAGGACATTTGTATTTTGAGTCTGCCTGCTCGCAGACACCGCATAGTTGCACCATTGCTGCGGGATCATGTTTCTCATGAGGCAATCCTCGCGAGTGCTGATGTCGTGTATCAGCGTGCTGTGGGCATGCCGAGATGATGATTTGGACTTCAAAGCATCAACACGCGGAGAAGATTTTGTGCGTGGCTCCCACGTTTTCACATGTCAACCTTGGAAGGAAGGTGGAAGCGGAGCGGATGAAGTGAGGAAATCGGTCTCTGCCAAGACTTTGCTCGTGAAGGAAGGTGCGGCGTCACTCCCGAAACATCTGCGAACCATCGACTTCGACGTCAACGACATTTCAGATCCAACATCACCAACGATACTACAATGGCGCCGCCGAGATACAGAAGCTTACTGGAGCTGGCTACGAGCCGGATGCAATGGAGATGCTCGAGTTGCATGCGAACGCGATCGAAGCCCCAACTCTGGCGCGGCCAGCCGGCTCGTGCCATACAGACATCACAGAGGACCAAACAGTCTGGAGGAGCGGCTCCGAGCATGGAGCAGATGCGAAAGCCCTTTGAGAAGAGAAATCAAAATACTCTGTGCGTCATATGAAGCATGCGTGCTCAGACTAAGCTTAGAGACTAATGAGTGAACAGCTACTACGCCCTCTCCATCATTCTCGGAACAGTTGCGCTCAGTTATGGCAGTGTACCGCTTTACAAGACGATTTGCCAGCAGACTGGATGGGGAGGCCAACCGATTAAATCCTCAGCGCATTCGACACCTGAAGGCGAGGATGCAGTTGCCGAAAAGCTGACGCCAGTAACGACATCGAGACGCCTTCGAATCACCTTCGCCGGTTCCACATCAGATATCCTGCCTTGGAAGTTCACACCGCAGCAAAGAGAAGTAAGAGTGTTACCAGGAGAAACAGCGTTGGCATTCTACACCGCGACAAATCAGAGTAAAGATGAGGATATCATTGGAGTAGCAACGTACAGTGTTACGCCTGCTCAGGTTGCGCCGTACTTCAGCAAAATCCAGTGTTTCTGTTTCGAGGAACAAAGATTGAACAAGGGCGAGACTGTGGACATGCCGGTGTTCTTCTACATTGATCCGGACTTTCTCAAGGATCCTAACATGACGGGCATTGATACGATCACGTTGAACTATACATTCTTCAGTAAGTGGCAGCAATTAAGTTGTACCAGTCTACGGCCTGATCATCTGACAACAATTTCAGAGGCTCGCTATGACAAGAATGGGCACCTTTCGCCGATGCCGATGCCGTACTAGCGTTCTGAATCAGCTTGGCCTGGCCTACGAATAGGAGCTCTACCTTGTGCAAGGATCAGAATGGCATATGTGCAATTCACGATGCACGAGCATGAACCCTTTGGGAAAGTGTGCTAGAATCAATCACGGGCTACGGGAATCGATGCTGCGTACCTGCATATTTGCTCCTCGCAGCTACCCCGCCACCCGGAGTCCGAACAGATCAAGCCATAGGATGAAAGCGCCCGCCAAAGTTGAGAGCGCAAGTCTTAAATGCTTTCAGATTTACCCTCAAACGAAGCATCTTTCTGCAATTGAAGGCCACATACTATCACAATGGCCTCCGACGATCGCAAGCCTACCAACAATCAACTCGCTCAGGATCTCCCAGGCCCGACCGCATACTGGACAGGCCACAATGACAGCACGGGAAAAGCAATCATTCAATCCAAGCACCCTGTCGACTGGGTCAAATACGATGAAGACAAGCTCGCAATGTCAGTGGCGTACACCACCGCATTTCCAGCAGACCTGAATAACGACGAGGATATCGCGAAGCATGAAGAGAAAATGAAGAGCGGCAATCTGGGTCTCGTCTCCGGTGGAGGCACAGTCTTGAGATACGTGGATTTCGCTCCTGGCTACACATGTATGGAGCATCGTACGAAAAGTTTAGATTACGGAATCGTGATCGAAGGACAAGTCGAGGCGATCATGGACTCAGGCGAGACTCAGCTTATGAAGAGAGGCGATGTGATGGTGCAGAGGGCGACGATGCACGCCTGGCGGAACCCGAGCGAGACAGAATGGTGCCGCATGATCTTCTGTCTGCAAGACTGCAAGCCATTGTATGTCAACGGCCAGCGATTTGGCGAGGATCTCGGCCAGGGTACCGAGGGTGTGCCTGCTTCCGGAAACGACTCGTAGCTCGAGAACGCAATGGACGGCGCCAGTCAGACACAGCGTCTTTGCACGTCAGAAGATTGTCTCGACGGATTAGGCCGCTGTCATTCCAATGTGTGACTGGCTATGGCCCGTGTCTTTGCTCCGGTACTTGGGATGGAAATGACCTGCCGACGTGCAAAGATGCTGTATGAGGAGAATAGACGTGCGCATTGTCGGAATACATTCTTCCGGGGACGCTGACACAACCGAATGGACTATCTGTTCCTCTCGTCTCGTTTCATCAGATGCCATCTCCCCGTTCGTACCCTTTCTACCCCAACCTCACCTCCGTACAACACAAAATCGGATTGTCCCTCACCACACCCACCTTATACTTCCTATCCACCTCCGCATACGCCTCATCATCCAACATTTTCGCAAAATGCCACACGCTCGGATACCCAATCAGCGCACAATCCTCCCAATTCTCCCCCTTCGTGACCCCCAGACCCAACATCATCGCTTCCCCGCCATACTCGGTTCCAACCGACTCATTGAACGCCGAGACATATTTGAAGTAAGTCTCACGTTTGTTTGGGTGGTAGCTGAGGAGGTTGAACATCGCCACCGGCGTCTGAGAACCGAGATCTGTGGCGGAGAGGATAGAAGTCTTGAGCGCGTCGTTGAGAGTGAGTGTTGCGCCTTGCTTTGGGCTTGCCCCGACGAAAGCGGAAGGGTCGGGGGGAGACCAGCCAGGCTCTAACGTCTTCGTCTCTGCTGGCGTAGGGTGAGGGATAGAACCGGACGTCGGCGCCGTGACAGACCAGCTGCGTTCAAGGAAAGGAGAGATTCCTTCCAAGATGTTTGTCGTGTTGGCCGAGAGGGAGACGAGCAGGTAGTCCCATTTCTCTTTCCCAGCCGGAAGAGCGGGAGAAGAATGTGGTTTGTGGATCCAGAAGTGAACGCAGCCGAGCCAGAGGGGTTGTAGACGTGTGAGTGAGGAGAGGAAGGAAGAGGGGCTGGAGGAGGCGCGAAGAGACAAAAGGGTGAAGGTCGTTGGTGTCGACATAGTCGTGTTCGAACACGAGACTGGATGAGTTGGAAGAATAAGAAGGAGAGGAGCTATCCCGACTATAGGAAGGAGTATATCACGATTGATATACATATTCGAGCCACCATATTCTCGACAAGCTACTGTCAGCACTACCAAAGACAATACTGACGGGCGGGCTTAAGAAACCCGATTTCTCAGCACCGCTCATCAAAGTTCCAAAATCGACACCGCAACTCACTAAACTTCATGATAATGAGGTACAAATGTGCCAATGAGGTCAATCAACAGCAGCAAGTCTTACGGACGGAAAGGATTGCAGCTTATCACAGAGCGAGTCACATCCGTCCCATCGACGCGAGCTGCGAAAATCGCAAGAGAGCCCAAGAACCGGCTGCTCTGCGCAAATTCGATGATCTCGCAAACGCATTGCGTTCATCGCCTACTATACACTATTCATACAAGCCGACCGTCTCAGCCCCTAACACCGGTGCGAAGATAAAGCGAAACCCCAGGAAAGCGTGCATCTCAGGACCCATCGCTAAGAATCCCGCTCCCTCGTCTCATAACTCCATACCCCTCTAAACCTCACTCATAGACTCCATCAAAGAACCTCCACCTTCTCCACAACCCTCAAATCCCTCGAACTGAACCCCACCGCAATCGTCAACTCTCCTTTCGGCAGCACCCAATTCTGCCGCTTCACATCCCAGAAACTCAAGTCTCGCCTCGTCAACTCAAATTGCACCTGCTCCTGCTTCTGAACTCCCAAATCAATTTTCTCAAACCCCCTCAGCGCTCGCACAGGCATATCGACGATCTCTCCATCCTGATCTTGCACGTGCTCTGGGTACGAAATGTAGCACTGCACAACGGACTGGCCCGTCGTATCGCCGGTGTTGGCGAGCATGGCGCTCACGGAAAGGAGAGGGGTGTAGAGATCTGGATTGCCGCCTTCACCGCCGCCAGCGGCGGAGAGGGGGTGTGGCTTTTCTGGGTCGTAGGGGAAGTCGGGAGTGCCTTGCGGGGTGCCGTCCGAAGCTGAGTCGATGTAGGGGTAGATGTACTTCTTCAAAGCTTTGAAACCGGCGGGCCAGACGGCATCGGCGGCATCAGGAGCTTTGGTGTCAAGCGAAGGAGGAGAGATTCCAGCAGGCCGGGCGGCGGGGATGTCGCTCAGACGTTTGCTGCCCAGCTTTTTGACCTGCAGAGAGGAGAGGTTGAAGCTCGTGTACGATAGACCGTAGCCGAATTCATAGCGAGGTGCGATGTTGTGCTTGTCGAAGTAGCGATAGTCAAAGTAGAGACCTTCTGTGAAGTTTTGCTGCGGCACGACGTGATTTGGTATGGTCAGAATCTTGCTGGTCGGGCCGTAGTCTTCCTCGTCTTTCGCGATGGTGTATGGGAGCTTGCCAGAAGGATTGACTTTGCCGAAGATGACATCTGCGAGTGCATTTCCAGACTCCTGTCCGGGAAGATGAGCGACCAACACAGTCTTGAGGCCAGGCAAGTCGATCCAATGCTCCATGATGACTGGTCCGACGGTGTGCAGTACAACAATGGTATTCGCGCCATTACCATTGGCTTGGTCTGCATTGCCGCACTTCTTCGCGACTTCAGCAATGAGCGTATCACCTTGCTTCTGCGTCTTCAAATTCGGTCTGTCGCCCTTCACAGGCCCCCAGCTGAGGAAGCCTTCGCCTGCATCTGAGTTTGCAAAGACAATGCACAAGTCCTGATTCTCCGCGATGCCGCCAGCGTGCTTTGCTGCCTGCTTTTTATGCGCAGTGATCTCCACAGCGGAGTGGTCGAAGGTCGAATTCAAAGCATCGAAGGGCGCAATGAGATGAGGAAAATCCGCCGCACCAGAGCCCCATCCGCTCCCAAGTGTGTATTCATTGCAGCCTCGATCGGCACACGCATTGGGGCCTCGAGGGTTGGCAAAGGCGTCTTCGCCGAAGATACCGATCTTGAGCTTCTCGCCGAATTGCTTGCCAGCTCGCGAGCTGTGGATTCCGGTGCCATCGGACTTGATGGGCAGCACATGGTCGTCGTTCTTGACCATGACAATACCCTCGGCTGCAACTCTGCGTGCAAGGTCGTCGTGATTTCCGCCTTTCTCGGTCTGCCGCACCGGAACGTACTCGTTGACTTTGCCAGTCTCTTCGCTACCGGGCGACCCAGGATGAAGCTTGTATTCTTCCTCGTCAGTCCAGCTGCTGAACGTGGCCGAGCTACCGAGTGTCTTTCTCGGCCAGGCTTGACTATCATCTTGCCCAAGCTGATACCATGCAGCCACAATTCGCAGTACAGCATCATCCAATCGCTCCATTGGCACCGAGCCATTGAGCGCCGCTTTGGTCAGCTCTCCGCCCCAGAGGGTCTTGCCGTCTTGCCATCTTAGTCCATCTCCAGGCATGGACATGTCTAATCCTGCGAGTGCGCTTGCAACACCAGATCTCTGAGCGAGCCAATCGCTTTGAATGAAACCTTGAAAGCCCATCTCATCTTTGAGAACGCCGTTCAAAAGCTTGCTGTTCTGACATGCGTACGAATTGTTCACTTGGTTGTAGCTACACATTACAGAGGCCACACCAGCTCGTACGGAATCTGCAAATGGCCACGCGTAGATCTCGTGCAGCGTTCTGTCGTCGATGTTGGAGGAGATGGCGTTTGGAGTGCCCCACTCCCAGGCTTGTCGGAAGTGCTCCTGCTCGTTGCCAACCAGGTGCTTCGCTGTTGCCATTACTCCGTTCTCTTGAATGCCCTTGATCGTTTGCGCTGAAGCAATGCCCTGAAGGACGGGATCTGGTCCGAAGCCCTCCCAATTTCTGCCACCAGCAGGCAGGCGCCCGAGACCACCCATTGAAGGACCAAGCACAACATTGATGCCTTTCAACTTGGCCTCAAATCCATATGCTTTGCCTCGTTGATACATGAGGTCCTTGTTCCAAGTCGCGCCCACCGTGACTCCAGCAGGCCAAGCAGTGCCGTTGTCGACGAACCTCATGCCCAGAGGGCCATCTTGCAGACATAGCGATGGAAAGTCCAGTCGATCCACAGGGCCTGTATTCCCCACACAAGGTCCCATCATCCAGCCTGTTCCTGTCGTGATGTTGACCTTCTCCACCAGTGTCATGCGATCCACTAACTCTGCAGCTTTGCGATAACTCTCCTTCCAAGTGTCGAGAGTGCCACCCAGGGGTGAAGGGTACCACGCATCTGACTCGCCATCTTGAGGCACGCCCGCAGTCTTGTACACCCAAATACCACCCGCGCTCAACAGAAGAACCAGCGTCGCGACAAACAGCAACGCCAACCCACAGCAGAACTTGCTCGGCACTAGCCACTTCACCAACCCTCCCCGTCTCTTCTCCCCGATCCACGCAAGAGGCCGATCCGCGAAACTCACTTCCTTATCCGAGTCGAACACGCTCCTTAGCGGTTGTGATGCATCGTCGGTATATCTTCTCCTACCACTGCTCTTGAGAGGATCGAACTCATCGATTTCGCTGAAGTTGTCGTCATCGTCGGAGAAGGACTTGCGGTCCAGGAATGGGGAGTCGGAGCGGTCGAGCTCATAGCTCTCTGGAGGTTTGAGAGGCATTGCAGGTTCGACTGTCGAATGTGATCATGAAGCGTTATTGAGAACGTAGGAAAGCTGAGTTGTCGATCTGTGCCTTCTCCGCCGGAAGTTCAATGCGCAGAGGCACAGCGGGGATGTGCTGAGAATGAAGTGGCAGCGGTGTTTCGAGATGCGAGTCACTTCGAGGAGTGGGCGAGTGTTTGCTGGAGGAAATTAGTTGGGAAAGAGTTGTTTGCTGAGCGAGTCGGTGAGGCAGCGACGTCGTTGTCCTCGTGACGACAGTCGAGGACAGCGCATGTTGCAGGAAAGAGGAACGAACACAGCGTCAAGCGCCTGCACCTCCAACAACGTCCATCTCCAGGAGATCGGCTGTGACGATGCATGTGAAACTCTATCTCACTGAGCGACAGGGGTGTCCCGGGTCCTGAGGAATGGAGCCGATTGGCGTTCGGCATTTGAGTGGGGTTGAACGAATGACTTCCTCCTCTGGAATTCCATTTTCAACACGACATTCATCGATCTAATCCACCATTTCGCGGCTTCTATTGTGCCACCACAAATTGATCACGCCTGCTTGGTGGTAAAGATCTGAAATCTCTTCCTCCCGCTTTCATCTGGTCGCCTGGCCTCGACGACCAAACCCCTTTCATCAAACCCAACGACTTCTCTCGAATCACCCATTGGCAGAACGACAGTCAACCCCTTCGTCAACCATGGGGGCTCAAAATCTTTCGTATCCTGCCCGAATGCGACTCTCACCTCTCGATCCGACGCGGCATACCTCACGGTAAATTGAGCAACTTTCGCAGGAGGCGGCGAGATCCCATCGTCTTCCAACCACGTATTCGTAAACTCTTTATCATCCGCCATGTCTTCAGGCGAGGGAAAGATTTCCACACCCCTCCAGTCGTCCGCTGGAAGATTGGCTTCGTTGACTTTGTCGCCCGGCGCACAGACCTGCTTGTTCCTGCCAACGGGCACAGCACCTCCAATACGCGCCAGCACCGGAATGCTGTCTTTCCAAGGCGAGGAGATGGTATGCCATTTCCCTGAAGAGAGGTACTGATACGGCGCATTAGTGTTCAGGAATCCTGGGTCTGAGTTGCTCTGCTTGGGAGCGTAGATCTTCGCTTCCTTGACTCCTGGCTCGTACACTCCACCGATAAGCAGTGTATCGCCAAGCCAGTATTGCTGCTCGCCATCTTTCAACAGCCTGTTCCTCCAGACCTCCGGATCGCTCTCATAGCCCCACCCAATCCAGCGTTGAGGCGGCTCAGCGGTGAAGTGGCTTTGCAGCATCAAGCCGTAAGTGTACGGGATCAGCTCATATCGCCTCAGAATCGCCTTTCGCACTTCAGGGATAATTTCAGGATACATCCACGGCTCGATGACATCTCCAACCACATTGTCGTCTCCGGTCTTGTAGCAGTTGATTGCGAATCGCTGGCTGTGGATACCAAGCTGGACCCATCTCAACAGCAGCTCGGGAGATGGTTGGGGCCCTTCGAACCCGCCGATGTCGTGCCCATAGCATTGCATCAGGCACATACCTGCATTCAAGGACAGAGCATTGGCGCCTCGCATGCCGTCCCAGCTCGTGATGTTATCGCCCGACCAAGAGCTGCAAGCATACTTCAGCGTCCCGGCTGTGGCACTGCGAGACAAGACGAAGGGGCGTTCGTGTGGCATCACCTCACTCAAAGCATCGTACGATGCCTTGCCATGAAGCTCCGTATGCATCGCCCTGCCCCAGAACCCGAGATCCTTTCGTCCTCCTGGCGCTTCCAGATCCTTGACTGTCTCGTGATCCAACGCTAGTTCCCAGCGGTCATCGGGAACGACATACTCATTGTTGTCATTCCACATGCAGTCCATGCCCGTCTTCCGCAGTTCCTTCACCCCATTGTACCACCACTCGAAACCTGCTTTAGACGAGAAATCAATATGTCCTCCCTCGCCACTCGTTCCTCCACCCGCACTCCACAACCTCGCCACACCGCTCTGCCCCGTACTCGGATCCGTGAAGAGCGCCCCGGCCTTGACCAACCCTTCATATTCCGGATGGTTGGCCAGCACATACGGCTTAATATTCGCAATCAGCCGAATGCCCTTTCGATGGAACGCATCACAAAAGCCTTTCGGATCCGGAAATCGATGTCGATTCCACGTAAACACATTCCTCGTCTTCGGCTCCGTCTCCGCAACGGTATACCCAGACGACATCTGAAACCCACTACACGGGATATCGAGCTCCTCGAGCTTGCCGGCCCACTCCATCAACGCCTCACTCGCCGGCGGCGAATCCAGCATCGAATACTTCATCCCGCCACCCAAATACCCAAACGCCCACCGCGGCACAAGCAACGGAAACCCCACCAGCTCTGCAAAACTTCTCACCACCTCCTTCAAAGTCTTCCCAACCAGAGTATACTCCTCCAACCCCCCGTACTCCTGCCTATACACTTTGTAAAAGCCCCACATGCCATCCATCTCGCTGCCAACAGAATACATGCCCCGCGCATGACTGCTCGAGAAACTCCCCAGGACGCCTTCAGGCGTGACTCGCAGCAGTAACGGAATGTGCTTGTACATCGGATCCGAACGATGGACGTCGTAGCCAAAGCAATCCGTGGCGGAGAGTGTAAACTGTCGATTCGAAAGATCCATCGGCGCTGCTTTCTCGCCTAGGCCCACGTGGAGACTTCCCCGGAAGTAGCGCGTGTAGTGCGAGATCCCGTTACCGTCGAGGACGTAGGAACGGAAGGGAAGGTCTGTATGCAGAGGCTCTTGGCCTTTGAAACCGACAGAGACAAGCGGTGGACCGGACGACCAGTCAACTTTGGCTTCGACATTCTCGGAGTGGAAAGTCCTGGAGTGCGGTCCAGTGGTGTTCATCGTCGTAGACCGATCAGGCTTGGTGTCAGGTCTTTTGACGCTCGGAAATGGTGGCAGAGGATGAGTTTCCGAGAAGAAAGTCGTGCGGAAGAGGCCTGGTCGTAGAGCTTCGAAGGAGAAGTTCGCCGGGCCTTGAGGAGCTTCATTGCTGCGGAGGTGAATCGCAGATGCCGTGTCTGAAGTTCCAGGCACGAGATCGTAGGATTTGGGGACGAGCTCTTGCTGTGGCATTATAACGATGACCGCTCACAGATGATGAAGATGAGTTCCTTGCGAGGTAATCGGCTTGCGTAGTTTTAATACGCTTTCGTTCCTCTGGTCTCAGAGACAGAGCGATGAATCTCACAGATCAATTCAGCGAGGCTGTATTGGAAGTGAAGCTGTTCGGACTTCCCAATCTGCAACTCAGTCAACGGAATGACGACCTTCCTCGCCGTTCGGGCAATCCCAACCCGACCGCCAATGTCTCTTTCTTGTCGCCAAGTCTCTCGGACAACGTTGTCCTCCTGCCAATGCAGCAGTGTTCAAGACTTCAAAGCTGTTGAAGAGATAAAATGGACGTGAAGAGATCTCAACTCTCTTTCGATCCCATCTCATCAAAGCTGCAAGCAAGAAGCTCTCGAGCCTATGTCAGCGGTGAGCATGACAGTGTGGTCGCATTTGTGAAATCTGATTGGTTGGACTGCGAAAGTATGTTGTTGGTTGTGAGCTTCGAGTGCCTCGTCTCGTTGCATGTCACCCAGAGGCGGGGAAGCATGAGCTAAAGCGATCAGCAATGCAGTGCCATGCGATGTAGAGTGTGCACGCGAGGCGACTGACGGGCATGGCATGGCAATTCTGGGGAAGCCGGAGGATGAAGAGGTCGGCTGGAAGTTGTTCTCCCTCCCGAAAAGGAGAGGGTATAGTAGAGCGATGTATTGCCTACTCCGTCGCCTCTTCCAGATCGATACATCCACTCCAGACCCATTCAATTCGATCCAGACATCATGACCGACAACAAAACCACTATACGAGACGAGACAGACATCGCCTCCGTCGCTCACGGCACCAACGGCACCAAAAATCTCACCAACACCTCCATCCACCTCGAAACCCTCTCAGCAAAAGACAAAGCCACCCCTTCCCTCACAGTCACCCCCTCAGACAACACCCGTCTCCTACGCACCATAGACCTACACATCCTGCCCATAATCCTAGTAATATACTGCCTGCAATCCCTCGACAAAACCGCCCTTTCCTACGCCAGCGTCTTCGGCCTCGAGGAGGACCTCAACTTGCAAGGTCAGGAATACTCCTGGTGCGGCGCGATAGTGTACGTCGCGCAACTGGTCTGGCAGCCCATTATCGCCTATATGCTGGTGAAATTCCCACTCGGCAAGTTCATTGCGACCATGGTGCTGTGCTGGGGCGCGACGCTGTGTGGCATGACAGCTTCGCAGAATTTTGGGGGTTTGATGGCGAGCAGGTTTGTGCTCGGGTCGTTTGAGGCGAGTGTTGCGCCGACGTTCATTGCGTTGGTGCAGATGTGGTATCGCAGGGGTGAGCAGACGAATCGGAATGCGGCTTGGTATTCAATGTTGGGGATTGTGAATATTGTAGGTGCCCTTCTGTTCGCAAGCTGTGCGTGGTGATGCTAATGGGCATTCAGTTTGGCAGTTTGCTGAGCTACGGTTTGGCGAAGATCCAGTCCGACACGCTCAGGCCATTCCAAATCATCTTCCTCTTCTGCGGCTGTTTGACAGTCGCCTTCTCGGTCGTGGTGTTCATCTGGCTTCCAGATTCGCCCATGCAGGCTCGATTCCTCAAGGAAGACGATAAGCTGCTCGCGATCGAAAGAGTCCGCATGAATCAGATGGGTATCTCCTCCGGAATCTGGAGATGGGACCACGTTCGAGAATGCCTGCTAGATGTCAAGACCTGGCTTTGGTTCGCGATGCTGACAGCCGTGTCAATTCCAAGTGGTGGAATCACAACATTCGGTCCCTTGATTGTGAAGTCGTTCGGCTTCGACAGCTTTACGACGATTCTGTTCAATATGCCGTTCGGAGCTGTGCAGCTGGTGGCAACTCTCGGAGGAGCATGGGCAGCGACGAGGTGGAAAGCAAAGTCGCCTGTCCTCGCAGCTCTTTGCATTCCTCCCATTGTCGGCATATCCCTCCTGTTGAAGATCGAGCACACCGCCGCCAATCGAGGCATCTTGCTCTTTGCTTATTATATTACCAGCGTATACCCAGCCATCAGTCCAATGATATACAGCTGGTCAGGCCAAAATACAGGCGGAGACACTAAGAGGAAGGTCAATACTGCTGTCTTGTTCATCGGAGCTTCTGCTGGAAACATTATTGGGTGAGCAAAACTTCCATGCGCCAGTAGCGTTCTGCCACTGACAACCTCGCAGTCCGAACCTGTACACCACAGAGCAGAAACCCAGATATACCAGCGGACTCGTAAGCAATCTGATTCTCTTCATCCTCATTGTCGTCCTCGTCGGAATGGGTGCTGCGTGGATCTTCTTGTTGAACAAGAGGCATGCTGCAATGAGAGAGCGTATGGGCAAATCGGCACGTGTAGTCGATCTTTCCATGGAAAGCAGTCGTGCTCTCAAGGTTAATGATGAAGTTGTCAACGACACCGCGGGCACTGGCGTTGGTGAAAGGGCATTCGACGATGTCACGGACCTGCAGAATGAGGACTTCATCTTTGTGTACTAGTCATTAGCATCTGGGAAATGGTCAGCATCTAGGTCTATTGAAATAACCGTTTGCCTCCTATTGTCTTGGCGGAACGAAGGCATTCGCTGCTCGCATATAGCCAGTGAGACTTCGGAAATGCTCGCGCGCGTCTTACAGACGTTGGAGGCCGTAGATGATGTTTCTGTGTTTCTTGCAATGTTCACCACACAAGATAATGAGGCACAGGTTGGCCCCTTCACTGGGGTTCCCTAGTACCAGATCATTGGAACCACCCGGACGTCGACAACGGTGTTTCTCCTCCTTTCAGCTGCTGACGGGCGTTACGAGCGGGCGCATGGGCTGATAAGAACATTTTAGCCGTCTTGATCAAGGCTGAAGGCCGTGCCACCTATCGGCCATCCCTCGGTGGCGCGGCCGCAGTGAGGCGAGAGAAAAGTCCAGAACACGATCGGTCTCGGGAAGATGTAAACTTGATCGACACCAAGGACCGCCGGTCAAGCTGAGTCGCCGTGATCGGATAGATCTAGATCGTGTCGTCTCGTACGCAGTCATAATGATAGCATCCTCTTGATCGACTCCGTCCTACACCAAACTTGTTCTTTGTGCTTTCAGCAAGAATCAAGAGCACGCCTTTGCTCCTTTTGCTTCGCAATCGGATGACTTTGTAGATCGCCGCGTTGTAAAATGTTGTGGCGCTCATCTAGGAGTAGATGGGCATCTCATGCCAAATCCTGAGGCTTGTGAGGTCATAATGAGGCCTTCAGCGAAACAAAATGTAGTCGAAGTTGTACATAGAGTTTTGAGAACAGTCGACGCGTCGTCCGCGGTGTAAGGTGTACCAGCATGTGTTGAGAGCCGCATCGCAGGTGGCAAGAGACTCATATACACTGCGAAATGTGCTCAAAAGACCGCTTCCCCGGATTCAGAACGCGCAAGCCGTCGCTTCACAATTGGCAACGTGCGCTGTAAGGCGGTCAATCCAAACAGCAGATGTCTGTTATGTACAGAACGTGGTCCCGCTTTCCGGTGCATGTTTCTCCCACCAAGAAGTACTGTTTTGCTTTCACGGTGTAGTAGGAGACTCAAGCTCGCTGCCGCCAAGTCATCATCGAATCCAAGGGTCTCTTGGAAGTGCCGCTCTCGCGGTGTCTTGTGTGCAATTGTGGCGTGTTGCGGCAGCAGAAAGCGGATGCAGCAAGAAACTAGGTTTCAAATTCTCCGAACGTGCATGAAGGATGAGCGGCGTGCATCAAGGTCGATATTTTAAGGTTCAGCTAGGTCAGCAAAATTGTTAGTCTTGTCGAGCTTTGGAACAATGTTTGCTTCTGTAACAGCTTTGTGCGTGGGAAGCAAGGATGAACACAGGAGCGAAATATACAGCGTTCAGCCGTACTTGTTGCGGTGAGAGTTGAGACCGAGCTTACGGCTGGCGAGAGCAAGCGCGTGATGATGATGATCTTCTGCCGTACCACAATGCGCTTTGTAGCCAAGCTGGTTGTCTTGGTATTGAGCCTCCTGCTCGTGTGTTCCTTGCGGCTGATTTGCATATGAGCCTTGGTTAGCTGCGGAAATGATCGGCTCCCTGGCCTGAGTGACCTGGAGAGTGCAACGCGCCGTAATGCTGAGGGAAGGAGGAGCAAGCCGTGGCATCGCAAGATGAGGTCGATAGTATCGTCAAATGCGCGCAAGCGTGCAGAGCTGCAGGCTGAACACGGGATCCCTGCTCGCAGTCTGCAAATGTGAATTGTCAAGTTGAAACCAGGGATTATCGTGTCCTAGAACACGCTATTCCTCGTCGCTTTGCTGTGCCGATAGCGTGGAGTGTGTATGTCGCACATCATTAGCGGACTTTGCACTAGGTTGCGGAGAATGCATCGAGCTATTGATTCATGTTCTTGAACCACGACATGTCGAAGTATTGCCGAGCCTCACGCAGTCACTGCTGTGTCACAACGCTTGCGCTTCTTGATGGCAGAAACCTCGTCTGATCGTTCACGGCCGCATGCTGCACACGCATGCACTGCGAATCGCCCTGCGAGGCAACGCGCATTGCGTCAGACGTCCTGATGATCGCGCGGTCCGGTCGCTTCTGACCGCTGTTGGCAGGTGGTCCTGTTGGATCGTCCATTTTCCTCGTTGAGCGATACAGCAGCGTGAGCAGGTGCAGTGTGTAGTGCTAGACACTGGCAAAACCACCAGCGGTCTCTGCTCCAAACGGTCGGGGTTATCGGAGCCTCCTCAAGGCGTGGTCTTGACTCGCCTGACCGGTGCGGACGGCAGGGTACTCCTCATGACACTCGTAATGGCTGTAGCATGCGAGGTATCGCATTGCTGGAACCGAGACACGAGGGATGGCCGCGCACACGAACAGCGAACAGCGCGTGGTGGTGGATGACAATGTCAGGGAGATGGAGGACAGAAGTCCGTGTAACCATCGAACCCAATCTGCTTTCGGGAGCGGCAGCGGCAGCGCCCGCCGTATACCGCCGTATCGCATTCTGCTATTGGCTGTCGGAGTCGTGGCTGCCGCGCCGAGTAGCGGGAGATCGGACGGTCGATATGACTTGATCCTGGGATGCCCAAAAAAGACACAGCGTGGACACCATGTTTCGCTGGGTACCACTCCACAACGCATCAAAGCCTCTCGCCTGTGATACCGCCATCGCTCGGTCCCGATGCCTCCGACAACCCACTGTCACCACCGGCGCGATGGCTCTAAGCAGGTGCCAGTCCGTGGCGTCTGTCGTCCCATTTGGCAGCCCTACCTCAAGGTACACACCTCGAGGCGACCATGCCAGGCCGTCCTTAGTTGCCACCTTGGCCCGTCGGACAGATACATATAACTGTCCTTAGGAGCCCTCACTATGGACTGAGTTCTTCTCTGCATTGCGTTGACCACATTCACTTCTATTCCAGCCCAGGATTACGCATTACTTGGCCCGGAGGCCTAATATACATCCGGTCTGCACCTCCGTCCCATCCTTTGCCCTCCAACACACTCTTCTGCGGCAACCACCATGGCTCCTTTTCCCGGACTTCTGAGTTCCGGCCTTGCTGCCTTGGGGGCAGTCGTCAAGGCCTCTCCGCAGTTTGGACGGCCTCTGGGGTTACCGAACTTCAGCGGACTCGGAAAGAGTGCTGGCTCTCCAACCTACAACTACATCTTCCAGAAGGAGCTGCCGATCCCGCAAGTTGCGCAGCCCATGTTTACTGAGAACATCGATGGACGCACGATTCAATACTACGAAACGACCGTTGAGTCCTTCCAGCAGCAGGTCTACCCCGATTTGGGACCAGCCAACTTGGTTGGCTACAGTAAGTCATCCAAATTGGGTATTCATCAGGCCATGCTAATGTAGGCACACAGATGGCACGGCCCCAGGACCCACGTACATGATCCCACGTGGGACAGAAACCGTGATTCGGTATCTGAACAACGGCAAGGAAACCGCTTCTGTTCACCTTCACGGCTCATATACACATTCCGTCTGGGATGGATGGGCCGACGACGACCTTCAAGTTGGACAGTACAAAGACTACTACTATCCCAACTCAGAGTCTGCCCGTACTATGTGGTACCACGACCATGCTGATGGACACACTGCATCCGACGCCTACTATGGACAGGCAGGCTTTTACATCATCACTGATTCTGCTGAAGACGGTCTCGGTCTTCCAAGCGGCAAGTATGACGTCCCTCTTGGGCTGAACGACAGGATCTATCAGTCCAACGGCGACGTTGCATCTCCTGACACCAATACCTTCAACTTCTTTGGTGACACCATCGAGGTCAACAACCAGCCGTGGCCGTACATGAACGTCGAGCCGCGCAAGTACCGCTTCAGGCTGTGCGACATGGCCCTGTCTCGCTCGTTCGACCTCTACATCGTCGATCAAGACAACAACCCAGTTCAGTTCCAGATCATTGCTTCTGACAGCGGTCTGTTCGGTGCTCCTGTCGACTCCAAGGATGTCGTCATTTCGATGGGAGAGCGTTACGAAATCGTTGTCGACTTCTCAGGCTTCAAGGGACAAAATATGACGATGATGAACGGCCAGCAGATTGCTCAAATAACTGAGTACAACAACACCGACAAGGTTATGCGATTTGTGGTCGGCAACGACGTAACGGACATGTCGAACAACGCTGTTCCTTCAACCCTCAACAGCAACATCCAGTGGCCTGCACAGGTCTCCAAGGTCGACCACACCTTCAATTTCCAGATGGGCGGTGCTGCTCAATGGACTGTCAACGGTGTCGATTTCAACAACCCTTCCAACCGCGTCCTCGCCCGCCCACCACAAGGCACTGTCGAACGCTGGCAATTCCGCCACACCGGAGGTCCTGGCGTGCATCCTGTCCATCTCCACCTTGTCAACATGCAAGTCATGTCTCGTACCGGGGGTGCCCGCGGCCTCATGCCATACGAAGCAGCCGGCCTTAAAGACGTCGTGATGCTTGCTCCTGGTGAGGTCGTCGAAGTGCTCGCAGTCTACGGTCCCTGGAACGGAATGTTCATGTTCCACTGCCACAATCTCGTGCACGAAGATCACCACATGATGGCAGCCTTTAACACGACTAAGCTCGCGGCTCTCGGCTACGACTTCAATTCCACACAGCAGTTCTGGGATCCAATGGATACTCGCTTCTCTCCCAAGGACTACAATGATGCGGATTACACTGACTCGGCAAGGCACGACGCTGTCTCTTCGTTTGCAGCTCTGAATGCCTACGCGCCAGCCTCTTCGCTTCTCGCCGCTGAGAATAATTACTACGCCACTGCCGGCTACCACGGCGACTCGATGACTGCGGTGCAAACAGCAGCGCCCACGAACGCTGGCGACGGCTTCGTCTCGAATGCCACGCCGACCTCGACCGCGCTCTTCCCAATCGAGACTGGAACGTGACCTGCTTGGTGAATTTACCATTTCCGTATTGTATAGATGCATGGTGGGAAATTCTGGCTTTCGGAACGGTACGGATGGTTTGCATTGGGCGGGAAACATCATTAGTTGGTTGAGACTGAGACTGAGACTACTTGATTTGATTATACCCGCCCATAAGAGGCATGCTCAAAAGCTAATGATAATTGGTGAAAAAAAATCTCAGCACCTGCATCGCCTTCTGTTCTCCGCACCTGAATTTGCGACCAAAATAACGCTGATGCGTTGTTGCGAGTTGAAGAAGGAGGAAGACATTGTCCGTATCGACTTCGGCACATGAGACCCCGGAAGAATTCGACGCGCCTTCCGGAAGCTTTCCCTTTGCGTCAACCTGCTCCACTGAGAGAAGTCCGTACCGCTGATCGCACACACACGCGACACTCGATTTCGAAAGATGAGCCGTCTAGCCATAATATGCACGACGATGCAATCCTCGCATTCGCCGCAACATTCGCCTGTCGCTTCTCGCCGCTGGTCTGGCCGCTTGCAATCCCTCCACTTGCTTCCTCTTCCCCCTCTGCCTGCCCGGCATCAAGGTCGTTATCTCCATGACCAAGCCCTTCTCGCCCCGCATAGATAACGCCGGCAGGATCAGACAAGAGCTTGATGGGATCTCCGCGCTGTGAGGCCGCGAAATAGTCTTCCGCCACGCGCCTTCCCATCCAAGCATCAGCCAAGCCTTCACAAGCTTTTTCTCGATATACCATGCGTCGGTCGGCCGGCGAGGTCAAGATGGCTGCCGCCGAAAAGATCTCCAGCGCTCGGCGAGCCTTCATGAGCTGGCACAATTTTGTCGAATGGATCCAAGTTCACGACACGGCGTTGGACCAGCATGGCCACAAGAAGACGGGTCCGACATGGTCGAATGAAGACCTTGACCCGACACCGCCAGAGAAACGTACTTGGCGATGGTGGAATTATGTCGTTTTCTATTGGGGGTAATTCCACCTTGCAGGCTGCCTCAAGCCATTGCTCTCCTAACAATGCATCGCAGGCTGTCCTTCGGCAACTGGACTCTGGGGTCGACCATGATAGGAATCGGTCTTAACTGGTGAGAAGACCTCAGGCCTGAATATTGCCCAGCAACTGACAGCTCGATAGGTGGCAGGCTATCTTGACCATCTTCCTCTCGCAGGTCATCTCTTCGATTGCAATGTTCTTCAACTCGCGCTGCGCCAGCGTCTACCATATCGGATACCCCATCGTCGGACGAAGCGTCTTTGGCATGTGGGGATCCTATTACTTCGTTGGCTGCCGTGCAGCTCTGGCAATCATTTGGTATGGCGTACAGCTATACCAGGGATCTGCTCTGCTTGGAAACATGCTGCGAGCAGTTTTTGGTCACAACTATACCGACATCCCCAACCACATTCCAAAGAGCATGGGCATCACTTCGGCCGGAATGCTGGCCTTCTTCTTGTTCTGGCTGATCCACTTGAGCTTGACCTTCTTCCGGCCTTATCAGTTGCGCGAGTTCTTCTGGTTCAAGGCCATCATCATGCTTCCCGCAATTTGGGGATTATTCATCTTCTGCATGGTCAACACCAACGGCAACATCGGTCTGGGCCACTTGGCGTCCAAGTCAGGCTCTGACGGCTGGGGATGGTTCTTTATGTACTCCATCAACTCCGGCATGGGCAACACTGCCACCCTGATCACTAATCAGCCAGATATCGCACGTTGGAGCAAAACCAAGACAGGTGCCATGTGGAGCCAGCTCTTCTCCAATCCCGTCGCCGTCACTCTCTCCGCCAGCTTGGGCATTCTTTCCACCGCCGCCATCAACAACGCCTGGGGCCTGCAACTATGGAACCAGTGGGACTTACTGGATGCCATCATGACCCGTTACTGGAGCGCAGGCACACGCACCGCCGTCTTCTTGGCCGCAGCAGGCTGGAGCGTCTCCATCCTAGGTACAAACATCGCAGCGAACATGATCCCCTTCGGCTCTGACAGCTCCATGCTCTTCCCACGATATCTCACCATCCCGCGAGGCCAGTTTCTCGTCAACTGCCTCGCGTTCGCCATCTGTCCCTGGAAAATCCTCGTCAGCGCCAGCACTTTCACCACTTTCCTCTCCGGCTACGGCCTCTTCATGGCCTCCATCGTCGCCATCATGATCTGCGACTACTTCCTCCTGACACGCGGCAACGTCTTCATCTCCCATCTCTACAACGGCTCCAAGGACAACGAGCACTACTACTACAACCGCGGCTGGAACTTGCAAGCCCTATTCGCCTATATCGTCGGCATCGCGCTGCCTTTCCCAGGCTTCGTGGGCACGCTAGGACCCAAAGTCAGCCCAGCAGCGACGAAGCTCGGCCAGCTAGGCTGGATCCTCAGCTTCGTCTCCTCGTTCATCGTTTACTACGCCGTCTGCAGAGTTTTCCCGACCCAGAACCAGAAGCGAGTCAGAGAAGCGAACCTTGCCTTCGAAGAAATGAGGTTAGTAATCATCCATCTTTTCCACCCGGCGTTTGTCATAAACACCCCTGTACTCCGTTTCTTAGCTTCCCGCAACACTATCTCTTTCGGGAAGGAAAGATACGATTTACGAGTATACGAAGCTCACGAGAATCTATGCTGACAACCCTCTTTCTTCTGATGTAGTTTCAAAGACCTCATCGCCGTCGACGGGACGGTGATTACCGACGACATGGAAGGCCACTCCGACGCCAGCGATCAGAACACATCGCAGAAACTTCCAGAATATGGCGAGAAAGGATGTACAGAAGACGACGTCTCTCCCGCAAGATCAATGAGCTAGACAGTCGCGTATCAAATCCATCTCGCATGTTTAATGCACCTACGAATAATTCTACATCTCACTCCAGCCCTTCTTCCTCCCCTCCCTCTCGACCTTCGTCAACATACGAATTCCCAATCCCCGACTTCTACCGTCCTTCTTCCGCCAGTTAACACCACCCGCCCACATCTCCCGAAGACCATCCTCTCATCATCCCATTTTTTCCCACGAACCTCGTAATAATACGAAGCTGCTCACTTCACTTCACGTTCTTAGTTACCCTTTCAAGCAACGGCCCTGGTAGCTGCATCGGAAACAGGAAATATTGCTCGAAGGAAAAGAAGCCGATGACAAACTTCGCAGGGATGGAGCTGGTAAAAAAACATCAAATCCCTCTTGCTGGTCGACGGCGGATGAAGTGGACGGATCAGACAGGTTAGGATGGGGATGAATGGTGACCGATTAAGTGCGTAGACGGACGAGGAAGGACGAAGGCACGGCGCTGCAAGAAGAAACCTCGAGGATTGTGTCCTTATGTTTGTTTGGGTTCCGTCTTGTCATCTGGAACTTGGAAGCTCCGATCTCTTGACTCGGCATGGTTTCGCCGGCCAAGCAGCCCGAAGAGCCCTAAGCCGAAATCTCCAAACCCTCGGGCGAGGGTAAAGGTTCCAGGGGAGTGGGAGGGACACGGGGTAGACTTCACGCTTCTAATCAATTGCCACATTTGTCGAGTGCAACTCGAACCAAGTCGAAATAGCACAGCCCGTCAAGATGATACCATGACTGACAAGACTGTTACGGACGAAGCTTTTGTGCGCAGTAATCATTCAGCGAAAGGCAGAGGGGATAAAACGAGTCAGAAAGCCGGTGATGAAAGATCAATGATGCTGCTGACACGGCCTTCCCATTCACTCGCAATAGAGTTTTAGTAAGCAATCGCCCAAAGGAGGCAGAAGTTCGGTTTCGGATAATCCTGGTACATACGATGTGTCGTCGAACACATTCCTAGTCTAGTAAATTATCGTCTCTTGATGATAAACCACTGCCTACGGAAGGTAGCTGGTTTCTAAACGACACGAACGAGCCCGCGAGTCCGGTTCGTTTGATGAGTGTGTCCTTGTCGTGCGAAGGGGTGGATACTGCTCGTGTGGGACGTGTCCACTGGCGGTTTCACGGTGTTGTACATGCCAATCATGGCGCGCTGTGGACTGTACATGCGAGAAGCTGTTTATACAAAGTATCGAAGTGTGAGTCAGCTCTGTGGGAAAGAGCTGGCGGGATCAGGTCGCGGAGGCGGCGGCATGGCCGGCACCCAAGTGTAGTGTCCACCTGACTCTTGGGACATTGTCGTCTCCAGGTTGAGAGGCGTGAAGCGGCCGATGCCCCCTGTAGATTTGGTTCCAGCAATGTCACGTCGCTCAGGATCGCTCGCGTAGGCGTCGGGAGAGCGGTTCGCGGAACTGGCGTTGGAAGAGCGGTCTTCCACGAGCTCACCGGGCGAGCTGTGGAAGGAGCGAGGAGACGAGTTTGGCGGTCTGTCTTGATCGATCCGACTTGCTCGAAAGTCGAACACCTGACGGTTGCCAGGTGCTGCAATTGCGCGCCGTTCCTTCGTAGAATCATCTGGATGACTTCGTGCCGCGAACTGGAGCGAAGGGATGGGAGCAGGCACCGGGCCAAGTGCTCTGATCAGCTCTTCGGGACTTGAAGTTGAAGGTGTGATATGAATCCCAAGCTCTTCTGGTCCGGGAGATTTTGCGCGTGCCACTTCAGCAATTGACGCCGTCCTCACCTTCCCGTCGCTGTAAACCTCTAGAGTGCCCGCATGAGAATCTGGTGGTGCCGTTGTTCTGGATAATGGTGGGACTCCTGCCGATGCAGAAGGGGCCGGCGGTGCCCATGCTGGCTCGAGGCGTGCAGGTGTTGAGCGACTGCTGGCCGTTGTGAGAGCAGACTTGTTGGACTGTCTCGCAGTAATGTCGTCTTCAGAGATGGCGCGGTCGATGTTGCTTGCGCAACAAGCGCCGTTTTCGAGTAACCGACGCGTCTGCTCTTGCATGTCGGAATGCTGCCGCTTCGCTCCTTCCAAAGCAAGTCGCAAAGCATTGATTCGTTCGTTTAGCGAGGTGACTTCCTGCCTCAGGCCGGCCACTTCGTCTGTCCCATTCTCGTTCTTGCCAGTCGTTGATTCCGCATGCACAGTGCGACGACTCGAGTCGGAATAGGAAGCCTGGTCAGGATTCTGCCCAGGCAGAATCGAATCGAGCGCGGATGATGAGCTCCCCTGAAGCGCCTCAAGGCGGTCGATCCGTTGCAGAAGTCCTGTCTTCTCTTCGAGCAGCTTTTGTCGATCGCCGTCTATCTTGGCCTGCAGTCGGCCACCCATCTCAAGCATACGACCCCATTGATCCTTCTCCCGCGCCGCTTCCGCTCGCTCAGTCTCCCGCTTGCTCTCGCTGTCCTCCAACTGCGTCTCGAGCGTCTTGACTTGCTCCGTGAGCTCCTCATTCTTCGTCGTTAGCTCATTGACTTCCTGATCTGCGACGGTAGTCTTCTTTTCGATCGCTTGGCTCTTCACCCTTTCTCGCTGGAGCTTTTGCAGTAATGAGCTGTACTCCGTTTGCAGAGTCTGCAGTGCCAGCGACTTCAGCGTAATTTGATGCTGGAGATCCGCAATGTGCGCTGAAGTTGCTGAGTTCGTCGACGCGGTGTGAATCGATGGCGCCTGCTGATAAGACGTTGCTGGTGAGCCAACACTAGGTCCCGATGGAGGTGGAAGAGAAGGAGCGGCAGAAGGCGGATAGACAAGAGATGACGGGGAAGGTAGCGCCCTCGTATTGAATCGGGTCGTCAACGTCGGCGAGGTCTGCTTGGGATACGCTGATCCAGGAACGGACTCGGAAGGAGCAGGGGAGAAGCCCTGTCGAAGCTCACGATGGACAAAAGTAGAAGGCTCCTGGCGAGGGTCATGCGTTGTGAGAGATGGTAAGCGAATAGACTGATCGCCAGAAGCGCCAGAGCGCGGTCGCTTGAGACTGTGAATGTCGTCCCTCTCCCCTGGCTCAGCCGGTCGCTTCGAGGGATTGTGAGGAGAATTCGAAAATACGTCAGGAGGTTGATTCTGCTGTACGTGGTGTGGGTAGCCGCTCTGATTGCGCTTGGTCGCTTCACGAATATGGTGCTTAGCATAATGCAGTCTTTCAAGAATCCATTGTGCGGCTCGAATCGGGCTATCGCTGAGTCCGTCAGCGTTCTGCAATCAGTTAGCATCCTGCAAGAGGTACACAAATCTTCGATACGATCGATGCAACTCACCCCAGCACTCGCAGCAGAAGCTCCACAGAGCGCTTGAACCGTTTCCTCGAGCTCTGCAACAGCGGTGGTGATGTCTTGCACTAACGGCTTGAATTTCGTGCAGTGATAGCAAGACAATCGTGAAGACATCGATGCAATTTCCGGACCATCACCATCCTCAGAGCGATTGCTATGCTCCTGGAGGGAAGCAAAGGACGGCAACAAGGTTGAAGGAGTCGAGATCGATTGACTGCTCTTGCTCTTGTCGTAGGACTGTAAGTCGTGGAAGTGGCTTGCAGTGGGTGAGATGCGAGACGGATCTAACATTCCGCCAAGATGGTTAGTCAACCGCGATCGGAGGAGGAGCGACATGAGACATGTGATTACACAACAGCAAGAGGCATTCCTTATAGACAGACGTACCTTGTGGCCTGGGAATGTGTAGCGTAAGAGGTGGGGCGTCGGGAGGGTGGCTCAAGCTCGAGCGACGATCAGCGTAATGTAATTGCCAAGTACCGGCGGGTGTGTGACGGGGAGGAGAAGGATTTGTTATTTGGTGGCCAGCGTAATGATGGAGACTGTTGCGGCGGGCGTCGTTCGGAGTCTCGCAACGATGCGATGACGATAGGGTTCTGCCAGAGACAGCAAAATAGGGCTCGGTGTCAGTAGTAAGCGTAGGCAGGGGACCCTCTTCGCACGACTTCCGGATCCAGACATCGTTTCGCTGCTGAGGAGCGAGGGTGGAGCTTGGCGGAGCCGAAAGGTTGATGGTGGTCGGCGCGGAAACGTGCGGAGGTGGTGGTCGGGAGGGATAGTGCGATGCCCACGAGCTTGTCAGATCTATATGAGACGAATCCATTGAGGAGGCAGCATGATTGCTGCTGCTGTCTCTCCAGCGGCTCGTGTTCCACTGGGAAGAAGCCGGATTCATTTCATCAGATGCACACGCAGATAGACCGGTGCGGCGCCATGCAGTGGGCTATGCCCCTCCGAGAATCCGACGAACGAACGTGGCTCACCAGAGCATGGCGAATGGCAGGCAGGTGGACGACGACCGAAGGCAATGAGAGGTGGTGGCACGAAGGCGGTGGCGCGAGGATGTTGGTGGCGGAGAGCGAGAGGATAGAGGGAGTATCCAAGAAGCGCAGCATGTGAAAGCGATAGTAAGGTAATCGACCGTCGTCGTAGTTTAGGCGCAGAGAGGGTTCAGGTGGGCAGGGACGGCAGGGTGGTTAGCAGAGTATATCTCGCAAACGTGGTTAGGGAAGTGCATGTCAGTAGGCTAATAAGCTACGACTAGCTCGACTGCCATTTAGAGTCCGTCACGTCCGTGTCACGTACATACGAGTGTTACGAGACAAGAAGAAGGGGTGCGGTAGAGGAGAGCCAGAGCCAGAGCCAGAGCCAGAAGCCGGGCAGCACGTCCAGAAGGGGGGCGCCAGCTGCAAAGAACAACGGCTGCGCTGTGCAGGCGAGCAGCGGATCGGTCTGCCAAGACGCATGTCAGACCGATACGGAGAGCAATCCTCCTCTCCAGTCATATCACGACGGAGGAAGGCTCATGAGAAAGCGTCGTCGACAGCCAGATCCGCCATTCGCTGTGCGTCGAGATGCCTGCATGTTCGTGATGTGAGATGGGTGTTTAGTCATCCAGCTGTGCCGGTGCCCGGCAGAGTGGTCCGTGGATCTTATCCACATGCATCCACCTCGACCCGGCACCATGATATTGAACATCTCCAACATCAATCATCGTCGTCACCGCCACCACCATGATCCATCATCGTTGCGCCGGCAGCTCGTGCGAATCCCTTCCAGCCCTGCGATCACCGCGCCTCGTCGTCGGCGAGCTGAAGATGATGGGCGGCACTTGCGACAGATAGGAAGGTGTCCGCTACTCGTTGCTCGTCGAAGCATCTCCCGTGCTTCTACGCGCCTTGGCTCGCCGACATCCTTCGATCGCGCAAACCGACACCGACTGCATCCTCTTCATTTGTCCCGCCTGGGCTCAGACAAAGCCGGCCCTCATCGGCGCAGTCAAGCCTGACGGGCAAGTCAAATTTGACTTGCTTCTGGCCATCGGTCGTCATCCAGCCGCCGTACGAACGCAACTCCGAGCGCGTTTGGTGCAACTTCAGCTTGTGCGTCCAGGTTTGCTCCGATGGCCCTAATGATCCGTCGACGACCGCGCGCGGACCGAGGCTCCACCGAGCGCGCTGGTCTGCTGTGTATGTGTAGCGCGATACGTAAACACGGCTGGGCGTCTTTGTCATCCTGACTGAACATCCTGACTACGCCAGATCCTGCACGCGAGACCGAAGTGTAGTGTGCAGGATGTGGAAGAAAGCGGAAGGTGTCGACGGCTGACAGGACCACCATTGCCGGGGCGGCACTACCCGAAGAACCTCAGCTTGCCCGCTGCCACGCTGACGCTTGACACGCCCGTTCTTCGTTCACGGCGCAATTCTCCCTTCCAGTGTCGCCTGCTCGGACTGTGCCCCAATTCTGGATATTCCTCGTTGCCCTCCTTGGTTTAGCCGGACGCGAAACTCTGCCCGCCAAGACTTACTGCTTGCACTACGGGCGCGGCAATTCCCGCCCTCGCCTTCACAAGCTGCACAAGCTGCTCGCAGACCTGGTGATGAGTGATGAACTGCTGAGAGGCGCCACTTGCCAGCGACCCCTTCCACTCCACCTGCTCCGTCCCCACCTCAGCCGATACTTCCTCCTTACTACGCCCCCTTGATGATGACTCGGCTTCATCCTAAAAAACTTGATTGAACAGTCCCCGATTTACAGGAGGTTACAAGACTCAAGACTCGCTTTCAATCCGAAGATGAAATGCGCAACGGCGTTTGACGTGCATATGTCCGACTTGGCGTTCCCGGGGACACTTGCTGTAAATGTATTGTGTGCTGAAGAGACAACCAACAAGTAATGCAATCCTGTCCTTTAACGCACCTGCTATGCTTCAGTTGGCCATGTGATCCCAGAGCGATCTTTGAGCAATCGGAACATCACTGCTTAGAATGTCTCACTTGGTGGAAGATCCACTTTTGCATGCTAATTAATAACCACAGCACTTCGACGACTGTGATTGTTTTGTTCAGCCTTAAGTAAACGGGCCGCACGCGATCCTTTCGACGATCAAAGGAATGGACTTAGGAGTTTCGTTACACCCCGAAAATGCGGACTTGGCCATGACAAATCTCCATACGGAGCACACCTTCCGCAAAAGTAAGCTTTCTGATAGGCTGTGAGTGTGGCTCCTGCCTCATTGGGACGAGCGCTCTTGCCGGGACTGCCTGTTATCACCTCTCCACAACCGCAAACTTGACATGCCATCGACAACATGAACGTCAACAAGCCGAGATGTCACCAACAGCACGACGACAGCCAAAGCTTCCGTTTTCATCGCTGGCCTGACAGACGCGCGTGGGCTTGAACTCCGGCGACCGGCTGGAGCGACTTCTTTGGGAGAAAAGAATGATCCCATCTTCTTGAGACCGTGGCGCGACACTCTTGGCCCAACTTCTCGTATCTCGGCGACGTTGCGCTTCAGAATCGATGCAACACGCTTGGCCATAATGCGCTCTCTGCATCATTTCTTGGCAATGACCAAGAAGCCTCCACTGTGCACGCGCTATGCTTACTGCTCTTAGTAAACGAGGCACGAGGTGCGAAGCGCGCACGCTCGAGTCAAGCAAATTGTGAGACGCCAGTGGCATGTGTCAGCGAAGTTCATTCACTGCTGCTCATCAAGCATCCGGTCTTCCTGTGGCATCCTTGTCGCACCTCTGCGACTGCGCGTGGTCCCTCACCAATCTTCCCTCTTGTGGATTCTTCTCGCAGATCACAACGAGCCTCTACGAGAGTTCAACCCAAACTTGGTGACGGCAAATCCAAAATCAACGTTGTCCCCTTCAAAATGCGTGCTGCGTCCACGTTCGAACGCGTCTCTCTACTGTTTCACGCTCGGCACCGAGTGCATATTCCTGCAGACTCGCATTTGTGAGCAATGAAAGCGAGCCTATAACGATGTGCTGAGGAAGAATAGTCAACACTCATCTCAATGGCACCATCTCCCTGGCAAAGGCTACAGTCGCCGTACAGAACCTTACAATCGCCGAACGCGTACGCTTAAGGAAGTCGACCGCAACATCTGTTCATTGACCTTTCGATTCTGAGAATACAAATCATCTGGTCGTGATAACTTGGACACTATAGCCGATGAAGCATCGTTTGGGCAGGGAACTTCGAAACCCACTGCAATGATCGAACGTTCAAGTTTGAATAGCCACGAATGTCGGGTCCAGACTCCTTCTGCCTGGGCATTCTGGCAAAGGCGCATCTTGCATGCAGGTCGCTTAGCTACGAGACAACCCATCCGCGGATCACCCTTTAGTCAGCGAAGCCTGCGGCCTGTGAAAGGCAAGCGAAAGGGTTACATCTTAGCTCTGAACAAGGATACCTGGTGACTGCAACGCGCCGAGATGCATCTCGCCTCTTGGCATTTAAGTGGTCGACAAACGAATGACTTGCGAACTTTGCATGGCCTCGATGGATCTTCCTGCATCGGATCAAGGATGTTAGACGATCCGACAGTCCCGAACCCGAGCACGGCGCTGTAGGAACCGTGTGCGAGAACGTTTGGGTTTCAATTCGCGCAATCAGGATCAGAAAGATGCGGTCATTGCTTTGCGCCGAATTTTGTCACATGCCATTCGCAAGATGAGTTGTTCTACTGTCTTGCAGCCTTAAGGTCAAACAGTGGTGAGGAAGGCTTCCGCTAACTCAACGTCGATGCACAACAAAGCTTTCGAAGTCGGATAACACGGCCTATGAGACTCGCGAATACGCAGACGCGTCGTGAGATTGCGTATCAGAGCGCTACGAGCCGGCCACTCATGGCAGATGACGTGGGATATCAGAGAAGCAACGCCTTTTCTAAAAACGTCTCCCAATAATCAAGACTGCTATTGCATTGGCCGTGGTGTTGCTACACACCGCTACTACCTGCCGAATTCCAGTTCCTTTGCACTGAAACGACGCACGTCTGGTTCTTATCCATGGGAGCGCTACGGCTTGGGCTTGATTTTCTCCTTCGCAATCCGGGTCGCGAGAATACGTCAAGAGCTACCTCCAGGGAGAGAACAGTGACTTGCTGTATGCGTAGAGCAAGGACTAGCTCCTCAAATGATGCCTTCGTCAGACGAGTCGATGCTGCTCGAAGCAGTGAGCTCGAAGAATCGAAGAGTCGTTAGAATGACGAAGGACCCGATTGTGCTGTCTGAGCATCCCCTATCAGGTAGGAAACGATCTGAAGTCCCAAGACGTACTAATTCATCTAGCTCTGGATGCCGTCGAAGCAAAAGTAAATCCAGCTTCCAAGAATGTAGCAAAGAGTATCTGCCGAAGACGAACGAATGACATGGTCTCCTATATCCATCGCTCCCAGCCAACAGCATTCTGCCATCCAAACCAAGGCCCCCGACGTCCTTTCGCTTCAAAAACGCCTTCCTTCTCTCTACCATCCTCAACCTTACTCTCAGCTCCCGCACGACTCAAAAGCGTCGCTCAACACCGACCTTATCATTCATCATCCCCAAGAAAGTTTCGATCCCCTTCCAGACGTCAGCTGGTGAACAGCGTAGCCCGAGAAGCACCGGAGATCTAACACCGAAGTTTCAAGCCTGTAGTCATTCTCAAGCGATCGAGAAAGAAAGAGTCCTTGTCCGCCAACATGGTTTCGACTGAAAGCGATAACAGACAAAAGATGGATCGAGATCGAGGAACGGCCAGTACAGAGACAGAGGTACACGACGCTGCCAGAAGTCGTTAGCGACGCGTCGACAAGGGACTGTGGTGTTTGGTTCGACACCAAACAAAGACGTCGCTGACGATCGCGCTCCGATGGAGAAGACTTAGGAGGCAATCGTCATTCGGCCAGGAAGAGAAACAAGCGAGCAAGTCTTAAAACCAGACAAGGACAAAAGAGAGGCAGAAACTCTCGGAGAACGACCAGATGTGGTCTTTGAAATTTCGTTACGAAACAATGGAGAGCAACAAGAGACCAGGATAGCACAATCATCATCACAGCCCACTCTCCGAGCAATCCAAGTAAGCGCCAGCGAGATACTCGAAAGCATCCCAATCCCAAACCACACCCGACCATGATCATCAATCACAAACAAAGTACGTTTTCCCATCCTCCGCGCGCATCTCACTTCCTCGTCCCCTTAGCTCCTCTCGCGATCAACTTCTCCCTCATACCCCTCACAGCCGCATCCCAGCCGTCGAATCCATCTCCTACCAAACCTCGCAGGTACTCGCCCATATTGCGCTCATTATACTGCTCGCCATAAACAACCAGCACGCGGGGAGCACAAACGCATTCCATACGCATCTCATCGCCATCCTCGACCAGCCTCGCCGAGACGTCAAAAGTCGCGCGCACCTTCGTCTTGACCTTGGGAAGCAGCACGTTGGCTTCGACAGCGAGCTGCTCATCCGAGACGATGCGGGAGTCGGTCAGAGTCTCGAGGTTGAGTCTCCGCTCGGCTTCTGCGATCGAGGAAGCGGTGTCCCAGCCGTTGCTGACCAGACCGAGGAGGGACGAGATCTTGGTCGTGCACTGTGGAAGGCCGAGGAGGCAGGCGCGAAGGAATTGGAGGAAGAAGCGGAGAGTGGTCGTCATCGGCTTCTTGCCTTCGTCGAGGTAGGATAAGCGGATGGGAGCATTCGGTCGGTCGCCGGACTCGTCGTCGGATCGGTAGAAGGCGCGAGGGTGGAAGAAGAGCTGCAATTTGGACTTGTAGGTCATCGTCAGGGTAGACGGTGTTGAAGAGGCAGAGGTGATCGACCAGCCGTGGGTCTCTTCAAGGCGCTTGACGGATTCTGTGAAACTGTGAGTGAAGGTCAATAGCATCGAGATCATGAGTGATACCTTTCAATGTTGTAATTTCGCTCAACGAAACACCGCGACATGCTTCGCGCACGCGGTTAGCCTCTTGGATCGCGGCTGTCAGCTCATCTTTGCTCTCCCGCAAGTGCTCTGCTGCATCATCTTGCTCCTGCACTTGTTTGCGCAGTGTTTCCAGATGAAGACGCTTCTCAGCGAGCTCAGCATTCACATCTGTCAACTGCTCCCGAGTCGTGTTTAGCTCGTCCTTCTCTTCTTCTGTTACAGCGTTGACGCTCTCCTCTAGGCTGTTAGCCTGCTGCTGTAGACCTTGCTGGCGCTCGACCAAGCCAGGCAGCACCTGTTCCAGAATCTCTTCTGAACGACCGAGGACTTCGTCATCCTTAATGAGACCCTCGCCGATGTTCTGAAGCCCGCCCATGAGCTCATCAAGAAGCTGACTTCGCCAAGAATACCAAAGCTCCTTGCTTCGATATCGCGCGTCGGTCTTCATTTCCCTCATTTGCGCGTCCAAGGCAAGCTTCCTCTCTGGCGATGCATACATGTATGCTTGTAGCAAAGGAGGCTGCTCGCGAAGTGTTGCCGCTTCGAGTTCCGTAATCATCTGCTTCCCTTCCTTGGTGTATCGCTTCAGTTCATGGCAGGCATGCTGGTAGAGTTCAAGCTCGGGCACAGTACACGCAGCAGCAACGACGCCGCTCTCCAAAGTGACCTGCTCATCGGTTTCGGCACTTTGCCGTGTCTTGGATGGGGTGGGCGCAGTGGTCAGTCTCCGCTTAGTGGTCGTGAGGTCCATGAACCGGATGCCGGCTTTGTTGAGGAAGTCCTGGAGGCCGACCTTTTCCACTTGCTGGCCATAGGTCTTGATGCTTTCCATATCCTCATGTAGGCGCCGTGCAGGAGATGGCAACTGGCGCGCAGGCTCCCTAGCTTTAGGCGTAGGCCGTCCTCGAGGAGTTGTGGACTTCACAGGCGAGGCTTGCTTTGCAGCAGCTGATTTCTTCGGAGTTACAGACTTCAGCGCTTCTTTGCGTGGAGTGGTCATCATCTTGAGAGACTCTGTCAAGTCTCTTGAATCCTCAGAGGCATTGACTTTTTCAGGAGTATGAGCCGCTCCTCGCACAGGAGAGCTCCTCTCCTTCTTCGCCGCGATGGGTGACTGATCCGGTGCTTGCAGGAGCACTGTCGGTCGATCTCGCTGTTGTTCATCGGTAGTCTGATTGTTTCGCTTTCGCTGAGGGCTTGACGTGGGAGTTCGGACAGGCGACGGCCTCTCTCCAATCGCTGGCAGCTCCGGATAAGAGATGTCGTTCTTGGAGGGCGACTGCTTTGACCTAGCATATGCGCTACCGTTGGTTTCTGCATGGGTGTTGTTTTGAGCTGGAGAGGTTGGAGTTCTACGCTGCGATGCGCTTTGGCCCTTGGGCGGAGAGAGTGATTTCTTGCTTTTGCCTGAGGACGCCCGTTTTTCAGCAGACTGTTCTGACTGCTTCTCCAAAATGGGCGTCAACAGCTTCTTTGCTCCCATATCTGGGGTATCTTTCAATCGATCCTGATCTTTCGGTGTAGTATTCATTGCGGAACGGATTGGAGATTCCGACTGCTGCGGAGTGACACCGCGCTGCCCATTGCTTTGAGTGCCATGGTTTGCAGCTCGGAAGACAGTTGTCAATTCCATGGAGAGGTCTTCATCGCCATTGAAGCTCTCGTCCACTCCAGCCTTGGAGGCGTTTGGCGCCTTGATACCACCCAGAGCCTGAGTGAAGTCCATAGTAGCATCGTCCTGATCAGACACAGCACCCGAAGACCGTCGATTTCTCATGCTTCTTCTTCTGTCAGGCTTGACAGGAGAGCCAGTGCTTTTGATCCCACCTATGGCCATAGTGAGGTCCATGGTCTCGTCTCCCATCGAGGAGCGAGCAACTGAGGATCTTCGTCGCTTTGGCTGCTTCGCTGGAGGCTTTGCTCCTGGAGAGCCAGCTTCTGATGTAGATTGGCGCCTCTTTTGACCGTGAATCTTCCCAATGGCCTGTGTGAGCTCCATGGTGCCATCGCCATCGCTCGCAGGCGATCCTTGAGGTTCAGCAGGCTGTGCACGTATGATTCCTCCGACGGCCTTCGTAACATCCATACTCATGTCCTCATCGTCATCCTCCTCCTTGTTGTCTTGCGCCTGCACTTCGGCCCGGAAGGCTGGCGAAAATGGATTCACGTTCTCTTGATCCATCGAAGCTGAGCCTTGCAGTTCGTTGGGTTGCCTTTGTGTCCAGGGCTTGAATGCATTCGTCACTTCTTCGGACACGAGCTCCATGGACATCTCGCCAAATTCATCATACTCAATGCCACGCGTCCCAGCTTGTTGAGCTGCTTGTCTCAGAGAAGCTTCAAGACGAGCACTTGAGCCAGTGCTGTCATCGCTGCCAGCTGCTGACTGCATAGTGGCATCGTCCACGTCCAGACTCATTGCGGTGCCTGTATCATCTCCAGATCCTTCCTCATCATCGCTGCCCGACTCATCTTCGCTACCACTCACACCACTGGAGTAAGCATCTTCAGGATTGTTGAAGTTCATAGGTGGAATGCCGGAGCTTCGCCGATTGTTCTTTTGCTTCTCGTCTGGAGAATTGAGAAGCTCCGCGTCCTCGTCATCTTGTGAAGCATCCGAGCTCGGTCCGGGAGAAGATGATGACCTGCTGAAGGCGGATGCGCGTCGCGTACTCTCTGTATCATCTGTTGATGTTGTATGGTCTTTTGCGTACTCCACAATATCCCAGGTGTGCAATGTGGCCTCCGGCGCAAACGAGACGCGCCTGTTCATCATCGACTTGCGACGCGCCGCCTTCTCGGACTCCTCATTTTTGCTCAAGATCGACTTTGTCGCGGGCACGAATGCTGATTTCCGCCTGTCCTTTGCGCTAATCTTTGGAGGCTCCGGTTCCTCTAGTGATCCAGGTCCAATGCTCTTGCTTCTTCCTTTCCTGCCAGATCGTCTGGGCGATAGCAATGAGGGTTTCTGCTGCAAAGGGTCGCTCGAAGTCTGCGGCGCGAGATTCTCCTTGTCTTCGGTGGCCGCCATTATGAGTGTATGTACATGCGACGCCGCACAAAGGGTGCTGGTGGGTGTGCAAGTTCGACGTGGATGATGTCGTGGTTGCCGTGCGGGCACTTTCAAAACACAAACGTAAACAACACTAAGCCCGATTGGACGTGACATTTTTCTGCCTGAGGCACGAAGTCGGCGCGGGGAATCCCGTCCACCGTCAACGCCAAGCCCAATTTTCGAAAGCAAAGCACAGCGGGACTTCACACCTTCGACTTCTCGACCGACGACGCTCGCTGCAGCAACACCCTCGCCAACCGACCCCTCGACAATCGATTGCCCACCACCGCAATCATGGCCACCGAATTGACTGTCCAGAGCGAGCGCGCGTTCCAGAAGCAGCCGCACGTCTTCGCGAACGCAAAGTCCAAGAGCAAGAGCAACAGAGTCGGAAAGGGTGGCCGGAGATGGTACAAGGACGTCGGTCTGGGTTTCAGGACCCCAAAGACCGCCATTGAGGGTTCTTACATTGGTATGTGATGCTCTCACCGTCGGAGAGTTGGAAGTGCATGGGGAAAAGAATCGCATCAAGATGCGTTTTGGATACGCCAAGAGAATGCAGGATTGGGCAGGATATCAGAACATGAGTGCTGACGGATCACGAAACAGACAAGAAGTGCCCCTTCACTGGTCTCGTCTCCATTCGTGGCCGTATCCTCACCGGTACCGTCGTCTCTACCAAGATGCACCGTACCCTCGTCATCCGCCGCGAGTACCTCCACTTCGTCCCCAAGTACTCCCGTTACGAGAAGCGCCACAAGAACCTCGCTGCGCACGTTTCCCCAGCTTTCCGTGTTGAGGAGGGTGACCAGGTCACCGTCGGCCAGTGCCGACCGCTCAGCAAGACTGTACGGGTACCCTTACTCTCGAAACCACAACCCACGTGCTTACAATTTACAGGTCCGCTTCAACGTTCTCCGTGTGCTGCCACGAACTGGCAAGGCCGTCAAGCAGTTCACCAAGTTCTAAGCGACATGCGACACGTGCTTTGAGAAAAGGGAACCATGAGATCAGGAAGGCGGGCGAGAATTGGGAAAGATGCGAATGGATTGCTTTTCCTGAGACGACTGCATCCTGAACGGCGTTGATCAGAGAAAAGGCCTTGGGCGGGTATGGTATGAGATGGTACGAAACCTGCCTGCTCGGCGTAGCAAGTGTCAAATGCGAACAGTTTATGCAAATCCACTTCACAAATACTGTCATCTTTGGAGTGGTCTTTGGACCAATGGAGAGGGTTCCACCTCGCACTATTGACAAGCTCCGAGACCCGCTGCGCTCATGTTCTCAGCATCGTCACAGGCTGGGGAGTATTGGGCGGCGTGTCTGTCTTTCATGGCATGCAATTCATCTCACTATCTCTTGCTGAGTCTGCTTCTTTACGAGCATAGTTCCAGCCGAGTAGCCAAGATCGCCTTCATCACAAGCATCCGTGTGGAGAACCCTTGTATCGCAGTAGAGCGCCCTGTACGCCGCAGCCGATTACCCACCACCTGGGTGAATCCATTCCCTCAAATTCGATGCTCTTGACCACCCACCCATCAATCCATCAATCTTCCTACCAATAGTATCTTCAACGCCTCCGCTCAAAGTAGCCGCTACTGCTCATGATCGCAACGCTCTGATCCATGACCGTCTCGCCGACCCAGAGGTAGTTCTCAACCCACTTCTTGATCGAGGGCGACTCGGAGAAGGAGTCGGGCTTGATACTAGGACTGGAGCGTTAGGTCAGATACGCCTGACCATTTGCGGGAAGGAAATGTTGGGTGTAATTGTGCAGGACTCACGTTAGACCGGTGGAGCGCTTGACGCCGGCGAGGAAGGCGGAGACGAGGACGGCGTCGAAGGTGAAGTGCATCAGGCGACCGAGCTGGTGAGGTTAGACAGTTGCTTTTGCGGCTATAACGCAAGGTGAGTGAGGCGTACAACCATGCTGGATTAGCTACTGCGCGCAAGGCGCTTTGCGGCGTGGGCAGTGGCAGTGGCAGACAGCGGCGGAGGGCTCGGTCGGGGCGGCGGGGACTTGGCGATCCTGGAGGACGTGTGGTATGGATGGTACGCGAGGCGCGGCTGCGCGGTGTGTTGTTGTCGATATCGGGTGTGGTGCTGATGCGGGAGGTGTATCGATGTCCGAGAGCTCACTGCACCTCACTCACACGGATCCCTCCACGACGTTGGCGGCGGCCTGGACGGAGCCACGGGCCGAAGAAGCTTAACGACATCATGAAAATTTGATTGACCCATTGAAAAGACTCCCACGCGACAGCTAAATTTCTTTTTTCTCGCCTTATCGCTGCACGTCACGGATTCGCGGTCACGACAAAGCTGCTGCCCAGAAGCAAAGAAAATTGGCAGCGGCGCGGGCGGGTCGCAGGATACGCGATGGTGTGACGAGTTGGCAACGTGTAATGGCTCCCAGACGGCAGCGGAGCGCCAATGGGGCGGGCACGCAGGGCGTTCGGGGAGGACGTTTGGAGACGTCGGAGAATGGCGACGGGCTTATCCAACTTGTCATCCGGCGTTGGCGCTGGGTGTTGCTCTGTGCTGGAGTGCTGGTGCTGGAGGGGTCTTTTGCCTGTGTTGAGCTCCCAAAATAATAATTTCACCGCCCAAATCACCGCGCCCGCCTCTCCGCAACCCGCTCTCCTTTGCCCACATTCTTCCTTCTCGCACTGACAAAGAACATTACCCTCAACAATCGGCTTGGGAAAATTCGCAGGGATTTGCGGTTGTCAGGTGTGTTCTTTCCCGCCTATCTATTCGCGGCGGAGCTACCGCAGCAGGCACGGATTGAGGTACTGACCACGCGAACCCCACCAGCTTACCTACGACAACCTAACTCCTGCTTAGGCTGAGAAAAAAGTCGTCCACCAGGCACAGCTCTCAACCTTTCGCGACACTCCTCACTTTTCCGCGACATACACATACACTCACTCAAAATGGGCGACTCTTTGGTGCACCAGGAGTACGGCAAGACGAGGGCGCAATGGCTGGCCTCGCTCAACACCGAATACAAGCCTCCCACCCAGTTCCGCCGGACGAGCATCATCTGCACGATCGGTAGGTTGGAAATGTTGCTGAAAGTGAAGGCTGTGACTGATTCTAATCGATGCAGGCCCGAAGACCAACTCCGCTGAGAAGATCAACATCCTGAGAACAGCCGGTCTCAACGTTGTCCGCATGAACTTCTCCCACGGCAGCTACGAGTACCACCAGTCCGTGATCGACAACGCACGCAAGGCCGAGAAAGAGCAGGAGGGTCGTCCAGTCGCCATTGCACTCGACACTAAGGGTCCTGAGATCCGAACTGGCAACACTCCCGGCGACGAGGACATTCCCATCTCCGCCGGCTCTGAGATCAACATCACCACCGACGACAAGTATGCCACGGCTAGTGACAACAAGAACATGTACCTTGACTACAAGAATATCACAAAGGTCATCGAGAAGGGCCGCACCATCTACGTTGACGACGGTGTCCTGGCCTTCGAGGTGCTCGAGGTCGTAGACGACAAGACCCTCAAGTGCCGGGCAATCAACAATGGCAAGATCAGCAGCAAGAAGGGTGTCAACCTACCAAAGACCGACGTCGACCTTCCAGCTCTTTCAGAGAAGGACAAGGCCGACTTGAGATTTGGTGTGAAGAACAACGTGGACATGGTGTTCGCCTCGTTCATTCGCCGTGCTGAGGACATCACTGCCATCCGTGAGGTGCTCGGCGAGGAGGGCAAGGAGATCCAGATCATCGCCAAGATCGAGAACCAACAGGGAGTTAACAACTTCGACGAGATTCTCAAGGTCACGGACGGTGTCATGGTTGCTCGTGGTGACTTGGGTATTGAGATCCCGCCTGCTCAAGTCTTCATCGCCCAGAAGATGATGATCACCAAGTGCAACATTGCTGGCAAGCCAGTCATTTGCGCTACTCAGATGCTCGAGAGCATGACATACAACCCTCGCCCAACTCGTGCCGAAGTCAGCGATGTTGGCAACGCCGTCCTGGATGGTGCCGACTGCGTGATGCTTTCGGGTGAGACGGCCAAGGGCAACTACCCCCAGGAGTCTGTGGCCATGATGCACGACACCTGCTTGTTGGCCGAAGTTGCCATTCCCTACCTCAACGCATTCGACGAGCTCAAGCGCCTTGCGCCACGACCTGTGCCAACAGCTGAGAGCTGTGCCATGGCTGCTGTCTCTGCTTCCCTTGAGCAGAACGCAGGCGCTATTCTCTGCCTGACCACTTCGTAAGTCAATTCTCGCACTGTTCCAACCAGCATACGCTAATCCACTGATTTCACAGCGGCCACACTGCCCGTCTCATCTCCAAGTACCGCCCCGTCTGCCCCATCATCATGGTCACCCGCAACGGCCGTGCCTCGCGATACTCCCACCTCTACCGCGGCGTCTACCCCTTCCACTACGACGTGGAGAAGCCCGACTTCAAGACCACTCCATGGCAAGAGGACGTCGACAACCGCCTCAAGTGGGGCATCAAGAACGCCATCCGCCTGAACGTGCTCAAGAAGGGCGACGCAGTCATTTGCGTTCAGGGATGGAGAGGTGGATTGGGCCACACCAACACCCTGCGTGTGGTGCCCGCTGAGGACGATCTCGGTTTGGACCAGAACGCCTAGGTGGGTACAGCATGTGACAATATACGAGGGGATGTTGAGGCTGACAACGTTTCAGGCGGCGTGCTCCGAGAGCAGTTGCTGCAGCAGGCCAACGACACCCGTTCCATCTAAGGCGATCTCGCCTCGCAAGTGCCCTCCGGCTCTCCGAGCGATCTTCGCCGAGCACTTGGAGCCTCCCGTCCGGGCGGTCATCTCGATATAGAAGAGCAATGTGTGCTTACTACCACGAACAAAACATTCGACAGGTCTTCAATCGGGCGTTCTGACTTGGGACGTGGGCGCCTTTCACGAATGGAATTGGAATCATGTCATGCTTGCTCAAAGCGACGCTACGACGATATCATAGATTAGGCGTTGGTTTCGATGTACTTTTCGGCTAGGTGTGTGGGTGCATTCGGCGAGTAGAGGGGCATGGATATCTCTGTTCGTGTTGCTCGAAGGAAATGATACCATATGTTTTATGCCTTTCTTTTCCAATTCATCTTTTTTTCCAGGTAATCTTGGTGAGTGCGAGGAGGACTTTTTTCAATGGAAAGGTCCACACTTTGCGGCCTGTGTCGAAGCTGAAGTCTTGCACTTGTGACACTACTTCTCGGGCTTAGAATTCCCAGCCCAATACGTCCACATGTCGTCTCGTTCCTCTTTGAGGCGCTCGTTCGGCACAGTATCCTCCTGGCTTGAGATTTAAGAAGTTCCGGCAGAATTCCTTCATTTCTCCCCCTTGTTCCGCTTCTTCTTGAACATTCCGTTCACCGGATCGATCAGCGCCATCACGCCTTGTCTCGAGATGCCCGGATGGCGTGGCCCTGGTTGCGGTGATCGCTGATGTCGATCGTCTTTCGCTCCTGCTAGACTGTTAGTCACGACGTTCAAAGACGAAAAGGAAGAAGAGCGTGCATTTGCTCACTCGCACCATTCCTCCGCCGACTTTGCGCTGCTTGATCTTTCGTATCTGTTTTTCGTGCCGCGGAATCTGCCATTGCCTTCTTCGAAGCCGGGCTGAGTTGCTTGGTGAAAAGAGTTTGCTGCGGGATACCGCTTTCCGGGAAGACCTCGAGGACTGCGTTCGCGAATTCTTCCTCGGAAACCTCGTCGTCGTGGGGATGAGAGGCGCGGTATGTGGCCAGAACATCGTAGAAGCGGAAGCTGCCGCTTTCGTCTGGAATGTATCGCCCTCTGAGCCTGGACAGGAGTATAGGTTAGGTATTGCCACGGGCCAAGTGCGGGAAGGATCTTATTCCAGATGATGGAGCTTACCATTCGCAGCGTTTGCGGCTTTGCATGTATTGTCGTCGGGCCTTGCGGTGCATCTCGGCTGGGTCCTCAGGATCGGGAGACGGGGGTTGCATGTTCGAAGGATGGCCACCAAGTGGTGAGGTATGTCTCTCATCATCCTGAGAAGGTCGTCGTCGACTGGCTTCTGCGTAGTTGGACTGCTGTGGTGATGAGTGTGAAGGTCGGTAACTGTCACGCATCCTTGATGGAATTCGACCGACCATGGGTTGGTTACGGTACGGAGAAGACAGGTATGGGTCTTCGCTGGCACGAGGACCTTGCGACGCGTTCCTCGGCGTGTGATTATTGTTCTGAGTCGTCCAAGCAGGTAGATGGCTTGAACGAGGTGTCGACCTAACCAAAGGCGTTTCGTGGCCCCGCGGTTCGCTATATCTGGGCACATTTGGTGGGGACGATGCCGTCTTGTCGGGTGAGTGCAGGTGCTTCGGGGGACTCGAATGCGGATCTTCATGTTCCGACCTTGGACGCTTCAACGAGGGTCGATGCGGCTCCCGACTCTGCATAGATTGCATGGATTGGATGGAATTGTCATGATCGTGAGCCGGTGATGGATCGACAGTCACGACCGGTTTGGGTGGCAGCGCGTGTTTATATGGGAGAGGCAAGTCTTGACGAGATCCTCGTGCTGGATTGAGCGGGGATTTCCTCAATGGCAGAGCTCGCGGCGCGGCAACTTCCAAGTCACCTGAACTTCCTGGACGACTCCCCATGGAGCTATCGGGGGGCAAAGAGGGTCGCCTTGGCGGAGGTGTCGGCGGCCACTGGGAAGCAGAAAGCTCTTCGTCATCCGAGGTATCGGATGTGCTCATTGAGTCGCCAGATAAAGATACGTCTTCTGCCTGTTCGGTCTGCGCATTCGAGTCCCGTTTGGCTTGAGAAGCTTTGGTTCGAGTCAAATTTGCTTCATCCCACTTCCGAAGCAATGCGATAGGCACATTTGGACGCGGAAATCGATTGCCGGGCAGAGCAGGATACCAGGACAGACGATCGTCGAGGAGTTTTCTTTGGTCTGCTGGGATCCTCCGGCGTCCATACGCAACCTTGGATTTTGAGCTCTGTGGCACAGCATCGTTCGACGGTATTAGAGGCGGTTGCGCGGATGGTGGGCTAGAGCCCAATTGGGTCAGGACATCTGGCTCCAAATTGTCCTGCGATGCGAAACGGGGTTCATCGTGAGCAGGGCTATCGAAGAGTGGTACAGCCTTCTGAGTCTTTGCTTTCGCTGGCGTTTCTGCAACAACTTCTGAGCTCCTTGGTGTTTCCATTGGCTTTTGAGTGCCCTCCAGGACTTTACGGGCGTTTGACAGAAATTGTGCTCTTTGTGCCTCCCGAGACAGGTGCAAACTATCCATTGCTGAACTGGCTGGAACGTTGCTTCGGCGAGATAGACTTGACGCAGAGGTTGCTTGCACTGGGCGCTCTAGGTTGATACCTATCTCCACTTCTATTCCATCTTTGGCCAGAGTGGGTGCAAGAGACTTCGAGTGAGGTACTTTCTGACGAGCCCTTGCCAACTGCTGTGCTTTCGACTGTGCATCGTATGACGGTTGTGACAGTTGTCGGGATGCTGGCATAGAGCTTCGCGGCACCGCAATCGTTGTGGCGGACCGCATCGAGTCTTCTTCCTGTCGCGGCAAAGTGTCCTCCTTGTTCGAAGATTGCTGCTCCGTGTGGGGAGCTAGCTCGCGCTGTCGAATTTGCTCGATGTCCTGAATCAGCCGAGCGATGTGCTCGTTTTCTTGGACGGGCCGTGGCTCGCCCTTTGCCTTGCGCAAGTGATGCTCATACTCGATCTTGTCGACGGTCAACCGGACAAGACTGTCTGAGGGGCCTATCGGAGTGCTAATAACAGTGAAGTCTTTGAGCCTGAAGACGTCGTTCGTGGTGGCATGACTGAACTTCTCCTCCGTCTCCTCTTCTAGAGTGGCAATTACATCCTCGGACAGGCGAGCCTTGATGCTCGTTTGACCATCCGAAAGCAAGACGTCAGCGGCACCTTTTTTGGTGGACAATACCTGCATGACGCGGGTTAGCACATGCGCTCGAAATGCGGGCTCCCATAATGCGCACCAAAATTAACTGTACGGCGTCCTCTTTGTCGGTATTTCGGCTCCTGAAATTGCTCCCGTCATCGTTGAAGCGACCGTCAGGATCCGGCTTGACTTTGTTGGCCTTGAGATGTCTCGTCCAGGCTATGACATTGGCAATCTCCTCCCACAGGAAGTCTGCGAGCCACGGGTCAAGTGATGCCTTTCCCATGATGATGCCGTGGGCTGAGTATACGCAGCATGTCTTTTTGAAGCTCACGCGTTGTACTCTCGCCGCCAATTGCTGGAGGAAGTGCGGGTGGTTGTCAAGAAGCAAGAGTGTGTGGTTGGCATTGTTCTTCACTCGAATGATTACTGAAGTGAGAAGTCGCGTCTGTGACAGCTCAATTGGCGTGAGCTTGGACCACCACCACATCCCTACCTTCCACGGAGCTTCGAGGCCACCCTCAGGCATCCACGAAACCGACGTCAGTCCCAGGAATACAAAGCAAGAAGCGGCGGCCTCGTGGCAGACGACGGCGGAACGCGCTGGAAGATACAACGCACCAGCAACGATCATCACCAGACCACGTCGCGGCAATACCTCCGCTATATTCTTCTCGCCGGGACCTCCATGGCTGCTCGTGAAGCCCCCGCCGCGTAAAGCGACACTCGATACGATACGATACGAAATGATATGCTTCCACCTCACTGCTAGACACGACACCTTCGCTGTCGACGACCGTCCATCGATATCGATATGGCTCCCGATACAGCCTCTCCGTCGGCCTCCTCCACCCTGCTGCCGTTTCTGGGCGCGAGATCCCGCAGAGGTTCGCTGGCATCCATAACTTCACGTGGAGCTGCTTCGGTCGACAAAGACGTGCTTGCGCAGGCGCTGGACGACATCCACACCGAGGCCTCCAAGTCTGAGACTCTCACTTCTTTCCATGACTTCGATGGCGAGGGAACGGGCAAAGGCCCCAAAGAGCTGGTGACGAACGGCGTTAGTGGCATATACAATCGCTTGAGACAGTCCGTTCAATCCGGCAGTGCGTCGTCCTCGAAAGAAAGCAAGACAAGACCAAAAAGCAGCGCCTCCAAAGACTCGGCGGAGACTGCCTCCATACCATCAATACCTTCGCCTGTTGCCAGCCGATCAAGTGCTCTGGGGCTAAGTCTCAAGAAGCCATCGCTGGATCCAACCTCAACTCCTTCGCCGAGTGTTCCTGCTTCACCGAACGTACAAAGCACTGCTACTGTTAACAGCGACAATGGCCCAGCGAGAGCCAATACGCCGAAGCTTCACACCGTTGACGGAAAGCCTATTCCGTTACTCTTACCTAGTGACTTGAAAGACAGGTCGAAGGAGGACGCTCCCCCACCGAGGCCCTCCAAATCGGCGCAAGATGCACCGTTCAAGGAGGAAATCGAAAAAACCAGGAATGCTTGGGCTGACAGCGACCGCAGTGAAGTACCGTCAACATCGTTGGCAAGAGGCTTGTCGCATCCTGAAATCTCCATTGCAGAGAGATCGAGCGTCGCGAGGCCGCCTCGCATTGACAGAGATTCAGAACAAGCGATTGATGATTCCGACGTGGGCGAAGGTTCTGGAGACATGATGTCCATACCCCAAGTCAGAATGCCAAGCACAAGCTCTCGCGCATCTGAAATGACTTCGAAACCTGTAGATACAACACATCTTGCTGTGCAAAGACCACCCATGGTCACGGTTGGCCCTTCTCACCTTCCGGGATTTGAGCCATCAAGAACTTCTTCCACAGATGGTGCCGATACTGTATCAATCAGCAGCTATCAGCCTGCTGTACGGCGCCCAGCCCTTGAGCCGTCTCCTAATCTGAACTCGGGACTTCAACGCCGTAGGACCGGTCCGAAGCCTGCAACGGGTTCGACAACATTCAGCGTCCCCTCACATGTCAAGCGTCGAGTGTTGAGCAAAGACTTCTGGATGAGGGACGACAATGCAAAGGCTTGCTTCAAGTGTGATCAGAACTTTTCAACCTTTCGGCGCAAGCATCATTGCAGGACCTGTGGACAGATATTCGATGCAAAGTGCACTGTCTTGGTGAACGGCAGACCCTTTGGCCAGCCTGGTACTGTCCGCCTATGCAGGGATTGCGAGGCAGAGGTCTTCAATAGTGATGACGACTCTACTGTGTTCACCGACGATGATGACTACATGAGGAGTCCTCTTGTTTCGACGCAGCCCCAGGCGGGTGAAGACTTACTTGGGCATCTGAGTGGGCCAGGCTTCAGCAGGACCGATACAGAGGTGACAACTCCATCAATTGGGATCCCAGTCTCTCGGCGGAATCGCGAAGCGAAGCGGCGGTCGGCCGTGATCGAGTTCGATACACAGCCAAGCCATTCTTTAGCGCGACCTAGTTCAGCACATTCTCTCATATCTCTGAGCCGTCGTCCGCGATCATCCAGCCATCGTCGTCGACACTCCCGCCATCAGCCCGGACGCGGGCTCAGGTCTAGCATCGACGTAGAACGAGGACCTTTTCATCAGGATACGCCTTTTGATCCTGACAAAAAGGCTTCGTTGCCGACGTTTCACAATGACAACATTATCGACCCAGATCTGGCTGTGTATCTGTCTGACGATGGCTCTGATGAAGAAGATCAGCCGAATATCATGTCAGCAGTGACTGACAGCACGGGAGTGTCACCCGCGGATCGCGACAAGGCGGGCTTCGGTGGCTTATTTGCTTCAGCGTTGCGAAAGAACAGATTGAAACCTGGCGAGAAAGGTACAACAGTTGCCTCGAGCACCAGGGGCACAAAAGACGAAGAAGCGCTGGCGCATCTAGCGAAACATCCTGGAAAGCTTACTCGAAATCGCAATCCCAGCCACGGATCAATGAGTTACAATCGGCCCTCTCCAAGACGAAGCCGTAGCAATATGCTATTGAACTCATTGGAGAGAGACTCTATTGATGAGCAACTGGCCTCACCTCTGGATATGCACAAGCCGTCCCACGCAAAGGTGGTTCTTAGCTCTGCTCTGCATTCAATGCATGGCGCTTCTCGAGATGATATTGAGCTCTATCCTGCCAGCCTTCAACATGTCAGGAAATTACTATTACAGCTGCTCAACGACCACAAGATTGCCAATGCGTCGGCCTGGGAAAGGGCCCTCATGCCCATCTTGCTACAGTGTACTGATGATGTCGAACCAGACGTGCAAAATGGTGACGATATGGACATCAGACACTACATCAAATTGAAGAAGGTGCCAGGCGGACGACCGGGCGATACTAGCTACGTCTCCGGTGTCGTCTTCAGCAAGAACATCGCCTTGAAAACGATGTCTCGTTCAGTCAGCAACCCCCGCATTGCAGTTGTCACCTTCGCAATAGAGTATGCGCGGCAGGAAACTCACTTTATGAGCCTTGAGACAGTGCTCAGGCAAGAAAAAGAATATCTCCAGAAAATCGTCAACCAGATTGCTGCGCTTCGACCGACCGTCTTGCTTGTTCAAAAGCACATATCAGGCCGCGCGCTGGGACTGTTGGAAAAGGCTGGCATAACCGTTGTCTGCAACGTCAAATACACTGTCCTCGCTGCGGTTGCAAGAGTTACGCAGACTCGAATGATCACATCGATTGACAAGCTCGGGGCGATGGATCCCATGCACCTTGGCAGTTGCGACAGCTTTGAAGTGAGAGCTTATGTCGCAGACGGGATTCGGAAGAGTTATATCTACCTCTCTGGCTGTGACCCTGACCTTGGATGCACGATTGTGCTCCGGGGCGCCGACACGAAGACCTTGCGGAGCATCAAACGTATCACCGAATTCATGTGCTACGTCGCTTACAACTTGAAGCTAGAGAACTACCTCATGCGCGACGAATTCGTTTCGATTCCGCACACTGCACAGAGCCAAATTGAAGCCCACGATGAAACTCGAAGTTGGCGTGATCCAGCGGCACACGACATCGACGAGGCCCAAAAGACGATCAGGGAGACTTTGGGATACGATTCCGGTGATGAAGAAATCCATTTCAAGTACGAAGCATTCGAAAAGGACACGCGAAAACGAATCCTGTCGGCATCGCCTTTCGTCATGTTCATGCAGCCTTACATCTTGACGCAGTTGCGCGACCTCGAACGACGCCTGGCAACCTACAAGATGCTTAGGGACAAGTATGCTGAAGCAGATGAAGAAGGCGATGGCGATGGCGAAGATGACGATGAAGAAGCACCCATCAACGTCAATTTCAAGCTCGTGCAGCCTGAGATGGTACTTGCGCCTCCATCGAAAGATCAACCAAAAACAGTCCGCGAATATTTGCACGCTGTTCACGAAGCACAATTTGAGAAGGCAAAACATACCTACGAAGTCCAAGAGCGACAGTGGCAATCTTTTATCGGAGGTGACGTGGATCCTTTCGACCCATTCTCGCATCAACAGATCATGGTCCTGTATTCGACAGTTTCTAGCATCACGTCGGCGCCTTGCACAGGACCAGATCTTCTTGGCATTAACTTCTACGCCGGATTGGGCAGGATCGACGACTACTCCGACGAAGACATCCCTTTTGGTCAGTACATCGAGGATCTGTGTCTCAGTGCGAACAGCACCTGCAAGGAATGCAACAAGAAGATGTCTGACCACCATCGGCAATATGTCCATGGTTATGGGCAGTTGTCAGTCTCAATCCAGCGTCAGCCTGCCAAAATGAGTGGATATGCCAACACGATCCTAATGTGGTCCACGTGCCGAATTTGCCGCCAAGAGACGATGGTGACACCAATGTCCGACCACACTTGGAAATACTCGTTTGCCAAGTACCTTGAGCTGAGTTTCTGGAGTAGTCCGCTTCACCCGCGTGCTGGGCTGTGCAAGCATGATATTCACAAAGATTTCTTGAGGTGCTTTGGCTTTCAAAACATGGTCGTGCGGCTCCAGTATGATCCTATCGACATCTACGATGTCGTTGTTCCACGCGGGAGAGTAACCTGGAAAGTAGAGGCCGACTTGACGACCAAGAATGACCAATACTCCAACCTTGAGAAGCGCCTAAACGCCTTCACGGACTCTTTGAGGAAACGATTGGCCTCGATCAATGTCGATACACTGGAAGAGCACAAAGCTCAGGAAGCTTACACCGTGCTTGAAAAGCTGAGGTACAAAGTAGAGGATGATCATCAAGAACTGTTGGCCAAGTTGCAGCGGAAGTACGCTGGTTCTCGATATTTCGAGCTTATACCTCTCAACCGTGCGTTGCGTTTCATGGACGAGAAAGCGCTTGAGTGGGATCAATTGTTCAACGATTTCGAGAGAGACTACTTTCCATCCGAGAACGACATTCGGAAGCTGGCAGCGCTCCAACTACGCAACATGTTTGTAGAATCGCAACCGTCTGTCGCGGCTAGTATCGCTAGTGACGCCAGCGACACAGAGGAGGGAACTGAGATGGCACCAGTGAGGAAGGAAGGCACCCCTAGTCGCCGAAGCCCTGACGAAATTCTATCCGAGAAGGCGCACAACGTCATGTCTTCAACAGTGGAAGAGCACAAAGGGGATAGGGACGATGACGATACTTTGAGAGCCGTGAAGAGCCATGATCCCAGTCAGACTATGGGTGCGGAACTCAGCCGCGAAGTCTCCCCGCGAAAGGAGCAAGAGGAAGCAGTGGAGCGCGACGAGGTCAAGCACTTGGACCTCGCTGTTCCATCTCAATCGCCTAGTCATGCCTCCCATGATGATAGGGCAGGCCTTTCTGAGCTTTCTCCAACCGGTTCTGCCCGTGCTGCGGAACAAGATGGTCGCGATGAGCCCTTTGCCACTCAACCAAAGCCGCTCAGCTCAGGTTTGCTGGAGCGTATTGAGCAGATCCGCAGTAATCGCGTTGCCGCTGGAGCAGACCCGGAGGCCATGGAGTCGAAGATTCCCCGGCTTGCAGATCTCAAGAAAAGAGAGGCCAGCCCAGCTCCGCGTCCAACACCGCCGCCTCTACTTCGGGCTCAGTCTCAGCCTGGACACGTTCCACGCAGGAGTGCAGACCTTTCCGACCACTCCATCGACTCTGTTGCGGCGGGACCAGCGAATCCCACCGCCGATGCGCCCTCTGCTGACAAGCGACTTACCGAAAGACTCGGCGTTGGGCGACTCGCCAGTAAAGTTGGCAAAGTTGCGCCGTCATTCATACCGAGATCGATTCCGCACAAGAACGAAGACGGTGGCGTCGTTTCGAGTGTTTCAGCGTTGGCGAAGCATTTCGAACAAATGTCTCGAGAATTCGAGAAGGAACGTCTAAAGGAGCGCCGCCAGCGAGCGATGAAGAGTCGCTCTGCGCGAGCGAATCCGTTGGCAAGCAGCAGACCAGTGGTTGAAGTGTACCAGAATGCAACTGATGCAGTCGGCGAAAGGTCCACAGACAAAGTGAACCAAGATCAGGACGTACAGGACGATCAGACTGCAAGGAGACACATGGACGAACTTGTTGCCAAGCTTCAGCCAGAAGATAATTCAGTGGTCGAGCAGGACAATAAGTCAGCCAAGTCCGTCAAGACTGGAGGAGAGGAGGGCACACTGGAGCCAGCTCAGACCGGGGAAGCTGATGGAGACGCTGATGCCGGCGACGTGGACCGCACTGATGCACAGGCTCGAGATGTGTCCGACCCAACATCAGCCATGAGCTCGTCTATCACTTCGCCCACCGCTGCTCCAGAGATGGAATTGCCGGAAATTACAATTCCCGAGCACAGAAAGAGCGTTTGGTTCAAGTACCTTGCCGAATTTTGGTCGAAACGTTCCTCGTCAGGCTGGGCCAACCTCGAGTATCCTCTTCACCCCACCGAACACGTCTTCGAAGACTCCGACATTGTGGTGCGCGAAGACGAGCCGGCCTCTGTGATTGCTTTGGCGTTGGCGTGCCCGGACTATAAGAACAAAGTAAAGGAATTCCGCAGTCACCCGAGTAGGGCACCGCTGGCCAAACATGGCCACGCACACACTCACTCGCGGGGCTCAGTACCGGGCACTAGTCACGAGCAACGCGAAACAATCGAGGCATCTCTGTTGAGTGACACGGGCACGCATATGAAGTACTCATTCAGTCACGGCACAGTCAAGGCTTCGTGCAAGATCTTCTACGCCGAATCGTTCGATGCTCTACGCCGGAAATGCGGCGTCGCTGATCGATTTATGGAGTCAATGTCACGCTGCCTCAAGTTCGACTCAAAAGGTGGCAAGACGAAATCGCTCTTCCTACGCACGCTGGATAATCGCTTCATCATCAAGAGCTTGCAAGAGGTCGAACTCAAAGCTTTCACCAAGTTTGCACCGGATTACTTCAACTTCATGAGCTACGCGCTCTTTCATGGCGTTCCCAGTGTGATCGCGAAGATGTTTGGAGTCTTCCAGGTGAACATTCGCAACCCGACTACCGGCATTGACTTCTCGTACTATCTTCTGGTCATGGAGAATCTCTTCTATGAGCGAAACCCTAATCGCCGCTTCGATTTGAAGGGGAGCATGCGCAATCGGAAGATCGAGAGCACGGGACAAGCAGATGAGGTTCTGCTGGACGAGAATCTCGTCGAGACAATCTTTGAAAGTCCGCTTTTCGTACGCGAACACAGCCGAAAACTGCTTCAGGCAAGCGTTTTTAACGACACGTTATGGCTTTGTAAGCAGAATGTCATGGACTACTCGTTGATGGCTGGGTTCGACGATCAGCGCAAGGAACTGATTGTGGGCATCATCGACTGCATCCGCACATACACTTGGGATAAAAAGCTGGAAAGCTGGATCAAAGATCGCGGCAAAAACAAGCCTACGATCACAAGTCCAAAGGATTACCGCAATCGATTCCGAGTTTCAATGATGCAGTATGTTTTGCAGGCACCTAATTGTTGGCATCAGTTTCAAGCGCAAATGGCGCCACCGAAGACTCTCAATGAGACGGTGCACGAGAGCGCAGTTGAGGGTAGTGTCTCGGCCGTCATGGACGGTGAAGATGGGAGCATTGGAGCAGAGGCGGGTGGCGCTTAGTATGTGCGAGGGCGGAAGATCTCAAAGCCTTTTCTGCGCTCGCGGGATGGGTTGCAGAGATATTTCGAGTGGAGCCGTTCGATTAATTGATGGTTTGCGAGGCGCGGAGTACATGACTTTTCTTGGGCTTAGCGAAGGCGCTCTTTGGGCTTGGGATGATTCTGTTGAGTCTTCATTTGAATTGTGTAGCGATTGTGTAGCTCGACAGATACCCTTGGAAGTTTCAGATTCAGATCCAGCAGAGACAGTTCAATGCTCTTTCGTTTCCAGTCGATTTGAGAGATGAGGGGAGCAAAGTGAATCGTGTCACGTGCTATCGCGAATCTGCACGCGTCGAGGCGCTTAAACATTTAACGCCGTCTGCCTGAACTAACGACATCCTTCCAGCACAATCTCGTTCTGTTCCTTTTCTTACATCCGGCCTTCTTTTCACATTCGCTTCGCCCCTCGAGAATGCCCACATCCACCAATGTGGCTCCTCACCAGCTCGACTGGCCATCTCGGCGGTAAGCGCCTTTGGTTGCGTCCCGGAACCTCACATCTCCTCGGCCGCACTTCGAGCAAGACCACACCTGAAGGAGAGCGCGTTCGATATGTCGACCATAACACCGTTTCGCGGAAACATCTAGTCGTCCGAATCGATCCAGTCGCAGAAGGCGATAGTGCGAAAGTGTTTAAGAGGAGTGGAATTACCGTCGTCGAGGGCAGCCGGAGCGGCAGCCAGATCAATGGAGATGTGGTGAAGAAGGAGGAAAAGCGTCTCAATGTCTCAGGACAGAATGGACGGGTGTTCGAGATTGTGTTGGGGAAGGCGGAGGACAGTCCGCGGTTCCGACTGGAGTGGAGAGAGGTGGTGCTGACCTTCACCGGGGTAGGGAAGAAGGCTAAGAAGGATGGCAGTGCCTTGCAGGAAGAGAGGTCAAAGCTGGAGGACAGCGATGTGAAGCTTGTGACGGAGTATTTGACGCAGGAGACGAGTCACTTGATTACGAAGAAGAGGAACACCGCGCAGACGCTGCAGGCTCTTGTGCAAGGGCGCTGGACTGTTACGGAGCATTGGGTTGAGAAGCTGGCAAAGGCTGTGAAGAGGAGGAAGGAGGATGAGCTGGAGACCAGTCTGTTGGAAGACGACTTTGATGCGAATTGGCCAAAGGAGGAAGAGTTCGTGGTGCCCTCTGGAGAAGAGCCGACCAAGAGACCGAGCCAGTACCTCAAGCCTGATCCTGCGCGAGCAGAGGTATTCGCAGACTACATCTTTGTGTTCCTGAGTGATACGCAGTACGAGTCTCTGTTGCCGATCATCACATCGGGCGGCGGGAAGGCGATGCTATTCGAGTATGAACTGGGCAAATCGAAACCTGAGGAGGTTAGGGACTTCGCCAGGGGAATGATTGGGAAGAAAAACAATGCTTCCTACGCGCTCAGCCAAGAGCCTGGTCCAGGTGGAGTGGTGGTGGTGAGACTGACCAACTCTGATGCCGGTCCTGATATGGAGGAGGTGTCGCATGCGATCGGACAGCGCACTATCAATCAGAACGAGTTCCTCGACGCGGTCTTGATGAAGGACACCAGCAACTTCCGAACACCATTGATGGATTCGAGTCAGGACGACCAAATTAGAATTTCTCGTCCCATATTGGCCTCCTCGAGCATACCACGAGCGCCAGCTGATTCAAGCGCTCGACGTACGCAGCACCGCGAGGCGATTGAAGTCATCCCTGATTCGCCTCCTCAAAGCCAGCGTCCGCCGCGTTCAGGTCAGAACGCACCGCAGACCCAGACAGACGAGCAGCCGCGAGAGGATCCACCTGCTCAACAACCGTCGTACAAGCCCCGACGCGTTGCGACAACCCGTCCTCAAGGGTTTGACGATTTTGACCCTAGCCAGATTGTAAAAGCCGAGTCCGATTCTGACTCTTCTGACGATGAGGCGGGACCTCCTCAACCGAGCCAAGCGGCCAATGCCATGGAGGTCGACGAACCTTCTCAGAATGTCAGTGGTACTCAGCGCAATGCACGAAAGCGGCCAGCCCCTGAAGAGCGACAAAGGAGCGCGGATTCTGAAGAAGTTTTGCCAGGCCAAGCGGCCTTGAAGCGACGCAAGACGGAAGCTCTCCGCAAAGGGGACAAGTCACTCATGGAAAAGTCACCAGAGCCTAAGGCTCCTGCCAAAGAGGACAAGAATGACAAGACCAAGAAAGGCAAGAGCAGGGTCAAGACCGAATCAGAAGACATCAAAAAGCTCCGAGCCAAACGAGAAGAAGAGGACGAGCGTCGTCGATTGGATGAGGAAGCTCTACAGCATGCTGACCAAGCGGAGATCAAACGCATCGATCCACAGGTTGAGACTTTCGAGTTGCCTGTGCGTCCATCTCGACGTCAGGAAAGCGAGCAACCTCACGACCCTGCTTGGAACGGCCGGAAGAACTTCAAGCGCTTCCGATCAAACAAGAAAAAGGACGGCGAAGCTGGCGCTCCTCGACCTCGAGCACTAGAAAGCCAGAGAAACTACGTCTCCCTCGAAGAGATTCCCGGCAAAGGCCACGGCCTCGGAGACGAATACTGGCTCGAAACAGGACACGACCGCCCCCGCAAGAAAGGCCGCCAAGTCATCGAACCCGAAAACAACAGCGGCAGCGTCGTGGGCTCTCAGCACCGCCAATCCGGGCACGCCATCGCTCTGGCGAACGGAACCCAAGTCCTCGACGACGCGGAAAACGAAACCGACATGCAAGCCTTCCGACGACGAGTCCTTGCGTCTCGCGAAGCAGATCGGGAAGAAGAATTGGCGCAGCAAGCGTTCGAGGAGGTGACTTCTAGTGCGAGCCAGACTCTCAGGGGCGATAGCCAGCCTGCTGCGAGCCGGAAGAGGACAGGTGCACAGGCGAAGTTGGACTTGGTGGGGGCAGGGCCGGCGGCGAAGAAGCCTCGTGCCGCTGCTTCAGCGGCGGCGGGGAAGAAGGCGCAGACGATTGAGTTGAGTGATGATGACGACGAGGAGGATCAGATGGCCTTCCGGCGGAAGCGGAGGTAGGAGACGATAGGCTCAGAGTGGAGTTGTGTGGATTTCACGAGCAGTATAGCGTAGCGTAGCGTTATGAGCGTTCAATGCATAAGTGATGTGAGTATCATTTCAGTCACGGTAGTCAAACTCAGTGTCACGTTCAAGGCGATCGGGAGTCGATGCAGCAGGCGATTTTCGAAGCCATTTTCTATTTAACTACGCGTGCGGACCAGAAAGCTAGAGCTACAGAGGCCAGAAGCTGGGTATCAGGGGTATCTCATGCCGATGAAAGTAAGCTGCTCCGTTTCCGCGCATCAAATCTCCTCTCCATCTTCGCCCGTTGCCTCTCCTTTCCCACGGGGCAGACCTTTTGAGGCGAGGAATCAAAACAACGCCATTGCGCTGGCCCCCTCCTCGTTCATGCATCCGTGCGATGCGAGGTGCGCCGTTTGAAAAGTCTTGTGAAAGTGAGTGTCGTATGTGAAGTCGTGATGACCGACGGCCGAGGTCGTCACACATGTAGTCTCCTGAAATCGGAGATAGACATGCATGAGGGCCTAGAGACAGTCGTTGAAGTCACGTGGAGGGCCGGGCTAGTCAATCCTCCTCGGCGAGAGTCTGCATGGTCTCGCCGGCAGCAGTGCGCGCAGCATTAGCAGCCGGGGTGACGCTGCGGGCACGACTACCAGCGCGAGAAGCCGTCGGCGGCGCCAGACTTCCTGCACGAGAGCCGCGGCGGGAGGCTGGCTTTGCTGATGGTTGACGAGAGGCAGCACGGGAGGATGTGCCCAGTGTAGCCGACGTGGCAGCCTTAACGCCGTCGGTCATGAGCTGCTCGCTCTCGGTAGACTGCACGATGCTTGGAATGCTAGGCGGCAAGACCTTCTTGGTGACGGCGGCCTCGCCGTTGGCGTTCGCGTCCTCTTCATCCTCAAAGCCAGTGATAAGGTTCTGATGAATGAAGTTCCATTCGTCCTCCGAGACCTTGGAGACGCTGAGGCGAGCAGCGTTGAACTCTTGCATCTTGCCGAGCGGACCGTCACCCAAATGCTTCTGAAGCTCCGAGCGGTAGACGGGCTGCTTCAGCTTGTTGCGGTACTCCACGTGAACGACGCACCACTTGCCGCGATCCTTCTCCTTCTCGACGAAGCCGTAACTCTTCACGTTCCACGCAGTTACGTCAGGCTCGTGCTCTTTGACGATCTCCATGATGCCGACGATACCAGGATTCTTCCCGCCACTAGCGTAGAAGAATGCCAGATCGCCCTCCTTCATCTCTCTCATATTCTTCGCCGCGGTTGGATTCCGGACGCCTAGAGAAGGTCAGCAATGAACGCTCAGTGTTCAGATGTTGGTAGACCTACCGTCCCATGGCTCAGGGGCCGTTTGGCAGTTCTTCTTGAGGTCGTCGATGGTGAAGGTCGTGTTGAACGTGCCCCCAGCTTTGATGGGGACGTCATGGCCTTCCTGCTCAGCTTTCATGAGCCAGTAGCTCTTGGCAGATGAGCCGCTCTCAGCGCGCTCATCGGCCTGAAGGACGGTGTCTTGAGCGTTACCTTTGCCCTTATTGCCAGGACCAGACTCAGCTTGCTCTCCAGCATTGTCGATGAGCTCTTCTTCGAGCTGATCAGCAGCAGCAACATCATCATCGGAGATGCGAGTGGTCTCGCCACCCTTCGGCGGACGGCCACGACGCTTTGGCGGAGCCTTCTCCTCCTCAGGGACTGCAGGGGCGTCTCCTGCGGGCTCCTCATCTTCTTGCTCAGCGGCGTCCTGGGCTGCAGCAGCTTTTTGTGACGCACGTCCGCGCTGCTTCTTCGGGGGACGACCAGGGCCACGCTTCTTTGGTGCTGGAGCTTGATCCTCGGCTGGCTCCTCGCCCTCGCTCTCCTCAGCGGTCTGAGTGGGAGCAGTCGTCTTGGACTGCTGAGCGGATGCAGACTTGGGTGGACGGCCGCGCTTCTTCGGCGCTGGAGTTGGCTCCTCAGCTACTTCTTCGTCCTCGTCACCGTTAGCTGCCTGGGCCTTAGATGGGCGTCCGCGCTTCTTTGGCGGCGCTTCTTCCTCAGCGGGCTCCTCATCTTCGCTCTCCTGAGCAGTGACCTTCGCTGGGCGACCACGCTTCTTGGGGCCAGCTGCAGTGGCATTGGAGGCAGTAGCATTCTTGGCTGGACGACCACGACCGCGCTTCGCTGGTGGCTCTTCGGCGCTCGCTGGAGCAGCACGCTTCTTAGCTGTTTCGCATCAGTAACATGTTTCCTCATAGCAAGACGGTATTTCACTCACTTCCGGCCATCTTGCGAGATGGGGTGGATGTTGCAACAGGAGCAGCAGTGTCGCGCTTTGGACGAGTGGCAGCAGCGGTGGCCTCGATCTCTCTGCCGCGTCGCGTAGTGATAGGATCAGCAATTGGCGCGGATGCACGCGTTGCTTTGGCCGACGTGGAGCCTGTCGCCTTAGCGGCAGCCGCGCGCTTCTTCTTTGGCGGCATGGTGATCTGATGCGATGTTTCGAATGTTTCTTTTTTCTGTAACGAAGAGGTCAGGATTGATGCTGCTGAGTCGGTTTCACGCGACAGCAGCAACAGGCGCTGTGTGGTTCGTGGTCTTTGCAGCAACGAGTGGAGTGGTTGTGAAGTTCGTGAAGTCGAACGCAACAGCCGTTTAAATCCACCGCTACAGGGATTAGGGGATCGCGGGCCTGCGAACTCTATTTTCACTAGCGCTATCACGTGAAAGCAGCAAACGTCTCGAGTGAAGCGGAAACCACGGTTGCTTTCTTCACTTGCTTCATCTTTTCTTCTGCCCATTTGACTACCATCACCACGGATTGGTGTACGAGCTCTATGAGAAAGCGCCCTCGTGGCTATCGACACACCTGCGACTCTGAATTCAACAGTTCTTGCCCAATTTCAGCAACGGTCGAGCGCGATGAACGGGTTGGCGGCGTGGTCGCAGTTGTCAACACACGCTACATGCAGCAACGAAATGATACTCACATGATGCTCGATTAGCTCGTCTGATGTTCGCAGCTGGCCTTAAGATGAGGCTGCTGCGAGTGTCCGAGCCGAACGAATGCGAAGTTGGGTTGTGCTCTCTCCAAACTACCACGGATCACTCTGCAGACCAAACGACACCTTGCCTGCCGTTACGACAAGTTTTACGCTTTCCTCGCTTCACATCTGCATCTACTCGTTCGCGGCTGGTATCCACATGCTCCAGAAGAGGCTGCTGCTCGTTCGGTCAGCCAGACACCTGCAACGCTTGCGCAAGCCGCTTGCTTCCGTCATCCACCGCAGCCTGAAAGCACCAAGCCCAAAGTCAGCAATGCCGCCAACCGAGCGTATTTCTCCCGAGACATCTTCGCATGTTCTCCGCAAGATCATGGTAAGATGGAGCCTAGCATCTGTTGACAGTTGTATTTATAGGCAAGTCCAATCTCTCTCTCACTTCGCAAGGATGTTAAATCGGTACCTGCATCTGCAGCTTGGAAGCTCTCCATACAGATCCGGGCATTGCGTAACACGCCATGACACCGCAGGCAGCTAACTATCCAACTTTACTTTCCCCTCCAGCATTCTCAAATGCACAATGGATTCCGACGGCATTGCTCAGAGACCGCGTGCGTTGTCGCATCGTGAATATCTAGACACTTTGCAACGACCTTCGGCAGCAGAAGCAAGGCGCATATCAGAGATTCAAATCAGAAAGGAGCAAGAAATAGCAGCCAAGTACCATTCGCCAGAGGAGCGAGACGCCGCAAAGCTCATTCAGCGAGCTTACCGTGGACACCGCGAACGAAGACAGCTGGACGGCCTCACACTTGATCCGGCATCGAGATGGGCAGAGGTTATCCGCGAGTGGAGGTATCGAAGCGCAACAGCACCTCACCTGAGCTCTGCTGTAGAGCGGAAGCGATCGCCGTCTGATCTGGCCAAGTTGAATTGGAGGCGCGCAGGTCAAATAGCAGAACATGCAAGCGCAGGTGTCTCAACGCCCTCGTTGCGCTCTCCATCTTCATTTTCATCGAGATGGAGTAAGCGCTCCAAGGCAGACGAACCGGGCTCGATGCTCATGGACCTGCGATATTTTCTCGAAATGGTCGATCAGAAACACCGTTACGGAGCCAACTTGCAGGTCTATCATGAAGAGTGGCAGCGCTCAGGCACAACACAGAATTTCTTTTACTGGCTAGATCACGGCGACGGAAGGCAAGAGGACCTCGCAGTGTGTAGTCGAGAGAAGCTGGAGAAGGAGAGGATCCGCTATCTAAGCAAGGAAGAGCGCAGAGACTATCTTGTCGAAATCGATTCGGAAGGCAAGCTACGCTGGGCGAAGAATGGCGACCTCATCACCACATCCACAGAGGAATACCAAGACTCCATGCGTGGCATTGTACCAAAAGGCTCCAATGAACCCGCTTTCAACGATGAGGATGTCAAGCGACAGCTATCTGCGGATGCGGGTTTCTCCTCCAAGCTAGCTGCTGTCAGTGGCATGTTCCGCGACGCTCTGCAAGAACACGAAGATGAGGCACGATTTCGAGGAGACGACAGCAGCACATCATCTTTCTCGTCTTCGAGTTCTTCTTCAAGTCCTTCCACAAAAGCCCACACCCATCTCCAGCCGACGCCTCAACCCACCAAAAAGAAAAAGAAGAAAAAACTCCACGTCTCCCCTGCAACAATGCTTTCCTCGCTCCTCCGCGCCTCCGTTCGTCCAGGAACCTGGATCTACGTCTCAGATACCCTACACCGCCTCTACATCGGCATTAAGTCCTCAGGAGCATTCCAACATGCTTCCTTTCTTAGCGGCGCTCGCATTTCCTCTGCCGGAATCATTGGCATCGACAGCGGTCAGCTGACCTACCTCTCCCCATTGAGTGGCCACTATAGACCCACAACGCGGAGTTTTCGAAATTTCATCGACTCTCTGAAAGACCAAGGCGTGGATATGGGGAAGGTGAAGGTTAGCAAGAGCTATGCCGTGCTGTTGGGTATGGAGTATTACGGTCGAGGAAAGAAGGATTTAAGAAAGGTGTTCAAGCCCGAGAAGGAGTCGAGGAGGGAGAGGAGGAAGAGCAAGCGGGAAGACACGGAGTTGATGGCGATGGATGTTGGAGCAGCCAGTGCTACGCAGGAGGTTGAGAGACATTGGAAAGAAGAACACGAGAGCAGGAACGTGGTTGGGATGATGAGTGATTTGCATATCAAGCGGAAAGATGAAGAGAAAGGGGCCTGACATGGCGTAGTCTTGCAAGGGCAGGAACCTGCCACCGGTGAGAGCTGAACCAAGATCTGCGACGCTGTGTAACGCTGGTTGATTGCTGCTCCTCGCCATGATTGGCCAATACGGACAGTAGCACTGCAAGTCGTCAGGCGCACAGCCCTCCAAGTATCTGAGGCTGAATTGCTAATCAGGCCTCAGCACTTGACTCGTAAAGACTCCCTTCGAGAGGTTCTTCCGTTACCTCAGCTCAGGATAGCAAGATGAGCTCGACTATACCAGCTGTTGCTAGAGATATTGAAGCGGAGAGGCGGGAAATCAAGCTCATATGGGACGCTGCAATCGAAGAGTACAGAGTTGCGAGCGGAGACTCCGGCGCAAGGCCTCTCAATAATGCAACAGTTGACTCGTTACAGTCGCTTCAAGCACACATCACAGAGCAAAATGTCGACTTCAAGAACTTTCGAGAAAGGCGTCAAAAGCTACTGGGTGCCATGAAATACGCCCTCGAGCCAGTACGAGTGATGGGCAACATCGTTGCTGGTGGAGTGGCCACGGTGAGAATGAGACATTTGTTTTTACTTACTCTTCGACACTGACCCAAGCTTCGATTCGAAGATCTTCGCGCCGACCACTCAGATTTTCGCTGCTGTCACATTCCTGATACAAGCAGCCGAAAATGTCAGCAAGAAGTACGACACAATCATTGCAGTGTTTGAGGAAATCAGATCATTCACAGAACAACTCGAAATCCTGGTTCAAGGCCTGGTCGTTCAAGGTACCGAGGCTCGCCCTCTTCGAACATCTCTGGTCAGGACTATGGTTGCGGTGCTGAAGTTCATAGGCAGTGTCGAAAAGGCTATCAGAGATGGGCGACTAAGTGAGGCTACTCGCGGTTTTGTGCTGCTCTGCGCTCAAACAAACTCTAATCACCTCTGCAGTCACCTTTGGAAAGCGTGCCTTGCGTTCAACCGACCCGGTTCAAGACTGCAAGGACGAGCTTGCGCGGAATTCGCAAGAAGTCCAGCGCGTGGTCAGCAGTCTGACTTGGACAGGCCAAAGCCGCCACAACAAGGGTTAGTAGCTGAAGTCGAACAAAAATTAGGTGCTGACATATCGCAGACGAATCAATGGCCAGAGACGAACGAGAGAGAACTGCTAACTTGGATGCACTGGAGAAGCACCTTGAGGTCCACGACAAAATGTCAGACTTGTTTGGAAGATTTAGACGAAAGAGACTCCCGGACACGTGCCGTTGGATCCAAGATGACTTTGAGCGCTGGCGACAATCGACTATTCCCCTTCTATGGATATCTGGAGGCCGGGGTACTGGCAAGACCCATATAGCAGCTTCTCTTGTGGAATCTCTGTCTTCTCAAATGCGTGGCGATCTTTCGTCCCCTGAATACGACGAATCTTATGCTCAACCGGGATTCTACTTCTGCCGTCGTGAGTCAAATGCACTTAGGGACTCTTCCAGGCGCATCTTGGATACTTTGATGTGGCAGTTCATCAAGACTTGTAATACATTTTTCGAACACGCCGCGCGGATCTATCGAAAACAGACAAGCCTTGCCAGCAGTGACGATCTGATCGTCGAGATTTTCAAGTCTTGCATTGAAGACGAAAACCACCGCCATGGCCACGTTCTCGTCATTGATGGCTTGGACGAATTAGAAGAAGCTGAACGAGAGGAAATCCTGAGCCGTCTGCGTAACTTGTGTGATCTTTCCCAGATGCAACTGGAGACATCCGGATCTGTCACCCTGCCGATTCAGATCGTCTTACTGGGCCGACATACGCTGGACGATCGGATCAGTGAGGAGTTCTTACACGAAATGATTGAAGTCACACCGCGCAGGAGCGAGGATGATCTCAATGCATACATCGAGCACAGCATCGCGAATTCGAGACAGCTTCATTCCAACGACTTCTCTGAAGATCTGAGAGAAGACATTCTGGATAGCTTGAGAGCTGGTGCTGATGGCAGCTTCCTTTGGGTCAACCTCAAAGTGAGAGAACTTGAGAACCAGCGTCAAGTGTCGAAGGTCAAGAAGATTCTGGATCAGCCTCCAGTAGAGCTTGGGGAAGAGTTGCTCGGTACACTGCACTCTATTTCTGAACAGGAGCGGAACCCAGAAATCCTCAACACCATTCTGGCTTTCACAATCTGGTTCGGAAGACCTATGTATCTGAGTGAACTTGCCATCATTCCCCGCTTCGAAAGCCCATCAAATGAGGACGACGGATTCTACGGGCTCGAAGACCTGCTTCTGGAACGCTGCAGTCCACTTTTCCGTTTACATCGCGATGACGGCTACTCTCCTGAAGCACTGAGACGCATCCTACCTCGACAAGATCTGTCCTGGATTGACGAGCCCGAGCCCAATCTGCATGGCCATCGAAGTCGAAACTCGCTCTCTGTTGCACCACACGTACCACGCAGACGTAGTCCCTCTTCACCCAGACGGATAACTTACAAGCCTCAATCCACGACCGTGTCTTTCGATCACGCGTCTTTCCATGAGATTTTCTTCAGCATTGATAAGATCGAGAAAGGTAGCGTCGTTCTGGACAAGAATTTCGCCTACTTTCGAATTGCTCGACTCTGCCTGGTGCTACTAACGGATGATGATCTCTGGACAGAGCTCGGCGAGCAGCCTCTGAAAGTACATGCTGCGCTATACTTCTGTGAGTACTTGGAAGAGGTCGACAAGTCTTCGTTACCCGAACATCATAGGCATGAGCTTGCATCGCTTTTGACAAGACTCTTTATGGAACGACACGTCACTCGGCGATGGATACGTGCGCTGGCGATTTGGTCCAAGCAGACGCACCCATACGAGTTGCTCTCACACCCTCGTCAGCTGAGCGAGGATATCATCACGCTCTGTTTGTCTTGGATGCAAGATGGGGAGAAAGAGACGCATTCTGTTGTGGATCCTCCTGAGAAGACCGCTGATCAGGTGGAAGACAGGCGCATGGTGTACTCGAGCTGGCTACAGGGCTTCTTGTCCAAGCTGCCAATGCTCGCAGCGAGAGGACGGGACGTCGTGCTCGAGAACATGAATGCGACACATCAAAGTCGCGTGCGAGAGGAACTAGCGTGCGCAGTTGCTGATGAGTGGCTGTCAAGCCACGGCTGGGTGGACGAGACAGCCTCTCCAACCGATCTTCATGCGCTGTTCCTCTGCACGTTCATTGCGCAGGTACGTATACCATGCCATATATTTCTGTAGACTGACTGACATATGAGCAGACGCAAGATCCAGACCTCAAGGAGGGCGAATTTCTGCAGAATGCGCTTCCCTTGACACCCAGGAGTATCAGAGATGCCGCCAGCTGGTACTTATGGTCTCACTACGAAGGCACAGCTATATGGCATACATGTCTTGCTTTGACTTATTATGGACTCAACTATCGACGCAGCGCCATCAAAGAGTGTGAGAGAGCCATTGTCTTGGACGGGACAAGCTGGCATGCCTTCTACGTCCTCAGCCTGTGCCACCTGAAACTCAATCATGCGAAGATTGCCATGGATTCGGCACAGAGAGCTCTAGAACTACTGCCTGATGCGCTTCACTGGAGCAAGCTACACTTCAGGCTGCTTCTTCACGCTGCACGTGGTAAGGTGGTAGCGAATGACGCAGACGAAGCTCACAGGCTCATGCTGGAGATGCTTGACCAACGAGAGAACGATACAGAAGCTTTGAAAACGTACCTGGAATTCGTGGACGATGCTACTCATCTGAATGTCGACTACAAAAGAGTGGGGATCTATCTCTGCAACTTATACGCTGCCTCTAAAAGCCAACTGTCCGAGTTCTTGCTGGCTGATGACCGCGTGTACGACGGTGACGTACACGAGACCATCCTCCAAGCCCTGCGAGCATGCAATCAAATTCGCACGGCCGTCGAGATATACATCAGCGCAATCAAGACCGCCGAGTCCAAAGATCAGGCCCATCACGTGCCAGCGTTGGAAGTCGAACTCGCAGGCGCCCTCTTCGAAAGCAGACAGAGCCTCGAACACCCCATCAGATGTCTCGAGCAAGCCCTAGATCTCGAATACCTCGCCCATTCAGGCGTGGACATGGATCTTAGCCCCAAACAGCAACAGGTTAGATACAGGGGCATCGCGCTCCTGGCCCGCTACCGCAGCGCCAAGCTCATGCGAGCCAAGGAGCAAGGCGATCTTGAGACACAGAAGCTTTGCTACGAGGAGCTGTCCCGCTTGTGGGAGATAGGCAAAACTGTCAACCAGTACATCCCGATCTGGCTCTGGTACCAACGACACTGCTGGTACCACGCAGGCCTCGCAAACGCCCTAATGGGAAACACAAAAGAGATGCTCGACTTCCGCTCTTCCTCGCTACGGACTATATTCCGAATGATGCGAGGCAGAGGCGTGAGTCCCAAGGGCTTACCATTCCGCCGCCTCGCGTATATCTCTCAAATTGCACTGGATGCAGATGCCGTGTATGCTGCCTTGGCCCAGCGCGTGCTGATTGAAAGCAGTCTCGCCAAGTCCAAGGAGGTCGGCCAGCTCATCGGATTCTACGACTGGCACTGCGACGGCCCTTGCACAGACAAGAGTAAGCCATGGACTACGCAGCAGGGGCTAAAGCATTGCATGCTATGTCTTGACACCGACTGGTGTTTGGAATGTTTGCCACTGCTTGAGCAAGGCCAGATTGCATACACGCTGTGTTCGGCGAATCATCCATTTGTGTATTTGAAGCCTTTCAAGAAACCTGAAGAGGGAATGATAATAGTGGGAGACAGGATGATGAGGTTGGACGAGTGGCTGCTCACATACAAAGTCGAATGTGGGCTTCAATCGTCGTCTCTTTCGCAGGATGCGCAAGCTGAAGCCGGGGCTGAAAGATCCGAGAGTGACTGGTCGGAACGCGACTGATTTGTGATTTACCAGTCCTCGCTTCCGATAGTCAACGCTTTCTCTAATCTGGCTCGTTGTCCCGTGAACTCCCATGTGCAATTAAAACCGTGCTTTAGACCACAGCAAAAGCGCTGGCATAGCTCACGCTGCTGTCCTTGACACTGACCACCTCGCTGCTCCGCTCATACCTGACGAACTGGAACTTGCCTGAACCCGCACCCGCCTGCCCCTGAGCTTTCAACTCCTCCACAGCAGCCATCATGACCCCAATCGGGTGCCTTCCACAAACTGTATTTCCAGTATCCTCCAGTACATCCAGCCATCCATCGTGGCTGCCCTTCTCGCAAGCGCCCATGCACTCGAAGTCCACATCTTTGATGGATTCATGGATCGAAGGGTCCTTCGGCACCTTGGTGCCTGGACTGAGATTGACGGCGGAGCCGGAAGATGGGCGGTAGTAGGTGTATCTGAATCGCGAACCCCAGTGTGCGAAGTCGGATGATATGACAAAGGCGTTGGATGGGTCTGATAGATATGGTGCGAGGATGCGACCTAGTTGCCGCTCTGTTGAGGCAGAGGTGTTGCCAACCATGATTGGAACAAGTGGGGGCAGGCTAGAGGTATCAAAAGCTCTGCATTGAAACGTCAGTCATTCGAGCTTTGATTCGGGCAAATGATGATTGCCTCACTTGGACAGCATCTTGTAAATATACGGCAAATGCATCTCGAGGCTGTGCTCGTCTTCATCCGTGGATTGGCTCATCCATTCGAAGACGCCAGTCTTGTGAAGTGAAGCGGTTGTCTCTCGATCGATCGCCAAGTTTCCAATAGGTGTCTCGTACTCTGTGCATTTCGAAAGAGCGGCTTTGGAGAGATAGAAGTGGTGAGAGGGTCCTAGGAGGAAGACTCTCTTGCTGTTGCAATCAGTATGTCAGTATGTGCTGACAAGAGAGGATGGTAAACACAGATGTTTTCTCGGATCATGATCGGAACACCTCGAGCAACATAATATGAAAGCGGATACGAGAAGGAGCGAAATCACATACGCCTTTGACACATCCCAAGCCTTGTAGGCCCAGGCGGCAGCTGGTCCGGAGTAAGCGTAGCCAGCGTGCCTACAAACCTTTTTAGCACTTGAAGAATGTCTATAGAGAGTTAAAGCTCCAATCAAACATACGGCGCAATGATCATTCTTGCTCCTGGCACTGGTAATTGCGGTATTGACTGGCCTTGGGATTGAGGTCCTATACATGACACCGGCGGGGTAACAGCGTTGAGCCAGCCGTCGAGTTGCCTGTTGAGTTGAGCCTCATTGTCAGTGTACCAGGAGCCGGCATGGCTGGCCTCGCGGATTATTGGTTTGGACGACATCCTCGCGCAGTCTGTTGAATGCCGTTGGTGTTGATTGGGAAGTCGTCAAGTGACGTTGGATGGTGGAACCTCAAGGTGGAGGTCCATAGGCCGATAATTCGCCGATCCGAGCGCGTCATTCTGGCGACGCGTTTGATGCGCTTCAACTTCCGACGCTTCGACATCACGGCATTACATCGACGACAGCATTCAGCTTTGGATTGCAGCATAAGACACCGTAAACATTCATACAACATGGCACTCAAACGCAAGCGATCGTCTCCAGCATTCTCTTCGCCGTGTTCCGACTCCAGCGACCGCTCGACGAACGCGATGCCTTTCTTCTACGCGCACAGCAAGCCTGTTGAGGCGCTTCATTACAAGCCGACCTGGTCATGGCCTACATACGATGATCAGCCGTCGAATCAATATCTGAACAGCCGGACGAGAAAGAGACATCGGGACAATAGGCCGGACGAGGATCAAATTCATGGTTAGATCTCGACTCAAGTGATCCATCTTGGGACCCTGTTGCTAACGGACTGTTGGAACAGCAAATACGATGAGCAGACTGTTCGAAGCGCAAAGGCAGCATCCACACGCTGAACCCGTCTACTCCAGCGCAAGCCTTCATCCGGAATCGATTCAAGCAGTCATGCAGCCTCAGCGAAGTACACTACATTCTTTCTGGAGGATAGGGCAACCACCTTCACATATGGCGAAGATGGACGTCGACTTTACTTCGCACAAAGCCACATCACACAACATCGATACTAAGTGCGAAGACTGCGATCGAAGTCTCCGGCATGAGGATGCAATGCAGATCGACGAGTCTGTGTTTGAGCACGAAGTCAGTTGTCAGAATTGTGGCAGGAAAGTCTGCGATCACTGTGCAGTGGTGGGAGATGCGAGAATATGTCTTGGATGTGCCAGTGGTGGAGGATGAGCGAGTTGCAGGCCTAGATTGGATCTTTCTCGAGGCTCTTCTCTGAAGTGCCGTTGGAAGTTTTGGGCGAGATCGAAAATGCCGTCGCCATAGTGAGTTCGAGGGCGAGGGAATTGCAAGCGAACGTCGAGCTGGTGGAGCGTCGCCGGGGAGACAGAAGCCTGAAATGCAGATACTCAGGCTTCAGCAGATGCAGAAGACCCCGATATCTTCACAGCAGAGAGCAGTTTATCTAAGTCTCCAATGCGGTGACGGCTGCTGGCGAGTCTGCCTTTATGAAGAAACGCTGTCGCCTAACTCAAGGTCTTCGACAAGAATTCAAGAAATTCATATTACTTTCACGTGCAACGAAGCATGTGCATTGTTTCCTGGTTTGTTAAGCGTCGAGAAGCTCTAATTGAACACCTGGAGAATGTTAGTCAGCGATTTAGCGTGAGCGGGTAGTGCCGCTTGCTGTTCCCGGTTCCTGCCTGGCAGCCTGAGTGCATCGAGACTCTCAGCACAAGATCAACGTCGCATCAGACATCCACCACTTGTCACCACTTGTACTCTTCCCCCTTCAGGCACACCTCTTCTACTTAACGACTCTTACCTCTACACCATACCTTGAGGCATACAGGCTCAGCGCCAAAACCGAAGCAGCCATGTGGATTCTCGATTGGTGTAAGTCCAGCACATCGAGCATCAGATAGCGAACATGTGTGGACAATAAAGCTGACCACGCCTGCAGTCTGGGACATGCTCGCCAACCTAGGTCTGGCGAATAAGCATGCCAAACTCCTCTTCCTCGGCCTCGACAACGCCGGCAAGACCACCGTACGCACCCCATCGTCCCCCAATTGCACTGCACACTCCACGAAACTAACCTGAATCTCTTCACCACCCAGCTCCTGCACATGCTCAAGAACGACCGCGTAGCCATCCTGCAGCCAACCCTCCACCCGACGTCGGAAGAACTCAGCATCGGCAGCGTCCGCTTCACGACCTTCGACCTCGGCGGCCATCAGCAAGCCCGCCGCCTGTGGAAAGACTACTTCCCCGAAGTCTCCGGGATCGTGTTCCTGGTCGACGCCAAAGACCCCGAGCGCTTCACCGAGTCCAAAGCCGAGCTCGACGCGCTCCTGTCCATGGAGGACCTCGCCAAGACGCCCTTCCTGATCCTCGGAAACAAGATCGACCACCCGAATGCGGTCAGCGAGGACCAGTTGCGACATGAGCTGGGCTTGTATCAGACGACGGGCAAGGGCAAGGTCCCGTTGGAGGGCATCAGGCCGATTGAGATTTTCATGTGCTCGGTTGTCATGAGGCAGGGTTATGGTGATGGCATTCGCTGGTTGAGCCAGTATGTCTAGAGACGGTGGGAGACATGGCGGAGATGGAGCGAGCGAGTTGAAGAAGGGATACCACACTCTCCTACCACTACTGTTACTCTTGGAGCAAGGATGCAGGACGATATACAAGGCTGCTTTCTCCAGCGTATGCGGCGTCACGGTAGTTTGCATCAGAAAGGTAGGATAGCGTCATATCGCGCGTGGCCTCCTCACAAGAACAAGAAGAGGCAGGTTCATGAATTTCCACGCATTCTTTCAAGTTGGCGCTCCAACATCTTTGCTTCCTATATCTCTACTGCACAACACAATCATCTCCTAAAACAACCGTTCTCGGATTGCCCTCTGCTGTTCCTGTGGGGAGTTCCCCCGTAGCAGCACGATACTCCCGAATGCGTTGCGCCAGTTGGCCCAGCATTGCACGCTAGACAGAGACAAAGATCATCAGCCTATGAAGGAAGAAAAGTTCGTCTGCATGTCAAGGAACGGTACTGCTTGTGAATCCGTGGACGGGCTCAATCGAACGAAGGCAAGATGCCCACATTCCCCAGCTGCCCAAACAGCAACTGTAGTAGCTGGGCGTGCGGAAGCTGCTCAACTGGTAAGAAAATGTTTCTTTTCCATATGTGAACATCAAAGCCGCAAAAGGTACAGTTTGAAAAGGCCACGAAGGAGAGCTTCAAGTGAGATGAAATGCTACTCTTCCTCTCCACTCTCCTCATCCGCATCTTCCTCGTCGTCTTCTTCCTCCAGCTCAACGCCAGGAAGAGGCCACATTCCCCTCGCCATCAACAAACGAACAAGAACACTGGGACGTACCGTGATGACCGAATCCTGGTTCCCACCCTCGCGCTCCACATTGTTCTGCTGCATAATTCGATACGCCTCGTGCATGCGCTTCCTGCTGCTCAAGCCGTTGGGAGCGACGTAGTCGTCATTCTCGTGCGCGTTTTCGAATTCTTCCTCAGTCGGTAGCGGAACAGCAGGCTGAGATGTAGCTACGCTTCCTTGGTCCCGCGCTCGACGAGGACGTCGTCCGATACGCATCGGCCATGCGATGGAGCTGAAAGAGGATGCATCGTGAGCAGAGACGCCTTGACCCAGGCGTGCGACCTCGCGGGCGCGCGCATCAGGGGAGAAGATCTTGATAGTGTGGTCGATGCCGCTGACTGCCAGCATGTTCTCGTACGGGTGCCCTTGAATTACGTTGACGACTTCGCCATCACCTTCGAGGACCTAATAATCACAACGTCAGTACTATTGTGGTCAATAAATAAGTCCATACTCACATTGACCAGCTCCGACGTCTTGCGATCCCAGATGAAGAAGTTCCCATCATCTGAGCCAGACACCACGTACTCATCATCTGGTCCGAAGTAGTTGACGTCCTTCACAGTTCTCACATTGCAGTGACCACGATACGTCCGTGTCGGGCCTGAGCAGGGAACGTCTGACTCCACCTTTGGCCGTAGCCGTCTCCTCTCGAGTGCAGATCGATAGATGTATCGCGGCATTCCAAGATTCGGCACACCGTCTTCTTCATCAGCTTCCGAGCTCGAACTTCCACTGTCGTCGTCTGAGTCATCATCCGTATCTTCGTCGTCGTCGTTATCTTCGTCTTCGTTGTCGTCATCATCATCGTCCTCTCCCTCGAGATCAAAGGTCGGACGTGAAGGCCGGCTTGCATTCTCGAGAAGCAGATCGGCGTCGTTAGGTGCGTCCACCATCTCCTCTTGAGCATCATCAGATCCTGCTCGTCTCGACTCCTGGGCAGCAGAGGATATGTCCTCCGCGTTAGCACCATCAACAACTTCACCCTCCTCGTTGATTACTTCAACAGCCCTCATTGCCTCTTCCTCATCAGAGTCTGAGGCTAAAGCATCATCGAGAGCTTCCTCAGCAGCCACTTCCCTCACAACGCGGCCCAAGCCACCAAAGCATCGATCAACAGCCACGAAGTTGAGACCTTCGGCGGTAGCTAGAAGGATGCTGCGTGCGACTTTCCGGGCCCAGTATCGATGCGCAGTCTGCCGATCTTGAGCATGTACCCTCTCACTTCCATCACTCTCCGCAAGAACCATAGCAGAAGAAAGATCTTCGAACGGAATCTTCACAGCAGCCGCGAAGGCAAGCATCGCAGCCTTCTCCGTCTGGAAAAGCTGTCTCCTTTCATCGGTCTCGAATCGGTTGGCTTCAACGTTGTAGATGGGGTCCTCACCAGCGCGGCTCAGGAGGTAAGGGATCAGAAACTCGTCGATTGCTTCAGGCGAGGCGTCAGCCTCTGGTATGGGCAGCCGGTCAGCAGCTTTCGAACCTGCCGGCATATCAGACGGTCGAGTGAAGCCTTCGATCAATCTCCCAATGCCAGAATCGAGCCACAGGAGAATGGCTTTCATGAAGTCATACTGAAAGATCTCCTTCTGCGTCAATTGTAGGTCATTTGACCTCACGTCAATCGCGCTAAAGTGAGCCATAAGAGGGCTGTAGCCCGACGGCGTTTGTAACTTGCCACCGAGAACACGAGCAATGGTGCCAGCTGCTTGCACAAATCGTCTCGTTCGCTCTCGGCCTCGTCTTGCCGCGTTCTGACTGTACACTTGCTCCGCTCGAGGCTCCATCGGATATCCCCAACTCCGCATCAACTCGTCCATGTCACTGAATATACTTGCAGCATGCCCGAGTGCAGATGTGAACTGAGATGTGGGGTCAGAGCTCTCCTCTGCATTACCGAACAGCGAGGAGCGTATCTTGACAGTCGCTTTTGCTATCCGCTGCGCATCCCTCTGTCGCTCCGTGAGTGGCTGGTTTTGCGGTGGAATTGGAATCTCCTCGCTCTGACCATTCTGATATCGTATCCGCAGAGCTGCATCGGATGAAGTCTCTCCTCTGCGTGGCTTCGACGAACCTCTGGCATCTTGAGCAAGTGATGCCTCGCTACCGTTGGCCTTCCGCTTGCGCTTGCGGTCTCTGCTCTCTTTCGCTCGGTCGCTGTTCAAAGCCCCGGCGGGCTCTTCCTCCTCCGGTGACTCCCGTACCAAGTCGAAGCTGTATATGTGATCTCCACTCCAACTCACAATCATCTCGTCAGGCCTAGCGTCACTGATCTTGCAAGCCGTGATGTGGCCATTGTCTGCCCGCTTCATCCTCTTCTGGCCTTTGGGTGCGAACTTCCTCACACACTGTGTTGCCTGGGCCATGATTTCTTGTTCCTCTGCGGGCATTCGACTGATCGGTGACAGAGATCTACCCATCTCCTTCAGCCTGTCCCTCCCTGTCATACGCCTGTCATGCAAGAAAGCATGGAGGTGGGCCCCACCAAGAGCAATGTAATGCGGCTGGCTCGCAGAGCAAGAGATGGTGTTCAAGTCCAGGCTATACCGCTTGTACGATATCAGAGGAGGCGGCACAGAGGAATCAGAGCTCATGCGAGACCCACGAGGTTCTGGGTAGGCCGACGAAGGTTGGCGTAGATCCCACTGTCTTACCTCTCCATCCTCTGAGCAAGTCAAGAACAAGTACGGCGAAGACTCCGTTACAATCCTCTTAACCCGATCGCCGTGGCTCTTGTACACCCTTGCATTGGTGTCTCCGTCACTCAGATATCTCACGCCGTTGTATAGAGTATTCCTTCCTCTTCTCCTCCCCTCCGAAGCATTAACAGACGCAAACGAAGCCGCACCAGAAGCTCCGGCATATTCCAGATCAAAGATTCTCACCTGTGCGTCTCCTGCTGCAGTGATAACCGTCCTATCATTGCTATGCGGCATAAACTTAACCGAGAAGATATTCTGCGAATGACCCGTGGCGACAGTGGAGGTGAGCTGGAACTGGTTCGTCGTGCTGTCAGGCTGGTAGGTATGGATATTGAGGTGTTGGTCGTCGGAGCCAGAGGCGAGGAGGTTGCCGGATTTGCTCCATGACAGAGCGTTGACACAGCCGGAGTGGCCGTCGAGCTCGTTCACGATGTCGAGGTCGTTAATGAGGCGGCGGTCGGTGTACAGCTTGCGGTAGCTCTTGGAGCGGACGGCTGGGTCACTGAGCTCGCGGGCGTGGATCTTGGTATACAGCGAGTCCTTCATCTTGAATGTATATCTTGTCGGAAGCTCTCAAGAAGGGCAGAGTGTGCAGGCGTAGCTTGAGCGATGCTGCTCCTGGCAATCGTTGCTCCGCGTGAGATCAATCGGGGGCAGGTTGCATCTTCGTTCCGCATGTGAGAGCGACCGTGGTCATGACAGCGTTTGCCAGCAGTGAGTCTTAAATTCCAGGCAAGTATAAGGCTGCGGTGAGGTGTATGTCATGGTGGACAGCTCCACGATGATCGGCGGGCACCCGCCGGACGTTTCGGCCCGGCTAGCACTGGCCAAAGCTTCCACGCGATTGCATGTGATTCATTGACGTCGCATCCCATAGACATCTTCAAATCCACATTATCTCCCCTGCGATAGTAACACTACTTTACTCGGTCGCCAAAAGAAATCACCGAATCATGGCCGATTCCACGACACAAGCAGCACAACCCCAAACCCCGCAACCTCCAAATCTGCCCAGAGTGGCAATCACATGTAAAACCTTACCCTCGTGCCTTTCTTCCCCCATCTAACCTCTTCCCAGACTGTACCCAATGCCGCTGGCTCCTACGCGCAGCCTACTACGCCCAAGAACTCCTCTCCACCTTCAGCACAACCCTGGGCGAAGTAGCCCTGCAACCCTCAACCGGCGGGAAATTCACCGTCCATCTAACCCACACTCCCCAAAACTCATCATCCAGCGAAGCGCAAGAATTTCTGATCTGGGATCGAAAAGCGGAAGGCGGATTTCCGGAGACCAAAATTTTGAAGCAGAGGGTGAGGAATTTAGTGGAGCCGGAGAGGGATTTGGGGCATTCGGATACGCCTGCGAAGGGGAAGGAGGGGGAGAGAGAGGAGAAGGGCACGAAGGCGGCGAGTACTCTGGAAGGGGATGTGGTTGTGGATGGCGGGAGAGGGAAGGGAGAGACGACGAAGGAGAAAGAGAAGTGTGAGGATTGTGCGTAATGGCGCGTTAGACGAAATAGAGCACGAGAGGAAATATGCAAACCTGTGTACATGTAACAATTCTTTCGTTCACGTCTATCCAACACAGCCGTGAACCGGCATCACAGAGCAGACGGGATGTCCGCATCAATCTTCCCACTCCTCATTCAACTCATCAATCAATCGATTCTCCGCATCACTGCTATCCCCCCTCGCTCTCCTCCCACTCCCATACCCCCCTCCCCCAATCCCGCCATTGACGCGACTATACCCCCTGCGCGAGGGCATGAAGCGTGCACAGGACGAAGTGAGAATAATGAAAAGATCCTTTAGACAACCAAGATCAGCCAAATATCTCACGACAAAAATAGCCGTCGCACTAATCGGATGGTAGTGCTCACCCTGAAGAAACCCCATATGCTCGCCCACAGATGGTAATTGGGGACTTGTTGCCAGCCACGCTGGTTGAGAACCGCGCGGTTGTATACGCATCCTCCGACGAAGTAGACAATGATTGCGATCAGGACGATGACGCCGAAGACGCCTCCCGGGTTCAGGCTGCCTCCTGAGCTGGTGTTGGCCGTCGCGCAAGCGGCGTGGGAGCGCGCTTCGAAGAAATACGAGCACTCGTCTGGTGAGCCGACGAAGCTGAGGGCGAATTGCGGCGCGGTCGGGTCCTTTTCGCAGAGCATGGAGATGACGGTGCTCTTGCGGCGGGTGCTAGACTTCTTGTTTGAGTCCTTCTTATCGTCGTCGTCGTCTTCCTCATCGCTGCCCTTCTTCTTCCCATTCCCCTTCTTCTCATCATCGTCATCGTCAATCAACTCCCTCTTCCTCTCCAAATCCTCAACCGCATGCGCGCTCTTCATCCCCGAATCGCAAGGCGATCCATCCGTATAATTCAGCACCAATTTCCGTCCGCGCATCACAAGCGCATCGTTCATTTGCCTGCCAACAATCAGATCAATCAGCCATCACCAACAACTTCTCCACCCGGTGCTCAGGCCCCATCCCATCTCATCCTCACTTACCCAAGACTATAAACCTTCCCTCCCTGCTTATAATACGCACTCACATTCCCCCACAACCCCTTCTCCACACCCACCACATCCTCCACATCTTCCAACACCGGCTGACACACATTCATCGTGAAATTATACCCCATGTCCCATCCCGTCGCGTTCCAGCTGTGCGTGCGCGGATGCTTTCCAACTTTCTTGGGGAATTTCTCTGGGTCGAAGAGTTGCAAGCTCGTCAGATCGTAGAAAGACCCGGAATATGGGGATGTGATGGTGCATGGCTTGTCGGTTTCTTTCTTGGAGTCTTTGGAGGTGCTGGCGGCGGAGGCGGCGGAGGGGAGGGAGAGGTAGAGCGCGAGGGAGTAATAGAGGAGTTTCATGGTCGCGGGATTGTCGCTGAGGATGGATGGCTTGTTAATCTATTGCGCGGTATTGTTCAAGGTCATTGCTATGCAAGAGAAGGCGTCGTGCAAGTTGTATGAGGATTGTAGGTGCCTCCTGCGCCTCAGAATCCAACTGAAGCAACGCGGCTTTTGGAACGCCAGTGCAGGGATCGGGCAGCCAATTCCGAGGCCTCGGATTAGGTTCTAGCCAACCAGCTACAGAACGTGCCTGAGGAGCTTCCTAGCGCATTTTACTACGAACTACTCTGCCTCCTATGAAGAGCACAACAACCTCACGATAGTCGAAAGACGGCTCAATTTGAAAAAGAGAAAACAAAACAAACACTGTAATCCCATACCATCACATTGAAATTGTCTCTAGACAACAAACCCTCGCGAGGGAAAAATGCCAATCGTACAAATACAACAGATAGCCATCTCAAGCAAGATGGAAAGCCTCCAACGCCATACATCAAAAATGCCAATCCACACGTGCCATGCCCATCAAGCGGGAAAAGAGAAAACAGAGAGGGCTGGACCCAGGTGGTATCTCGCGAGCGCATCAATCAGAACAGCAACAACAAAAAGCATCAAACAAGGCCAAGGCAAAGGTGGTACATGACATATCCCATCGCAAAGTCTGAATCAAACAATTCGTCGTATACACGAAAGCGTAAAAGGACTCGCAGACGAAGTCAAAAAGTCGCGGGAGCCGTCTTGGGCCTTGCGTTCTCGTCCGAGATCTCCTCTGAGCAGAAGACGAGCGAGCCCGTGGAAGCCTATTCCACAACAACGCTCCTGGCGCTTCGCTGGTTCAAACTCGCCGCTCGCGAAGGGCCAGAAGAGAACTCGCCTGTAGTCCTGCGACCGGCGGAAGCAAACTGTCCAGAAGAAGTAATTCGTCGTCGTGAAGGGTGTGATGGAGTGCTATACTGGCGGGTATCATCCGGACCGCCTTCCTCCTCCAACACAGGAGGTGTGGCCTGCTGAAGATCGTAGAGTCGTCGTCGACGGAGATCTGAACCACTCAAGGAGGAGATTCGTGGCGTCGAGTATTCGCGGTTGCTTTCGTAAGCAGCCTCATTCGTTCGTCGGGTAATCATGGATTCGCGTAAAGAAGGGGTACGTTGTGTATTGGGAGATCTTTCAGGTGGCGGTACGCGCGACTTGGCGCGTAAAGCGCCAATGTCCGTCATAGCACGTGATGGAGGTCGTATGGTGGGTTCATCGTCTTCGCCGCTCGCCTCTTCCGGGCGTGGCTGGCGGCTACGCAAGACGCTGCTAGGAGCTCTACTCATGCGGCGCTGCTGCGAGTACGACTGGACCTGTGGAGATTCCTGCTCGGAGCCAGAGGCATCAGCAGTGCTGCCTCGTCGGCTACCTTCAATGCTTCCAGTGGATGGGACACCAAGGATACTGCTTCGCCTTGCGTCAAGACGGCTCATAGGCCGGCCAACGCTCGAAGTCCGTTGTGGCAGGTTGCTTGACCGGGAGTAGCGCAAGGATGGGGAGCTTTCGGTGACCGTGTCCATTGAAGCAGGCGAGGTCAGAGGCGCAGGTGCTTCCAGCTTCCCTTCGCACAATGAGATGCACAGGTCGGTGAGATTACGACACATGGAGTCGACCTTTCGCTTGACTTGGCGCTCAGACACAGCTCCGTTGATGATCGAAGCCGCCGAGTAGTTCGTGCCTTGCGGTCCATGACCGCTCGTCATAGCGGCCAGCTGGATGGCATCGTTCGCAGATGCCTCCAATGTGCGGAAGAGTGAGCTGTTCAAAAGCGGCTTAGCTTTGGCGAGGGCAGAGTGCAATGCAGGGTGAACGTTTTGCAACGTGCTTGGAGTTGCAGGCGTTTCGGGCGGAGGCGTTGGAGTAGCTTTGTTTTCGGAGTCTTGCTTCCGCTGATGTTTCGGCGAAGAGTCAATCGTAGTAGGTGCAGTGGTTGCGGTGCGGGGCCGATCACTGGAATCACCAGACGCCGCAGCGCTCGAGGTTGGCGGTTTGCCAGTGAACTCAAGCTTCTTGATGCGAGCCTTGAGGTCGTCCAACTCGTCCCAGACAGTTTCCGCGGTTTGCGAGTCGGCCGATGTGGATTCGGCTCGTTTGGGCTCGGAGTCGTCCGTTGGTGATTCCTCCTCGTGGGAATCGAGCGTTCGGTTGGAAGAGTGGTTCTGCAACGTCTCTCCCAACGACTGTCGCGCACTTCGGTACTCTCGAAGCTCTGGCGAACGCAAGCGCTCGCGTTGTACCAGTGGAGACACGTGCGAGGGAGAGATGGGCGACTGCTCTGGCGCAATTGAGAAGCGACGCGTGCTGCGGCCTCCAGTCGACAGACCAGAGACAGACGCAGCGTCGCCGAACTGGCGAGCGGTCGGGCTCCTGTACTGATCCAAATGGCGCTGCAGGTCGGAGGAAGCTCTGTTCGAATTGGTGTATAGACGCGACTGCGGGCGCGCGTAGATGTTTCCGCTAGTGCTCGGCCTGCGGTCGCTCGAAGGCGTCAACATGTCGGCAGGAAGTGATCGACGCTTGCCTGCTTGCGAGACGCGGCTCTCAGAGCGTCGCAGCTGTCCGTACTCGTCCTCCAGAGGCATGGTGTTGCGAGCGTCGCCAACGTCGAGGAGCAGGTCTGGGTTGTTATTGTTTGCGCGCCCTCGGGAAGTGCGCGACATTTTTGAGCGAGAGCGTGTTTCGGAAGACTCCAGCTTGGACAAGGTGTGCAAGTCCACCGAACTGGTTGGCGTGCGCCGGTGAAGCTCCGGCGGCTGTAGACCTTGTCGCGAGGCTCGTCGGCCGCGCGCCGTCTCTATCGCATTGGGGCCGACGGAGGAGCTGGGCGAGATGCTACTGCGGCGCTGGGATTCTGGAACGGCGAACTCGGGCGCAAGCGTCGACAACGAGGTCCTGGCAATGGAGGGGGCAGGCGCGGCGGTCGAGGTCGAGGTCGATGTTGAGGTCGCAACTGGCGAAGGTGAAGCAGAAGAGGCGGCGGGCAGGATGGCGTGGTGACGGTGGTGGTGCAAGCGAGTCGAGCTGCTGCGCGATACAGGGAGCACCTGTGGACTTCCGTAACCCCCCTGCGTCACAATTGATGCAGGCCGCCCCGAATTCAAGAAACGCGCAGGGATTTGCGGGACAGGTTCCTCCGCAGCGCTGCGGATGCTGAGCGAGCGGTGCAGCGATGGTGATGATGTCGATGTCGAGTAATCGTCGGTGGAGGCGATGGTGCGCGGGCGCGAAAGACTGCGAGCTCGACGGCCAGCGGCAGCAGCACCGCCGGCAGCAGCAGTGGTGTTAGATGTAGTAGAGATATTCCTCTCCTGTCCAGCATGTGCAGCGACAACCACACCACCACCGTTGAGCTTCATTTGGCTGGCGCCCCCTCCCTTCAATGCTGCGACCTCCTGATTGGCCGTTTCATCAATTTGGCCTTCGGTATCGTTTTGCGGCTGCGTGAGTAGCGTGCTGGCGTCGAAGAACTGCTCCTGCTCCTCCTCCTCCTCCGCCGTCTCCGCCTCCGCCGCTGTCCCGTCCGATCCTTCTCCCATTGATAGTCCGGTGCCAATTGCAGATGCGGATGCGGTGGTGGGTGATGGCGACGACGACGCCCATGATCCCGCCATGATGCTGTCGCCGGGCAGCTCGACCGCATTCAAAGGATGGTCAACCCCGTCGCCGTCTCCGCAGAAGCCGACGTTAGTACTGCTGAGGAAGGCGAGGAACTCATTCTGCGCACTTGCATCCTCCTCGTCCGCGCCCTCCAGGTGCAACCTCTGCTTCATATAAGAAAGTCCCGCCGCGTGAGCCTCGCCGCCTTGTTGCCTCGATCTCATTAGCCGGGGAGATTAGTCGCAGGGACTCGGTGCGCGCTGTTGGTCAGGGTGGGCGTGCAGAGAGTCATGGAAGCTGCATCGGGAGGAGTCAAGGCCGTGGAATGGTCAGCAGGAGGGCAGGCACACGCGCGCAGACGACGCTGATTCACTCTATTATACATATGATTATGCACCAGTGACCGAGACCCCTTGGTGCGCCGCTCTGAGCTGCTCGCTATAGACTATAGACTAGCTGACGGGCTACCGATCGGATACCACCACAAGCCGTACCAGCCGTGGCCGTCTTGTTCGCCGCCGGCCAGCAGAGAGGCGACTTCCAATTGTAGCATCATGGATCAAAGCTGGTGGATTTAAGCTTCAGCAACGGGCTGACAGCCTGGAGAGGGCGGCTGGCCGAGGCTGCTCTCTGCAGACCAAACGGCCGTGGAGAGCTGAAGCCGTGAAGGGGAAGATCTTGGCTCCGACGTTCAACGATGCAAAACCTATCTCCGAGTGGATCACCAAATCCATTAAGTTACGAGAGAATTCGACTCTGAAAGCTTCGCGCCCGCCGCTGGTTGTCGCACCACAGACTCACCAATTCATCATCGACTCGCGCAGCCTTCGAGGATGCTGAATCGCCCCCAGACGCGTGGAATCGCGAACTTCGCGAACTTCGCGACTTCAGGGGCAATTTGTGCCCAGAGCTGTGCGAGCTCCAGGAAAGGCGCCCTCCTTCCAAGGATATCCCGTCATCGACAATCCTCGACCGCGCCGCAGAAGCAGAAACGGTAAGGCTGCCGCACGTTCGGCCACTTCGGCGGCTTGCAAACTCTAATGCCAACTCTCTCCGCGCCCTTCCCAGATCCCAGATACACCAAACACGTGCAGACAGAGCCTACTAGAATGAAGATGATCAATCACCCATCGGCACTAGCATTGGAAACATTTGAGCATCCAAACCTCTGGGAAAACTCATGACCAGCCCGCCAGATCTTGACAGCTACCCCTAGTCAGCTCAACTATAAGAAGATCTCGCGAACACCTCCCTACATCGCGGCTCCGAGACAGCTCAGATCAACACGTTTTTGCGCAATCCGCAAGAGGCATAGCTATTGCGCAAGCCTAGTGCGTCTCGGCATCCACCAGCGCATTTGTACCTGCGTCGACGCGGCGTCTACACGGCAGAGGGAAATTCCCTCTCTCCATTTTCTCATTGGCTCAAGCATCAAAAAAGCCACGAGCTTAGTCTGGCATCGGAGTGCCGTCCTGCATTACTAGCAGCCGTTGTCTTCATCTCCTGTCGCTCTTCTGCGCCTTCCCATGAGGTACTTGATGTTGGTCATCATCAAGCGTGAGAGGAAGGCTCACAAGCGCAAGCGGTGCTGCAGAGCTCGCGTTTGGAATCCTGCATGAAGAAGAAGAGACTTGTGACTTGTCGGAGTTCACACCTGAGATCAGTCGTCCATTCCTTCATCAGGAAGGAGGTAAGCGCTGTAAGTCCTAGTATCTCCGCAGACACGGGAAGTCCTCTAGTGATGTTCGAAGCTGTGCCGCTCTCATCTCAGCCCTAGACACCACTGGGCAAGAAATTCGCGCCATCTTCCTTGTCAAATATCGCCAAAAATGCCTTTCTGCTCGAAGTTCTCCACTTCTCCACGCGCTGAGGCGCATCGCTTTCCATTCGTGGTCTTTGTATCCTGTCGAGCCATCTGAGTAATCTCAGGGGTAGCCCTCTGAGGCCTCCTCGCAGTGGCAACTGTTCTGGACATCACATGTTGTACGGAGCTAAAACGTGAAGTGGTGATGTGAGGTCCTGCGGTCCGATGCGATATGAGATAGGCGTGTTTCAGGTTTATTGCGTACCAAGATTCGCCTTCCGTGGAGGATTTGCGGTGCCGGCGGAGCTTGCGTGCTCGATATGAAATTCCGAAAGCATGATTGATTGTAGAGTGGCATGGCTTGTGGTTAGTGAGGCCTGTCGAGCATCCCCACACATCTCTTCAGCATTCCATTGATCATTCTGTTGGTGTCTACTTGCTGGGTCATTGCTTACTTCGTATACCAGTTGAGTCTGAAGCCTCTCGCCCTGTGCATTGGGATTGAAGTCGACTGGACAAACGCATACAATGAGCGGTTTCCGCATCTGGGAAGTTTCTATTGGAGGCCATTCGGTTTGGCGGCGCATGCATTGTTCCTCCAGAAAATCGCACCTCACATTTGCGTGCTCATCGAAGAGGCGTTGTTGTGCTCAAGGCCCGTCTGCAGTCCGACTTGCCTTCGCGTGCGAGATGCACGCACATCATCTCGCGAGTCCACAAGCGATGATGCAGCCCTGAAGACTCTCCTCAGCATCATACTGGCGTCGATTTGATGGTCATCCATCGCTGGCAGCTCCTCACTTTGCTTGCAAAGCGTAGACCCGCACAGGATACAGCGCCTTGGGGAAACCCTTCTGTAACTCCGTGCTGACAATCCGCAGATTCGCTTGCTCAAAAAGCTGTCGAAACTTGACATCCGTCCTCGTCACGCTCGAATCAGTATCATCAAAGACATCCTCCCCAAGGTGATGATTGCTCAAATTCTCCTTGACAACAATCCAGCCTCCCTCCGTAAGACACCGCGGCAGCGACCTCAAATACGCAACCAATTGCTCGTCAGTCAACTGTCCGACACACCACTGGTTCCAAACGACATCGTACTTGAACTCCGGCTGCCATTTCTCCAATCCCACGCCGTACACTTTGCCCACGTATTTCTCGTCTTTGATCTGGTCTGTGAACGCCTTCACCGGCTCCACGAGATCCACGACTTCCGCGACATTGCTCAGAAACCCTCTGGTGATCCGTCCGATCCCCGCACCGCAGTCCGCGACTCTTGACAACTTCGCACCCTGCGAGTGCTGTTTTGACTGTCTCCTCAATTTCGCCAGGAAATTCGCTGAGCCTTGCAAGTCCACGCGACTGACTTGCGGGAAGCCTCCGAGCACGCCGTCGACAGTCGCGGGAGTGCTGGACCAATACGCAATCGCGGCTTCGTGGTTGATGTAGGAGTCCGGGGCCGCGTAAGGGTTGATGATGGGGACTTCGGTTGCCATTTCGGTGTCTTCGAGTTCGCTAGCGGTTTCCATGTCGGGTCGCGGTGTCTTGGTGTAGGTGAGATCTGTTTCTGAGGAAAGCTTGCGCTTGCGCTTCGGTGAGGTTGGCATGACTCGTTTATTGGTGGTAGAAGAAATTCTGAGACTGATGTCAAAAGCAAGAGCAAGGGCACCTGTTCACCCGAGCTTTCGGGCCGGTCATCCGATGCCGACCGCATGTTGATCCCGATGTTTGCCCCTGTGCTCCTTCGGCTCCGTGAAGTAGTGTTGTTTGCCAGAACGTGAGCTCGCAAGCAAATATGGACGCCTACTAATCAGCTACGGACTGACTACTCTCTACCCCCTCTAGGTGCGGAATGGAGATACGCACGCGGCTTTGGTGCCACGAGGAATGCATAAGCCACCTCCTACATGGCCGTGCCATATGCAGTGTCCCTGAGAGAGAGCAAACCATGTGACTCGACTTCAAGTCAAGCGTTGTGCAGCTAGCAAGCCTGACATGCAAAAGCAGACACTTCGGGATGTGTCGCACATACGAAGAGGCAAGCCAACCGTCCTTCACCCTCAGCCGAGATCAGTCACACAGCCTCGGACAATCAAAACACCCATATCCCTTCACGACAGACATCTCCAGCTCCTCTGCCGGCTTCGTCTTGAACGTAAATCCCGCAGCCCGATTTTCGATCATCGTCACCTCCTTGCCTTCCCTCTTCCAGATACAGGTCCCGAGAATGCCCAGCTCGCTCAGGACGGGTCCTTGATAAATGTCTGCCGGCATCATCAAGAGTCCCATCGTCTCCGGTGGCTCAATCATCTTCATGAGCGTGAAACGCGACCATTCGTCCTCACGAATTGATCGGAGAAATTCGGGAATGTCCTCACCGAAGACGTTGTGGCCGCCGCCTTCCAGGTTGGGTTTAAGAACGTAGGACTTAGTCTTTCCTGGATCTAATGCCCATCGACGCGTTTCTCTGCCGGCAGAAGATGCCTCGTCAAGAGTATGCATGGGCATGAAAGTCTTCTGTACTCGTTCCGCTTGCTGCATTGGAAGGAAGCGTTTGACAGCATCTGAGGAGGCCAAGGCATGCTGAACTGCTTTGAAGGTCGTCAAATGTGTCAGGATATCGGGGCATTTGATGGCTGGTGAAAGCTCCAGACGTAGTCTAGTTTCCTTTCCATGCTCGTCGTATTCGACATCCTCATAACCTGCACGGTAGTAGATGACGCTGACTTCCATGCTATCGCCAATTCGATGTGGCGGCTTGAAGTGAAGTCGTCGATCTTCGGTCAGAGTGGTGCAGTCAAGGACAGATCGCCATTCGCAGCGAAAGCACGGTATGTCGTTATCCCAAAGTCCGTACTCGATCCTGACAAGTAGCGAATGGCAAGTCAGCTTATGGTCGGTCTTTGAAGATCGTGACCGAACTCACGGTCTCTCATCTGCAACATTGAAGTTCCGCGGCTGCACAATCATGAGGACGCAGGATGGTTTCGAGATATCTGGCCTTCGCATTGAGTGTACGTGCGTCAATGTCTCGACAAGAGCCTTCACATTGGTAGCAACAGGCACGTCCTCCGTCGCTTTCGCCTAGTCATACATCAAGAGTCAGTCGAAATGAACTCGACGGGACATGAGCGCCAAGAGATGAGATGTGTAGAGATCACAGAGATGACATGCACCTACCGCCCCGGGAGCTCCGATCCTGCTGAGATGGCTATGCATCTTCGCAACGCGCTCTGCGTGAGCCGGCCCCGCGATAGAGAAGGTGTTCATCTCCACTTGCTTGATGCCCTGGTAGTCAGGTTCAACGTGCGACATGTAGTCCGACCTGAAGATCCCACAAGCGACGGGCTGTACGATGCCAGCTTTCTCGACTTGAGTATAGACGTCCCAAAGCGAGGCAAAGAAGGCATCGCTTTGCAGCAATGGACCCAAAGCAGAGTACAGCCATTCGGGATCACATGCGGCCTTGACGTATAGCTCGTTGAAGATAGTCTGCAGAGGGAAAGCCTCGTCGAACTGCTTGCGAGGAAACGGCGTGGTCGTGAGGCTTGCGCCTACCGGTCTGGCTGGAACAGTGGAAGCTTCCTCGAACTTGACAAGTTTGAGAAGCGAGCCATGTGTGATTTGGTAGTCTTTGACTTCCGAGACAAGCAGCTCAACTTCGTCCTCGCTCAGGTCCATGTTGAGCTGATCATCCGGATGCGCTCTTCTGGCGTTGCCGAGTCTCGCAGAAGGTGCTCTGGACCTTTTGAAGATGGATAGTACCATGGACTCGTATAAATCCTCAGCTGATTAGGCAAGCATTCGTATTGGACGTGCAGTCTCTGCCGCTAGCGGATGTCTATGCAGCTTTCCGTAAGTGTACGAGAAGCAGCGAGCAATGAGCGAACGCGTCGTTCAACAAGGCGGTTGCAATGTCTTCAGACTGCAGAAGTGCAGGAGACATTCTCCAGTTGAATTGAGATTCTGCAGTGCTGCTCTTCGCACAAAACACGGAGGGACTGTTCAGTGCTGACACACGGTCGCATCATACCATTACCATCACTGCACCCGTGTCGCCCGATGTCGCCGACTAGAGCAGCGGCCAGTTGTTGAGGACGAGATTAGGAAGGCGAGTCAAAGCCGCATTTGCCAGAGGATGGATGGGGTGGATGGTATTGCTGCGCAACGTTGTTCTTGGAGGGAAGATCATATTCGGGAATAACCTCAGGGTGTTGCTGGCTCCGATAGTTGCCGAATTAGACCCATTGGGTGCCATACAACTTACGTAGGAGGGAACCGACCTCGGCTGAGCCGTGTTTTGAGCCGACCGGATGTTGCTCTGCTCTAACAACTACATCTCCTTCTTCTCACCATCATTGTCATCTTGAACGGGCTGAGAAAGTAGCTCAGTCCTGAATCAATCATACACACATTGGGAGCTGCAGCAATGTCCTCGCTCGCGGCTCGAAGCGTGCTCCGAACATCGACCAGAAGCCTAAGCCGGAGGTACGTGAAGAGCTATCCCATCCGCCGCAAGAAACATTTTGCATAGACAAAATCCACCTCAGCAGCTTCTGCCAGCTTTCCGAGGCATTTCTCTGCATCTTCCCAAGCTCCTTCTCTCTTTCGATACCCAATTGCAAGGAGACATCAACAACGCCAGCAACTGACAACTCACAGAACGGGAGCTCCTTTTGCCAACGCTCGCCTTTCACAGCAGTCCTTCGCCCAGCGAAAACCCTCTTCGTTCGCCCAATCGCACGCCGCAAGAGCCTTCTCGACCACCATGACCACCAAGTCGGGCGAGCCGGCGCTGCAGCCCAAGGGCATGCCCGCCTACGACCCCGAGATCTCTGACATGGCCGACTACATTCACAGCTACAAGATCAACTCGGACCTCGCTGTAAGATGCGTTTGAATGAAATCGAAAGGATAACATACGCTGAACGTGGAGTATAGATTGACACTGCACGATTCGTCTTCCTCGACACCATTGGTTGCGGTCTCAAGGCCCTCGAATTCCCCACCTGCACGAAGCTCCTCGGTCCTATCGTTCCAGGCACGAAGGTCCCCAATGGTACTCGCGTGCCCGGTACTCCTTACGAGCTCAGCCCAATTGACGGTGCTTTCAACATCGGTGCTATGATCAGATGGCTCGACTTCAACGACTGCTGGCTGGCCGCCGAGTGGGGTCACCCATCTGACAACTTGGGTGCTATCCTGGCCGTAGCCGACTGGGTCAACCGAACCAACAAGGCAGGACAGACAACTTACAACAACGGCAAGATCTTCACCATCCACGACGTGCTCGAGGGCATGGTCAAGGCACACGAGATTCAGGGTTGCTTGGCCTTGGAGAACAGCTTCAACAAGGTCGGCTTGGACCACGTTGTCAACGTCAAGGTCGCCTCGACTGCTGTCATCTCCCAAATGCTTGGCTTGAACCTGGAGCAGACCAAGGCTGCCATCTCGCAAGCCTGGGTCGACGGCCAGAGCATGCGTACTTACCGTCACACCCCCAACACCATGTCCCGCAAGTCGTGGGCCGCCGGTGACGCTTGCCAGCGTGCAGTTGACATGACTCTGAAGGTCCTCAAGGGTGAGGGTGGTCTCCCAACCGTCCTCTCCACTCCAGTCTGGGGATTCTACGACGTCAACTTCAACGGCCAAAAGTTCAAGTTCCAGCGCCCATACGGCACCTACGTGATGGAGAACGTGCTCTTCAAGGTCTCCTACCCAGCCGAATTCCACTCACAAACCGCCATTGAAGCCGCCGAGCGCATCCACCACAAGCTCAAGAAGATGGGCAAGTCCGCCGAGGACATCGAATCCGTCACTAACCGCACCCACGAGGCCTGCATCCGCATCATCGACAAGCAGTTCAAGCCCATGGACAACTACGCCGACCGCGACCACTGTGTGCAGTACATGGCCTCCGTCATGCTGGTGTACGGACGCCTCACCGCAGACGACTACACCGACGGCGGTGAGGCTGCCACCAGCCCGCTTGTCGAGAGCCTCCGCCAGAAGATTTCCTGCAAGGAGGACCCGCAGTTTACCAAGGATTACCACGACCCAGAGAAGCGCACCATCTCCAACGCCCTGACCGTCAAGCTGAAGGATGGCACCGTCATGGAGGAGGAAGTCGTCGAGGCCCCGCTCGGCCACAGACTCCGCAGAGAAGAGGCCAAGCCGGAGATCCTGGCCAAGTTCAAGAGGCACATCGAGCCGCACTTCTCGGCTGACCATGTTAAGGTATGTTCTTTTCACTAACAGGACACGCGTTTTGCTGCATGTGCTAATCCTCTTTTCACAGAAATTGGTCGACCTGAACAACAACCCCTCGCAGCTGTACAAGATGCCTGTCCATGAGTACATGGACCTGTACGTGAAGGACAAGATTTTGTAAATACTCTCAGGTGACCATTTCGAGGACAATGAATCGATTAGGGAGAAAGGCGATACGATACGATAAAGGCTGTTTTATCACGTCACGAAAAAAAGATCTGAATTTGAAGCTTTTTGGGATCATTTGAGATCAAGTCCCTCGGTCATTTGTATTCTGTCCTGTTCTTCTTCTCTGTGTTGCCTCGCGCTGTTGAAGGACTGCACTTGCACAACCATACCCCTATACCACGCTTCCAAAATCGCTTCAATAAGGCGGCGCCATCGACAACCCCTGATTCCTCGCCTTGCCGGGATCAATCTTAATCGTCGCCAGCAGCGCCTTCACATCCAACGACCCCTCGCCTCCCTCTGCTCCCGCACCACTCTCATTCCTCCCTCTACTATTCTTCACAGGCGCCACAAATCTCTTCCCATCAATAATCTCCCTCAAATCGCTCGCCCTAACCCTCGGCTTCACACTGCCACCCTCCTCCGCATTAGTAGTCGTATTACCACTGCTATTATTCGCAGAACTCATTCTCCTCTCCCCACTAACCCCAGCGGCGCCATTCGTCGGCAACATGAGCAGCTGAGGGTGTGCGCTCCGATGGCTCTGCCCGATACTACCATGGACGGAAGCAGGTTTCTTCTTATCGGCGAGCTTCTCGATGCAGTCGGCAGCTTCGAAGTCGATGAGAGCTTCGTCGCCTTCGTCGGATTCGAAGCGCGCCCATTCTAGGAGGGCGGATTTGTAGGCTTCCCGGACTGAGGCGGACGGGTCGCGGAGGAGCCATTGGCTGCCTTCCCAGACGCCGAGCGGGACGCGGTTGCGGTTGATGACGACGGAGCCGGCGGAGTATTGCTGGGTGGTTTTGGCGATGTCGATGATGTCTTTGATGATTTCCAGGGCGATTTGACGGCCGTCTTCGGTTGCGAAGGTTCCGGTGGAGCTGGCGGGTCGCCCTTGAGTGTGCGGACGTCCAGCGGCAGAAGCTACGTCGCTTGCAGAGGCTTTGGGGTTCGAGTTGGCAGCTGCCATGGTTGCTGGCCGGTCTCGTTCTGACGACGATTCTGCTGTTGTTGTGTCGATGTCTGGTTTGACCCGCAGGAGTATGAACGATATCAAGTCCGTAACCTGATCTGAGTAGTACACGTGCCGGGCAAGGTTTGCAATGCAGGCTTTCAGATACGGAAGGAGTTCCTCTGCTGCTCCGGTCCTGGATGCTGCTGTCGTTATGCGGGTTATGGGAGCGTCGGTGGACTTTGGCCGAGCAATGCTAATAGTTCGTACTGTCATGTGGATCAAGCCAAGCAAGATGTCAATTACGGAGAGACCGATCAGGTTGAGATCAGAGCGCAACACATCAAGAATACTCTTGGCATATACAGCCGCAACTCGGAAGCTGTGAGATTTCTCAAGCGGGAAGCGTACCAAAAACTCCACTGCAGTGACGATGAAAATGAATCGGTCCTAGAACATGTTAGCAGCCGAATTACAATGCAAGAGGAACACGCTTACCTGCACTGGCGTCCAAGATATTATCAGACGGAAGAGCTCCGCAGCCCAAGGCTCAATAGTCACAGGCTTTTGTGTGTTGATATAGCGCTGCTCTTCTTCAGCCACATAGCGCATGAAAGCCTCTGCGCCACCTCGGGCCTGAGCGCGGTTTTGTGATTGAAAGACGGTCTTCACACAGTCCAATGCTAACAGCCCAACTTCTTCCTCTTCAAGTCTGTCGGCGTCTTGCGCGGTGCCCTCTGCTTGTCGAGGGTCAGGGTCCTGTTCATCTGGCAATCCGGAGAATGTGCGAACAGTCGCCATGCTTTGCCTACGATTTATCGCAGACGAATGGTCCTCCTCCTCATCTTTCGCCTTCAGCGCAATCAGATGCTGAACGTAATCCTGGGGGTTTTCCTGCGTCTGCAGCTCACGATGCAGGTTGCTAAGGACGGCGGCAAATGTCGAATCGAATACGCGGCTCCAATGGCGATCTAGTTCAGCAGGGACGAAGATGCTCTTGATCGCAGCAACTCCAGCTTTGCGTAGTCGCGTTGCATCGTGATGCGCAACTGGTTGAGTAGATTTGCCTAGCTTTTTGGAGCTGTTCCTCGCAAGGTCTGCGTATAGCCGGACCACCTCCTCGTACAGCGCGCGATATTCGGCATCAACGGCCAAACTCGCAACATCCTGATGCTGACAAAAAGCATCCCAAGTTCCGGTCGTAGCCTCCACCAAACTAATATCGTTCGTGTTGTTGACGATCTCTCGTATTATCCGCAGGACATATGGCGCAAATAGAGTAAACCCGCTTGCGCGACCTCCAATCTCCTTGTGTTCCAAGAACGCCGTCAGGATTTGAAGTGTCACATGGACGCGCGCGCTCTGCCATCGATGTACATCTGCCGCGATGCTCTTCTGGAGGTATATGCCAACCTTGGGCAGCTTCTCTTGACGCGACGAGCAATAGTAGATCAAGTATGACAGCTCGGAGCTGTTGGGTTTGACGTCGGCAGTCGCATTCTTAGGCAGTCGCGGGAAGCATTTGAGCACGAGGAGCTGATGGCGCGGACGGGTCTTCGTTCGCAGGCTGTCGAGATGCCCTGGGAGGTGCGACTTCTGTGGCATTCTCCTAAAGGTGGACTATAACTCGAGGAAGGCCTTCGAGACTCGCGCGATCATGTCGTCAGCGCTGAAACTGATGCGTCTCTTTCGTTCTCCGAGAGTGGAAATATCCGGTTCTCCGTCGCGCGGTGTGTTGAATTGGAGACGTATGTCGATCGTTCGCGATTCCGAGTGAAGAACGAGTGAGAGATGCAGAGTGACGGAGTGAGATGGGAAAAGTAGGGAGAGTGTACGTGCCAGACAACGTTGCTAGGTTCACGCTAGCCGCACGGGCCCGCGACAGCCCTTGAGGCTTCCGGCTCGAACCTATCAATCTACACCCGTGCCGCCCAGGACCGCTTCATGTGGTCTGCAGGCGGAAAGAGACATGCATAAACAATGGGAAGCATTCTCATTGATTGATATCGGATCATTGACGCCAGTCCATGGAATTTCTTACTGCAAGCCGGACGGCGGCGCCATGAACATTCAGAGGGCGCTACACGCAGTCAGTCGAGAAGCAACGACTCGCAATGTTTCGCCGTCTCATGTCTTACAGAACGTCACTATCGCAAGGCCTTCTTCTTGGTAATACACTGGGCCGTCAACGCGTACCCGGTAAGCACCGAACATAATTCGGCTTCGTCGGAGCAGGACGCTTCGATAGATGCCGAGCGCAAACTGCATGCACGAGGGCGAGAGAGACAAGACGCTTCATGAACGGTCTGTCATTCAAGAGGAGAACAGAGAGCATACTAGCACAACATTATAACCTGTGTTCACCACAATGACGATACCCCCGGGCAGTTCCTTGAAGACACGTGCGGCTGCCGGCCCGGACATCTGGAAGACCCTGCTAGCGCGAGGAGCCCTGCATCTTCAAAGAATGACGATCGCACTGACGATGCTGGATGAGGAATTCAAAAGTTCCCAACACCACGCATAGACAACCACCAATGTGACTGGTCCTTGAGAGCAGGGTCGCGGCAATTGGGAAGCTTCAGCAAGATACGGCGCTCAAAGGTACACAAAGCACACATCAGTGAAAGATGTGCGTTGATCTTCCAGAGCTGGCTTCGGTGCTCGGAAACGATCATCAAAAGAAGACTGTATCTGGTGCATGCTAAGCAGCCATGGAAGTACACTCTCGTTTCTCCGACTCGGCAGGCCGAAAAGTGCCTCAAATTCGTCGATCCGATCCTCGTGTCGAAGCATGAAGTCTGTCTGAATCCTTCGAGGCACAGCAATCGGTACAAGAACCATGCGTGGGGCTGCTCCAAAATCCTCTTGACTCAAAAAGCTTTCTCTATGCTTGAAACAGAAGTATCTTACCTGTTGCGTTAATTTCATCGTCCCATACTTGTCGCATCTGTTGGATACTGTACCATACCATCTCGTAATATGGCGACAGATCACCATGTCCGCCCGGCAGAAGTATCCGAGGAGGAGTTGCTCGCGAGGATATTCTATAATGCTTTCCGTTTGAACTGGTACTCGTCCGTCCGTACCTCACTACCAACCTTAGCCCTATGTGCTGACCAGTCCGGGCGCCGGTCCAAAGGGATGTAAATTGGTGGCAGTCTCTCTCCTCACCTCTTCCGCCTGTTCCTGTTGTATCGCGAGCAAGCGATGAAGGTCTCTCAGAGCCTCAGCTCTCGCGATTGAACTTTTATCGTGCTACGATTCGCTTTATGTTCCAGACAGCTGGAAGCTGTATCGATGTCTTCCATCCTGTTGAGGCCGAGCAGCCAGTATCCTTTGCAATCTGGCTTCCTGCCAATGTTCGTCCTTCGGTGTGGGACGGTGTACGCACTGGATGGCTCTGGTCGCTGCTTGGTCTCGGTTTGACGGCGACATGGAGGTTTGTGAGGACCCAGCTTAGTCGAGAGTTGATCTGGTATGTTGCAGCACTCGCTGCCTGCACTTCAAATGCTGGCGATGTTTGATGGCTGACGAGCAGTGCGTAGGCCTCGAATACTGGAGCCGCTGCATCTCCATGAGTCCTCATGCGCGTATCTCGAGCTACTTGTGACGGACCCTGAGCATGCAGGCCACGGCTACGCTATCCAGCTCTTGAAATGGCGACTGCTGCAGCATGAGGAGCAGGCTCCGGAGGTGCCGGTGCTGTTGGAGACTGCCAGCGATTACGCGCAGAAGATATATGAGCGGCTCGGGTTCCGCGAGCTGTCGAGAAAGCGCTTCGTCCTGAATGGGGTGGATGCGCAGGGGTTGAAGGCTCCTGGCGAATTTCTAGAGCCGTCGATTAGATACATGCTGCTTGATCCGAGAGGAATGGGAGAGCGGATGTAGGGAGTCGCTAGGGGGTCGATAAGAGGGCGATCCCGTAGATTTGACAGAGGAAGACGTAGTTCTTTGACATGCTTGAGTGAATGCGCAGGAGAGCATCACTGCCACGCCGTCAAGCTCATCCGTGTTATCGACGTGAATAGTCAAAGGCGCACCTATGAAGGTCGGGAAAGATAGAGCGAAAGAACCGCAGCGAAGAAAGCGACGCTTCTTCGTTCCGGAGCCCTCGCCGTGGTCGAATAAGGCGAATAGAAATCCTGGTCTCCACTGATGTGTCAGGTACGTATTGATCATCACACGATCGTCCTGTACTATGTCCTGTTCAATTGTTCTTACTTAAGAATCCGCTCGGCCTAATGTGCACTCTTGCTTGGGACGATTCAGCACGCGCTTCTGAGTTCTGCAAAGTCATGCCTTACGAGGACATGCTGGACTCCGCAGACCTAGTTCGGACCAAGCTACAGCACTTGAAGCGGCTTGCGACAAGGCTATGCGCGGTCGCGCTGAGGTGCATAGCCGACTGCATGGTGTGATGCTTAACAGACTCCTCGACGAAACCACACTCAAGGAAATACTGTGAAGCAGCAGGTCAGCAAGGGTGGTACTCTTGACTTGACCTCACCAGCTGTCGCGACTCAACGATGACTTGAGATCTGATGATAGGGGATTCGGCTGCGGCGCAGTAGCGACGACGAATACCTTCTAGCAACGCTTCCAATACTTCAAGAGCAGGCAAAGACAGACTGCGGCAAGAGATCGGAAAGAAACAGCAAAGGAGATGGCATGCAAGGCAGTGGAGTGGGTTCAGGCTCTAACAATTGAGCCTGCACGGCGCTTTGGAGTCTGCTGTGGAAGATACACTCGCTGGCCAGAAATCTGGAAGAACCTCTCGAGAAAGCAGCGATCCAGAACACAAAGCATCCAGATCACAGTCAATGCTCATGTTCATTTGGAGGCCAGAGGCTGGAGAGGCTAGGAGTACATGCAGGACAAGGACTTGCGCACCCTTGACAGCACTCTTCACCAACTCTCCAGTCTTGTTACTGTCACAACATGAGCAGTGAGAGCAACAGCTTCGGGTTCGCGTGAGACAGCATAAGAGACGGAATTGACAAAGGCTGGATCCTGGGTTGGTAAGCGGGTGTGGCTGAAAGGGGCAAATGCCAAGGCCGACTGAATGCTCCCTCAAAGGTGTACATTCTATGAATCCCGGACTGGATCGTAAAATCGGCGGCCACGAGGAACAGAAACATCTGCAATGGGCGACTGGTCAGCGCGTGTTTGAAGGACCCTTCAAGAGCAATACGCACCTCCCCTTCCTGCTTCCAGCACGGGACTGTTATTTTGCTCCGGGATCGACGGTGGTTCTGAAGAATCCATTTCGTACTCCCGATCGTCATCTTCATCGCCTGATCTCATATTGAGGCGGCGTATCCTGTTGTTTCGTTGGTCTCGATACCGGAAAGCATGCCATACCAGCCACCTGATCTGGGAGCTGGTCAGTAGCGCCAAGGCCTCGTCAATGCTGGAGGCCTACAATCCAGTTCTCCACTTCAACCCCATCGCGATCATGGCCAAGATCGTAGATAGGCTTTGTCTGTGGGCTGGCTCGTTGGTATATCTCAAGGATCTCGCGATGCATGGACGTCTCGCTGATGGTCTCGTCCCTATTTGGTGGACAATCAGGACTGGATTTTCCAGGGGAAAGTCGGAGACAAACGGCTCGTGGCTCGCAATGAGACGCCGCCTGGCATCGGCAGCTTCTCGCTACAGAATGTTTAGTCAGAGTCGCCGCCCGAGCTGCAGAGAGGGGAAGATAACCTTCATAGCCGAGTAGACACGCTTGTCCTTCATGTTGTCGGTCCGCATGCTGAGTCGGTCAAAGAACTTGGCCTTTGACTCGCTCTGAGCGAGACTTGGGATGGTCGGGGCCATGAGTGGTGTGATGCTGAAGGCGAAGGGCTCTCCAGAGACGGAGCATCAAGATAAGTCGACTCCGGCGGAAAAGGAAAGCGCGCCAGGAGCACACACCTCGGCGAAGTGAGGGCACCATATCGAGTCGTTTCGTCGACTGCGTCGCGCTGTTGCGCCGGCTCCATATGCGCGGCTTCTGCTTGCTTGCCCAACGAATGGCCTGAGGCACTATGGGAAACGAGAACGGCAAGGATGACGGCGATTGGCAGGCGGGCCAGAGCGCTCCAAGCCAGAGCTCGCAGCTACATCGGCCTCGCATCTCCAGCTCTTGTCCGCTCTCCTGGCTGGCTGCTGGCTGCTGGCGAAGGAACTCGCGGCATTGGAGGCCGACAGATGTTGCAGTCGCAACTCGTGCTCCATCGACGATCCACCGCGCTGCATGGGTTGCTGCCAGACACGACTTGACCGACGGGTCATCGATGTTGTAGAAGAGGAAGCGTGGGCGAAACCTTCCATTCTCTCCCGCCGCTACCGCTAGTTCCCGCGCTTTCACGTGGTCGCGTATCTGTCTTCAGCCTAAGATTCCATCCTGTGCATCCTCGAAACCTTCTCCCTACGTCTAGCTCTACCACTATCAACGCATCCGACTCCATCTCGCGAAACACACTGCACATCGGGAATCGCAGAGTCCGCCTATGCCAGCCGCCCACCGCCACGAATAGCCTACATGCACGAACGCCCTGCCACACGTTACACCCATGCTGGGGATCGACTGCCAGCGCACCGGACGCGGACTATGATCCGACAGTAGCTCGGATGTATCGCCGCGTCGAGTAACAACACGCATGAGCAGTCCAGTCGAACGATCTACCGGGTTAGCACTACGCCTCGCTTGGTCGCACCTGCATGTGTGCAGACGCGTCGATCACCTCTATCCGCAACGGACGCAGCGCCGCTTGGACAATAACGAGCTCGATCCGAGTCGGCGCCCGCTGTTTTCGTTGAGTGAGCTGCATAGAAGGGAAAAGTTCGACAAGTATGAAGCATGGGCAATATGAAGACGCGTGGAATTGCGGCTGGAGAGCGGCATTGAAAGACTCGAAGCTCTCAAATGCTCTGCAAACATGAGGCTTCATGTGCTTCGAATACGATCACGCCTTCGGAGGGATTGCGGAGCCTCTTCGTGGTTCTTTCGCTTGGCCTACTTGATCTATGAACGCAGTCCGCTTTGGGAAGAGTGACACTGCTCGTTCGACTCAGTCTGCCAAGCCCAGAAGCCACAGACGAAGCACACTAATTATTACACACCAGTTTCCAGCCGCCTCTCCGTCTTTCAGCTGCGAGTTCAGCTTCTTATGAGCACGCTCATGGAAGAAATTCAGGGGCTTTTGACCTCGACCGGAGCCAGATTTAATCGTGAGACTGCACGTCGTCGATGCAGCATCTGCTTACATAAAAGTCGGCTGGCATTGCCCTATTCAACGAGCATGATCTTTGCACCTCTACTGCAAAGCGCGCGACCAGTCTACTTCGGCGCTCTGGAGGCATTGCAAGTATCGCAGAGAAGATAGATACCTTGTTGCCTTGTTGCCTTGCTGCCTTATCATGTGACCCGGCAGATGCAGAATCTCAACTGCCGAAACTCCAATCCAGCCCAGCCGGATCAATACCTCCAGGCTTGGAGTTTAGTATTGACACGATAGACAGGAGCTTCTTCTCGATACTGACGACGGAAGATCCTCGATTGATCAAACCGGAACGAAAGCGCGGCTTCCATTCCAACGGCACCGCGAATGTTGTTTGCCGACCGTCAGATGTACTGGCAAGGAAGCGATCTCTCATCTACGATGACATGTCATCCTCTTGCGGTGCTCCCATCTGCCGCTTCCAAGCATCTGCCGTGAAGCCATGCTCACGAGTTGCGAGACGGCTGTACTGGAAACCCGGCACTTCTTTGTGGCTTATATCGTGACTTATATAGGTAAGACGTCTTCACACTTACTCTCTTCACGCAGATCTTCTTGGCTCAACTCCAGGTTCTTGCACATTCAACATGCTTGCAAAGGAGTTGATTTCTCTATTAATCTCGTACTGGCCTCTAGTCCTTGCTTTGATACTGACGCTTCGTCTCGTCCGAAATCGATACCTCAACGGCTTGAACAAATACCCTGGCCCAACGTTAGCATCCTTCACCAACTGGTGGCGCTTCTTCGACGTACTCTCACACCGTGCTGAGAAGACGCACATACAACTACACCGCGAGCATGGCGATATCGTCCGTCTTGGTCCGAATGTGCTCTCATTCGCGAACCCACGCGCCATCAAGACCATCTATGGTCTCAACAAGAATATGACCAAATCCGACTTCTATCCCATCCAGTCCGCCGTTTCAAAAGGAGAGCGACTTCAATCGCTCTTCAGTACAAAGAACGAAGACTACCACGCCAAGTATAGAAGATGCATCAACGGTGCTTTCTCCATGTCGTCGCTCGTCAGTTACGAACCCCTCGTCGACAGCACGATGAATGCTTTCATCGAACAAACCCACAAGCGGTACTGTGACAATGAAAGGATTTGTCAGTTCAATAAACGGCTGCAATTCTTCGCATTCGATGTCATTGGCGAATTGACTTGGAGCAAACGCCTCGGCTTCGTTGAACGGGATGAGGATGTCGAAGGCATCGTGGACTTCGTCGGAAGATTCCTGGCATACTCAGCTCCCACTGGCCAAATGCCTTGGCTTGATCTTCTCTGGGACAAGAACCCTATCAAGCTCCAACTACAGAAATGGGGCATCACCAAGTACATCCATCCAGTCGTCAAGTTTGCCCTCGCGCAGGCCGCCGACCGCTCGGCGGAAATGGACAAGATTCGCTCCAATGGCTCCCTTGACGAAAGTTCCGGCAAAGGCGTCGACCTCCTCATGAAGTTCACACAAGCCCAGCACGACCATCCGGAATTCATGACCGATCGCCAAGTCCTCTCATCCTGCACGAGCATGATCTTCGCCGGGTCGGAGACGACCGCTATCAGCCTTTCGAGCGTCTTCTACCACCTCATCAAGCATCCGCGAGTGTACGCCAAGCTCATGGAAGAACTCGACGCCGCTGCTCGCAATGGAAGCATCGCCGAGCGCGAGCACGGTAAAGTCTCTTGGTCCGAAGCCTTGAAACTGCCATACCTCGATGCCGTAATTCAGGAGTCGTTTCGCCTGCATCCCGCGCCTGGCCTGATCTTAGAACGCGTGGTACCACCGCAGGGAATAACCATACTTGGGGAGTTCATCCCTGGCGGCACGATCGTGGGTTGTAACGCCTGGGTCGTTCACCGCCGGCCCGAAGTCTTCGGGTCTGAGGTCGACAGCTTCCGGCCTGAAAGATGGCTAGAGGCCTCGCCGGATCAACTCAGAGAGATGAAAGCCGCTATGTTCCAGTTCGGCGCTGGGGCAAGGACATGCATCGGGAAGAATATTAGTCTTCTGGAAATTTACAAGCTGGTGCCGACGTTTTTGAGGAATTTTGAAATCGAGTTGGAAGGGGAGTGGAAGACGAAGAATTGCTGGTTTGTGAGGCAGGAGGATTTCAAGACGAGGTTTCGACCTAGAAACATCAAGGCTTCGGAATGAATAGATGTAGAACATGCATAGCTCAAGGTAATTTTGATTTCAAGGTCGTGTACAGATCTTGATTCTCCCTTCCAAATTAAGTTGCGTTTTCAGGGGGAGCCGTGATCGTGCCTCTCCCCCTATCCCGATCTCGGTTCCGATATCTACATTTTGGTTGGCCGCATAGACATGCTTTATCCAGATTCTTCCAATAAGTGTCTGAGTAATCCACCGTCACCTCCTCTCCCGCCTCAACGCCTTTACTTACCAGCACAATCCTCTGCGTGCCCAGCCAGACAAATCTCTCAAATTGGCTGTTCGGTTGACAGGAGTGATTGACGAACCTGGTATGGTTTCCTTGTCTGCCTTGCCAGATCTGATAGCTTGCACGATCCGTTTCGCCGACCATCACGTCCAGATTGGCGAGGCCGGAAGTAATCAAGCCGACAAATTCGCCTATGGCGGCTCCGCGCTCGAAGGCGCAGCACGCTAACAGGCCATTGTTCTTGCCGTTTGGAGTGCGGAAGACCTGTAGTGGGACGGCTCCTGTTTTGGGGTAGAGATTGGGGAAGCAGGTGCAAGTGTTTTCTCGTGGGTCCTCGGATTGGTGTTGACTGCAGGTTTGGCATTTGCGGGAAGCCGGATCTGTAGACGGTATTACGGTGCGAGGATCATAGAGACCCCATGTGTCTTCGTCGATGGCGGATTCATCGAGGTGGTTGTAGCTGAAGTTTGGATCCCATTGATGGTACGTTGGGGCTAAGGGGATAGCGATGTCCCCCGGAGCGCAAACGACCCAGTCGTGAGGGTGGCCGTGGTATTTGCGTTCTGTAGGCGCCCCGACGATGGCGAGTAATGAGCGCCAGCGTGGATGCAGTGTGTCGGCCGCAACCTCGAATCGATGCCGAAGGGCTCGAAGTGTTGAAAATGTTTCCTCCGTAAAGGAGACCCGGTACTTGCAAAATCGATACAGTCCCATTCCTGCAAACACCAACGCCGCCCAACCGCCAGCCTGCTTGATGTCGTGGTAGCCGCGCCAGATGCCCATCTTGTTTCTTAGCTCCTTTTCGCTCCAATTGAAATCGATACAAGCCTCCGCAATTGCATTTTTCTTCGCTTTTTCTTTCGTCATGCTAGTGCTGAGCTCCGCTACACGATCATCGAACGCCTGTACCCAGTGCGCTTGAACGATGACTTCCAAGGATCTACAAGTGCGGCTCGTCTGGCTGATTTTGCGAGTGAGTATATTCAGGCGGCTAAAAATTCCCTGCACGGCTGTGTCTTCGCGTATGGCAATCTCATTTTCTGCATCCATTAGCAGTTTTGGTTGGCCACTTGACTCAATGGCCTGCCACTGCTCGATGACTTCCGTCGGATCCATGCGGACGCTAGAGTATATGCTTTCCCAGACACCGCCAATGAATTTGTCTAGAGTCGAAGGCTGGAGTTTCGGGTTATCTGGGAGCCTCTTCTTCCTCTGAGGAAAGACTCTGTTGTCGCTCTCCAGTCTCCGGGTCACTGCGTTGGATGCATCTTCAGCACCAGAACCTGCGCCTCCAATCCGAAGGCCTCCGGTGGCACGGCGCTTTGCAGGCCTGGGGTCCTCGAATTCATCCAAGTAAGAGTTCCCAGGTCGCCTGGGTCTAAAGTTCCTAGCGGGTGAGCCAGTATCTCCATTGCTCCAAGGCGTCTGCTGGGAGCTGTCCGGCCGAAAGCCCACCACGTCGTCTCCATTGGGAGTTTGAATGTCCGAGGGAGTTCTTGCCACATTCGCAATGTCTACTGTAGCGACCTTGACAGTGTGTCTGCTGTTGCCAGGTAGCGTCTGTCCAGTCTGCAGACTGCATTCTAAGTGAAGTTCTCCACCAGCCAGGTCAATCTGGTCGTCCAGTAATTGCCGAAGAATCCTAGGAAGCTCTTCGTTGATTCTCAATCCAATGTCTCGGGCTAGCGTGTCAACATCCGGGGGACTTGTCAAAGGCACCGCCATGACGATAAGCGATAAGGGCGCACTCGTGACTGGGAGTCGTTTCCAGACAGTATCATTTCGCGCGCAGATCAACGGCCAGCGTGCAAACAGAAGGGTCTAGACCAAAGATTGAAAATGCAAGTATCGGTCGAGATTTCAACAAGGATTCAATGGGTCGGCGTTGCGTTGTACAAGGGCAGAAATATCATGTGCAGGTGTGAGTGAATGGAGTGATGTCGGCTTAGGGCGAAGGGTCTGGGCCGCTCCTTCGGCAATTGAACGGGAGCAGCGGGCAGTCCCGCCTCACGCCTGCCGTCTACACATGGCACAAAGCATGTTTCTTCAACCTCACCACAACATCCTTCTTGTTCTATTCGTGCTTTTCTATGCGTTGAGAAGCAAATGCTTCATATCTCCGGACAACTGCCAAAATCACACTGATCAGACGAAGGCTAACGATGAGTTTCGATGAACAAAATGATGAATCTGCCCAAGCAGATTCCAAGACGACTCTGACTTGAGATTTCCGTTGTTCGAAGTACTTGGAGACGACGATAACATCGAAAAGCAAATGGTGCGATTTCCAACCGGTCCGTATCTATCTAGATGCTCGTGAAGAAGTCCGGGGTCGAATGAGCTCGGTCCAGACTATCTCGCCGACTCGCCATCTAGCTTACCGGTAGCGATTGTCCCTGGCAATCTTCTGCAGTCGAATTCGTTCGTGGCGGTCGGCATGACAGGGGCTTCAATGTGCTCGTGCGCCTTCTTTGCATGAGCACGCGCTGAATATAAGCGAGCCGTCGCAGGAATGGGAACGTGACTCGGCATGCCGAACTGAACAGGTGCCGAAGGCAACGTCTTGGTACCTCTCTGGGCGTCTTCCTCCGTACTCATCGGGCCTATGACAAATTTCGAAGGACGGAGAATAGAAAGGGATCCAGGTCGTCTTCCAATGAGAAATGGACTCCGGCCATCGAGACGCCTTTGTTGGCCCTATTGCACCATCTTCAGCTACCGTATGCTGTCTCAATTCGCATGAACTGCATCAGAAGCTCGACGATGCAATTGGACAGCCGCACACCACCACCCTCAAATCGGCCCACCTATGCGCCAATGACAGCCGCTTTAGCAATCCCTTGCATTCGTGCCGGCCCAGACGGCAGGCTACCGTTTGCTGGGATCGTCAGCAGGGCTACACCTATCTTGCGCATCGTACGTGGTGGTCGTTTTGCTGTGCATGAATATCGATAATACCAAGGCCGCTCTGGCTGCCAGGGCCAATTCCAGGGTTCATGAGCCGGCGATCCTATCGTAATGACCGCTCTTGAAGTGGCTGTCCGCTGCAAGGAAATTCGAAGGATCATGCGAAGGCACGCCTATGAGGCTGCGGGGATTAATCAGGCCTTCATTAGCGGGAGACCGCCGTCATCACTCAGCTATCGCATCTTCTTCACGCTAAATTTTCGCATAGTTGGGGCGCAAACCTTGACAAGGTAGCTTTCTTCAACATCCACCTCGCTTGAAGCCCAAATGAATGAGCTGTTCGGGTGCTATGAGGCGCAGGAGGGGTGGGAGAACTGGCAAAGCGACCCCAGAGATGACGCTGCCATGCTTTCTGACCTGGGCAGTTCCTTCACCAGTAACGATTATGGCAGCTTCGGCAGCCCCTGGACTGGAGACCAATCGGCTTCTCAGCCCGTGGACGGCAGCGATTTCAACAGTAATGCGCTGCCCAATCACAATCTTTACAGTGGTTCTCTTTTCGCCCAGCATGAAGCACTGCGATCTTTCGAGGGAGCCTGGAGCAATGCCGCCATCGGAAGCATTTCTAGCCACAGAGCGTCCATGTCTAATTCTTCCACTACATCTATGGAAGCGCGATTGTCGACGCATGATATGCGCACCTCTGAGCCTCAGAATCGACTCCTGAGCCCTGTCAATCCAGCCTGGAATTACGTCGCTCATCAGCCTGTAATTTCTCAAGGCGCGGCTCGTGCGAACGTTTACATGCGAACCAACTCCCCGCCGCCAATCTGTACTAAGGGCTCCACCCCTGTCCAAAAGCACCTCCGATCTGAAGACGACGAGTACACGGCTTCCTGGACTTGCGGAGCTGGCAATGAGCGCGCGGGCTGGTGTCGTCTCTGCCACAGCTGGTACATAATTGCTTTACCTCCCTCTCTTACACGACTTCGCTGACCGTAAAATCTCAGGCACAAACTCAAAAACTCCGCCTACTGGTACCACATGCACTACGTGCACGGAATCAGCTGCGTCACAGGCAAACGCTTCGCGAAACCTTTAGACTTCGTCAATCAAGGCTCCGCGGGCTGTCAGGTCCTCTGCGGCGGCTGCAATCAATGGGTCAGCGTTGGGCGCGCTGATCGCTGGGAGACTCCGTACTTCCGTCACGCCTACAAGTGTCAGATCAAAGACAACCCAGCCCTGACACGAGCACGAAGTCGGACACAAAGCACTTCTCCCAGACGAGCGACGACTTCGAAGCAGCAGCACCAGTGATGAGAGCCTGGGTCCTTACATTTTCATTCTCAAAAGCTCCTGGAGAGCTTTCTTCACCTTGAAGCATTTCTTGCAAGCGTTGGTTGGATTATTACATCGGGAATCAAAAGAACACATCGGGCCAAGGACATTTTACTGGTAGATCCGGAGGCATGCGCGGGGAGGCTACTAAAATCGTGTATACTGAGCGTTTTGCTGGGCATTTTGGAACTGTCTTGTTGATGCTGAGATTGGAATCTTACTTATCACGACGTTATGATATCTCTGCTTTGATTGATACTTCCCTTGGTAGCCGCTATGGCATCTGGACCTTGCTGACATGCTCAATTCCTACATCTCCTTCTTACAGAATCCTCTCCGCCAACCCACCTCCCTCCACACCCTCACCCCTCCCTCTCCGCCTATCCTCCCTCCCCTTCCCAGCCTCCCACTTCTTCCTCTTCAACACCGGATTCTCCACCCCCATCTCCCTCCACTTCCGCGGCGGTTTCTGCCCCTGCGCCGCCATCTCTTCCCACTTCCGCACCCCTCGCCTCTCCCACCGCTCCATCCTCTTCTCCACTTCCTGCTCACTCGGCTGCCACTTCGATTTCAGAATCCTGCGAACTGCGTCCGGTGAGATTTGGAAATGTTGCGAGAGCAGAGGGGTGGTGTAGGTTGTTAGGTCGGAGGCGTGCAGGGCGCGGATTCCCGAGAGGGTGTCTGGGGAGACGCGTTTGCGGGGGTTCCAGGGTTGGGAGGAGAGTTTGGCGCTGAGGGCGGATTTTTGAATTTGCCAGTCTTCGCGCTTTTTGGAGGGTTGAGGGTTGTTGGTCTTAGGATTGGGGGGTATGCCTTTTGATTTCTTGAAGTCGGCGGGTGAGTCTGCTTTGTGCCCTTCTTCTTTCTTGCTCTTTTGCTTCTTCTTCTGGACTTTCGGTCCCTCCATCGCATCAATGACTTTCAGGGCGCTTTTCGCAATATCCGTCTCTGACTCTGCCTCCTCTCTCTGCTGCTCCGAAGGCCTATACGTCCCCTCTTGCATCCGTCTCAACTTCCTCATATACCGATTCTCCGCCTTCGACCTCGTACTTGTAGCGATCTCTTTCTGAGCTCCCTTCACCTTATCCTCCCTTACCCTCGTACGCGGTTCTCGATCCATGATACCCGCAAGCGGCACGACAGTCCGCAGCACCTCTCCGCTCTCCTCATCCGAAGTCATGATCTCTTTCTCCGCCGCTTTCAGCTCCCTATCCAATTTTTCCGTCCCAACCTCTCTCCGATTCATAATTCCCGCCAGCGGCACCACAGGCTCGCCATTATCCTTCTCAACCCTCGCAGTTTCCACCCCATGAGATCTCTGCGAAGAAGAACAAGCGAATCCCCTCCTCCTCTGCTGCGACAAAACCAGATTTCGTTGCTGGAGATGGATTTGCGGACGCCGGTTTCGGCATCGTAGACTCAAGCCCGCAAAATCCTTGATGAAAGCATCCAGAGCTCGAGTCGAGCAGGCGCAGCGATGCATTTTGGCGGCTGGAGAACACAAGCGGTAAGGAGAGGAATTACTGAGAAGTGGAACATGAAGATCTCGAAGTTGAGAGGTGAAGCGATGTCAAGTTCGGGATTAGTCATCCGAGCCTCCGAACGACGGGGGGTTTCTAGACATGTGAAAGCACAACATCGAAAAAAAGATGCTCGTATATTTCATATCGATAATAATACCAGCTTCATTTTGGTTGCTCAATCGCTCGCTCGCTAAACTTTTTACTCGATAACATGATATACATCCATCGTCATCCCTCATCTCATCTCATCTCATGCCCCAACCCGAACCGTATTCCCTCCCAGTCCATTCGCAAAGAGCAGCAACCCAGCCGCCGCCTCTCTACGATCCGCCTCTTCCATCGTGATACGTCTCTTCCTCGCAGCTGCTCCACGCTCTGCATAGCGACTCGCCGGCCCTTCATCGACAAAGTCAATGCTGTGAATCATATACGACATTCCGTCGTGTCCCTTCTTCCATTCCCGGGATAACAAATGATTCTGGTGACTGGAAGCATAGCTCTGCAAGGGTGGCAAGACTAGCAACGTGATGTGCGCGTCCAGTCCATCTGGAACCTGGACCGGCTTTGACGGGACCGACTTCAGTGACAATGAAGTTCCCGTGTCGGCCGCTTCTTCATCCATCACCTGCTTCAAATCATCGTTCAATTCTCCAAAATCTCCCTTCAGCCACCCGCAGTGTACAGCCGCAGCAACGACATCCGAGTCATCAGTATAGATCTCAGTACCCCACAATTGCCGTCGTTTGCAGATCTCTTCAAAACTGCAGTTCTCCCCTGGCTGAGATCCACTCGACGCGAGGTAGTATCTAGGCACGCGCACAGTGACCGTGCAATTCTCCTTTCCTTCGAATACGGGGATTGGCTTCATTTTACTGCTGAATTTGATCTTCGCGTCCAGTGGCGTATCCGCGGCTGACGGCAGCGAAACTTCTGTTGTGTAGAGTTGTGATCCTAGATGTCTCCGGGGCTTGTTGCTGGCTTCATCGACGACTCGCTTGCTCAATACTGTCGTCGAAGGTTTTCGAAGTGGCGGTACTGCGCGTGGCGGATGATGATGGTGATGCCCCGTGTGCGCGTGATGATGATGGTGATGATGCACCTGGTTTGCACTAGCGCTATGTGCGAGAGGATTTGATGGAACTCGCATCATGTTAAAAGATCCCGCATTCTCTGCAGGTTCGTGATGGTGGTGATGATGATGGTGTGGGTGAACGTGATGATGGTGATGTTGTGCATTGTGGTTGTTCGTCTTTGCGCGCTTGGCGCCACGTTGCTGGTCCGGCGTGTTCCGTCCGTTCTCGAGTGCGAGGTCTCCATCTTCGCGAGCCCTTCGCGCGTTTTTGCGCCCTCCTGTCTTTGGCGTCGGCTTTCGGCCATCTATCTGGTCCACAGCAGATTGCACAAGATCGCCTCTCTCCAAGTGTCTCGCGGGGCTCATTCGGGAAGGCGTGGTAGATCCATTTCCAGGATGATGAGTGTTAGGCGTAGCGCTCCCAACGCCAGAACCAAGGCCGGAAAACATACGGCCGAATTCCATCTTGATTCCTGGGTTGTCTCCTCCTGGTCCAACGTATCTGGGTTGCGCTCCTTGCACAGCTTGAGGCAGAGGCGAGTTCCGTCCTTTGCGATTAAGCTCAGGACTGATACCAGCCAGCAAAGCTCGATGCATAGCGCCTCCATCCTCTTTGTGGTGTTGCTCGCGGTGGGGCTCCATTCTGTGATGATCCTCATATGTCATTGGCCTCTCCAAATGTCCATTTCTCGCGCGATCGTAATGCAGCTCAGAAGGAGGTGGAGATGGGCGAGAATACTGTCGCCTCATCTCCTGACTCTCTATTGATTCTCTGGGCAGCTCAGCTGTAGGATGAGAGGTCGGCGCGTACGAGGGCCTGAAAGAAGCTGCTTGCTCTTCTCGCAAAGGAGTGCCAAAACTACCTGGCGGGTATCGCATTGGTCCTTGTGCGCGCTCAACCTGAGGACTTCCAAAAGGCGGCCTGTCCTGCGGTTGAGAAGTGGCCCCATTATGAAACGGGGTACGCTCTGGTCTGTGAAGTGGCTCGCTTCGCGGTGGAGGCTGTGGCTCTCCAAAGTTGCGAAACGCGCTGGCGCGAAAATCTGCGCGGTTGTCATGAGGCGGCGGAATATCTGACCTGCCCGGTCCGGGCAGATCTGTCGGCTGGCTATTTGGTCGCATCGGGGCGCCGTGTCCATTCATATGGTGTGAGTGCTCTTGCAAAGGAGGCTGGTACACACGAAAGCTGTGGCCAGGGTCTCGACGAAATTGCGGAGAACCAAATATTCCTTCTCTTCGAGGCTCTGACGCTGTGCGCGGCGGCTCGGGGAACATGCCCGGTCTCGGAGGAGTCGCACCTTTCATGTTATAGCGATCAGCCCCTTCGCGCATACTCGACGACCGCGCTCTGCCGGGTGAGGGAGGCTGCATGGATTTCGGTGTCGAAGACGGCCCTACTATCGAGCTGTGGGGTGATCCTATTGGCTTCCGCTCTTCTCCACCGCCAAGGATCGATGATATCGACATGCCTGCGCGATGACTACTCAGATCGCGAACGCCTGGAAAGGGAGATGTCGTGGGAGGACCGCGTGGGGCCGGAGCATGATGCATCGACAAGGAGGATGGATTCGTAGGAGGTGAAGGTGGTGGCATGTTTCGTGCGGAGAACGGCGGCGGCGGAGGATGAGGAGGGTCGAAAGGACGGCCTGCATCTGTCCATGAGTTCGCGTATCGCGAGAATGGTGAAGTCAACCCACCTCCAACGTATTGGGATGGACTGCCCGAAGCTCCCAACGAGCGCCGTCGCGCAGCGTCGTATGGAGACTGCATAGCTATGCCGCCCGCCGGGGGTGCATGGACGGGATGGCTATGGTATACGGGCTCCGTCGGCGGCGAGACCTGTGACTGCGAGAGGTGTTGCGGATGTTGATGGTGATGATGGTGGTGGGCGGTGGCAGCAGCGCCGTTTCCTGAAGGCGCAAAAGTTAGTCGAAGATAGAGTTCGCGTGAAAGCTGGAGTCGCAGGTCGAGCTCTCTGGGCTGGGTGCGGATCCTCAGGGCGGGGCAGCGGGCCTCTCGCCTGTGCGCCTCCTCGCCGTAACGTCGGCTTGGGGCATGTGACAATGCAAATTGGGAGGTGGTGACGCTGACAGCTTCCAGCGCGAATGGATGTCTCGCTGACTGGCACAAGCATGGTGCGTGGCCAGCACATCGCGGTGTGAAGGCAGAACCGACGATGATCCGTGCCCGGGAGTGGAAAGATATTCTCGGACACAGCTCCTGGGTTGCTGCAGCCCTGAAGGTCGAGACGTTGCGCGAAATTGCTGCTCCCACGTACCTTGATTCTGAGGCCATGCTCTTGAAGACAAGCCTAGACTGCTCCTCCTACCGCCTCCGGGGCCGTGTAAGAACGGGTCTCGCGACGACTGAAACGGGTCTGAGAAGGGCATCTGCGGTTGAGCAGCAGCAGGTGGTGGGTAGACGGAGGGAGCGTGGCTCGAAGGCGAGGGCGCCGGCTGGCTGGAGGGGTAGTAGTCGCGATTCATCGTCGAGGTGTCGTTCGAGGTCGCAAAGGATATGTGGAAGTGGGCGTTGGACGCACGGCGACGGCAGTCGAATGCACGACGCAGGTACGGCTCCTCATAGCGAGGCAGGCGGCGACGAAGCTGACGAGCGCACGGAGGGTGGAGAGAGGACGGCGACGAGCAATTGAAGACGAGAAGGGTTGTTGTCGAAAGGCGGTGTTGTGTGTTGTGGGCGTGTGGGAGAGAAAGCAGGTCGAGTCGTTGGAAAGCAAACAGCGGCGCACAGGACAGCGCCGGGCAGCAGCACTGGGCAGGCACACCGCCCAAAGCGGGATAGCGCGCGCAGCTCACCGACGGGGAGACAGGGATGGGGAGGAAGGCAAGCGATCGGGAGGGATGATCCCTGCACATCCCGGCGGAAGTCAAAACGCGTGCCGAAATAGCGGTTCCTGCACTCGACCACAGCCGCTCGTCTCACGTGCCCTGCTCACGTACACGACGACAAGTGAGTACAGCGCTGCATAGACGGTGCTCTGTGGGACCAAATACCGTCGTCCTTCTCTGCACGACGACCGACTCGCCCCTGTGCATCCGCAGACTGCGTTTACCGTTGCTGCAGACGGGGCATATCTGTGCCACTTCCCCGCCGTGCACCGTCAGGTTCAAGGCCATGCTCACTCGCGTTGTATGAGCTGCAAGATGCGCTTCCTGGCGCCCTCCTCGACCTGGCGTCAGCGCCTGCAGCGAGCTCGTCTCCAGTCCAAATTTGAGGGGGCAAACATCCGCGTCGTGATCGCCTTTTGGCTCTTCGGTAGCTCGAACAACTCAACTAAATCACAATCAAATTTTTACTAACGTCTGTATGTCGGTAGGCCTCATCAACAACATCTTCTACGTGATCATCCTCACAGCCGCCCTGGATCTCGTTGGGCCTTCCATCCCCAAAGCGACCGTCTTGCTGGCATCTATCGTCCCAGGCCTTGCGACCAAAATCATTACTCCCTACATCATTCATCTGGTCCCCTATTCCGCGCGCACGCTGATCTTCGCCGCACTGTCAACATGCGGTATGCTCGCGGTTGCCTTGTCGCCCGACACGACCGACGCGCGCAGCATCTCCAGCAAGCTCGCCGGCATAGTGTTAGCCAACATCAGCTCTGGCGCCGGTGAAGTGAGCTGGCTCAGCTTGACGCACTACTACGGTCCCTTTAGCCTAGCAGCCTGGGGATCAGGCACAGGAGGCGCTGGACTCATTGGAGCTGGAGCCTACACGCTGGCCACGACCATCATCGGCTTCAGCGTCCACGCCACTCTCCTATCGAGCGCTCTCCTCTCCCTCGTCCTGCTGGCGAGCTACTTCCTCCTACTCCCCCTCGAGCCGCTCCGAGCCGCCCGGGGCTCGCACGTCGAATACGCCCCAGTCGAAGTCGAGCCTGAAGACGAAGTTGAAGACCACACCTTCAACTCAAACTCCTCCTCGACCCTCCTCAACACACCACCTCCACGAGCAATCTCCCCCGCCTACTCCCACCGCCACCACCCCACCACCATCTTCTCCTCCCTGCGCACAAACCTCAACCGCACCGCCCCCTTAATCATTCCCTACATGCTCCCCCTCTTCCTCGTCTACCTCGCCGAATACACCATAAACCAAGGCGTCGCCCCCGTGCTCCTCTTCCCCCTCCCCAGCACCCCTTTCCACAACTACCGCGCCTTCTACCCCACCTACTCCACCCTCTACCAACTCGGCGTCTTCATCTCCCGCTCCTCCCTCCCCTTCCTGCGCATACGAACGCTGTACACCCCGACCTTTCTGCAAATCGCAAACCTGCTCGTCCTCGCGATACACGCTCTGTATCCGTTCATCCCGAACGTCTGGTTTGTGTTCGCTATGGTCCTGTGGGAAGGACTGCTGGGCGGGCTGGTGTACGTCTCCACATTCGCCGCGATTCGCGAGGAGTCTCCCAAGCAGGATCGGGAATTCAGTCTCGGCGCTACGACTGTGAGCGACAGTGGAGGCATCTTCGTCGCGGGATTGCTGGGTGCGGGCTTGGAAACAATTCTATGTAATTGGCAGGTGCAGCATGGACGGGATTGGTGTAGACGGTTATGATGAGTATCGTATTTTAAGCATCGTCAAACCACACTTCTTCAGGTTCTCTCTCCCTCCCTCCTCAAGACTCTCACCCGCAGAACTTCCTGCTTCACAAACCAAAAACAACTCGTCTTCCACTCGTCCTCACTACCCAACTGAAAGTCAAAGCTCCTCACAATCTGCGGAACAATCTTATAAATCTCCAACAGAGAAATGTTCTTCCCAATACACGTCCTCAGACCGGCGCCGAACTGCAAATCAGTCACCACCATTAGCATCGTAAAAAAGAAAGAAGAGAATATTCAAAGGAATCGTCTTACAGCTAAACTCGCCCTCTCCATCCCCTTCAACTCCTCCTCACTAGCTTCTAACCACCGCTCCGGCCTGAAAACCTCTACATCCTCCCCGTATACCTCCTTACTCCTCGCCGCGACCCAGGGATTGATTCCCACGACCGTTCCGGGGCGCAGAAACACTCCGTTTGGCAAGGCTAGGCCTTGGGCGGGCACGACGCGTTCGAGCAGCATCCCGACCGGCGGACAGATGCGGAGAGATTCTTTGATCACGGCGGAGAGGTAAGGGAGGGGGTGAGAGGCGGAGAAGGCAACGCAGCCTTGAGGAAGGCTAGAGAGTTCAGAGAGGAGGTCGTTCTTGATGCGAGGGGAGCGAGAGAGCTGGTAAAAGATCGTTCGCAGGGTGGTGGCGGTTGTGTCGGAGCCGGCGAAGCTGGGAATAGGATTAGATGAACGAGTGATGCGATGAGGTAAATGTAAGGAAGACGTACATATGTCCCGAAGCGTGCGCGAGCATTTCTGCTTCGCAGATGATTTCTTCTTCTCCTTCACCATCTTCTTTGCTCTTCTTCGTCCGCTTGAAGCGGTCCAACATATCTCTTCCATCCCCTGCTTCTCCCCTCTCCTCCCACCTCCTTAACCTCTCCCTCGCGAACTCGACAATCTTTCCTGCAGAATTCAACCTCCTCACTGTCGGGATCCAATTTGTCAACCAGCTCACGAAAGAGTTCCCAAAGAGATACTTATGCAACCACGCCACCTGTCCAATGATGGAATTGTACACCAACCTTCCCTCCACGGCCGCGAGTATTCCTTGAACATCTTTTCCGGCGGACAACATCCCCATGGTCGCAGAAAATGTAATGGAAGTAATCACGTCGAAAGCGTAGAAGTGCAGCCAGGCGCCGAGATCAATCGTCTGATCTACGAAACCTATATAACACAAGTCAGCGGAAGCAAGGGCACAATCATGGCAATGGATAGCCTACCTTCCAACCTGCCCATAAACTCCTCCGAACACGCATCACATCTCTCCTCCAACTCCCTCATCGTGCCAAGAGAATACGCATTTGCAACAGGTTTCTTCATCTCCCGATGGCGCTTCTCCTCTCGAACAGAGAAAATACTCGGGACTACCGTACCGTTGGGTGTCTTGACATCAAACATGCTGTAGAACTCACTCTAGCAACTCAATCAGCACTGCATCAATAGCGTCCTCTTTCCTTACCTTCTCAAACCCACTTCCAACTCCATACAGAATGGGAATCAACCCGACATCGGAAAAAGAGACATGATTCGGTCCTACACGAACAAAGGGGCCATATTTCTCGTGGAGAGCGAGGTGGTAATTCATCTGCTGACCTGTCGCGCAAGACCAGATGCGGTCGAGGTTGCTGAAAGAAGCGGGAAAGGGACCAGGAATGTTCTTGAGGTCGGAGCGGTAGCGGATACGAAGGATGTGAAGGAGGCCGATGATGGCGAGGAAAGAGAGGAGCATGGTGGTACAAGTCCACATGTCCAAAGAGACGTGCAGGAAAGCCATGTTGGACGGCTGTCTGTCGATGGAAAGGCCAGAGATTTCAAGGCGGTGGAGGTTTGAGCTTCATTATAAGAGTGTTGATCGCGGCTTGAATTCCTGGCGGATCCTGTCTGTCAGCATTGTCCAAAAGCGATCCTCTTAGGCTAAGGTATGGAAGTCCGCCCCGATCTCAACATTAGACGGGAAGTCAGAAGACATGAGATTTTGACATCATGACAGCATATTAGCCGCCATTGGCTACTACCGCTAATACAGCGGTGGGTAGAATGTGCTGTCGCAGCGTTTTGTTGATCGTCCGGCAGATGAGAAGTCCATGGAGGGAAGGAGGGGTGAAGTTGCATGAGTCCGTCCATAAAACCGTGCTGCTTCGTACGCCCATCGTGACTGAGACTCCGCGCAACGACACGTGGTAGTAATCTTCTTTGCCCAATCTACTTGCACAACAAGATAGTCAGTGCTCAAGAAGCTGCTGCAGCAGAACGCCGGGGGGAATATTCGCCTCGCAGATCGCTCGAGGCCGTCCGTCGGCCTGAACGCATGCCAATAGTCACAATCAATTCTTATTCCTTTCCCAATCCATCCCATTCCCAATGCGCACCTCCCTCTATCCATAACCCCTCTGAGCGGCTCCTGTGTTCCTGTCCACCATGACATACTCGCTTCCTCCATTTTGATTGTGTCCTGCCTCGTCTGGCAATGCTCCGGGTATACTGTTGACCAACTGCTGGGTGTCTGCGCGTTGGGCGGGTGGTGGACGGTTCTCTGAGCCGGTCGGGGGTCTATCGGCGGGGTAGGTTGGTTTCTGTACCAGCGGGCTCGACCTGGCCGCGCCGTCAGCGGCTTGCTTGCTGATGTTGTCGGGGTGCGTCCTAGGCACCGCAGTGTTGGCCTGTCGCGAAGGCGAGTTGTGTCGGGACACCTTTGCCAGTCGCTCCTCCGTCTCGCGCAACTTGGCTTCCAACTCTTGCAGCGTTGCCTCGCCGGTGGTCACGGTTTGCTTCCTGCCGTCAATCAGCATCTACTACAACTTCTGAAAAGGCTCGAGGTGGAATTGAGGTCGTACTTCTCGGAGACGGTCTTGTGGAGGTTTTCCACACCGCTCGAGCCGTCGCTCAGACCGAACATGCTGTCGAGGTCGGCGGCGAAGTTCTGAGCAATGGTGCTGCGACACTCGTCAGCCAGCTGGTCCAGCGAGAGAAGGGAGTTGGTTCGGCGCATACGATTCGGGGCGGTTGTTGAACTTTTGCTGAGGTTGCTGCTGGTGCTGCTCTTGCGGTTGCTGCTCCTCTTCGGCCATGCTGGGCAACGGCGAGCTGTCTTGCGGAGGAGTTTGTGGATGAGATAGATTCGCAAGCTCTAGTTGTGTGGATTGAGAGACAGACAGGAGGAGATTGGGTCGAGATGAGGTGGTGGAGGCGGACAGGTCGCGAGTTGTAAATTGCGGTCTTTAGAGCAACTGGCGATCGTAAATAGCCGTAACGACCGAAGCTCAGACGCAGCTCAGACGCCAGGGGCTTCCTGAGGCACTGGCATGGAAGGGTCTCGCAGTCCAATCCAATTCAATTCACGGCGCAAAGAAGGGGGAAGCGAAGAAGCTACTTGTACTTGCTGGAGAAAGGAGGAAGGAGGACCTCGTGCGCTGGAAGACTTCACATGAGCACGCGTGCAGACGTGTTAATGTGGTTCACATCCCTGACTGCTTCACTGTGTGAGGAGCGGGAGGAGGTGGAAGGTGACGAGCTGTCTCTCTCCCACTGTGACCGCACCCTGCAGCTGCCCGAGGGAGCTAGCATCTTGCAGCGGCCTCACCAATTGCCCTTCATTTCCCATCAAATATCCATTGATCAACTTTAGTTGGGTCGCTTGGCAACGCTCCGTCGCAATATCCCACACCAAACACCAACAGGCGTGCAGACGTGCAGACTGACCGGCGTCGCTGCACATCCCCGTCGCCGACCACACGACTGACAACTGCAGTCACATCACGAGCACCATCGCGCGTCGTCCGTCTCGCAGCAGGCCATCGTCCTCATCCGCGCGTCCATACTCCACCGCGACACCGTCTGCCCGCCCGGTGATGCGCTGCAATTAACCTCGACCGACTCCCAAGCCCATCCGCCGCACCGTATCATGTTGGTCGGCGCACCAACGACGCACGCTGGCTCCCATCACCTCACTGCGCCCGCGCGACCGCTCCGCGCAACCGCCGTTCTGCTTCATGAACAGCGACTCCGCCTACACTCCTCTCGAGACGCTGCTTCTCTTCCAGGCCCTGCGTGCTGACGGCGTCGACTCCGTCTCCTTCAACCGCATCTCCGACCAGCTCAAGGCCATCCCGGCCGTCCGCAACGACCGCCGCTACGATGGAGGCCGCTTGAGCCCGGACGCTCTCCGCGAGCTGTACTTGGCTCTGCTCAAGGAGGAAGTGAAGCGTGACTTGGAGCGACAGACAAACGGCGACACCAATCTCTCCAACGGCGATGTTTCTCCCGGCTCGAGGAAGCGGAAGGCCCCCAGCCCAAGTCTGCCAACTGTGTCGGAAGCCACGAAGCACTCGCACCTGATACCACAGCTCGTCACGCGACTCTACGCTGGCTTTCGCAAGCACTATGTCGAGACCAACATCCATCCTCTTGAGAGGAGATATGCGACTATCAAGGAGGAGATTTCGGAGATTGAAGCTGGAAGTTGGGATGACAGGCTCCAGCAGAAGCAGCTGGCATCGCAGACCCAGAGTCCGAAGCCATCCTCAACGGCACATACCCAGCCTGCTCTAACACGAACAGATCAGGCTCATCCTTCTGCTGGCGTCCCCAGTCCAAGCGTGACTCCCAAACCGGTTGAGGGTGCAGTTCAAGGCCATGTGAAGAGATATTCTCAAGCCAAGATCGACGCCGTGATCAACCATGGTCCGGATTCACAGGACAGTCCTGGTGCTCACCACAGAAACAACTCAAATGCCTCGCTTCCTCCTTTGGCTGAGATGGCTCCCCAATCGCCTCGCCACGGTCTTCCTCCCAATGCCGCAGGTGCTGTGCCGCCTCAGATGCAGCAAATGCACAATGCTCACCCTCACGGCTACACGCAATCACCTCCAGCTCACCAGAGTCCATATCCGCCACAAAATATCCAACCGCGATCAGGCTCTGTCTCCAGTCCGCAGGTGCAGCAAGCCATGTCTCGTGCATCTCAGTCGCCGAGGCCAATCTTGCCTCCTCCAAAGGGCATGCAGTACCAGCCGTCGCCGCAGATGGGGCACACCGGATCGCCAGGCATGCCTCATCAACAAATGCCCCAACACCCTCAGGCACATCCACAGCATTTCCAGCAGCCACCGCCTCGTATGCACGGAGGACCATCGCCCACTGGAGAGATGCAACCTCGAGGCTATCCTGGCACGCCCCTGGCTCCTCACCCATCGCCTGGTTACTATCAGCAACCGCCGCAGCAACAACAGTACGCCAATCGACGGCCGTCGTATCCACAGCCTGTGCAGGGCCACCAAACGCCGACGTATCCAACGCAAGCACCACATCCAGGAGGTTACATGCTGCCGCCATTCCAGATCCAACCGCAGGAACCAGGAAAGCCCATGCCTCAGCAGCAACAGCCCCTACGGCCACAGCAGCCTCACATGGCCAATCAACGTCCTGTCTATCCAGCTCACGGCCACATAGCACCCGCTACTGGCCCTCGACAGCCTCCTGCTCCGCCTGTGAATATGTCAGGGATTCTGGCAGCATTGGCAACACCTCCGCGTTCGAAGCTGCAAGGACGGGCACTGTGGAAGCCACAACCCTTCAATACGCCTGCAAACGATCAGACGCCGAAGCCCAGGCCTGAAATTGAACCCCTGAGCCCTACTCTGGGGCGTGCCAAGTCTCCTGTACGATCAACACGGTCCAAGAGCACAAAAGATGCGCCAACCATTGAAGAGCCTGCTCCTGCGGAGTCGGCAACCAAGTCTCGCTCAAGCAAGCGACGCGCAAACGCGCGCGATCGCAGCCCTCACAGCGTAGTATCATCTGTCGCCGACGAGTCTCTCCTGGCGCGCACTCGCAGTCAGTCAGTCAGTACTGTGGCTGGTGCTCATCCGCCATCAGACGACCGGCCTCGTAGTAGAAATGGCGTCAAGGCTGAAGCGTCTACGCCTTCAAACATGCTGGAGGAGCCTGACGCGGCAGCATCGTCGGCTAGCAGCAAGGTGACTACTCGGAGGAGAAGAGGAACCATGCAATCCCAGCCTCAGCCCTCGACGAAGCGCAAAAGAGAAGAATCGCCAAGTGAGTCTGCTCAGGAACGCGACATTGACCAGACTCCACCACCACGCAGCAACACCGTCATTGCAACTCGCAACTTCGGCAAGATGTCATCTGCGGTGATGAATGATATCACTAGCCACAAGCACGCTTCCTACTTTGCCAAAGAAGTGCGCGACAAAGACGCGCCTGGCTACAGCGAGATTGTCAAGCATCCGCAGAACCTCAAGTCGATCCGTAGCGCCATCACAGCTGGCGGCAAGGCGGTTGCAGCCGCTACTGCGAACATGGACTCGCCTGCCGCAACGCCAAGCGCAACATCGACGACCGTCGAGCTGGAACGCACTGCCGATCTGATACCTCCCAAAGCCATTGTGAATGGCGCGCAATTCGAGAAGGAACTGATGCGCATGCTTGCCAATGCGTACATGTTCAACCCTGGCGAAGACGGAATGGCTCTCTCTACGAAAGAGATGTTCGAGGACGTCGAGCAGAAGATCTCGGAATGGCGAGGGACGGAGCGCGAGGCTGGCGGTGATGAAGAGGACGAAGGCAAGGGAAAGCGAAGGAAGATATGATGAATACCAGTTTTCTTGAATCGAAGCGTGCTTGCTTTACGATTCTGCTGCAGAGAGCGAGGCGCTTGTGGGCGTGATTTGTTCGTTTCAGCCTGCGATTGACGGGAGAAACGTCGACGCCGCTATTCAAAAATGTAGCATTAGTTGTATGATTGAATGAGAAGATCGGCCAGGAGACTGAGGCCAAGTAATGAATTGCCCGTATCTTCTAGCCTCAGGCATCAACTCAAAGACAAGCAACGCCAACGTTGCCCGCCAAGTCTCTCATAAGACTTCTTGACATCTCTGACACTGTCCACCATTTCCCGACATGAAACGTTTCTCGATACTCGCATCTGGTTCCTGTTGCCTCACGACTTTTCATTGGCACCGAGATACCTTTCATTTTCTGCGGCGCAAGCGACGACACAGCCCCGATTGTGGGTGGGCGGTCTACGCGTTGCTAGTCGCGTCGTTCAGGACTCCGAACGCCGTAGGAGAGCTCGCCAAAAGTTTGTGGCGGTGTGATCAGGCAAGACATTTCGGCGATAATATTGAAGCTGCGCCGGAGCTGCGGCACTCGATGTGGTCGTGTGTGCGAGCTGGATGACGTTGTTGACGTAGCGTGGAAAGCAAGACGCGAGGCATAAGAAGCAGCAGTCCATGTAGGTTCGACATTTTCTTGCTGTCACTTCAGACAGCGCGATCTTCCTTACTGAAAACATCTTGACCCTCTCCACTTTGATAAAAACAGCCAACATGGACAGCAAAGAAGAAGTGCCTCCGGCAATGCCGCCGCGACCAGCAGAGCAGCATGCACCAGAACAGCAGCAAGGCGGCATCCCAGCCTACAACCCTCAAGACTATGCCAATCAGCCCATGGGGACTACACAACACTTCGACAACGGACAGCCCGTACGCTTGAGCCTGGAGAAACACGACCCCTCATCCCCCATCCACTACAGTCGAGACCCCAAAAAGCTCATCGGCTACCTCGTCCCCTTCCCCAAACCCCAACTCTCCAATGTCCCAGCAGAAAAGATCCCCTCCCGCTTCCTCATCTACACTCCTCCCCCGCCTCCCATCGCCAGCGACTGGAAACCCAAGGAAGGCGAGAAGGAAGGCAAAATGCACAAGATCCAACGCAAATGGGAAGCCGAACTCCGGGAGGCGAAGACTGGCAACGCCAAAACCATGAGCTGGAAGGGCTTCAAGGGGAAAGCGACAAAGGGGATCAATTGGGGGATGGCGCAGACGAAGAGTTCGAATTTGGATTTTCTGAATCGGATCGGGAGTTCGCAGGCGGAGGATGATGCGCATGCGGAGGATGGGCAGCATGAGGGGGAGCAGACGAAGAAGACGGTCAAGTTGGAGGAGATGCTGCTTATCTATCCTTCCTCCTGGAATGATAGTCCGGAGCAGATTCGGGAGGAGTTTGTCAATACGATGCTGCGGTCGAAGTCGAAGGCGGAGAAGGATGCGATTATTGCCACGGGGCTTTTGCCTGTCAGTTTTGCGATTGATATCCTCGCAACACTGATCTGGCCATTTGGGTCAGTTCTGAACCATGCCGTTCATTCCAACGCATGTAACTAACTCTTCGCAGAGGTCTCGTCGAAATCGACGCCGTCTGGCTCTACGCCAGCATCCGCGGCGCCAAAATCTCCCGCAGCGTCACAAAGCGCCTCACCTCCACCTCCACCTCCAGCACCACCGACCACTCGAAAGACAAACTCGCCCTCAACTTCTCCCCCTCCCCCTCCCTCTCCATCCTCGAAAAGTACCTCGCCAGCCAATGCCACCAAAAGGACCCGAAGCTCTTCCCGGCGTACACGACGGCTCCGAGCGAGGGCGAAGTGCTGGAGGCGATTGGGTGGACGCCGATGGAGAAGGGCGGAAAGGAGAGGAATTGGGAGGATGAGCAGTGGGAGATTTCGGAGGTGAAGGATGATTTGAAGCAGGTTTTCAGGAAGGGGGCGAGGGAGTGGGAGAAGTGGTTGAAGGCTTTTCAGAAGGATCCGGAGAAGGCGATGAAGAAGTAGTTAATTGCTGTAGAGGTGAGATCTAGGAGAGTCGATTGACGTGTACTTCGCGGTACGATTTCTTCTTACAGCGGACATCTTGAGAGACTTGCATGCTCTCGATGGAGCGTCGGATAGACTGGTGGCACTGTATTTCGCTATGAATTCCGAGACAGAGACTTTCTGCTGCGCGAAGATGCCTGTCTCGAATGTACGTTCCAATTGAAATGTTTCGTTCTGCCTGAGGCATGTCTCGATGTCTTTATGATCCTGTACGCCGAAGTTCCTCCGAAGCTGCCTTACGTACTCGCCAATACACGACTGAATACCAGAGCCTCGGAGTAGAGAAGATGTGCTGTTTCTACCTGGGACTCATTACGACTTACCAACTGACTGCCATTATCGCTGTCCCATCCACTGACGTCCCGATATCTTCTTCTTGGCGAAGCTTAGAGATGGTTGAAGTTACGGACTCGCCCGCCCACCCTCGGCAGATTACCACCACTTCCCGCAGCGAACGTGGCCTCTGATGCCAATCCACCACAGCTCCCCGCTGTCATTGGAAGATGTACGATCTCTGGTCGCACACATTCCACGATGCAAAGTCGGTTTGGGAAGACTATATCCAGCACTGAAAAGTGTTGCGGAGACCGCGGCTGAACTCATTCACCTGATGTAGTCTTCCGACCCCCAAGCGAACAAGAAAGGACAGGGTCTTCACATGCCAGGCGCTTTGATTGCCCCGCGGCGATGGCGAGGGTCCCCGCCGCGATACGTCAAAGCGCAGGGGCTGGCCGGCGGGAAGGAGTCGTGAGTCGTGGGTGTGGGTGCGTGTGGGATCGTCTGGTGTCAGGCACGGCAATGCCCGCAGCACTCAGCAACGTCGCTGGTCAGGTCCCTGAGGCCGATCGAAGAGACTCAACGCCAATTGCAGTGCATGCACTACTATATAGCCGCTTGCTTGCTTGTTTCTTTCTGTCCTGCGTGCTTTTGTCCTTCCCACCGACAACACCAATTGGGGCTTCTCCGGTCTTCGCTGAGCGCCCACCCCGTCGATTGCGACCTCCGGACGGCCTTCAGTGCGCTATAATGAGCCATTGCCTCACAGGCACCCACTCCACCACCACCGCAAATGTCGTCTACTCATCCGAACGGGTCTACAGGCCTCCCAGCCAGGGCTGATTCCCCTCTCGCCCTCCGACACATTCCCTTCACCTTCAACAATGCCGAGCCCGAGAACAGCGCCAAACAGCTGGTGCAAGAATATTCCCCGCAGTGGAAGAACGAAGAGGGGGAGATCTGCTTCAAACGCTTCACCGACGGCATCACAAACGTCCTCATCAAGGCCACCAAAAGGCGGCCGGGCAAGTCAGATCTCGAGGTGGACCGGGATGCGATTCTCATGAGAGCATACGGTAAAGGCACAGACGTGTTGATAGACCGCGAACGAGAACTTCGAGCCCACAACTTGCTCGCGAGCCGTGGACTCGCTCCTCCGCTGCTCGCTCGCTTTGACAATGGTTTCATGTACGGATTCATCGCCGGTCATGTGTGCAGTGCCCAAGATCTGAGGAAGCCGGAGATCTATCGCCAGGTCGCCAAACGTCTGGGACAGTGGCATGCCAGTCTTCCCATTTCCGCCATCACTGCCACTCCTTCGCTTGATGCCAATCCCCATGCCAATGCAGAACAGAAACACCTCGCTCCCACCAAAGATGGCCAGAGCACCCGCCCTTACCCCAACACATGGACTGTCTTGCAGCAGTGGATCGAGGCCCTTCCCGAGACCACCGACAAAGAGAAAGAGCGTAAGAAGGTCCTAAACGTTGAGCTCGAAGAAATGTCGGCAAAGCTAGGCAACACTCCCGGTCTCGAAGCCGGGCGAGAATACGTCTTCGTGCACCATGATCTCCTCTGCGGTAACGTCATTGTCGACCTCGCCTTATCAGAAAAAGAGAAACCCGTCAACTTCATCGACTACGAATACGCGACGCCCGGCAACGCCGCCTTCGACATCGCCAACCACCTCGCCGAATGGGCCGGCTACGACTGCGAACACGCCGCCGTCCCCACGAAATCCCAACGTCTCGAATTCCTCAAACACTACGTCGGCGCATACCGCTATCACTCCATCTCCGACGACGACAACGACATCACGATGGAGATAGATTTCCAAAAAGACATTGAACAGCTCTACGACCAAGTGGAGCTTTTCCGCGGCATGCCCGGCTTCTTCTGGGGCGTCTGGGCTCTCATACAGGCTATGATCAGCCAGATTGATTTCGATTATGCGAGTTATGCGGAGCTGAGATTGAGTGAATATTGGGCTTGGAAGGAGGAAATGGATGGGTCGCGGAAACGAGAGGGGAGGGAGATGCATGTGCGGGAGAAGAAGTGGCAGTCGGAGTGAACTCTACCTCACTTCTTTACTGCACCTCCCTGTCTTACCTCCCTAGTTGGAGGAATATCTTTGGCCATTTGAGACTGTTCAACACACGGCCGCCCTCCCATTCCCCTTGCCGCTGACACAGCTCTTGTCAGTCAAGAGAAGGAGGAACTTTTTGCATGGCGATTTGAGGAGTCTACGGAGAAAAAGGAGAAAAAGATTGGATTGCGAATCAAAAGCGCGGCATTAACGGGACGGAATAGGGGATCGTTGAATCTGAGAATTAGCTTTGTACCTATGTGATTTTCTTGATGTTGACTGTTGGTCTTCAACACGACGATACCCGGTAATGCGAAGAGATGAAAGATTGCAAAGTTGAAGAGTTGATGGTTCGATTTGTTGGTGTCACTATATCCATGTAAAGGCATTCTGAATCTGGGAAGGTGGGTACGTGAGGAAACAAAGTCGAGGTTCACGAATTCTCGAGAGCAAGGCGGTACAGTATAGTACGGTAAGGTATATCTCACAGCCCAAAGCCAAAACACAGCAGCACTATGTAACTCCAAGCCGCATGCCACTAACACCAATCCCCCAAAACACCCAGAGGCAAAACCAAAAAGCAAATCTCAATACCGATGTTCCTCACACCCCTCCCCGTTCCCATCCCCATCCACACACTTCCAACACGACTTCGTCGCACTCGCACTACTGCTACTGCTCCTGCGCGAAGTCTCTGGCGACATGCTCTGCGGCGTTGAAGGGTCTTCTGAGAGACAAGTGGGGAGGAAAGTCGATGTGCGGACGATCGCGGGGCCGTCGAGGCCGATGCAGAAGTGTTCTGGAAAGGCGTTAGAGGGGAGGAGGGAAAGACAGTAGAGGGAAGGGGAGGGGGGAGGGGGAGATGTACGCATTGTGGAGTCGAGGGTGAAGAGGCGGTTTCCGCAGATTTGGCAGATTTGGGTTGATGGCAGGGCGGTGGTGGGCATTTTGTGATGTTGAGTTCTGTTATGTTGTTGTGTTGATGTCGTCGCTGTGGTCAGACTTAATGGTTGATCGTCGTCGTCGTAGTTGAATTGTTGTGGATACTGAATAAGCGAAGCAGAAGCTCCACAACAGCAGAACAGCCTTTCACTTTTATATCAAAGTCTCGATACATTGGGAATATGTTGTGTTCCCAAGCATTCGGGCGCAGACGGGGCTTGCGATTGCTGGCACGCGGCGCTGGCCGGGCTTGCGGTGCGTCAGGAGATTTCTCACGGTATGGACGGCGTCACCGGGCCCTTGGTCGTGAGACTTGTATCATTCACTATCGTGTCAGTTTCATAAAATCAGATTCCTGAATTTCTTGGTCTTCGCGATGGTCGTCAAATTCCTCAGTCGAAAAGAAAACTGTGAATGTAGGCGAGCCGCTGCTTACTCTGCTTGACGAAGCACGCTGAGAGCGAATCGCATTGCCGCAGTACACAGAGCCCTTTCAGTCCGGATCAGGCGTCGGCGCACCTTTTCTCGCCCAAAGTGGGCCTGCATCCTTCACTTCCGTCAAAGGCTGCGGCATGCTCTGATAAGTCCAAACATCCGTCCTCCAAATCGTTATAGCCCAATCAGGATTGCGCCTCACATCATCCATAATCTCCTTCTTCATCCAGAACGTCCCCGTTTTCTCCTCCCAACTCCAATTCCACGTGGTAATGACGTGCAAATTCTCTCGAATGCGACCCGCTTTGTCGGATTTGTCTGCATCTTCATCGTCCAGCACGAATGGTCGGATGCTCTGAATGTCAGGCGTGAGAAAGCGCGCAGAGAAGAGGCAGAGGACGAAGACGGGGGTTTCTGTGAAAGCGTCGTTCACGTCATCGAACTTGATGGTGTATTCGTGGATTTGGTCCGCTGGAGTGACGCGAGAAGTGACGCCGAAGGGAAGCGCGTGTTGCCAGAGACTCCCCAACGTCGCCATCTCGGCGACGAAAGGTTTGGTTGATTGTGCAAGAGCTGGTCTGTCGGCTCTGACTTCCTTGATGAGGAGAGGTTCAGAGCGTGGTGGGCGAGCCTTCGTTGTGACTTTGCCAGAGTAGATCTCGTCAAGAACCCCATTAATCCAGTGCGCAGGGTACCCAACAGTGTACAGATGAGCGCAGACGCGGAAGAAGGTCGTCAGATTGAGCGGCGAGTAGATGAGTGAGAAGTTCCGTGGAGTTCGGTCCTTTGGAACGACGACCTTGAAGAATAATCGAAAGAGCCACGTCTCCAATTGATGCCGCTGCATCAAGCTTATTGATGACTGCGGCAAAGGATCGGTATACCAATGGACGTAGTTAGTGAGTGGAAAAGGGTTCGACTTTTCATGCTCATCCAGCTCCCGCATTCGAACCTGGAAGACCTTCTGCAAATCCGTTGCTGTGTTCAGAAGAGTATATTCGTTGTTGTAATGAGCGAATGACTTGAATCGATTGGGATTGCGCAGACAGCTGGCCGTGACAGAGGACATCTTCCCGGGATGAAGCATCGAGAGCCCGTACAGAAAGGTCGTCAGGTTCCCACCAACGTAGTCTGGTATATTTGAGAGATGTATGCGATCGTACATGCTTGGATAGTCATCCGCATCTTGGCCTGGCACCGAGATAGGAGGATCATCGCTGTCGGAGTCGGTTACATCGGCCTGCTGACGATGGCCTACGACACCGTACCGGATCTGTTCCAGAATGGAAGTAATGTCGCCCACACAAGCTTCAATCTTCAACTTGTCTCCAAGTTGGGCTATAGCAGTAGCAGCAGCAAAGAAGAATGGTTTCAGCATGCCGAAAAGACCATGCGTCTTGTCAGGCAGTGCAAACCCTCCCATATGCAAGCCGTCGCCTAGGCTGAAAGGGTCATGTGCAAGTGTGCTGTCCGAAGGATGAGCATCCCGACCCCTTTCCCAATGAAGATCGATCATGGTAGGGTTGGTCTTCCACGAAGCATCAACAGCCTTTAGGAAACCCTTTTCGAATTCATCCGGTTTGGAGGGATCAAAGAGCTCGTAGGCTCGTTGCAGCTCTTTCGCGTGACCTGTCGGATTCGATGATAACAAGAGTATACCAGTCTTGCGATAGAATAGCTCTTGCTTCTCACAGCCGGGAGGGGTAGTTGTTTGGTACAGCGACCCGAAGCGCATCTTTTGTTGCTCGTCAGAAAGTGCTCGCTGGCTCACAACACTCGATCGCAGCTTCGATGCTGGAAATTCATCTCCCGCCTCCCCTCGCCATTCTCGAAGGACTTTCAGTACGTCGGGACGGAAGTCTGCGGACACGTCGAGACACGGCAGCATGGGTTTGCGGTTTTCCAGACGATCGATGGCATCTCCAATCTTTTGCTGCAGTGTATCATGTACTGGAGCAGGCATGATTGGCGCTAAGTATGTATAGTAGAGGCAGCGCATCGATGCGTTTACGGAGGCCGAGGAGTTGGTGTTGGGTGTCTCTACCATGTCAAATAGCAGCTGGAGGATCAAAATGTTGCGAGCGAGGACGGCAGGCTTGATGTCAACGATGGTGAAGTGGAAGGACTTGGATCCACGCTTCAACTTTCCCATTCCCATGTCGGCCATGATGGTCGCGAGCGAGGCGAGAAGATTGCGTCCGTCTCCAATACCGCCAAACATGAAGGCCATCTTGCCGCGTGTCGGTTCAGCGAGTTTCGCCTCATACAAAGACTCGGGAACGTCGTCGCCGAAGACAAAATATTCGGGAGCGGTGCGTCTGCACGAGCGTGAGATGAGGGACACAGGCCCTGTGTGACAACGACTTACATCTGTGGCTTGAATCTTGGGAGATGGGTGATGATTTTGGTGTGGACATCATTGTTGCTCCCGGCAACTTTCTGCGAGTCCAAGTGTGATGAGATGGATGCCAGCAATTTGGATTTGTCGTTCGACTTGGACAGAGATTCCGCATCGTGTCTGGCTAAGTCGTAGTTCCGCAGGTAGACATGTGACTTCACCTTCCGAAGCAGAAGCTTCTGTCTCTTCGCAACGTCGTCGAGCAATTCAAGCGCTCGGTCAGAAGCTGTAACGACGGATGCGTAGTCGCCCTGCTCGAAATAAACAGCGGACAGGTTTGACAGCGGTGCTGGGTCGTTTGGTGCCGCATCTACGGCTTGATTGTACATGCGAATGGCTGGTCGGTAACTGTGTCAGCCAATGCCTCCCTGAACGGAATATTGATCCATTGGACATACCTTCTTGGAAATTTCCCGCCTTGTACAAGTCATTGCCCAGTGTCCGCAGAGTTTCGGACGACAGATCTGCCATCACGTTTAGCTGTTGCCGTTCGCATAGAAAAGGGACTGGAGAGATTGTCGAAAAGATCCAAAAGTCGAAGTCGATTTCATAGCTCAACACTTTCAGGGGATAATCCAAGGCAGCAGCGCAGGGAACGCGAAACGCACGCGGGGCACGCGACCGGAGGACGAAATTGATAGCTCAAATCCATGTAGCAGGACACATTGAATGAGCACTCGTCAAGTCAGCCATCATCTCTGCTGTCATCCGCTCTTCCACACGTTTTGACGAGATGTTGTTACCCGCATGCAGGGTGCATAGAAGCTGCGGCTGTCGCGCGAAGTCGGAAGAGAGGTGAATGACCATGGAAGACGCGCTGATTGGCTGGAAGAGCAGCAGGGCCGAATAAGGTTCCCGCATTGCTGGCCTTGTTCCGTCATCGCAGACGATGCAATTCACTACTGCACGTAAGGCAAGCTTTTCGTCCACGCATCGCATGTGCCGCAGTAACGAGAGGAACTACAAAAGAACGGCTGCTGGAGGGTGATACAGCTTGTACAGCACGCGCAGGAGGTGGAGGACGACACGATAAGCAGCGACTCGATCCGGACCAGCGACCACGCGAAACAACGCTCCCACATCGGCAGAGCTCATGTGCCAGCTCCAGCCTCGACGATAACGAATCTTCCCTCTTCATCCTCGCCATGTCACCCGACCGCGAAGATGGCCACCCTCGAGATACACTTCTCCACCGAACGTCCTCTTCCTACCACTACCAGACCTTCCCAACTGCTCCCCCGAGGAATGCTGGCCGACCACCGCCTAAGGCCGACATGTCGAAGAGCAATGGAGCACCGGGTACACCTCCTTCGCCCAACCTGAGCCGACACTCCCGAGATGATTCGCATCACCGCCACCACGAGACACCTCTCCCCAAAGGTCAGCTCGCTATCCTGGCCGTAATCGCCCTGGCCGAACAGACGGCCCTTAACAGTATATCACCATACCTTCCGGACATGGCTAGCACGTTTCCCGAAGTCGATGAGGGCGAGGTGGGACTGTACGTCGGACTCGTGGCTTCATCGTTCGCGCTGGCCCAGTTTGCTACCAACTTCATGTGGGGATGGCTGTCGGACAGGATAGGAAGGAAGCCCGTTGTTTTGACTGGGACAATCTTGACGGCCGCATGCTTTGTTGCTTTTGGTTTCAGCAAGACATTGTGGCAGGCAGTACTGGTCCAGGCGCTGATGGGTCTTGTGAATGGCAATCAGGGTGTCATCAGCACGTGTCTGGGGGAGATAACAGACCGCTCGAATCAAAGCAGGGCATTCACTTACCTGCCGGTCATCTATGGGGTCGGAGGCATAACAGGACCACTCGTAGGAGGACTGCTGGTATTCAAGGAGAAGCCCTTCACCAACCAGCCGAATCCATATCCGTATCTGCTGCCCAATTTGTTCGCGGCTGGGGTCCTGGTCATCGATTTCATCCTGACTGCTATCTTCCTGGAAGAGAGCTTGGACTGCGCAGAGGACCTTCCACCACTTAAGAAGAGGGTGGGCAGCTTGTTCTCGTGGCTATGGCAGTTTACGAGTTCTTATACACCCACCTACGTCCGCCGGGCAAGCAAAGGAGCAACAGGAGGCCACTCCTACAACTCTATCACGCAACACGACCATGACGAGGACGACGATGAGGATGACGAAGAAGATGATGAAAATCACATGAGCAATTCGGTGCCATCCTTCATGCAAACCAATCACGAGACCCTGGACAAAAGCGAGGTCTTCAACAGGGACACCATCCTCCTCCTAATCTCCTACCTCATCTTCCAACTCAGCAACATCAGCTACAACTCGCTCTACCCCATCTTCAGCGAAGGCCGACCCCCAACCGGCCGTGGGCTCAGCCCCGAAGAAATCGGAACCAGTCTGGCTTTCGCCGGCCTGGTCACCATCCTCTTTCAAGTCGGCATCTTCGGCAAGCTGCGCGAGAAAATGGGCAACATCGCCACCTATCGCGTCGGTCTCGCTGGCTTCGTCTTCGCTTTCCTCCTCATGCCCTGGGTCGGCTATAAGGACAACGCCAACGGCACCGGTGAGGGAACGCAGATGGGCAAGATCTGGCTCTGGGTCGAGCTCGGCGGCGTCTTGATCATTAAGACCGTAGCGTCCGTCGGCGGCCTAACATCTGCTCTGCTCCTCATCACCAACAGCGCGCCCTCGCACGCCGTCCTGGGGACTCTGAATGGGCTGGCTCAGACTCTTTCGGCTGCGGGAAGGGCAGTGGGCCCTTTCATTTCTGGAGCCCTGTTCACTGCCGCGACGCATGTACAGCCCAAAGGCGAAGCGTTGGCGTTTGGAATCTTTGGGGGAATTAGTTTTGTGGGGTTCCTCATGTCTTTTGGAATTCGGAATCCGGAACTGGAGAGCGATGATTGGGGTGAGGAGCATGATAGTGATGAAGAGGCGGTGGATAGTGCGAGTGATTCGGAGTCTCCAGCGCGAAGAAGGTGACGGATTAGGGAAGGTGTTGCATTTTTGCTGACTTTTTAGCGAGGCGTTTGACTCAGTTTCGATTGCAGCGTGGGGTTTGCTGTACAGATGAGCGGACAGAGATATGCTTGTGCACATATGATGAGGGCATGATTGTACAGAGAGAAGATATGATAGAGAAAGAAGGAGTCAGGCAAGACGTTGATCACGAGCATGAATGAAAGTGGAGTGAGACGCTTTGACGAACTTTGCCTTGGCTCAAGCTATGCTAACATTCGGCGCGACCATCAACGTGGCGCATGAAGCATAACGATCGCCTGATTCAGACGAGTTCCATCTAAGCTAGTGAAAGACCATCTGTCTTGCTACCGACCAGGTCCACCCTTTTCATTTTTCCATCCCGTCTACCAGAATCTCATCATGTCATGCATCCGTAGCGTGAAGAGACGAAGAAAGCATCTAGTAGCGCTTGCCCTCACGGAGGACGTCAGCGTACTCCTCGAGTGGGGAGCGGGTGAGCTTGTTCTCCTTCCAGAGGTTAGGGGTGAGGAAGCCGTAGGTGTTGGTGATGGCGACGAAGGTGGCCTTGAGGGTGTTCTCGAGGGTCTTGGTGCTTCCGGAGGAGGCGGTGTAGATGTCGCTGACACCGGCCAACTGCAACAGACGCTTGACAGCTGGGGAGGCGACCAGACCGGTACCACGTGGAGCTGGAATGAGCTGCAAAGTCACAATTAGTAAATTGTCAAAACATGAGGTCGAGCTTCTGGATATCACTTACACGAACGGTGACGGAACCGCACTTGCCGGACTCCTTGACGGGGATGGAGTGAGGGTCACCAAGGTTGGTACCCCAGTAACCACGACGGATTGGCACCACGGAGAGCTTCGCGATGATGATGGCGGCACGGATGGCAGTAGCGACTTCCTTGGAGGTCTTGATACCGAGACCAATGTGGCCCTCGCTGTCACCAATGACGACGATGGCCTTGAAGCGGGTACGCTGACCGGCACGGGTCTGCTTCTGGACAGGCTTGATCTGTATTCCCACCGCATTAGCAACTCATCATCCCACAAATTGATATGCGTATCCAATGTCCCATACCTTCATGACCTCGTCCTTGAGCTTGGGCAGGAAGAAGTCGACGATCTGGTACTCCTTGATGGGCAGGGAGTGCAGGTAGATCTCCTCCATGCTCTTGATCTTGCCGGCCTTCACGAGACGACCGAGCTTGGTGACTGGCTGCCACTCCTTCTCGTCGCTCTTCGCACCACCGCGGCGACCACGTCCACGGCCGCGTCCTCGTCCACGGTCACCACCACGGTCGCCGCGCGAGCCGAATCCGCCGCGAGCTCCGCCTGGAGCAGCTCCGCCTCTGTCTGCCATGTTGTCGAGAATGTGCTCGGTTGGAGGGGGTTAGTGAGAAGGCCGGAGGTGTGTGTCGCGGATGAAGTCGTTTCGCAAAGTGCTCCCCAGATCTTTTTGGCAGCCGGGACTTGTGGGCGGGGCTTGAGTCCGAAACCGAAGTCTTGGCTTGATGCCTGAGGCGACTACTGCTTCGGAGGTTTCCCGCAGGCGGCATCCCGTCACCACGACATTGAAGTCTCCAAAGATATCGCTCTATACATCAGAATAACAACCATGCTCTCCATCCCAGCACGTGCCGGAAGGCATGCTCTCAGACGTACCCTCTTCGTCCGCCAACGACCCTCCACCACGAGCTTCGCATCCCGCACTTTCCAACAGCACCGCGCCTGCGCAACCTCCACACCAACCAACGCTCTTCGACAATCACGAAACTCTTCAGTAACAGACGCTCTCGCAAATCTCCGAATCAATGGCTCAAAGTCGCTGTCCAGACAACAAGTCCGCGGAATGAAGGTCCGAAGTAGTGTCAAGAAGCTGTGCGATGGCTGCAAATCCGTGCGAAGGAAGGGAGGGAAATATGTGTATATCATTTGCAGCAAGAATCCAAAGCATAAACAGAGGTAAGCAGCGCAGAACAAGTTTGATGACCTCAGAGGCGATGTGGGACTAATGTCTCTACAGGCAAGGATAGAGGATGCACATAATCCTGTACAGTACTCAAGGCATGCATGGACAAGGCGAAAGGGCGTTCATTCTGGAGTGAATTTCAGATGCAGGATCGGGCAAGAGAGGGACTTCCACATTTCAATGGGTTATGCTGTAGAAGCAGATTCTAGACTCAATTTGAGGCACAATTGCACGATCTCCGCTTGGACGGGGATTCATTCCGATATGCTGGGTACAGGTCTTTACATCCCCCTCATGATGTCCCTCGAATAGAGTCAGCTGAACCTTCCAGATCTGTTGTTTTGCTGCACTCAACTCAGTCCTCTCAGCCATCAATCCCTCATCTCCACGAGGTGTTTGGACAGCCTATCCGCGACACACTCTGCGCGATCAACCTGCACATAGTGTCCGCTCCCCTCGACCACCTCCTGTCGAATTCCTGGTACCAAGCCCTTCAGATATCGCATATACTGTGACTGTTCTCCTACCGCAAGATCAGTAAGGGCTCTCGAGATACCTGACCTCAAGGTGGAAAACAGAAATACATACCCTTCTTCAAGCTCGCCGGCTCCCCTTCCTCAGAGATGTACGTCGCCTGCAAACTGAAGACATCTATTCCGCCTTCCTTGCCCAGCAGCCGTAGGGTGTCTTCTGCGGAGTTTACGTCGTAGTCGATAATGTTGTCCCACAAAGCGTCCCGATACGTCTTGTTCATCGCCAGGACATGCTGCACCGTTGAATCGCGGAAAGCTTGCGGCGTCCGAGCAGAGAATCCGCCAGATACCAGTGCTGCGAGCTGCGAGTCGTTCAGCTGCGCAATGCTGCCGTCTCTGTCACCAAGAGAGGCGAGTTTGAAAGAAGAGCCGTCGAGGAAGACTAGGCCTTTCACGTTTGGGGTGCGTTGGCTCAGGGGAGCTCTTGCTTTCTCTTCGTGCTTGAAGAGAGACCAGACTTCGGGGATGATGCGCACGCCCTTCCGAGTACGAGCAGATCAGTGAGAGTGGCTTGGAATCTTTCATGGTAAGTAGATCTTTACCATACTTTGCCCCACCAACACCACGTTCTCTAGTTCCTGGTCGACGCAAAAGTCCAGTACGAACTGCGCGAAATCTGGAATCGTGGGCTTCCACTCTTGCTCTCCGCCCTTGCCATGGCCAGGTAATGTTGGCGCGAGCGTGCGTGAGTGTAGCCCGTGGTCTTCGTTGAGGTGAGCGATGACGGCGTCGAAGTCGGAGGGTCGACAGCCCTGAGTTGCAAAGTCAACATGCTATCATCGCGCTCGAAATGGGCATGAATTCAATGTGTTTGGGGCATGTGAATAGGCTGAAGTAATGAAAACGTTGGTAATTACCCATCCGTGAACGAATACGAGCGTGAGGTGTTTGAGGAAGTCTTTCATGTTGCTGCTTTGCTGAGTTTCAATTGGGCGTTGAGGGCGCCAAAGCTGAGGAGCACGATAGCTGAGGATGCTCACCTCAACAGGTCGTACACGCCGAGGGGCAAGCACCTGCATCGTGGGGCGAGAAGTGCTACGAATATAAAATCGGGGAGGAGCACCTGGCAAAGGGTCACATCATCATGCACCGTCTAAATCTATGTTAAGTGATTTCATACCATCATGCTATTCGTTTGCTCTCATAAACTCTTCTAGGACACCGTCAGCGCACTGACTGCCCCGTTGCTCAGAACCTCAAACGTCAGGCCTGGGAGGTGATACAGCTTGCTGTTATCAATATGCTCGCTCCCGCCACCCTCAACCAAGTCCTGGTCAGCATCGGGTAAAAAGAAGCTGCTGTCGCTAGGGTGAGCGCCCCATGTCCGATTAACGACTTTGCCTCTTCCCATCTCTGATTCCGGCCAAATCCCTTGAAAGGCCTGCATTAGGTCCGGCTTGATCTCATCGAAAGCGTGCTCGGAAGACAGGTCCGAGCTTGCGTTGCTCAACTTCAGAAGCCATCGTAGCCTGCGATGTCGATTGAAGGCATAGCTGCCTGGCACGTTTCCATGCATGACGACCTTAAGCACCACGAGGTGTGAACTTGACGCTAAGGGTGTCATGGGTGCATTGTTTTCTTCGACTGAGGTCTGGTCGCTCGGTGGGCCCACCAGAATGTCCATTCCATGACTGAAGTAGCACCAAAACTTCTCTCGCCCGCTTCTTTCAGCATTCTCGTCTTCAGCATCTCCGGAGTCGAAGTCAGTGTCGAAGGTGTCGGTGCCTGTTGAGGAATAACTTGATGGGGGAGTCGCATGCGCTCGCCCGTTCGATAGTGATCTCGAGTTCTCTCTTGGCCTGCTATGTGATGGCTCTTCGGATAGATTGTGAGTGTCGCGTTTGTGTACCGCATCGGGTGCACCCAGCTCAGTAATGAGATCCTGAGGAGAAGTCTGGCCCAGCACAATGACGAGAGGTAGAGCAGGGGCGCGGCGGATGAGAGTAAGCTGGCCGGGGCGTTCGAGGAGAGCCATTTCGATCTCCGAAGGCAACGCGTCACGAGGCTGCGCTACCAAAGCAGGGGTGCGGTATCCAGACACAGGCTTGACGAAGAGCTGACCTCTTACTTCTGGCCAACTGTTTCCATCAAAAATGGCCATGTGTGAAGCAGAGGAAGCAGCATGAGAGCCCAGTAGCGAGACATGGTCCTTTTCCGGGGACCAAGCAGAGTGCTGCAGAGCGAAGTTGAAGGCAACGCCTGGCCAAGAGAGCACATACGTGCCTGTCCGTCCAGACTGTGGGGCAATATACTCCCCTGGGAACGAAGCCCCAAAGAGCTGATATATCCGTTTGAAGGAGGCACCCTCTTCTTGCTTCTTGACAAGCTCACTCCCCTTATAGGCAAGCTTTATCTTCCCAAAGTCCATCACCTCGATCAGCCGCAGTCTTTGGTCGGGGCCATCGAAACGCAGTCGGATACCATTCTGGGGAAGGGTGACGACAACCGGGGCTGCCAGCGGGCGGGTTTGCGAATAGCTCAATTCGATCGTCGGATATTGCGCCTTGTCCTCTTTCACAGTCGTCAAACCCTCCTGTAGAGAAGACCCGAGCACTGATGTCTCGTTAGCATCGTAGGTAGGAAAGCACGCGGTTGGCCAACCTACCGATGGGACCCAGAGCATGCCCCGGAACTACTGAAACTGGTTCGGCGGACATGGCGAGGAGCGTCGACCGCGAGAACAGTTCAGAAGAGATATGGGAGTTGAGAGTATGTTAGTTCGTAGTCGGTACAGACGCAGAAGGCGGAGCCGTCAAGTCATGATGCTCTTGCGTCCACATGCCTGTTGGCGGTCATGTGGGCGTTGACTCCATCGCAGTCCAGGCGGGAGGAAATGTTGGATTTGGTTTGCGCAATTTGTGCTCTTCGCTAGATGCTCGAACTCGATTGCTCGTCCTTGATGCCTTCCAAGAGACCAACAACACCGCGGCAACCAACGAGTCCTTTGTGCACCTTCTTGTCTGCCTATCGATGGAAGTGGGATGTCGCGTTCGGCTGTCGGCCAATCCTCGGACTTGCTGGCGCGGTTGCCCTCAGCAACAAGCGAGGCCCGCTTTTCCCCGAATTGTCAAGAAACAAACTCCGAAGCACAGGACTTCCTTGCGCCTCGCGTCACGTCGTGCATCACCTACTCTGCATCCACCATACCGCACATTCTAATGGCAGCACCATCAGCGCGAGGTGCCGGCCATACGCGCAGAGTGCCCACCATGCGACCGAACGTCGGGCGACCTGGCCCCAGCAGAGCCCAAACCGCAACACCTACGCTCACCTCGACCGGCCGACTATCGCCAGCTGACAGCGTCGCATCCTCGAAGAATAGGACTCCGAAGAGGAAAGCGGCGCCTGAAATGCCTGATGAATTTTTCGAGGAGACCAATATCAATGTTGTTGTGCGATGCCGTGGACGAAACGACCGCGAAGTGAAGGAAAACTCGGGTGTGGTGGTTTCTACAGATGGCATCAAGGGCAAGAAGGTCGAATTGTTGATGGGGCCAAGCGCGCTCAGCAACAAGACGTATCAGTTTGACAGGGTCTTCTCGTCGGCAGCGGACCAAGGCATGATATTCGATGAAGTCGTGTCGCCAATTTTGAACGATGTAAGTCATCGTTGAACTTGGGTCGCATCGTTATTAACGTCTTCAGGTCCTCAACGGCTTCAACTGCACGATCTTCGCATATGGACAGACTGGCACCGGAAAGACTTACACCATGTCTGGAGACATTGCTGACATAGTACCCATTCCTGAAGCTGCCGGAATCGTTCCTCGAGTCCTGCACACCTTGTTCGCCAAGCTTGGCGAGGATGGACAAGAGAAGAATGAGCACAGTGTCAAATGCTCCTTCATTGAGCTGTACAACGAAGAGCTCCGAGACCTGCTGGCTGCTGAAGACAACACGAAACTCAAGATCTATGATGAGGCGAACAAGAACGGCCGTACAACAACCCTCGTACAGGGCATGGAAGAGACCCACATCAAAACAGCCTCCAAGGGAATTCAGTTGCTCCGGAATGGAAGCCACAAGCGACAGGTTGCCGCAACGAAATGCAACGATCTCTCCTCCCGTTCACACACGGTGTTCACAGTCACGGTGTACATGAAGAAGACCACTGAGGGTGGTGAAGACTACATTGCCTCTGGGAAGCTCAACCTCGTCGATCTGGCTGGATCTGAAAATATCCAACGCTCCGGCGCAGAGAACAAGCGCGCAACCGAAGCTGGCTTGATCAACAAATCTCTCCTCACGCTTGGGCGCGTTATCAATGCTTTGGTCGACAGAGGGAACCACATCCCATACCGAGAATCCAAGTTGACGCGCCTGTTGCAAGACTCCCTGGGAGGCCGCACGAAGACTTGTATCATCGCCACGTTATCTCCCGCAAAGAGTAACTTGGAAGAAACCATCAGCACCCTTGACTATGCTTTCAGAGCCAAAAACATCCGCAACAAGCCACAGATCAACCAGACCGTCTCGAAAAAGACTCTTCTGAAAGAGTTTACCACAGAAATCGAGAAGCTCAAGTCAGAGCTGATCGCCACGAGGCAACGGAATGGCGTATACCTCACATCTGAGACCTACGAGGAGATCACCACCGAATCGGAGTCTCGCCGTATCTTGAGTGAGGAGCAGCGTGACAAGATTGAGACCATGGAGAACAACCTGCGAAACAAGGTGCAAGAACTCTTCGTCTTGACCAGCAACTTCCAGTCGCTGAAAAAGGACAATGAGGGCACCCGTCACCAGCTGGAGAATACCAAGAGCGTGCTTGGTAAGACTGAGCTTGTTCTTGAGCATACCAAGCGATGTCTGGCCGAAGAGACATCGCTCCGCCAGGCGCACGAGGAGACGGAAGAGAAGCTCGCTGAGCTTGGGGGAGACCTTCTTGGGACACTAGAAACGACAACGAACCATGTTGACAGGCTGCACTCGAAACTGCGACGCCGCTCAGACTTGCAGGACACCAACAGAATGCGGTGGGCGGATTCGCAGACACACGTAACAAATGCGACAATGACTGTTGAGGAGCGAATCGATGCATTGCGGAATCAACAAGAAGGCCTGCTTTCAGCGCTGTCTGGACGCATGCAATCATTCGTCGCGGATGAATTGAAGGAGCTGAAGACATCGCAAGACTTTCTCAAGCAGAAGGCCACCGCCTTTGAGGCATCTCAGGCCGAGGTCAATGAGCAGACTGGGAAAGCCAGAGACGACATGAACCAAGTTCTGCAAGAGATTGGCCTCCTTCGCGAGGATGTGAAGCAGAAAGTCGGCGCTGGCTTGAACGACCTTTCTGGTGCAGCCCAACGAATTGGTGCTGGGATTGCGACGGAACTTGACGCTTTCCACGGCCAATTGCAGGACTCTTTCGTCTCACTCGGCCGCGAGTTCAAGACCATGTTTGAGGACCTCATTCGGCGCATGAATGATCAGCAAGCTGATGCCCAGAGACTCCGTCAAGAGATCGCAGAGGCCAACAGCGCCTTCATTGGAGCTGGCCAGTCTTCCCAAGCACAGCTTCAGCAAGCAGTGGAGAAGGAACGAGAAGTCTCTGCGAAGGAGCGTGAGAATTTGCTGTTGCAAATCACCTCTCTCGTCAACAACTCAGCCGCTGCTCAGGAGGCTCGGATGTCCGGATACCTTGAGACTGCCAACAAACGCATCAAGACTTCTGAAGATGAGTATAGGGTTGCTCAGCAGGCGTATGGCGATGGCATGGACTCATGGGCTGCCAACGGCCAGGCGCTTGTAGACTCTTCCATCAAGGCACGCGAGACGATTAAGAACAAGCTCAAGAATGACTGGACCAACGCCAGCGAACGCTCGATCAAGATCGCTGAGACAACCAATGCCGTACATGGAGAGACGGTGCGCATTGTGGATGGGCAAATGGCTCAGATGGACAGCCAGCTTGTGGCGCTCGATGAGATTGTGTCTCGCGTACGGGCCCAGAACGAAGAGCACCACGCCGCACACACGACAAGCATTGGGCAATTGGCAGGCAACGTTCAGGAGAGCTATCGTAACATTGGTGAGCACTTCGAGACGTCCTACAGCCGGACGCAAGCTCTCGACGTGGACATGCAAGAGCACACGGGCGCCATCAGTCAGACTCTTCCAAGCATGGAGGCTGACAGCGAGATTCGACAACCTCTGCGCAGCCTCCGCGAGGACATGGCAGGATCGCAGATCGCAGAATACACAGCGACCGGCGAGACACCGGCAAGGATGCAGTACACCTATCCAACCGTCTTGCCACGGACTGAAGACCATCAGTCGCTGCTTGACCGCATGCGTGGAATCCCCAAGCAGGAAGCGCCTACTTCCCCAGCGAAATCGCCTAGGAAGCGGTCGCCCAGGAAACTGTCGCCATCCAAGTCGAAGAGCAGCCCGTCGAAGGCCATGAGTCCGAGCAAAACGAATGTCTTCACGGACACGCCCCCAGCCTTGACGCTCACGGCCCCGGAGTCCGCGCCTGTCACACGACCACAGACCGCAAGTAGCCAGAACAGCAGCCTGCGGGAACTCGATGTTAATGTGGCTGCAACAGGAGTCGCGAACGTCGCCTCAAGCGAATCCGGCGTTGAGACGGGAGGGGAGGACTGCAAGGTTTCTGTCCCACCATTGAAGCGGCAGAGAACTGATCCGCTTTCATCGTCGCAGGTCGACAGCAAGCTGCCTATGAAGCGTAATGCGCGGATGACGGTGGGAGGCTTGGCTGCTGAGGCTCGGGAGAAGGAGAATGTGAATTTGAGTGCAAGCGTGGGGGCGACTGCAGGTCGGCGATTGAGGAGTCGTGGGAGTGACTGATGAGCTATGATACCCCATACACTTGTTGTTCGAAGCATATGAAAGTTTGGGCTTGGCGATGGAGGAAGTTGATACCGCAGGTGTACGGATTGGGTAGCTGCACATCTAGGCTTTTCGTAGCCTGGACAACTGGATTATGCGCTGTTTCGTGAATCTTTCGTCGACTGACAAGAAGCATGCGTCGTTCGACAGTAGAAACGAAAATGGTCTAGTGTTGTTGGTAATCTCTTTTACTGGCACTGGCTCGTACGATGTCCAAGCAGCAGCAGCTGGAAGTCGGGACCCCACACGCAGAGAACCCTGAGACCCAGCAAACTCAATCTCTCGCGTGAACGACTCCCTCTCATATTCTCCCGCAAACTCCACCAGCGCATTCCCATCCTGCTCCAGAATACCTCGTTCAAATTGCCTGATTGAGGGCATTCAACACTCCACGATTGCGGTACGAATCTCGAACAACAGACGGGCCTCAATGCTGGCTCCGTAGCTGTTCTGCCGCACCTTCCTCGGCACTCCCTCGACGCCGTCTGTCAAGTTCTTCGCCGACCCACTCTCCTGCGCACACTCCTCGACTCGTCCGCCAAAATGCCTTCCATCTCCAGCATCGCCTATTACCTGATCCACCTCGACGAGCTGCGCGCCATCATTCAATGGTGAGAAGGAGCATTTGAAAGTCGTCTTGGCTGGCTGAGTACTGACCTCCAACCCTCCAGGAAAACATGGCACAATGCCGTCCACGAGCGCGACGAGTCCAAAGAGGGACCCGACCTCAAAGAGTGCTTCCGCTTCCTCAACTTGACATCGCGATCCTTCGCGGCCGTCATCCAAGAGCTTCATCCTGAGCTCCTGGTCCCCGTATGTCTCTTCTACCTGATCCTGCGCGGCCTGGACACTATCGAGGACGACATGACAATCAGCATTCCCGCCAAAGAGCCCCTTCTCCGAGATTTCTACAACCACATCGAGGACGAGCACTGGACGTTCGATGGCAATGGGCCTGATGAGAAGGACAGGGAGCTGCTGGTCAAGTTTGACGTTGTGGGAAGGGAGTTCAACAAGATCAAAGAGGAGTACAGAGTCATCATCAAGGACATCACAAAACGCATGGGCAATGGAATGGCAGACTACGTGAAGAATGCGGACCACAATGCCAATGGTGTGAAGACCATTAAGGACTACGAGCTGTACTGCCACTATGTCGCGGGTCTGGTTGGTGAGGGTTTGACGCGGTTGTTCGTGGAGGCGAAGCTCGCCAACCCGGCGCTCCTACAGAGACCCGAGCTCATGGAGAGCATGGGACAATTCCTGCAGCAGACGAACATCATTCGAGACATCAGAGAAGACCACGAGGACAAGCGCTACTTCTGGCCCAAGGAGGTGTGGTCCAAGTACGTGACCAAGTTCAGCGATCTCTTCCTGCCCGAGAATCGCGAGAAGGCCTTGCAATGCAGCAGCGAGATGGTGCTCATTGCGCTGAACCGCGCTGACGAATGCCTCTTCTACATGGCTGGAGTGAAGGAGCAGTCTGTCTTCAACTTTGTCGCGATTCCACAATCGATGGCGATTGCAACACTGGAGCTATGCTTCCAGAACCCTGCCATTTTCGAGAGGAATATCAAGATCACCAAGGGATCTGCTTGTCAGCTGATGACTGAATCTACACAAAACCTGCAAATGGTCTGCGAGGTGTTCAGAAGATATGCCAGAAAGATCCACAAGAAGAACGAGCCGAGCGACCCGCACTTTCTGGACATCAGCATCGCGTGCGGCAAGATTGAACGGTTCATTGAAGGCATTTTCCCATCTCAGACACCGCGGACGCTTCCGCCAGGCGCCACACCAGGTGCTGACCAAACCGTCGCTGTCGACTCGGAAGCAGAGGCGAAGAAGAAGCAAGAAGAGGCGGAGGCGAAGAGAGACATCATGTACATGGGATTGGCCATTTTTGTGACACTGGGACTTGTCACACTCTGCATGGTGAGATTTAGCCCAACTCCTTCTACTCGTGACCGCATTCCAGACTGACACGTCCACTACAGCTTGGCGCCGCCTGGGCTTTCGGCGCTCGCTTCGACCTCGCCTTTGCGGAGTTGAAGAAGGGCAACTTCGCCCCGCCCAAAGGTTCGAGCGCCCTGGACAAGATGATTCGCAACGTCGAACAAGCAGGCCAAGGCCACGGAGAGCTCTGAAGATCCCCTGCTGCTTCTTCTCCGTATGTATTTTAATGTGCTTCGGCAGGTTGACAACGCGCCAACAGTATTGCGCTACTACTCACACTCATAGTAAACTTCTATAATCACTGATCCTCGCACGCAGCCCGACTGAGCTTGCTGAGGTGATGCTCCTGCATCTGCACCGGGGCGTAGAACGCCAAAGCAGCCACCGGCCATCTCGAGAGCTCAGCTGCGCGCTTGCATGCATGCAGCCACCTCGACCTTTCACCTTAGACCTTTCCAGTTTCAGGCTCACGGACTGGGTCCTTCTTCCAATCATATTATCAACACAGCACGGATGTCAAATTGCAATGCAGCCTGATTTTCTCTATGGCTGCCGTTGTGCCGCGTTTTAAGAAGTGCGAGAATGATCTTTCTTCGTGGAAGACTGCCTCACTCCCGAAGTCGGTTTGAGGCCGCCTCGGCGTCTACTCTGCTCTTTTGGAGAATGAGTGGGCGCTTTGGGGCGGAAATGCAGACAACTCATATCGTAGACGTTTTTGTTATTGGATATGTGATGTGTGCGACTTTGGGCGCATGTTAGCATGCGGTGCTGCGAACCGTTTACCTCCTGCAGGTTCTGTGGTGCCTTGCTGTGGCTTACACCTTCGCCTGCCTCTTTGGGCCTTGGTTGTACGCGCTCTCAGCCTAATGAGCGGGAAGGCTGAGGATGCGATTGCTCGCCTCCGAATTGCTTTAGATGCGGGAGGAGAGGTAGGGGCGGGAGCAGATCTGGTTTGCCTTGTTGGACAGCTCATTGGTGTTTGCCTTCGACAGCTTTCTCCTCGTCGCCTTTTCCATTGTACTTTATTGCTTCGCATTGCTGTGCGTTGTGTTTTTCCCGGGAGCATATATTCCCCTCTTGTCTTGTACATGTTTCTGTCTCGAGTACAAGTCGATTTATTCCCCTTGCATTCAGCCTTGCGCTCGTTCTCCTCTTGAGCTGCGAACATATCTCCCTAACTCTTTCTGGCTGTAACTAACAACCACCTCAACGACCCGGATCGGAAACAGCAATGCAGTCCTCCCTATCGTTCACCCGCTCGGGGACTCTTCCCGACCAGACTCGCTTCGAACTCACCTATTCCACGTCTTTCTGGCAACCTCTGCCCGAAGACCTTCGACTCGAGAAGGCGATAGAGAGATTTGCGGCCTTGCGGCTCGCTGAAGGCATGAGCTATGCCTATTTGGAAGACTCAGGGAAGGCGTATGGGTATGAGAGGCAACCGGTGTACGAGGAGCCAATCCCGGGTTCGTCACATGCTGGAAGTGCGGTTTCGAGAACGTCTGCGAGGAGATATGCGGCCATCGAGCCTGCACAGCAGCAGTTGATGCTGCCTTGGGAAGCTGGGAGTCGAGTTTCTTCGTCGAGGTCTTCGCGCCGATCGAGGACTTACAACGACTCGCAACCGCTTGTGCGGTATGCACCTGCCCGCAGGCATCCTACTTCCGACTGTGCCGGCGCGATTGATGTGCGACCTGAAGATTCGATCTCTCAGGGCTCATCGCACCGAGCGCCGCCGAGTAGTGTAGTGTCGAGGGGCAGGACGAGGAGGAGAGAAGGAAGTGTGGCGTCGGGGTCGAGGTGGAGAGGGGCCAGGGAGGTGTTGGCATTGAGGGGTGTTGAGGAGGAAGGTGAGGAGTTGGAGGACGATAGGGAGAGGAGATATTTGACGAGGGATATCACCCCTTGGTGACGTGGTAGAGCGGTGCAACAGACTTGGTGAGAGAAATGGAGGATTGTCACGATTTGCGATCTTCAGTTTTCTCTTCTGCCATCATGCTATTCGAACATTGAAGTACTCAAACAAACGCGCCCGGCGCTTGTTTGCATGCGAATGCCATAACCAGCACCTCCAAACACTTGGTGATGCTCAGAGGTAAACTTTGAAATTCGCCATTGAACGCCATTTGATGCTTCAGGGGTATCCGTCCATTCAAACTTCCATGCAATTCGTGTCTTCCATTCAATCGTCCTGGCGAACTCAGTCAGCTTCGTATGAGATCGTAATATACGCCGAGGGGTGACTCACCGTCATTGCTTCCATGCGTGCTGTTGTGGTGATGTACAAGGCGCTCGACCAGCGGTCAAACAGGGTGCGTGATGAACTTGCTGTACATGATTTGGTGCCTTGCTTGATTGTCGTCTTTGCGCAGCTCAATCAAACGCTTCAGCGTGCGGCGGTGGTCTGCTGCTGCTGGCCCTGGCCCTGGCCGGCACCACCAGTTGGCGGAGTGCGCGGGTCGTTGCCCGGGGTCGGGGTGGAGGTGGCCTTCTCCTTGAAGACCTGGCGACACATTGGGCAGCGTCCCTGAGAGGCCTCGGAGCCCAACCAGCCGGCGATGCAGTGAAGGTGGAAGCAGTGGCGACACTGGCCGATGACTGCCAAGCATTAGCATGTGAAAACGGAGAGTGGAGGGAAGGAGTGTTGGAGGTTCTCACGAATGGGGCAGTCGTCGCCTGGGTACTTGCACTTGGAGCAAGTGCCCTCGAAGTCGACCCGACAGATGCCGCAGGTGCGGTCGTGGCCCTCGGGGAGGTCCCACTTCCACTCGGCGACGGCACGGTAGTTCTTAATCGTGAGCTTCATCGCGGCGGACGATGGATGGATGCCTTTTAAGATGTTCGTGTTAGTCTTGATGCGCGATTTGCAGATTTGCAGATCGCAGCAGGCGAGCAGCAAGTGGCTTTGGCTTTGGCTTGGTGGCTTCCGTCCGAGTGTGTTGTTGTTTGCAGTTTGCGAGGTTGCGAGCGGTGCTGGAGTGACGAGACCGGATTAAAGAAACGCGAGAGTCGCGTGTTTGGTGGAAGCCGAATCCGAACTAGGGCAGCCCGGTCTCGGTAGCAAGAGCCGAATGCAGGGCAATCTAAGCTTTGATGGCGAGTCGTCAATTGTTGATGAAGAGTTCAAGCCGTCAATTTGCTCTTCGACCGGTAAGGTCAGCAGAAAAGCCATGATCAATTTTTGAAGCCCTTTGATCCCAGCCGTGCCTTCTTGTTGATGTATGTTTTCCATTCTCTTGAGGCGCTTGGTCAAGATAGCAGTCGTCTGCAGGGCAAGCTAAACTTCCCGTCCAGTGATGATTGTGGAGAAGTTCGCGTGACAGCTAAGGAGCTTGGGCCACCATCACGACATTCGGCGAGGGAAGGAGCGACGCCGTTTGTGCAAGGAGAATACAGAAGCTGCGCACGACAGCTTCCTCACGAGCTCCACGAGCTCCACTTCGCCGGAGCAACTCTTTACCCACCATAATGGCAGTTTGAACGCGCCATCGAAGAATATACAATCAACCATGGCGACTTTCCTTCGACGACCGGTGCTCGCCAATCTCCCCAAATCACGACTCCTATCCTCTCCGACCTTCACCATGTCGGCTCGCTCGTACTCGTTCAATTCGTACTTCGTTACACCTGCAGAGCTTGACAAGGCGCTCAAGAAGAATGCACCCTCCCGCTTGTCCACGGCGCCGAAGACTGTACCAGTCTGCGGCTCTTGGTTCCTTCCTAACGATGGACGCAATGGCTACGAAGTCTTCAAAGCTGGTCACATTCACAACGCGCGTTTCTTCGATCTCGACAAGATTGCCGACACCTCCAGCCCATACCCACACATGCTACCAAGCCCAGAAGTGTTCAAAGACGCGATGAGCAACTTGGGGATCAAGCGCGACGACACGATCGTGGTGTACGACACAGCAGAGCTCGGCATCTTCTCTGCGCCTAGAGTAGCTTGGACTTTCAAAGTATTCGGACATCCTACTGTGCACATCTTGAACAACTTCCGATTGTGGGTAGAGCAAGGGTATCCGATGGAGGAGGGCGAGCCGAAGCAGTTTGAGAAGACGGAATACCCCATGCCGGAGCTGGATAAGTCGAAAGTGGTGGCTTTTGAGGAGATCAAGAACATTGCTTTTGACCACAACAAGGAGGGAAGCGAGGGTGTGCAGGTTTTGGACGCTCGTTCGCTCGGCCGATTTAAGGGTACTGAGCCAGAGCCTCGACCAGGCCTTTCAAGTGGACACATGCCTGGTAGCAAATCAGTTCCAGTGCCTGAATTGCTCGATCCGACGACGAAGACATTCCTTCCGGCCGAGGAGCTGCAAAAGATCTTCCAACAAAAGGGCATTGATCCGAAGAAGCCTGTCATTTCAAGCTGCGGTACTGGAGTCACAGCAACAGTGATCGACGCTGCTCTGGTCGAGGCAGGATATGGAGATGGAAGGTGAGGACTTACCGCTTGAAGCAATTGAAACGTTCACTGACCGCGTTAGTCGCCGCGTTTACGATGGATCCTGGACGGAGTTCGCACAGCGAGTGCAGCCTAGTGAAAATCTGATTGTCAAAGAAGGCGAGGGGGCTGGCAAGTGATTCACACCATGAAGAAGAATTGCCCGCGACATCACACGCTCTTTGCAGGCGCACTCTCTGAAGCTCAGGCCATTGGGGTCGTACAGAGTGATATTGGTGGAGTGATACCTGCTGTTGGAAATGCTAAGTCGGCGTTGATGGGGACTGCTGTACGATAAGATACCAATTTGCAAGCGATATGAATTCGAATAGCAATGATGCGCGTGCGCGCAATCCGAGCAACGCGGCCGACCATGTTTCGCAGGTAGCAACGCAACCACTTGCATCAAAGGAGCCCAAATGCAGGAGCGTCGCAATGCTTCTGCAACCTCCCCAAAGAAGCCCTTACACCGCGTACGTTGGGTGCGTTGCACGTGGAACATCGGAAGGTTTCCCTTCCATTGGGACCAAACACCGCCTCGCTGTCCATTCGTTTCCGTTGCTCTCTTCCCTCTCTACCATCTTGAAGAGAAGGCAAGAACTCTCTACGCAGGGTCAGCATATTATTGATAAGATGTAGACAGTGTTTCACATCGTGACCCGCTCCTTCTGTGTTAGGCAATTAGCATTTAGAGTTTACCAACCCATGCAGCGCGAGTCTTGGCTTGCATGTGCACGGCCTCTCCTTCTTCACGTCTCGCGCACTGCAGTCCTCTCATCTATTTCATCTTCCGACTTCAACTTCGCGCCGCTCTTCTCCGTCTTCCTCAGTCCCGTTCTCTGCACATCATTTTCCTTTGGACTCAGCGCCGTCTCCTACTCCTCGAACACTGTCAACACACACGGAGCAGCCACCATGCTCGCCACGCTCGTCCTCGCGCCCCTCGCGCTCTTCAACTTCACCTCCGCCCTCACCACTCCAGTCAGGTTCCGCAGCTACAAGTCCGACTGCAAGGCTTTGATCGAAGACACACCCTGGCAAATCACCAACCTCGTCACCTTCCAGACGAACCTCACCGGCAAGGCCAGCAACTGCACCAGCTACATATCCTTCGACTTCCAGGACGTCAACACCGGTCTCGAACTCAGCACCTCATGCAACCGGACTGTCAAGGCTGGTGGGAACGAGACCCTGAGCAACGGAGCGTACTTTCCCTGCGAGAGCGAGGATGTGAATTTCATCTGGGAGGATGGGGTTTTGAGCGTGCAGAGGTGGTATGAGGATCCTTGGTGAGTCTTGCAGAGTGATTGAAGTGTGTTGACGGCCTTGGTGCTGATGAAGATATTACAGCCTGGGCGATTATCCATACGACAGCGCGATTGCGTATGGTCATGCCAGGGCCAATCTCACGATGACCAAGGTTTCGGATGGCTTGTTTTCCACACAAACACAGATGAAGATGCCAATTACTTCGATGTCTTGAGTGTGGCCACTGAGGTGCATGCGGTGGTACTGGATGTGATTCCAACGCTGATTGGAAGCGGTCGCCAGACAGGGAGCACCTTGGTTGGCTGCTTCGGCGCCTAAGGAAGATGAATGAGACCATTGTTTTTCTGTACACGCATAAAGTATAGACGACGCACCTAATACAAGGCTCATTGGGGTCATCATCCCAGCCACTACTTTTCATCCTTCTCATCCCGTCACTCGCAGAGCGGCACATCATCAAACTCTTTCCGCATGTATTTCCTCAACTCTTCCAATGCCTCCTTGACAATCTCGGTCTTATTCACATACCCAAACCGCACATATCCCTTGAACTGCTCCCCAAAGCCCACATCTCCAGGTAATAGCATCACCCCCGTCTTCGCCAGCACATCTCTGCAAAGCTTCTCGGCGTCCACTGCCTTCCCATCTCGCTCGATTTTGATGAAAGCCGTCGTTCCCGCAACCGGCTTCGTCCAAGAGCAAAATTCATCATGCTTCACCACAAATCGCTCCAACAATTCCAGGTTCGACTTCGCTAAGGCGATGTTCCTGCTCAGCAGCGCGTGTATACAATCCGGCGACAGAGCGAAAGCGGCGACTTGCTGGTCCAGTTGCGAGACACTGATGGTCGTGTAATCCCTGGTCTGCGCGATCTTCTCTATGATTTCCGGAGACCGCGAGGCGATCCAGCCGACGCGAAGGCCGGCGAGGGAGTACGCTTTGCTCAGAGAGCCGGTCACGATGGTGTTCGCGTAGCCGCAGGAGAGCAGAGAAGGCGGGAAAGAGTCGGACATGGGCGTAATGCCGTGGAACAGGGGACGATAGACTTCATCGCAAAGCAGTATGAGGTTTTTGGCTTGGGCGAAGTCGATGAGCTGGTGCAAGAGGTTTTTGGGCAGGACGGCGCCGGTGGGGTTTTGCGGGTTGTTGAGGATGATGAGCTTGGTCTTGTCTGTGACGAGGGTTTTGAGGGTTTCGAAGTCGGGGAGCCAGGAGTTGGAGGGGTCGGAGTGCCAGAGGGAGACGTCTGCGCCGAGGGAGGAGGGGATGCTGTAGAGTTGTTGATAGGTTGGATAATGGCAAACCACGTGGTCTCCGGGGTTCAGGAGGGAGTAGAGGACCAGGTGGTTGGCGGCGATTGCTCCTGGGGTGATCAGGACTTGATCGGGGGAGAGAGCGGTTCCGACTTTGCTGCTATAGAGTGCCGAAAGGTTCTGGCGGAGTTGGTCTTTGCCCCGGATGGAGCCGTAGGTTTGTGGAGCGTCAAGGTCGAGCAGGTCGCTGGCTTTGAGGGATTTGTTCTCTGAGAGAGCGGCGAGCTCGTTGATGGAGATGCTGGCACAGCAGGTTTCGGCGATGTTGTATTTGCATTTGGTCTCGTACTCGTCCATCCACTGGCGATCTGTTAGTTTGCAGGGCGATGATACCAGGCAGGATGTATTGGCGTACCTGCTCTACCGTGAACGGAGGTGGAGGCGCCATAATTTCTTCTAGACGCGGAGAATCACTGCTGAGAGGAGGAAGGCAAATGTGAAGACGGGAGGTATGAAGAGAGGGCTTTGGAGAAGTCAATTGGAACGCCTGCAGTGGAGTAAGGTCACGGCGAAGCTTTCCTCCGCGCTGCCGCTGCATATAGGAGGTAGCTGTCCCAATGGCTGAATCAATTAGCTAATAGGGCGTGAAGGTCTACAAGGAATGGCCTAGAAACGTCAATACGCTAAGGTTCGCGATCTATGGACCCTACTGTTGAGTTGCGATGTGTCTGGAGAAGATGGTGGAGAGAAAATAGGAGGGAGGTAGTAGAAGAATGAGCGTGAGAAGGAGTGAGCCAGGATATTGCTGTGCACGCCACATGCATCTTTAGCCGAGCCGAGATAGGCAGTTAGCTGTGCATCTACGAGCCCGCCACTCTCACAGTGACAAGTACAACCACGAACGACGGATCATCCATCGACACGTTCACGCGACCCTTTCGCCTCTGTCGCGCTGTATTCAACTCCTTCTCTTCACTCCTTCCTGCCCATCTATTCTGCTTTGCGACCGCCGTCCAATGCGTTGACACGTCGAGACCCTCCGAACCCCCCTGTCGCTCGACTCGCGCTCCCATCGATATGTTGCCGCCTACGCACATCGCCCTGTTCGCCGCTCTCTTCACTCTGCCTTGTCTCGCCTCCGCTGGGCGTCAGATGAACCAATATTACACAACAAATGATGCGCTGCTTCTACGAAATGAGCCTTTCGCCGGCTACGAGAAACGACCCGAGGACTGCCCGCCATGTTTCAACTGCAATCTCGACGACTTCGTGTGTATGAACTCGGGCAACTGTACACAGAGCAGTGGGCGATGTTCCTGTGCGCCTGGCTTCGGTGGCGATGACTGCAGTCAGCCTTTGTGCGGATCGCTGGCGGATGGAAACAATCGTCCGCCGAGACAAGGCGATGCTCCTTGCCAGTGTAGAGATGGTTGGGAAGGCATCAACTGCAATGTCTGCAAAACGAACGAGGCCTGCGATGCCATGGTGCCGCAGAAAGAGGGTGGTGTCTGCTATCGAGAAGGAGGTTTGGTCAAAGAGAACTTCCAGATGTGCGATATCACGAACCGCAAGATTTTGGACCAGCTGAAGCAGCAGAAGCCTCAGGCGACCTTCAGCTGCAACGCAGAAAGAGCAACTTGTAACTTCCAATTCTGGACGGATCAGAAGGAAAGTTTCTACTGCGACCTGAACACTTGTACCTCAAGCGTGAAGGCTACCGAGAACCGGAATACCACCACATATAAATGCGAGCATATCAAGTGCGCTTGTGTTCCAGGACGCATGCTTTGTGGCTCTGAGAACAGTATCGATATTGGAGACTTCCTGGCTGAGGAGATCAAAGGGCCAGCCGAGTTCAAATCCGTCAGCACCGAGGGTGGCTCGGGCGACGATGGGAGCACATTCTCTGAGCCTGCCATGAACGGCCTCATATCGAGCGTCTTCGGTGATCCCAGTATCATGCTCAATTGCAACAGTGGTGAGTGCTTGTACAAGCTCGACGTTCCAGGCTACGAGAGACCTGTCAAGACAATCAATACACCCCTTATTGCGGGCGTGATTGCTGGCTGCGCGTTGTTCGTCGTTGCAGTGGTGCTGTTGATCTTCTTTCTCAGCCGCGCGAGTGCAAAGTCACGCGGCGGATACATCAAACTTGGAAATGACGAAGAAGAAGAGAACGCCCGCCTATTGGCCGATCACAAGCCTTCGACTCTGTACTTCGAGAACGTCAGCTACAACCTGAAAGGCAAGCAGATCCTGTCCAGTATCAGCGGAAGTGTGCACCCTGGAGAGCTTCTTGCCATCATGGGAGCATCTGGTGCCGGCAAGACTTCATTCTTGGACATCCTCGCGCGCAAGAACAAGCGTGGTATGATCAGGGGCGATTTCTGGCTGAATGGAGAGAAGGTCACCGATGAGGACTTCCGCAGCGTGATTGGCTTTGTGGACCAGGAAGATACCATGCTTCATACGCTGACTGTGCATGAGACTATCTTGGATTCTGCATTGCTCCGTCTTCCCAAGAAGATGAGCCGCGCAGCGAAGGAGCAGAAAGTAGAAGACGTCGAGCGACAACTTGGCATTTACAACATCAGAAACCAGATCATAGGATCGGAAGAGAGTGGGCGTGGCATTTCTGGTGGCGAGAAGCGACGTGTGGGTATTGCCTGCGAATTGGTGACCAGCCCTAGCATCCTTTTCTTGGACGAGCCGACATCTGGTCTTGACGCGTACAACGCTTTCAACGTGGTCGAGTGTCTCGTGACGCTGGTCAAAACCTACAACAGGACCGTTGTCTTCACCATTCATCAGCCAAGATCGAACATTGTCGCACTCTTTGATCAGCTTCTGCTGTTGGCCCATGGCCAAACCGTTTACTCTGGACCCTTCAAGGACTGCCAAAGCTATTTCGACAGCATCGGATACTCTTGCCCACCTGGCTTCAACATTGCAGACTATCTCGTCGACTTGACCATGCACGCAAGCGCCGTTACGGATCCGGATGAGCTGGACGACCAACTGGTCGGCTCAGAAGCAGATGGCAAGACAACTCGCGCTAGCTCTACAATGGCAGTCAAGAGCATACCTAGCGTCAGCAATGTCAGTATGGGGGATGACTCGGTCGGCTCTGGACCTGGAGACAGTCTGCTAGGTCACAAGTCGAAGCGCAAGACTAGCATTCGACAACAGCAGGAGAGGCAACTGTTTTCCAGGAAGAGCACCGAGAACCATGTCACTTCCTCAAGTGTGCGCAGCGATGGCGATAGCACATTCGAGCGCGACGTGGAGGGCGCTCAGCCACCCTGGCTCAAGATGTCCAGGCAACAAAAGAATGCCGAACATGAGCATGACCTTCCACCATCGGCAGATGGCACAACCGGCACCAACCTCGAATATCTGGTGTCGTCTTACCAGAGCTCCGAAGTGGCCTCAGAGCTTCGAAGCAGCATTCGCGAGGCAGTGTCGACTGCCAGTGGCCATCCCCTTGGATCTCCCAACGGCACCGTGACTGGAAAGGTCAGAGGGTACCAAAAGCCATGGGTGCTGTACCAATTCTTCATCCTATCTCGCAGGACGTGGCGAAACCTGTACCGCAACCCTATGCTCATGCTTACACACTACGCGATCGCTATCGTGCTGGCAGTCTTCCTCGGCTTCCTGTTCTACGGCCTCACGGACGATCTCAAGGGATTCCAGAACCGTCTCGGATTCTTCTTCTTCATGTTGGCACTATTCGGCTTTAGCACTCTCACCTCGCTCACAGTCTTTGCGCCCGAGCGACTGCTCTTCCTCCGAGAGCGCGCCAAGGGATACTACTCGCCTCTGGCATACTATCTATCGAAAGTGGTCTTCGATATCGTCCCCTTGCGCCTAATCCCACCGATCATCATGGGCTGCATCGTCTACCCGATGACAGGTCTACTCCCAACCTGGCCCGAATTCCTCAAATTCATGCTCTTCCTCGTCCTCTTCAACCTCGCGGCCGCGATGATCATGCTTTTCATTGGCATTTGCGTGCGCAACCAGGGCGTCGCAAACTTGCTCGGTGTGCTGGTCATGCTGTTCAGCTTGCTGTTCGGCGGCTTCTTGCTGAACCACGAAACGATTCCCAAGCCCGTTTTGTGGCTGCAGACGGTATGTCCTCCCTTCTTATCCTAACCAATAAATTCTCTTTACTGATGTCCATAGCTCTCCATCTACCACTACGGTTTCGAAGGTCTCATCGTCAACGAAGTCCGCTACCTTTCCCTCGTCGACAAGCAGTACGGCCTCGACATCGAAGTCCCCGGCTCCGCTATCCTGTCGAGTTTCGGTTTCAATGTCTTGGCTCTGTGGAACGATGCTCTGGGTCTGGGCATTTTCTGCGGAGTTTTCTTGGTCCTTGGGTACATGGCGATACACTTTTTCCTGGTTGAGCAGAGGTGATGATGGGAACATGAGTAGATGTTGGAAGCATTAGGTGAAAGTGACTGTGTGTAGGGGTGTTATTGTATGGTACCATAGAGCGAATTGACGAGTGTACATTGATGTTCTTTGCCATTGTTCTTTTCTTAGTAGTTGATCTGGTTTGGTCCGAAAGAAGTACGACATCCGATTGCTTACTCCTTGATTCTCAGGCAACGAAGACGCAGGTCAGACAAGTAGAAGCGAGGACGTGGAATTGGAAAAGGAGGCCACAGTTCGTTCATCATGGAAGCCTTGTCTCATGCCGCGTACCTAATATACAGCAGCGCTTAATCAAGCATGTACACACATCGAGCAGAAGTGCCATTTGGTGACCCTTCAAGGCTGCTTTTCCGCGCTTGCTTCGCTTTTGTTTCTGGCCCTGAAGAATCCCCGCAATGCATTCCCGCCCGTTTCACTTTCACGTTCTGACGCCTAAAGCAGAGAAGTAGTGTTGGGTTCTGCGCCTTCTTACTCGACGTCGCCCTTGCTCTCGAAGTTCTCGCCCTCAACGAGATCGGGTATCTCGTCGTCGTCATCGTCCTTCTTGCCCTCCTCGCCTTCGCCGCCCTTCTGCAGGCTCTGGTAGCTCTCCGCAAGCTTTCGCAGAGAGGCTAATGAGTCTGGGCCGAGCTGGTTGAGGATGCCCGGGACCAGCTCCGTGAGCTCCTTGTCCTCGCCGTTGCCGTAGATCGCGAAGGTGTTGGCTGGGACCGCGGCGTGCACTGTTTGGATGTTTCTCAGCACTCTGGACCATACCTTCTCCCAATGTAACATTGCATCGGGGGAGTGTTACTCACCCTTGGGAGCAGAGAAGTGGATGACGTTGCCATCCGACTTGAACATGTTGACTTCCTCAATGGCCTGGATAGGCTGGACGTTCATCTTCTTCAGGGTGGTCTGCAGCTTCTTGTCGTCGGTGCCGGAGCTCTTGTGGACCTTCTTGACCTTTCTCCGGGGAGTTCCCTTGCCTCTGTAAAAATGCACGTGTCAGAATATGTTTTCCAAGCAAATTGTTTCAATTCTCGCTGTTTCGCTGGCTCTTCAAACGTGCGGCTTTGCGGCAAGTGGCTTTCGTGGCTCTCGGTTCGGAAATCTGGGAAATGTGAAAGGTGCTTACCCTGTGAAATGTCAGCATTTTCATCTTTCGGTGTGCGCGTATTGCGAATCCGGCGTGCAGGCGGCGAGGGGCGGGACATACCAATGCGCACAGCATTTTGCATGCGGGCCAGCTTCTCGTGATCCATGATGGCAGATAATGGGGGTGTTCGAGGGAGTGGTGGTGTGCGGACTGTAGATGGATTGGTTAGAGCTGCCTCGGTGCTGAATTCGAGGTTCACTGCGGCAGCACTTTCATCGACAGATGGATTCGGGCGAGAGGTTGTCGTCGTGACAGGCAAGAAGTGCGGATGTGGGCTGTGAGCACGGACCGCAAATTGCTTGGCGCCGTGCAGCTTCACATTTGGACGTCGAGTCGACGTGATACCAAAACATGTTTCCAGAACATCGCCATTGAGAAACAAACATTACGCTAATCTAGAATACTGAGAACAAGATACTGTCGATTTTGTACCAGCAGTCAAGGTCTTCGGTCATGTCATCTTCTTCAGCTGCTCCTCACATTGCCCTTCAGTCCAATCCCATAGCTCCTTCGCGCAACGCTCCTGGGGAATCCAGAAGGCGCCACCACTCTTCATTCCGACCGGCTTCCAGTAGTGACTGGACTTGACCTCCTCCTTGTTGGCAGTCGCAGCCCACAGCTGATTCTTGGCTCCACCAGGAACGTCGAGGGCGATCAGCTTGATCAGCGGGATGGCCACCGTCATCAGAGGATTTGTCTGCTTCTGCGAGTTGTACAAGTCGGTCAAGATGACTCCAGGATGCAGTGCAGTCGAAGTGATGGATGGATATCGTCTCTGGAGTTCCCGCGCGTGCAAGATGTTTGCCAGCTTGGCTTGGCCATACCGAATAAAGGTGTGGTACTTCTCCAAGGCGTCCTGGTCGTAGACGATGCCACCTGGTGCTCCCATGTGGCCTTCAGAGCTAACGTTGATGATGCGAACGTCGGAATTGGGTTTCTCGGCTGTCTTCAGAAGGGTCGGGAGCAACAGCTTCGTGAGGAGAGCATGGCCGACGTGGTTGGTTCCGAATTGTATCTCGTAACCTTCTTTGGTCTTGGAATATCTTCAAAAGAATGAGCATGTTGTCTCAAGCCGATTAGCCTTGAAGTCGACTTACGGAACTGCCATGATACCGGCATTGTTGATCAGAATGTCCAGTCTATCAGAGCGCGACTTGAACTCGTCCGCGGCTTTCTTGACCGACGGCAACGACGCCAAGTCCATCTCGATGAACGAGACCTTGCCATTGGGCACGCTCTTCTTGATATCTGCAATGGCTGCCTCGGCCTTGGATGGCGTTCGAGCTGCCAGAAAGATCTCCTTGGGATTGTGTTTCGCAAGCTGGAGAACAGTCTCTTTCCCGAGCCCAGTGTTGCCTATGTTTGAGTCAGGTCGAAGAATCCAACCAGAAATCTTGTTGTGACCAATTCAAACTTACCTCCCGTGACTAGTATAACTTTCCCATCCAGACTCGGGATGTCCTGGGCTGGGTTGAATGATTTACCAAAAAGCCATTCGAACATGGTGGCGGTTTGCGTAGTTGCTCTGCTTTGCTGGGGTTGTCCGGATGTCGATTGCTGCCTTCTGCTGTTCTGCTCTGCCAAAGTCAATCAATGTCGTCGAAATCGTGGTATATAAAGACAATGTGTTACACAGCAGGGATGGTATTCATGGATGTCAGTGGCGCGCATGCTCCTGTCGAAGATGCAGTCTTCGGCCGTAAAGTTTGCCTAAGGCTCGGAACCTGAATTTCATTCACCCGACTCTAAGTAACAACCGCTTCGTTGTGCTAAGGGCCGTAGGACGTCGAATTGCGCCTGCTCCGCTGACGAGCCGCACACCTCATGCTGTCGAGGAGGAAGAAGTAGTCTATGTTGTACGAATCGGGCATTTCTTAGAATCTCATGGCATCGACGAAGTTGATTGAGAAATCGGTAAGTTTTGATTGACCCTTGAACGGCCCGCCGGTGCAGTTATGCAAGGTCCGACATGACAACAAAGTTCCTGGTGCTGATCTCGCCCGGTCATTGCTTCCACGATTTCCATTCAGGAGATCTGCCACAACAGTAACCACCGACGACCACCACTGCAGACGCGACAGCGGAAGCACCGGCATTCGGAAAAGAACAAAGACAAAGAATCACAAAGACGCGACCAGATCGGGAGGCTGGCGGACAACGTCAGTCGTGACGCGAAAGTTTACGCCAGGCAGCGAATCTAACTGCTATTGAGGTGTTCACCTGCAACCCGCGTCTCTCCTCCTCCACGAGCACTGCATTGTTGTCCCGCCGGCTGTATCGAGTAGAATACGAACTAGATTTTCCTCCGGCGGGCGGCAACATCTCGACGCGATGGAGACCTCACCACCCTTAACGCCAATCCGATCACACATGTCCCCGATTGATACCTCATCCCCGAGTCCGACACATTCCTTCCACGACCACCTCAGGCGGCGCGCGAGCAGTTTTTCCTCGAATCATGACCGAAGCCCTGTCACACCTGCCAGTCGACATCGATTCTCCAACGCTTCACAATTGTCTGGCGATTTCGGCACACCGGTGGATGAAGGAGGCGGCGGCCTGGGCAACCTGGCAGATGAGCTCGACCAATTAGACGATGATGGATTCGAGGAGGGCGAGACAGAGGACACTGCGCATACACACGAGAATTCAGAGAAGGATGAGGCAACAAGAGATTCCGGAATCGATGTGTCCTACCGAGACTCCAAGAACAAATCCCCGAGTCAAATACGTAACTTCTCGAAGCCGTTCGCTGGCAAGGGAGAAGAGCCTCCCGATGAGGAAGATGAGATTCAGGCAGAGGATCGCTTCCCACGAGAACTCGAGAACCTCATGAGCACAGTTGCGCGCATGACAAGCTACACATCTACGAGCGAGGACCCTCTCATCCCAAGAACGATAGGAGCCATGCAAGATCTGGGCAATCAATCTAGTCTGGAAGCAGCAGCGCAACGTCTTACTACGTCGACGAACAGTATGACGGCCTACTTGACAACTCAAACTAAAAGCATGCAGGCCTTGGCTCAAAGTCTATATCCTCTTTACACGTTTTCTGCTCCCCTGGACCCTGCCGCTGTGGAGGAAGCGCTTCCCTTAACCGAATCACTATCTTCAGAGATTCCACAGCCGGACGTCGAAGCCACAAAAATGATGCACAGGCTCAGCGAGGAGACGCAGGAGACCATCGAAAAACTCTCTCAGCTGGCGGATACTCTGCAGATCGGGAAACAAATCACAACCAGTGCTGCTCGCCACCTCCGCAACACTCAAGACATGGTCGTCGATCTGCGGACAGAGCAGGAGCAGGCAGATCTCGCGCGACACGAGCTCGCCAAGGACAGCGAATGGGAAGAAAAGGTGAAGAATCGCTGGTGCGCCGCGCAATGCAAGGATATCATCTCAGGATTTGAGGACCAGTGCACTGCTTTGCGAGGGAGTCTGGAGGAAGCCATCAATGCTGGCGCGTAACGAAAGATTATTCAAGATACCCCATCTCGTATGTTGCTTTTAGAATTGCTGAATTTTGGCTGTGTGGACTGGAGACGGAAATGTATGGGTAGATTGAGAGGCTTGGGCTGCGCCAGGAGATTGCTTGCTGGCTAGATGATTAACTGGTGGTAATGGACGGAGAGACGAGAATTGTCATACATCCCTAGAGCTGCCTCTGTCAGCTGCGACTAGAGAGGTTAATAGACTGCAATGTCTAAATGATAACTATCGATTGCTCGAAATGGTCCAGACCAACATGAGTTTGCCGTCGCTGCACTTGTGGCCACAAGGCCGCAGAATGGGTCGGGCAGATTGGTGGTACAAGCAATGACGGCCACGCTCTCGTACGAACTGTTTCGGGGCGCTCTGCATGCTGCTCTCGCGGTTCTCGGAAGGCCGCAGCAAAGACAGAAACACAGGAGAGCGAAAGGTGATCTCACGAGAGTTGCCGGCACCTGTTGGACCCCTGCTCGAGATGGATTAGGCGGGTTCGGCGTTCTGATTGGCAGAGTCTATCCAGCTGAGCGCTTAAGAAGCAGTGTCTACTCGCTCTTGCTGCGTGACAACCCCAGCGAGCGGCATCGCGCTGCTGTGCTGTGCCGTCTGCGAGATGGTGGTACCCGGATGCTAAGTACTCTATCCTCTCCTTCCAGTATCTCCTTCTGTAACCTCTCTTCTGTTGCACCTGTGAAAGATCGGGATCCGATGTGAGACGACTTCAGGCGCCCCGCTCGAGGACGACGACAACCACGATACAGCTGAAGCGCAGCAAGCGACATCCCTCTCACGATATCCAGTTCGAGAAGAAGAAGATAAGCAAAAGAGCAGGCATTCAGATATACCACAGTCGCAACCATGGGCATCTGGTTTGCGCATCGCTGGCGCATTCCCAAAGTCTTCATCGCCCTCTTGATCATCGAGTTCCCGTTGACCGTGGCCTGTCTGACGCTCATGGGCATTGCGCATCCGAACACCTATCGGACAAAGCTATGGCAGAATGGATACGACAAGGGTTTCAACAGCGCGCCGAATTCGATTCTATACGCATATGCGAACTGGCAGGAGCCGAAAACGCCGGTTGTTTGGAGCCATTAGTAGGTCTCCACATGATTCCCTCTTGTGAAGATGAGACGGCATGCTGACGGATGCTTCTTCTCTGCGATTGTAGCATGACCGAGTTCAACGTTGTTATATCGGTGCTGAGCATGTTCATCTTGCTGGCCAAGAGTGCGATGTATGTGATGCACATCTTCCTGCCGGCGATCAGTGTCTTCGCCCATGCTCTGCTGGTCGCGCTGTACTCTGTCAGCATCTACAACCAGTCTGCGCCAGATTTGACGGACAAGGAGCATCCAGCGCATGGCATGCCGTGGTACTTGAGTAAAGGATGTAGTTACGCGGAGCCGGGAAATAATGGGTTCTGTTTACAAGCGCGAGCGAGTTTCGCTGTGGTGGTCGTCATGGAGTGAGTGAAGACTATCTGCTCGGTGGCCTGGTATAATTGCTGACATGCTTCCCAGCGCCCTCTTCGTCGCTTACCTGGCCTACTCGATCTGGAACCTGAAGCTTTCGCCAGAAGAGAAAGCCGAACGAGAAGCCGAAGCGCAGTCTGACCTCGAGATGAAGAAGATCTCAATGTACGGCACGGATGAGGATATGTCACAGGATGACAGAAGGGAGATGAATCGCCAAATGTTTGTGAATTTACCGAAGACGCCAAATACCCCAGGCTTCGGGGGTGGACTGAATCCCATGACACCGCGGACGACCGCGTTCACGCAACTGAACGGAGGCAAGGCGCCTACAGTCAATACCAGAAGTGTCGGGCCCAGCAGTAGACTGCCATTCAGAGACTATGATGGGACACCAGATGGAAGGTGATTTTACGGCCTGTTTTGACGACTTGGTGGATGTGATGAACTTTGGATACCCGCCTGATGGAGAAGCGTAGATCGTGTGTCTATCTATTGTATGAACATTAATATTGGAACACGTGAAACATCTCCTATCTTCTTCATATCGTCTTGGACAAACGACAGTTGATGTAGTACCCCTGTCTGTCAGGTGAAAGTGGGCTGCTTGGCTTGGCTAGCGTCGCCCCCGCGCTGCATTTGGAGACACGAGACACTTTGTTCAAAGATTCATACCCAACTTCAAAGAACCGCAACTTTGCCGTGACATTCTCTCCACAACGCACGCCTGCACCTGACCACTCGATCTTCTATCATCGATCGCCCAACGAACAAGCCTCGACCCTTCTCCAACCTCATCGCTTGACTCACCGCCTAACACATCACATCGTCCGCAATTTCGAGAAACCGGAGCCATGCGGCAATAAACCTTTCCCGCCGTTTGCAGCGTGCTGAGCGCGCTGCCATGTCCTTCGAAACTACAGAACACATCACGACCATCGAGACTGAAAGATCAGAACGGTGACGAAAGAAATGGATTCGCAGGTCGAAAGTGCAATCGACCTTGCGTTCAATCCGCAAACGGACAACAATCTCAAGGCTCAGGCGTATGAATTCCTCACTCAACTTCGAGAAGCTTCAGATGCATGGCAGGTCTGTCTCAGCCTGTTCACACGCAATCCAGGCCCGTCAGAGGTGGTAAGAGTCGTTTGTTTGGAGATTGTGAACAACACAGTTCAGACCCAACGGTTAGACCAGGCCTCTTTGAACGATGTGAGATACAGATTGATGGAGTACGTGCGGCGGCACTACGGACCTGGTGCAACGGACGTGGATACGCCTAGCATTCAGAACAAGCTCACGCAGACGTTGACGTACCTCTTCACTTCGCTCTATGCCTCGGATTGGACGGATTTCTTCGACGAGTTCCGGGGCCTTGGCGGAGCTGAGATTGGAGCCAACGCCGCGGGCACAGCGATGTTCTTGCGGATTTTAGGCTCTATACATGACGAGATTGCGGATCAGATGATTCCTCGTACACCTGAAGAGCAGAGGAGAAGCAACGAGTTGAAGGATTTGGTGAGGGCAAGAGCCGTCAACAATATCGCGGCGACATGGCAGGAGATTCTGTCGAAATGGAGGCAATTGGACCTTGTGCTGGTGGAGATGTGCCTCAGGACGATTGCCAAATGGGTCAGCTGGATCGACATCTGGTTGGTGATCAATGAGAGGATTCAAAGTGCTCTTTTGGAGATTGCCGGTCAGCAGGGATCATTCTCTTCTGACAGCAAAGAAGCCAAGGCTCGTGATGCTGCCATTGATACCTTCACGGAGACCGTGGGAAAGAAGATGCAACCGAACGACAAGGTAGAGCTGATCAACTACCTCAACCTGGGAGCTATCGTCGGACAGCTCGTAGCGAGTCCAGCCCTTTCGGAACTCCGCAGCACGCCAAACTACGATACAGATCTTGCAGAGACTGTTGCGAAGCTGGTGAACAATGTCATTTTCGACGTCGTGAAAGTCCTGGATTCGGAAAGCTTGGATGAGCAGACAAGAGCAAAAGCCGATCAGCAACTTCAAACATTCATCCCATACCTCTTGCGGTTCTTCTCAGACGAGTATGACGAGATCTGCTCTGCGGTCATCCCTTCTCTCACAGATCTTCTCACCTTGTTCCGGAGAATGGTACAGAAGTCGAGGACCACTGTGCCAGAACAGTACCACGGCATGCTCCAGCCAATTCTAGACGCCATCATCGTTAAGATGAAGTACGACGAGACTGCTACGTGGGGTGATGAGGACGATCAGACCGATGAAGCTGAGTTCGACGAGCTTCGCAAGCGGTTGCATGTGCTACAACAAACCGTGTCTGTCGTAGATGAGCGACTCTACATGGACACTCTCAGCAGAGTTGTTGCCAACACTTTGTCAAGACTCAATTCCACGGACGATAAGCCGAATTGGAGAGATCTCGACCTGGCACTGCTGGAGATGCACCACTTCGGCGAACTGGCCATCAAAAACGGAGGCTTGTACACTAAGAGCAAACCAAGCACCGAGGCCTCGTCACGACTCGTGGAAATGATGTCGACCATGGTCGCTTCAGAGCTGGCGTCTTATCCTCACCCTGCCGTTCAGCTTCAGTACATGGAGATTTGCGTGCGCTACGTTCAATTCTTCGAGCAGAACTCAGCTGCCATCCCAAATGTTCTAGAGAATTTTGTCAGGCACGTGCACAGTGATCACAAGAAGGTGAGATATCGGTCGTGGTATCTCTTCCAGCGCTTTGCCAGACACCTGCGCACACAGTTGGGCGAGTTCGCGGAAACGGTTGTCGGTGCCATCCAGGATCTTTTGACCATCAAAGCGGAGCTGCCGACCGACAGGGACGACGACGACGCTTCTTCCGAGGACAACAATCAGTCAGCCGACGCGACCTTCTTGAGCCAACAATACCTGTTTGAAGCGATTGGATTGGTGTCTTCGACGAACCATGTAGCCATACCTACCAAGGTCGCAATTGCTAAGACAGTCATCGCTCCATTAGCCACGGATTTGAGCAATCATCTTCCTGCTGCAGGAAACGGCGACGAGCGCTCAGTCCTGCAGGCCCATCACATCATCACAGCAATTGGCTCGCTCGCCAATGGGTTCTCGGACTGGACGCCTGGTGTTTCTTCTGGTGGCCCGCCTCCAGTCGAGGTGTCTCAAGAGTTCGTAAGTGCGAGTGATAGTGTCCTCGTTGCACTGGAGAACTTGAAGCAGCATTCGGAATTGCGTGCAGCGGCTCGACATGCCTTTAGCAGATTGCTGGGCGTCCTTGGATCCCAAGTCCTACCGCAGCTGCCTCGATGGATTGAGGGACTTCTGTCTTCGGCGTCTTCAAATGACGAGATGGCGATGTTCCTTCGCACACTTGGTCAGGTTGTCTATGGCTTCAAGGCGGAGATCTATGATATCTTGGATCAGCTGCTCTCACCGCTCTTCCAAAGAGTCTTTACTGGTCTCTCGCAGGAGATTACTGGTACAGACGACGAGATCCAGCTTCGAGAATTGAAGCGCGAGTACCTCAACTTCGTCTTGGTCATCTTGAACAATGACTTGGGCTCGGTCTTGGTCAGTCCTAGCAACCAAGGCATCTTCGACACCTTCATCACCTCCATCACCCAATTCTCGTGCGATCCCGCCGATCCACAATCCGCTCGCCTGGCCTTCTCTTGTTTGACCAAGATGACCAGTATCTGGGGCGGACCGGATCTTGCAAACTTCGCGGCGGCAGATGTGGTCGCCCAGCCAAGCCTACCCGGATTCGACTCCTTCATACTGTCCCAATTTGCACCACTTCCATGGACGTTAATATCCACGAATCGCTTCAACTCGGGCGACGCCCAAATGAGAAGTGTGCTGCAAGAAGCGGCAAGTCTGCAGTGGACAATCCTCCGCAAGAATGGTGTTGCGTATCAAAGCCAGCTGCAGAACGAGCTCCGCACTCTTGGTGCAGGCGACGATGGCATTCAGTCTTTCTTGGGCAGCATCAGCGGCGATCTGACGAGTTTCCGGAAGGCCTTCGTGACTTTTGTCTCCAAGAAGTAGGCAAAGGATTCGCTATTGAAGAAGCAGCGAGCGTAGCGATTACAACAATCCAGCATCACAACACAAAAACGGAGTCTTGAGGCGATCTACTTGCGAACTAGCGTGTTCGCGTGCTGAATGGAGATACCCTTAGCATCTTTCGTATTTTCGTAGAGCGTGACGGAATTGAATTGATGCCTTGATGACCATGAAGCAGTCGTGTTTTTGCAGTCACCGCAGTATTCACACATTACTCTAATATGTTCTCTCCTCTTGGCGAGACATGCATCACTGTGCTGCGACATCGCGTGATAGGCCCATAACAGCTATGGCTGGCATGGTGGATCCCAATTGGTCCGTGCACAAACCTCACCTTCCGTTTCCATCTGTCTATCAATCATTCACTTTTCACAACAATCTCTCCATCACTTGAGACTTCCAGAACGCTGGCTCAACGATGGAAAAAGACGGGCTTCCACCTTACACGCTGAATGATTATCATCATGGTCGTCATTATCGCCGACGCAGACAATGTCGTCGTATCTCTCGAACACTGGCCCTTGCGGGAGTGGTGTTCATGTTCTATTGCTACTGGCAAGCTTTGAATGATCCTGCTGGAAAGAATAAGAGTACAACCCTTTTGTCTGTCGAGAGATTGAGAGAAGACTACGCTACATGTGCCCAGCTCCGGCAGCAACCTCAGGATCCAAGCGGCCATCGCAACAGCAGTGCACGATACGTAGAAGGCCAGAAAGCTACTCTTATTCGCAACGCCACCGTCTGGACTGGAGAACCTTCTAGCAATGTGTCTCCAGAAGAGGCTCACGCCGGGAAAGGATACTCCTGGATCCAGGCCGACGTCCTCCTGCAGTATGGCCTCATCCAGCGTGTGGAAGCAAGCATCCCAACGCACGACCTGCCCTCCTCGTACAATGTTTTCAACGCCCAAGGCAGACAGCTCACGTCCGGAATCATCGACATGCACAGCCACACCGGCGTCGACAGCCTTCCCGAACTGCGTGGCAACTCGGACACCAACGAGCTGAGCAGCGACACAACGCCTTACGTCCGCTCGCGCGACGGCCTGAACCCCTTAGACCATCAACTGCAAGTCATCAAGTCGGGTGGCGTTACAAGCTCTCTGATCTTGCCTGGCAGCGGCAACAACATCGGCGGCGAGGCATACGTGATCAAGCACGCCGTAGGCCCCGCCAACGGCCGTCCAGAGCTGAGCATCGAAAGTCTGCTCGCGGATCCGGAGCACACATGGCGCTACATGAAAATGGCATGCGGTGAGAATGCGAAGCGTGTGTACGGGAGAGCTGGAAGGGATTTTGGCCCCTATTCTCGTCTCGGCGAGGCGTGGTACTTTCGGCACGCATTCGAGCAGGCCACGAAGCTCAAGAACGCGCAGGACGATTGGTGCGAAGCCGCTAACCGCGTCGGCGCCGAGAGCTTAGATTCGTATCTACCCCGAGACCTTGAATGGGAGTCCTTGACTGCGGTCCTCAGAGGCCAGGTGATGGTGAATACGCATTGCTACACGATACCGGACCTGGAGAGTTTCATCGGGTACACGAATGAGTTCAAGTTCCCTGTGCGGGCGTTCCATCATGCCCATAGCACGTATCTCATTCCAGAGGTTCTGAAGAGAGCATATGGAGGTAGACCACCTGCAGCGGCTCTCTTTGCGGACAACATGTACTACAAGGTCAGTCGTGGGGAAGAGGGACTCCTAATCGACGACCTAATGTTCAGCTCACTCACTTCAAGTTCAGACAGAAAGCTACGTCGCCTCCGAGAAAGCAGGCAAGATCCTCTACGATAACGGGATCACTCCAGGTAAGAGCTCCTTCTTCCTTCATTCCGCCTCCCTTCGGTGACCGACGCAGTGGCTGACTCGCACACGCGCTTCTGCAGTCTACGTCTCTGACAATCCCGTCCTGAACGCGCAACACGTCGTCTTCGAAGCAGCAAAAGCCTACAAAAACGGCCTCCCCTACCATGCCGCCCTCGCAGGCGTAACATCCGCAAGCGCTGAGCTGCTCGGTCTGGGCCAGAGAATAGGTAAAGTCAAAGCAGGTTTCGATGCCGACGTTGTAAGTTCCGTCTTCGTGCGATTTCCCTCCTCAGCGAAAGTCTCTGATCAGCGATTCCTGAATCCTCATCGTCCTTGTTGGGTTTGATTATTTTTGGCTGACCGCTCGTGTGTGCCACGCATTACAGGTCGTGTGGGACTCGGATCCCTTGAGCGTTGGCGCGACGCCACTGCAACAATGGATTGACGGCGTGCAGCAGTTCGACAATCCTACAAACCTTAGCAAGCCGCTCACACCACCGCTGCTGTCTACGATCAGCGACAGGAACAACGAGATTAGCGAGACCACGACGGGAAAGCAGGATCTCCACAACGAAGAGCCCACAGAGCTCTCAGCATCGGAGACCCTAGTCCTCAAGGGCATCGCTCAGATCCTCCTGCCAGGCCACGAGCAGACACTGCCCTCCTCTGAAACCAACAAGGACCACGTCGTCGTAATCGAGAATGCCACAATCATCTGCATCGGACCTTGCACATCCCACCTCACCTCCAACACCAACCTCACAACCCTCAGCCTAAGCCAAGGCCACCTGACCCCAACCCTAACATCCTTCGGCTCCCTCCTCGGCCTGGAAGAAATCGCCGGCGAACCAGCAACCTCCGACGGATCCAACAGCCACTCATCCTTCAGCGCCGCCATCGACGGCCTCTCATTCGACGGCAAGAACCTGCACGCAGCGTTCGCACACGGCGTCACGAGAGCCATCTCAGCTCCCAAGTTCGGAGGCGCAGATCACAAAGGTATCGGAGTTGCGTTCCGCACGGGAGCGAAGCATGCGCTGGAAAAAGGCGCCGTGATCGAGGAGGCTGTGGGCTTGCATTACACGCTTTCGAAGCAAGAGGGGACGCCGAGTCTGTCGAGCGCTGTGGACGAGTTGAGAGGGAAACTCTTCAAGGCGCTTCGCAGCCGTAGTGCTAAGCAGCAGAAAGAAGTCAGCAACGACGACGATGCGCATGATGACGAGCAAACGCTTGAAGCCCGCTCGTGGGCCAAAGTCGTTCAAGGCGAGATGCCCTTGATAGTAGGCGTGCACTCCGCCGATCTTATCGCCTCGCTCGTGAGGCTGAAGAGCGAAGTCGATCGCGCCATGCTCAAGCGCGCGCAGAGCAGCACGGAAGCAAGGGCAGAAGGACAAGCAAAGTCGCTCCGACTCATCATCCTCGGCGGCGCTGGAGCCCACCTCCTCGCTCCGGAGCTCGCAGCCGCCAACATCGGCGTGATCCTCTCTCCACTCTTCTCCTACGCCGCAACCTGGGACCAGCGGCGTGCTCTGACAGGCGCTCCCCTGACCAACGGCACAGCCGTCGATGCCCTCTACTCTGCAGGCGTCAAAGTAGCCATCGGAGTCGACGAGGACTGGGAAGCTAGAGATTTGTTCTTGCAAGCAGGAATCGTGCGGACGAACAGTATGGGTAAGATCAATGATACAGAGGCGCTGGGGATGGTCTCGAGTAAGATATGGGAAATGGTGGGGTTGGAGGGCCACGAAGAAGGGAGTCTGAACGAGTTTGTGGTTCATGAAGGAGATCCCTTGGGCATTGAGAGTCGGGTGAGGGTTGTGGTAGATGGAAGGGGAGGGGTCAAGGTGTGGTCGTAGTCGTAGCCGCATGTGGATGGAAAGAAGACTGCTTTGTTGGAATGCTGTGTCGAAGCGATTGACCGAAGACAGACCAGTAGTAGTGAGGTCTGATGCTGGAGAAGACTGAACATTAGCAGAACGGGTCGACGCGTTGTCGGGCAGATGTGAGCGCCATCGTGAGCTGAGCAACTCCTTCCTCATGTCGGAAACGAGCAGCATGCGGCATCCACCAGCCGTTCACCGCTCCGTTTCTTAGTCGTTACGGCCGTTCGGTCCCGTCTCCCCTCCTACGAGTGGCTGCTGGCCAGAACAGAGAGAGTCGCGACAACTGGACATCTCCACGCATCATCGCTTCCCGAAACGCACTGCATCAATCGTCAATTCCAAGGAAGCGCGTGGAGCATACATAGCTGGTTGCCCTACAACCCGCGTGCAGAAAGTGTGGATGGTTGAAGGACCCCGAGACTTCCCACCAACTTCTGTGCCGCAGCCCTGTGACAACGTGGCGTAAATCCTCACTCCTTTTCTCCGCACCCCGTCGTGGCTTGATTATTGCAATAATGAGATGAGCCAAGTCCCAAGTCGGTCTCAACAGCGGAGTCGCACAAGAGTCAAGACAAAAGCAGAGTCGGCAAAGTACCCTGTCACTGTACTCTTGGTAATCGTGCTAATACCTCCCCAATTGGGAGCATTTTCGCCAGTAAAATCATTGTCCAGACACAATAAGGCAATAGGGCCGTCCGGCGAGCTCGTCGCATGCAGATCAGAGGAGTGGAGGTGGAACCTGGCCAGGTGTGGGTTGTGGATATTGGATGCGCGAGAAGCAATCTACAATGCATCGGACAGCGCGCCAAAAACAATCCCCATGTCGCTCGCATCAACAACGGCATGTCTGGACGTGCATCAATCCATTGTTTGGATGTGATTCGGATGCGAGTCGGAGTTTTGTTTCTCTCCTGGCGATTGCTGCTGCTTCGCTCTTCCTTCTCGATGCGACATGCAGCAAGTTTAATCTATCCTGTGCCGCGCGGGAATAGAACAAGGCACATGGGTGGTCACACTGATTTTCGAGAGATTGCAGATCATACACGTGTTGTGCAGTGCGACCAGACAAGGTCGCCATGTGACTTTGTAGACGCTGTGCTCGTCACAAAAGATGTTGGAACGTCGAAGGCTGTGGTATCCTTTGGGAGAGCAATGCCGTGTCACCATCCTGTGCCACGAGGTACCTCCTACGGTCCACGGCGCTGGGAAACTGTGTGCGGAACCGCAGTCTGTTGTCCGAGACAGTCTGCCCCTCCGACCGTGTGATGAGACACTGCAAAGCGAACGAAAAAAAGTCTCACTCCGGCACGTCTCCTCTCGTCGCTGTGCCACATGTAGGGCTACAGTGCGAATTGATGTATGAGGCAGAACATTGCGAGACATTTGCCAGCGCTTAGACACACAGATCTCGATGGCAAAACATCGTCGCGAATCGATTGACGGTGCAGGAGGTCATTCGGCTGACAGTCAGCTACTCCATCACTGGTAACGGGTTCCGAGTGGAGGAGATCGCGATGAGACCCATCCTGTCAGCGCGCGCGACTTTGGGTCTCGCGAATATTGTGCGCTGGCAACTGGCGAGTTTTGATGTCCCTTGTCTAGCATACTGAACACCCTTGCACCGGATAAATGCAGAGATATCGGGGTGTTTCTTCGGAAAGCTCGACAAAGCCGATGACGTGGAAGTCGCCGCCGTAGCATTAATTTCGGTGGCATATTGGCACGCACGCACGGGTTGGTCGTCACCCTGATTTTGAGTTGATCCTATCCAATTCTTGTGGAGTAGAGACAGACCCATCCTTCGCTGCGACGGCAGCAGCATTGAGAAGACGGTAAATGCCGTTGCTGTATGTTGCGGTGAAGTTCAGTCCAGCATTGGGTAAGTTCAGCTAGACGATCATGATATGTGCGCCGTTGATACGAATTCTTCCAGAAAACGCGTCCAGCGACACTCTTTCCCGGAAGTGGTTTGGGACGAGTTGCGTCGACAGCTGCAGTTCAAAGAAGGATCGGAGGGTGTCTCAACTCAACGTATGAGCTAGAACTGCCGAGTCGATCCGCTAGTCCCAAAGTGGAGGGTCTGTATAGGCGACGCGCAGATCTTTCGTTTCACTGTGAACCTTGAGGGTCGCATGGAAGCCACGAGCTCCTTATTGGCGGTACGCGCGAAGGAATGCAGCGGTTTTGCTGGTGAGCCTGCCGTGCATCCCGTTTTTGTGCCACGCCAAGGCAGTGACTGCGAGGGAGAGTTTGGTGCGGCGCAGCGATGGATCGCACGCAGCAGGATGCGCGAGGCAAGACAGTCTGAGAGGCCCAGCAGTCGCGGTGGCCGTGGAGGAACAAGCCGTCACGTACGAGGCGATGATGAGTCCCGGATGGTTCGTCCACGATTTCGCACGAATCATGATAGACGCCAGGCAAGGGCGATCTTCGCGGCTCTCTGCCGCTGGCAGCACGCCCACAGACGGTTCCGAGGCGGGTCGTGGCTCGCTCTGCGAGAACCCATGCATGGTCGAAGACGGGATGGGTGGAGTACCGTGCGCCAAGCGATGTCGCTCGCGGATATCTTGCATAAAAGAGTACTCTTCCCGACCACGCGAACCTGGTGACGCCGGAGCGTCAGACTAGCAGGACATATCCCTGCTAGCAGATGCTACGGGGATGGCAGTGGCCCAGCTTCCATCACCCGCAGCAGCAGCTCCTCCCCAGCAGCATCTCGCACCGGACGCGTCTGACTGATGACGCTGGAGAAAGGGTGTGTGTTGAATCGGGCGGTCGACGTCGACCTCGGTGTCTGGCAGAGCAGCACTCAGAGCAGCCGCAATGGTAGCAGCCAGGAGTTGGGAGTAAGTGGGTGGTGAGTGGTAGCGCTGTGCTTGGAGCTTGTCTTGCAGCGTGCTGTGCCACGAGCGCGCTGTTTCATCCGGCCTGACGTCGCCGAGCTCGCATTGCTCTAGCCTCGCGCAATGTTCGGACGGCAGGGCGGCGAACAAGCAACTGCCATCGCCATTGCCAATGCTGTTAATTGCTATTGCTTTTGCCATACAGCGAACGGCTGATGATGGTGTGGTGATGACAGTTGGCTGCAGCTGGATCTTCCTGCAGTGACATACCGCGCGCGAGTGAGTCGCCGACGGCATGCAGCAGCAGTTGGCAGAGCAGGAGTTTGAGGGAGGGTGGTGTGCGATGGTGCGGGCGGCCCGGCGTCATGGTTGGAAGTGTAAAGCAGAAAGTGTATCCTCCAGCGGAGCGCGTGGATCGTGATTGCCCTTCCCTTGAAAGTTTGATGCAGGTGACGGGCCCCGTCAGCGATCTCCACCTTGCATCCATGTCGGCCACGCTGCCTCTCGGGCGATCTTCATGCTGCAGGAGCCAACGTCTCCAGCTCGGTTACGCCGTAGTACAGGCCACGACAATCCGTTGTTCCCAGCGCCGCCCACCGACATCACCTCCTTCTCACCGCACCGGCTCATGTTGGACGCTGTGCAGTCCGTTTCCGCTTCTGACTCTGGCATGTGTGAGAGGGAGAAACCCGTCGCGCAGATTCCGCGCTCCGGGCGGCGGCTACAGCATGATGGTTCTGCTCCGGTTGCGACATGGCCAACGACGTCGCGCCTCCTCGCAGCCGGCACGGCACTGCACAACGGTCCAACTCGTAAATCCCTGAGGCTGCTCTCCACCGTCAGTCATGGCGCCGCTGGCGAAATGACACGCCGCAGTGCGAACGCCGCGAGATCTCTGGCGGGCCGCGTGCGGTTTTTAGCGCACCAACAGGGCGCATATGCAGCTAGTCCATTGTTAGCAAAGACGTCTCCTCGCCTCGTACCAGCGCCCAGGGCCCGCAGCCGATCATTGGGACACGCCGAGAGCAGCAGCAAGAGGTAAACGTCACGCCTGTGGCCAATTGAACCGCTGCAGACGCTGCGCAGGATGGAATGATGTGCGGCGGCGCATGGGAGGCGGCCTGTCACGAACTGGTATACGAAGTGTTTCTGTAGAGCTGATCATGGAGTGCTGAAAGGTAAATGTCGGCATGGAACGGGATTTGCAGGCTGGCGATCGCAGTGGTTTTACGGAAGCAACTAAGAACTCAGTCGTGACGGACGCAAGTTAATTCTGGCAGAATGATGTGGACTTCTGGTGACAGGGCGCGAGTGCAGTGCGTGTCGACGAGACCCTGCCTTGGGCGACGCTAGCAGACGTGACAGCGACGCACGAATCGAAACTTCCCTACCCTCCACTGCAGACCAGACCAGGGAATCGGCGGCAGTGACCGTCGACGGTGTGTGGTCTGTGGACTGTGGCCTGTGGTCTTTTGGGTCTGGGATGGGGATGCCTCACCGGCTTTGTCTCTCGCTCCGTCTCTGCGAACCCACCGCCGTCGACTGTGTGTGGTGCCAATGCTACTGCGGGCTCTCTGACGTTGCAGATTGATCAATATCGCACCTCGCTGCAATCATCCGCCATTCACCAACCCCCTTCATCCCAAATTCATCTGGCGCACATCATCACTCGACAAACAACAGCGAGCGCCGGCGCTGCATCCTGATCGAAACCTCGCGCACGCTTCGGCGGGATCCTTGATTCCTTGGTTCATCAGTGCAGCTTCGATCGCCTGCCAAACTCGGCAAGTCCAGTGTTGTGCATTTTTCAGCAGCGTCCACCTCAATCTCAGATTCATCGGCCCTCTCTGCCGAGGCGACAGCCGTTGGCAGCACCGCTACATCGTCGTTCACGACTTTCGAGGAAGTCATTGCAACAGCACGAGCCTCGTCGTGTGCTCTTTCCTTCTCGTCTTCAGAAGTTGTGGGCTGGCCGTCGATCGTCATTGCCTCGTCTGCGACGGACGCGGCAGCCAGCGGGCAGGTGCAGTCGCGGGACCCCAAGACTGCTGGCACCGAAGGAAGACAAGACCCAAGCCGAGAGAAGGTGAGGGCCGGAGGCGATAGATTAACCGCCAGGATCGACCCGCAAGTCAGCATCTTAGCCTAGCACAAGGCACCACTTCACACGCCTTCGCTCCCGCGCGGCCGTTGCTAGCTCGCGTGGTCCCTCGAGGCTGGCACGGACTCGCCCACGCCCATCGCACGCCCACCACAGCTGCCAGACCAGGGCCACGACTGCCGCCGCTCACGGGTGACGGGACAGGTCTGGAGCTGTGGAGCAGGCAGGAGCAGCGGCAGACGCAGCAGGAGCATCAGCAGCAACGGCAAGAGCAGCAGCGTTGTTCCTGCCCTCCCCAGGCAGTCTCACCCTTGTTGCTGAAGGTGCATCGCTGCTTCCTCGTTCCTCCCTCGCTCGCACGCTTGCTTCCTTCCACGGCTGCACCTGCACCAGCAAAGCTAGTACAGAGGCAAGAGCGGATCCCGTGCCTGCCCTGCCTTGCCGTGCGTGCCCTTCTTCGACGTTGATGCTCTCCCGGCCCAGCAGCAATCTACGCCATCACCCGTTGCTGTGCCTCTCATTTGCGCCGGCCCAATCCCTTCTTGGCCCCACTCCAGTCGTGCCTCGACACCTCTGCTGCTGCCACTACTATTAAGGTAGTACGCCCGTAGTCTGTCAGGTGGATGAGACTACAACACCTCCCGACTCCGCCCTCATCAGCCTGCTGCATCATCATCACCACCACCAGCCAACATCGACTTGACCATACCAACACCACTTCCACGTCCCCCATCACCCATCATCACCACAACATCACCTCTGCTCCATTCGACCGCGCACTGCAGTAACTGCCGCTACCACCGCGCCGCTTGCTACACCACACGCCTATCCTCGCGCCGGCTATTTCCATCGCTACCAGCTTGACCGACTCTTATTAACCGCCTGTTGATCGTGCTGATCGCGCTTCGTCACTACTACGAAGCACCGCACTACGGCTCTGTACCTGCCCACGCTGGTTATCTACCGATTATCAACGTCTGACCTCCACCCGGCTTGCCGTGGACTCTCCATTGCCCGCGATCAATCGACCATCTGACCAAATTCATCTCGCTCTGAATGGCGGCGGCGACGACGATGATGGCTTACCCCGTTCGTGATGGCTTCCAAGGCTATCCTCAGCAGTATGCCATGTACCAACCTCGTCCTCAGCAACCACCTCACCAGCTGAATGTCGGCCACTCGATGACCGTCAACCCATACGCTCCATACGCGGCGGCACACCCTCCAACACATCCCCAACCGCAGCCTCAACCGCAGCCGCATTACCAGCAGCCAGTGCAACGATCACCTCAATCGTCTGGTTCTCCTGTATCGGAAGATGGCTTCAAACCATCTCTACCATCCATTTCGAATCTTCTTGGAATTGCAGACAGGCCTGGAAACGACACTCGTAAGTTTAGAACGTCAAAATCGATCACAAGTCGATAAGCTGACCGTTTGGCGCAGGTCCACAGCAGATTCCAACGTCCGTACCAAGCTCAGAGCAGCTCCAGTCGTCTCAGGTGTCGCCCCAGACAAACCAGTCGACGGACGTTGACTCGCGAGCTCGCGCATCATACGCGGCACAGGAGGCATCGATCAGCCCAAGGAGCGTTCCTCCACCACCTCCAATGCGCAACGACTCGGTCTTGGAGAGTGCTCACAGCCCGTCAACCATCTCCACAGGATCAAACCTTTCGGGACCTCCATACTTCGTCGGATCTTCGATCAACAACGTCGAGCCGTCAGATCAACGCAACGCTCAGGTACCACAGATGGTCAAGCGACCGTCAGTTCCCTCGCAACCCAACGTCTCGCCCTACGGAAGTGCGCGATATTCGAACTCGCCATACTCAACATCACCGGCTGCGGGATCTTACTACTCGCCAACAGATCCTTCATATCCAGTCCCAAACCCAATCTATCAACAACGGCCACTGCCATCCAACTTTCCTCCGCAAGCACCGCTCCCAGTGCATTCAACTGCACTCCCAACGAGCAACCCGTGGGAGCACCATCACTACATCAGTCCATCGTCCTCTGCGACATTTCCACAATCACAAGATCGATATATCTGCTCGACGTGCAACAAAGCCTTTAGCCGTCCTTCCAGCCTGAAGATTCACTCCCATAGCCACACGGGCGAGAAGCCTTTCAAGTGCCCCCACGCCGGATGCGGCAAGGCCTTCTCTGTACGAAGCAACATGAAGAGACACGAGAGAGGTTGTCACGGTGGGATGAACGGCGGCCATCTACCTCATCCACACCCTCAACACGCACTGCCGCCATTTGCGCCGCATCCACACGCGCACATGTACTAATGTTGATAAAAATGGGAGAATTGGCTTTTGCTGTCGTGCAGTCTGAAGTGTTTGAGCAAGCGAGGAGTTCCTGGCGCACATCTCTCTGGGACCGGGAAGGGCACATCGAAAAGAGAGCCGGCTGACCGGCGTTTGGAACCGGGACAAGGGCGAGGCGGGCCGGGAACAACCTGGTATTGACCATGGGGTGCCTGTCATCCGCCCGGCGAGTTTGGGGTCATTGGCCAGCCATTCCAGAACAGGCCTGGAAGGAATTCGGCAATCGTTGAGAAGGTGAATCACCACCTATCTACGAGGGGAATCGGGATTCGGAGGATCTGTTGGGTTGTCTTGGAGGTCGATGCGCTAGCACTACTACTTGTGTTGTAAGAGGCAATTGTAGGAGATGTGGTCGTACCATCTAGCGTTCTTGTCTCTGCTAGAGATGCTACTCTGGGACCCACTCTACGGGCGTGAGGCCGTGAGTACCCAACGGAGGCGGTGAAGTGCACCTGTTCCTGCCGCGAAGGAGCAATCAATGGAAATGAATCGAATTGTCAAAGGACTGTCTCGCATGTCTCACTTTCTCACCTGTTCCTTTTCTCCTCGGCGCTGCTCGGCCGTGTCTCGCGAGGGAATGCTGCGTAGGGACAAGTCAAGCGCCTAGTATCTTGCGAGTGATTCATGCGTGCGTGCCTGAAAAGTTTCCTCAGCCAAGTGTGGCAGGACGATAAGCGGACAGGGCTTATAGGTGTGAGATCGATGGAGAGGCCATAAGCATGATGGAAACTCTATGTATGTTTAGCTGTGGTCAATGTGCATGCATAGCATTATTTTCTCTCTGCATGTAGATGGGTGAAGCCTGTACAAGGGCAATGATGCCAGAAACAGAAAACCACGACCAGTACGGTAGACACATGATCGCGACTCACTAAGGTATCTCCTCTCGACTCGACTTCTGAAACTTGAATTCTGTCATCGTCGTTGGACTTCTCTTCTTTCAGAAAAAAGAAGGTTTTTCCTTTTCAAGCTCTTGCATCGAACTCAGATGGCGATAAAGCCCCTGCGCTCAGTCGCGGAAAACCAGGAGCATCCTCGTCTCGTCGACAAACGTGGCTCGAAGCAAGCGATCCCAGGACCCAGGGCGAGTCTAAAAGAGGCAAACGTAGGGAAGAATAGAGTTGGCGGTCGAAACAACGTCAAGTCAACGTGGTCAGCAGCCTGAAACGCCGTCACGGCTGACAGCTGCAGGTAATAGTGGTAGCTGTGGAAGAAGAGGTGAGGTAGACCTTTCTTATAGCTGTACGGAGTCACACGCTTTACTTTTTACAGGTCTTGCGAGTCGTGCCGCCGCCCTATTCTTGATTCTAAATTTGGGAGCTGTTATAGTTTCTTTTTCACTTCTACCTTACCTGACTTGACCTATTCGCCTTGCCTCGCATTGTCTTCGGGTTCTCCGCCATTGTTAGGTACTTTGCAGCGATGGTGATCATGATGACGGTGATGGGTTGCGATCTGCGAAGAGAGCAAGCTTTCATGAAACGAAAATCACAAATGCAGGACCGCGAGAGTGAGAAGCTTCGAATTTCTTCGACGCTTCGGTTTGGCGCGATAAGGTACGATAGGAGCGAGTTGAAGAGGGAGATGCCACCTAGACACGACCCGCAGCAGCAACGTCAGCTTCGAATTTGGCACGCGATGGACTCGGATTGTGGTCTTGTGGATAGGACCTGAAACGTGTGTTCCTGATGAACGGACGATCCGGAAGGCGAACGCGATCTGCGGAGGACAACGAAGGGTCAGGAACCATCCACCTCCCTTCCCCCACGAGGTTCGGGAGGGATGGCTGGGGTTTCTGTTGCGCGCGAAGAATCCGTCGACCGGGTAAGGAAGACTCGGGTCCTTGCAGCTGAGGCACCGAAGGTGTCGTAAGTGAGCTGGGTGACTCGAGAGAATTCTCGGATGTAGGCGGACGGGCCGATTCAGGAGCCAATGCAAAGACAACCTTGAGCAGTGCAGCTATCCTGAGGCTGCCGGACTTGCGTAACGAGATTGAGCTGCGAAATTCGGTAAGTTTTCCAGCCTCTCACTCGAGTGACCGACGTGCATGAGGACTTAGTCTGCTGGAGTCCTGAAGTCAATGACATCTCCCTTTTCGTGGGAGCACGCATTTAGTGAACCGTAGGCTTTGCAAGAGAGCTCGATACGCTTATATACACAGTTGACTCTATGAGATCGCAGCTGCTGTGCTCGCTTATAGCACGGAAAGGTTGCCGAACTTCTCCTGTGGCAGGGTTTAGAGGTCTGTCTTCAAAGGGTGGCATTGCGAGATAACGTACCTGGTAGCCTGGAACTTGCCAGCGGCCCTTGGAAACGAGCTGCTCGACACGCTTGTCGATGTCCGGGCGGGCTGCAACAACGTCGTCCTGAACATGATGTTAGCCAAGACCGCATCACGTGATGTCCCATGGAATCGGCGAGTAGCCTTCCACGACCGCAGTTACGCACCACCGTGAGGTCCTCAAATGGCCTGGCGGACTCAATGTTCTTAAGAGTAGCCTCCAAGTCCTTCAGCTCAGCATCAACCTTGCCCTTGGTCTCCTCGGCGCTCTTGACGGCCTGAGCCTCGAATGCCTCAATGGCCTTGATTTGTCTCTGCACATCGTACTTCTTGGGCTGGAAAGAGCTGAACTGCTTCTCCAGGTCGGAGACGATGTCCTGATTCTTCAGGATCGACTTGTACTGCGCGAAGTCGACGGTCTGGGGCTGCTCGGAGAGTTGCTGGACCTTGCGGCGGGCGGCATCGTTGCGGGCCTTGAAGTTCTGGAGCGCATTCGCGGTAGCACCTCTGAGACCAAGCTTAGTGCCCAGGTTGGCCCAGTCGACCTTTGCGGCGGCAGAACGCTGAGATCAGATGTTAGCCCACAGTCCCGAGGTCGCAGAAAAAGCAGGTCGTCGCGCAGCCGAGAGGGGAAGTCGCGCGCCAATGGCGACGACAGGGGCTTCTGCTGGTCTCGCGAAGGGATGAAAACGTACTGTGGCCGCCATTGTGAACGTGTGGTGATGTTGAGGAGGGTTATCGATGGGGAGCGATGTCGTGAGGTTGCTTGAAGTGATCTCCTCCCAGCTCCGTGTGGGTCCGTGCGCTCGGAGAGAGCCGGCTAACTCCATCAAGTTTTGATGAGATTTGATGGCATTTCAAAATCAGGCGGCGCATTAAGGACATTCACTCTCGAACGATGCATTGCGTTGGCAGGAGACAATTGATATGAGACAGTGGGATCAGTCGCAAATGACACTTTGCAATGTCAATTTGGCCGCCAGAGCTGGACAACACTGAAGTTCGGCCGAACCTGCTTACACGGGCCTTCTTGCTCTCGCCATTTACCAAAGTTTCGATCTATGCCTCGACAATTGTACGTGTGAGATGCGCGACACAATTCAGGATTTTGAATTTTGGGCCGTTCCGAGCAGTTGTACATTTACATATCCTGCGTCATTCTCCTTGCCTCGTAGCATGCATCTCCATGAGCGAAGTGGGCCAGGGCTATATGCTCAAGGCCATGATACTGTTGACGATGTCGTTGTCGTTCTCCTTGAGCGCCTTGACGGCCTTCTTCCGGCTGACGCTGGCCTGAGCCATCACAAGCTCAATGTCCTTCGCCTCAAGACCGGTGTCGTCGACCTCCTCACCATCGTCCTCTTCCTCCTCAGCCTTCTTCGCATCGCCCTCAATGGCCTTGCCCTTGTCGGCACCCTCGGCGGAGTGATCGTGGCCAGCCTCGTTGGCGGATTGCGCAGCGAGCTGCTGAGCGGCGGAGGCCTGAGCCTGGGAGTTGAGGTCCTCGATCTTAGCCTCACCGAAGATGCTGGAATGAAGTCAGCAGTGTTCTCCTCCTCTACTTTCGATTGTTTCCTTACATCCAAGTGTTGGAGGATGGCGACTTGTAGACGTCTGGGTTGCTGATGACGAAGAGGATGTTCTTTGGTCTCCGCAGGGTCACACGGGTGATGCCCTCGACATGCTTCAATCCGAGCTTCGCAATAGCCTTGCGCGCCTTCTTCTCGTTCCTGCTGTGCACTGCGACCTGAGCACCGGCTGGGATGTTGGCCTCGCCGCCCTCCTCGTCCGAGTCGGAAGAGTCATCCTCGACCTCTGGGTTGTTCTTCTCTGGCTCGTCGGGGAGCTCCTCAACACGCGGGTTGGCCATTTTTGCGGTTTCGAGAATGTGGGGTGCTGCGATGTGGTTAGAAACTCATTGGCACGTTTCGCAACCTTTCAGAGGCCTGCACCAGCCTGCACCAGCAGTCGTTTGACAGCGGTTTTCGGAGGCGAGCTGCAACTTACAATGAGCAGTCAATACTGGACGTGTGTCGTGTGCAAATGCCCAGCAATCCTCCTGCTAACTTGCGATGAAGAAGGTGAAGTCGAGGTTCCAATCAGCACCACAAAGCTTGGCGCTGAAAATGCACAGACCTCGAAACATCACGTGCGTCATGGCATTGGATATCAGATTCGATTCGGGACAATTCACGTATGCAGAGGACGAAGCCAGTCAGATGCAATACACTACGGGCATCTAGGATGACTGCATTGGGTGACAGAGAATTTTGAAATTCACGTCAACCCAGAGCGTACCAATGTCTCCCACGTCCAACTGAGACCCGGCTGAAATACATGTCGCAACGTCGATTCGACTGTCCACAGCGCAATTGACATTCAGACCATTTCATTTGGCGGCCTTCGCGGGCCATGCATTGAAAGCGCTATCAAAACCCTGGAGACAGCACCTCGTTCCCCCATTTCGCCTGCCTTACTCGCCTAATGATCGGTCAAGGCCCTTCCCGTGATGCTGTGAGACGTCTGAGGTATTCGGAGAGTCATAATGCGGAAAAAGCAAGCTGCGCCGTGTGGTCGCTTATGCGCTTGCCTTGGCCTGGGCGATGGCCTTGCGGGTCTCGAAACGAGCCTGAAAGAGCTGTCAGTGTCCGGACTTCTTCAAATCGCCATTTCCCAAAGCACTGGTGTAAAACCAGATCGAGAAATCCATTTCCCACATACCTGCTTCCTCAATCGCATAACCTTGAAGCGCTCGAAGTCGCTCAGTTGCTTTCTCCGGGCCTGCTTGTCCAACTTCTTTGCGTAGGAGCTGTTGTACCACTTCTCATCGATTCCAGACGCAGCCCACTGCTTCTTCAAGGCACCAGCTTTGGCGCCGTTCGGGAGCTTGTCGATGACAATGCCGGTGAGAGAGAGGGCAGAGAGAGGGGCGGCGTGGCGTGGGACGGCGAGTTCGGGCTTCTCAGAGGGGCCCTCGACGAGCACCTGCTAATGTGTGAGTTTCAAATCTCCTTCTCTTCATTGTCTGAAATTCTGCTCGTGGGGATCGTGAAGACGTACGCGCTTGTGGTCGATGATCTGGACGATGGCTGCGACTCTGGCAGTGTATGGGCCGGATCCGAAGAAAGCGACACGGCCAACCTCGACCGCGCGCCAGCTGCTGGCAGTAACCTCTGCGTCACCCATTGTGTCTGTGTCGGAGTTGTGTTGTCGGGGGAATTGTCGTCGTCGTCGCCGTCTACGACTGCTCGTCAAGAAGTGGCCTAGACAAGATTTTGGAGGTCGGAGGTCGGCGTGGGAACTTACATAATCCTTGGCAGATGAGCGCGTCCGTGCTCCTGCCTTTTGCTCTCGAACTTTTCCACCGCGCTTCATCTCTTCACGCCCTCCTCGTCACCACGGCGCAAAATGTTCTGCCCAGCGCATGAACGACACAGAAATCGACTGAGCCGCTCTTTCAAACAGGTAAGCGCTCTCGCTACCCCGACACCCTTCAAATGACGAGATAATTTGCGAGAGAGGGCACCTATACAGCTGGATTCTGCCTGTTTCCAGACGGTCGCCCTGTGTTCAAATATTCTTACATATGCTGATCTAAACACCACCTCACACCTCTGTACCGCTTGCTGTCCACCAAACTCGACGGTGCTAATCGTTGTACAGGAGCGGCAAGGAAGTCAATCCACTACGCAGGCTGGCTGAAGGGCATCTTAAAACACAGGTATGTTGATCCTTCCATCACCTCCCTTTCCGATGATTATACCTTTTATGCACTAGATAGTAATTGACCTTCGGGCATGATCGCTTTTACACCAAGATCACTGAGGAAGCTCGAACAACTTTGACTCTCTGGCACTTTCGCAAGAAGCACAGCTGACCGTAGTACGCAGATATCCTTTTCATCAAACAAGACAGCAGTCTTCGATCAACAAGTTTGCCGAGTCTTGCGACCCGACTCATGGTTTTGGCGCGCGACGCAGCTTTGACGCCAGTCAAGATACGCGGCAAACGCCATGGCATCTCAGCTGAGAAGTGCCACACGGGCAAACGTCGCAGGCCAGAAATGCAGAAGCGTCCAATGCCTTCGAATGGGATGATTGGAGAGTCAGGCAACTCGTCGTCGATCTCGCGGAAACGCAAGCGTCGTGCCATCGATGCGGAAACTCCGATGGAGAAGCTGCCTGCTGAGATTCTGCAACAAATCTTCAGCTACTCGGCGAACATAGACTTACCGGTCGTGTCCCGTCAACTGGCCTTCAAGTTGTCTCAAAGCCAGCACTTGGAACATCATCTTACCTCCAGACTGCTTCGCCCAGTGCTTGGCCACCCGACAACCAATCCGACGGCAAGCCCACTCGCTGCCGCCACCAGACTGCTCAACAGTAGGTTTGTGACGTGGGATTTCTTTGCACAGTGGCTGCGCAATCAGCCGGAGGCAAGCGCTGCTGAAGATGCTTCGCCTTCTGGCGCCTCCGATATGGATTTGGGCCGGCTCTGGGCCGCCATGGGACCTGCACCAAATCTACTGCCTCCAAAGAAGTTGCTGCTTCCGCCATTCACACCGGAGAAGACTCAATTTCTGCGGATTCTCGCTCAGAACATCCAAGACGTTGCAGCTCTCGACGCGTCCTATGGAGCAGTTGCTTACGAGGGTCTGGTTGCTGCCGTCAGGGCTGGTCAACCCGAAGTGGTTTCGATTCTCATAAACATGGGCATCGTGGGAGACACTGAATTGCTGCGTATTGCTGTGGCGGAAGCTGGATGCAACAAGGGAATTGTGGAAATGCTTGTCAGCCAGAGTAGTCGCGTCATGGAGTCCTCGCAGCAGACTGGACGCCGAAACACGAGCGAGTCTGTGGACCTACTGGACCCTGTCGTCTGGACATGGGCTGAAAAGGCTTCGGGCGTGGGAGATGGCAAGGGTAAATGGCTTGTTGCTTTGCTTAAAAATGCACAGCAGCGAACTAAAGAACGAGGCACTTAGATAACGCACAATGTACACCTCAATGGCCCATTCTGTTTGCTCCGCGAGAACGTTCCTTCCCCGCTTCTGTCACTGACAAGATCCTTGATATGGAAGACTAGCGAGGCGTTTGAGCATGGTGTGCTGCTTGGCTTGTCCAACGACAGAATGCCACTGGAAACTCTATGCAAGCTCATGCGGTGTTGCAGCTGTGCTGACGCCAACCGGAAAGACAAGAGGCCATCACAAGTCTGTACGGAAAAAGCATGCGTTACAGCCTAAGGTAATTCAGCCTGAGTCTTCACGGAGGCCTTGCGACATGACTTTCCATCCCATTTCTCAGCGCAAGTTCCTTAATTATGAACCTGATCTCGTATCCTCCTCAACAAAGGCTGACTCTCATCATCCGGATTTTCAGGCTTCGGATACGGCAACCACCTAAACTCGCCCTCCTTCACCTTTTGCACCTGCCACGTCCCCTCCTTCTTCGCATCTCGGAAGAACTCCTGATTGTCCTCAAACGTCCTACCTCCGGTCTCGGGACAGTAGAAGTATGTCCACACGCCCGCAAACAGGTTCGTACCAGCAAAGACAAGGAAGAGGTAGAATTTGAGGTTGTTGAACATGAGTGGGGTAATGAGTGTGACGGTGAAGTTCGCAAGGCCCCAGATGATGACGGAGACGGCGGTGCCTTGAGCGCGGCACGTAGTAGGATAGATCTCGGTGGGAATCAACCATGGGGGTACGAGCCATCCGATTCCGAAGGCGCCGGTGGCGATGAAGAGGACGACGATTCCGGGAATGGCGACGGCGTTGTTGTGGATGTGTAGTTCCGAAGCATGGTAGGAGAGGCCGCCAAAAAGCGCCAAGAGCGAGAAGCAAAGAGTGAGAGTGCCGGAGCCGTTGAGGAGGAGCGTGCGACGGCCGAGGGCATCGATCAACAGCCAGGCGAAGGTCATGAGGATGAGGTAGGAGATGTAGTTGGCCATTGTCAGATACTCCGCCAATCGGACACCGTAACCGAGGAGCTCGAAGATCTGAGGGCCGTAGACAGAAACAGCTGGGGGCATGTCAGCAGATGAACGTGGCACAACACATGTGTAATGTAGCATACCTCCGTAGCCCGTCAGCGCTTGATTGACTTGGCCCATGATCGTGAGCATCGTAGGATGGAATTGCCCATGACCAGGTGTAAACATGTCCTTGTAGCCGACTTTGCTCTCGCTCTCCTGCTTGTGAGCCTCGACCAAGTCGTCGCACTTCTGCTTGGCCTCATCCTCGTTCATGAATTCTTTGAGAGACTCCGTCGCCTGCTCGGTCTTATCATGAAAGCAGTACCATCGAGGCGACTCAGGTAGCGCGCCAATGAAGATCATGAGAAGCACAGGGTACACCTATCCCAGAGGATCAGCAAATACCCGCATCCCGTTCTCCTCCGTGCACTCACCTGCATGGCAATAATCGGAATCCTCCAAGCCCACTGATTCCACTTCCCCAAATTCACCGTCACGGCCAGATTGATCGCAAATGCCATATTCAGGCCGAAAATATTCGCCTGGAATTCCTGCGCCAGCGCTTTGCCGCGCGCATCATCGTTGCTCAACTCGCTCGAGTACACCGGCACGACGGAGTCAATCCCTCCCACACCAAAGCCCATAACCACGCGACCGACGTACATGGTTGCAAGAGCGCCCTTTAAGTACCCCAGCCCAGCGATGAACATGATCAAATTGCCCAGGCTGGCCGTCGCCAGGCACCCAAAGAGAGCGGGTTTGCGGCCGTACTGGTCAGCGAGCCAGGAGAAGAAAACGGCGCCGACACTGCAACCGAGATAGTAGACGGCGACGATGACACCGACTTGGGGCGAGTCCGAGGCGATACCCATCACGGACAGATAGTCGTAGTTAGTGTTGATGAGGGACATCATGCCTTGATCGTAGCCGTACAGCGCAACGGCGGCTGAGGAGAACAGCACGACCTACGAGACATTGTATGGTGAGCTTCATGTCGGCGATACAGTTAGGAAGTATTTTGTTCTGACCTGCATCTTCTTGTCCCGGATGAACTCCATCTTGAAGGAGTGATGCCCGCCAGACGAAACGGCGCTGATTGGTCGACGTGGATCGCCTTGAATCTTGGACAGATCTCTTGTCAGCGGCAGTCTTGAGATCGATCTTTATTTCCCTCAAGGCATCTAGACTCGAGACTGCATTATTGACGCTGCCGCTTCTCTATTGTTGGGATCGTACTTGCAAGAAGCAGATGGCAGCAAAGTGGATGGCGGGTACGTCTTGCCTACGTCGTTCTGGAAAGTTAAAACCCTTCACGTGGGTGAAATGACGCAGATTCCTCCACTGCCGAGCTCCAACATCAAGGAGCTGCTACATGCACCTGCATATACAGCTAGATGAAGATCCTAGCAACACGGAGAAATTTGGGCGATACCAGGACATCTGAACAAAAGACCTCCCCATAACGGGTAGAGTTCCACAAAAGATATCTGCAAGCTGATGAGTATCTGTCTAGCTGCTTGAACGCTTTGCTTTGCTCCTCGCGAGAATGCAATGTGACAAAAAGTTCCAAACTCCACGCTAAAGACCGCATGCACTTTCACCGCTTCATCCCCAAGGCGACTGCTGTTGCTGTTGCTGCGGGGCGCCAGGCCTTGGGAATACATGCAATGTTTGTAGATTCTCCATTCCTCCCATTGTCGCCTGGGGGCCATTCTGCCAGCCCTGTCCAGTCTGCTGGTTTACAAACATGGACTGTCTGAAAGGATTTGTGCTGCCTGTCGGCTGCACCTGCAAAGCGTTGGGCGGAGAGATGGGAGGTGTAGGCTGCTGCGCTGGACTTGGATTGCGAGCAAAAGGATTCGTGCCTGTCGCCTGCACCTGGAGCGGTTGCTGCTGCGGTTGGAATCCCGTTTGCTGTTGCGTGAACGGCTGCGGTTGTTGTTGAGGCGAAGGACCGTCCTCGGGTATAGATTGAATTTTGCGAGCAAAAGGGTTTGAAGTCGTAGCGGACCGTTGAAGCGATGGCTGTGGCTGTTGCTGTTGCTGGGGCTGGCCGAATGAGCCAAAGCCTCCAGAACCTCCCGTTGCCATCATCGATGCACGGAAAGGGTTTGTTGTTTGAGGCTGTAGTGGCCCCGAAGATTGTGTCTGTTGGGGACTTTGGAACTGCTGCTGCTGACCAAAATCGTTTCCAGTAGCGAATGATTGTTGCGTCGGCTGCGGACCATAGCCACCAAATCCAGCACCTGTGTATTGCGTTTGCAATGGTTGAGGCGGAGCTTGCTGCTGCATCTGAGGCTGCCCGTATGGGTTGGTGGCTCCCCCATTTATGCCAAAGCTGTTCATGTCCTGCTGTGGCATAAAGCCGGTCTGCTGCGGTTGCTGGAATCCCGTTGGCTGAGGCTGTTGAAAGCCTGTCGGCTGCGGTTGTTGTTGTTGCTGTTGCCTCAAGAATGGATTCGTTTCCGTCGTCTGCTGATTCTGCTCTATTGATTCAAAGAAATCTATCAGGTTGGTATTAGGCCCCTTTGCTGTGTCAACAGCTGGAAGCACTGGCTTCTCATCAAACGGAGTCGGCGTTTTGGTAGCTGTCGAAGATGCCGCAGGCTGTGATGGCTTTGAAAATGGCTTGCTCCCCTTCCTGGAATCCTGTTCCGCGAGGTACTGCCTCCGATTGACTTCAAAGTCCTTGTCATCGAGATACTCCTGCAATGAAGCTGCCAGGCTGGTAGGTGCGTGCTTCAACTTGGGGATTTCTAGGCGCGTCGCGTATTCGTATTGTCGCGCAACGCTGAGATATTTCACCACCTGGTCCGTCTGCTTGCAAAATGTCTTGTAGATTTTGATCGCTCGCTCCGCATCAGGCCGCGACATTTCGAAGTAATGGCTGAGGATGTTCATCATAGCCAAGTTCTCAACATCGAAGAGACTCAGTAGGTCTCTTGTCAACAACCGGAATGCAGTCAGAGAGATCTCGTTCTCGTAATCATTAGAGAGCAAATCGCATTTGACCAGCGCCCTAATCTGCTCCTGCACGATCTCCGTCTCCCTCAGCAGCCCCTTGTCGACTGTGAGGCGCTTGACATGGCGCTCCCCATTGCGGACGTAGTCGACATTTCCCTTCTCGTAGGCCTGTGCGCGCGCAAGCAGGTACTCGGAGTAAACTCTTATGTTCTGACCCTGAGTCTGCACATCGGTGAAGCTGTTGATCGCGAGCCTGTTACGAGGCGCGACTGCCAGGTACCGCAGCGTGACATCTTGCACCCCCTCTTTGATCATCAGATGTACGATTATCAGCGCCTTGAAGGCAACAGTCCAGGTGGAGTCGCGTAAACGGTGGGTCAGAGTTCGGAAGACCTCAGCGACACCGGCCTCTCCGGACTGTGTCGCGAGCAGGATGTGTTCGACATATTTGGACTTGGGCGGGGCGCACTTGACTTTGGTGCCGCCCTTGACGGACTTCTCAAAGGAGCTCGACATGGCGTGGACGTTTGCGCTGGTCGACGACGGCATTCGCGTGTTGTGTAGTGATGTGGTGTTCGGCGAGCGAGGCTATCGCGGGTAGGCAACGAGGTTCGACGCGATCATAGTAGCGATGGGGGAATGATTGGGGCGGGTTGCGGAACCAAGAAACGACAGATTGTTGTTTCTCGGAATACGGCGGCGGGCAGTGAGTGAGGATGGCGGGCTGGTGACAATGAGAGAGCGGAAGGGCGCGGTCGGCGGAGTGAGGTGAGGTGAGGCGTTCGATTTAGTGCCCGGGTTGGCGGCGACACGGCAGAATCATGCACGCGCAGCGTTGGTTCGCATAAGAATGTCAGGACCGGGTGTTTCTTGGGAGCTGGGCGAAGGAGGCGCTGCTCAGAGAGCTTTCACTTCCGGCAGCCGGGTAGTGACGTGGGCTCGGCTATCCCCATGCCGGCTGCTTGCTGTTCACTGACTTTCAGGGGCACAACCACGCTTAGCCAAACTTGGTGGTTTCACATGCTCGCCAACACTCCTTTACAGCACAAAACATCCACATCACCAACGCAAGGAGTCTCCGCCTCCATGAAAACTTATCTTGATTCAAGCAGAGTCAATGAATGAAGATACACCTTAGAAGCGAGACTGATTTGTTTAATCTATTTGATGTTCATGATCTATACCATTGATAATCATCACATCCGGCCGGCGAAGGCGTCAGCGTTGTCTATTTACATTAATCATGCTCATCAGCGTCAATTGCGTCTCCAGCCTGCGTGTGTCCATGTCTTCCTCTCATGCAACGGGCAAGCTTTGCAACCTGTCATTAAGCCCAGCAGTCAATGTTGCCATTTGCCTTCTTTTCCCAGAGTCAAAACAGAATCAAACAAACTTTTTTCTCTTCAACTTTTCCCATAATCCGTCTTCATTCAGTCCCACAAATGCAAGCAAGCAAGCTGTCAATGGGGTATACCTTCCATACTTGCGCCAAGTCATGCCCTGAAAGCGCCGTGCCAAAAGCAAAAGCTGATGTGGTGGTGTGCTGATGTCCTTCCGTATTGCAAAGCACATGATGTGCAGCGATGTGTGATCGTGAGGCGAGGGTGGATGCCCGACTTAGTTCACCTCCTTCCACTTCTTCGCGCAAGTGGCTGGAGCGAACTTGTACGAGCTTCCGTTGTGCTTCATCCATGAGCTGATCTTCTTCCATGGGATGCGGCTGCTGTGGTGGTAGGTGCCGTCGTCCTCATCATCGTTGTAGTTTGTGTAACGCTCGACTGCCCGATGCAAGAGTTCGATCTGCAAAGTTCATTAGCACGATGACTCCTCTGGTAAGCAGCACAACATGTCACCTACATCATTGATCGTCCACTCAGGCTTGCGCACACGATCTTCCTTCTTCTTCGTCAGAACCCTCACACGCCCACGCAGAGTTGACTCCGCCTCTCGGAAGCGACCACGACGCTTGATCTCCTTGTATGAAAGTCCCTGGGAGCGCATCTGAAGCAGAAAGCGGTCACGTTGAAGACGGTGGTTCGCCTCGCTGACTGCTTGATCGTTGATGTCAAGCTCGGGTTCAGACTCTTCTTCGTCCTCTGTGACCTCCGAGGGCTCTGGAGTCGTGTCCATGGCGCCTCGTGCCATGTTCTCAAACGAGGTCGTGCTGGTGAGGCGGGTAGGACGAGGAGCTAGTAGTGGAGCCTCCTGACGAGCTTCACTGCCGAAACCAAGCATTGGCTGGTTGTGAGTGTTGTGATAGTCGGTGACGCTGCCAGAATAGGTGAAGTTTGGTCCAGTGCTCCAAACAGTGGGAGACGCCTCGTAGTTCGAGCTGAAGCTCGAAAACGGAGTCGGAAAGGCAAACGTTGGCGGAATTGGGAAGCCAGATGAGGTCTGGCCGTAGTCCTCCTGTGGCATGTGGGGCAAGGTGGCGGGAGCGTTGGAAAGCAGAATGCCTTGAGGAGCGATTCCGATATCATCACCAGGTGGGGTGAGAGGGCCGTCACATGGAGTATCGATTGTCGATGGCGAAGAGGCGTCCTGGCCGGCTGGCATCTTCAAGCACCAATCATTGTTGCTCACAGGCTGGAAGTCGGATGGGTTGACATGATGCGGGTACGTCGGATGCTTGTGAGTGAGTCCCTGCACATTGGTGTCGACCTTCAGCGCTACCTCTCCGTTGCCACCGTGCAACAGACGAGGTGCTGGGTATGTGGGATGACTGCTCGCGGACTGAACAGGGCTGTTATCGACCTTGTGAATCGTTACAGCGCTGTTGTCTGCCGAGATGCTGGGAACATGACCGTTGGTGTTGTCGTTGACAGTGCTGGGTCCAGCTGCTGCATTTCCATACTCAACTTTGCGAACATCACTGCTCGTAGCATTGACCATGGGGCTGCGACTGCTGGGAGCAGTGGCCTGATGAAAATCCCACGTGGTGTTCAAGCTTGTGCCGTAGTCCATTGGACGGAAGCCGCCCCAGCTCATGGTGGCTGAGATGGCCGGAGATTTGCGCCATTGCGTCAGAGACAGGCTCTCATGATCCGGCATGTATTGTTCGAAGCTCGGTGTTCCACATGGAGGCATCGGAGTGAGAAGGCCGTCATCCAAGTGATGCGGTCCAAGGCCGAAGTCGTGGCCGAAGGGGTTGTCGGTCGCCATCAGGCGCTTTGGCTGCGGGCGGGTATGGTAATCGAGGTGTGGTTGAGGTGGAAGGTGGTGATGGTGACGAAGGAATGGAGTTGGGTGCGGTGGTCGCGAAGGAACAGAGAGGATCGGAGGCTGCATGCTGCTGCCGCTGCTGCCACCGCCGCCGCCGCCGCTGCTGCTGCTGCTGCTGATTCTCACCGACATTGTGTACCTTTTGGAAGTCTTGCCGAATGGCGAACTACGGATCGGTCTGATCGGTCAGTGGAGTGTAAGCAGCCGCAGGCTCGGTGTGCGCTTACCCTAGCCTTGGTGTTCTGCACGTGGGATTGGAGCGTGCAAGTAGTTCGTTGCAGGAGCTAATGTTGACGTGCAGATGGTGAATGCAGGGCGGAACAAGAGGTGAGCGCGCAGGCCAGTGAAAAGCTTGACGACCGTAGTGAGGTGAGGGCAAGCGGTGAGAAGTGTTTCTGAGTGATGCCGGAGAGCCGTTGGTGTTGGGTGCTTGCCGGGCGAATGCTGCCTAAGGCGTGAGGTGAAGAAGGTTCTCGTAGCCTGCTGCTTAGTGGCTATGAAGCCGGCGAACCACACTCCAGGCGGCGATTGGTAGGTATTACGATTTCGAATACCTTTCTCGGTTTCACAATGGCAAGTCAATGTTGTTGCGGCGCGAGCGTGTTGATATCAAACGTTGGCCTGGAGTCACGTGATGATCGGCTCAATGAGCGGAGATTTCGGTTGAGGAGGTCGTCGTTGGAGGGATCCAGAGATTCCGATGAAGGTCCAGGCGATTCCTTCGAGACCAGCAAAAACAGTTTTGAAACGCAACCACCAAGAACAAATGTATCAAAAGACAACCACCTGGAACGCAAAGCAAAGTCGAACAGAGCAACGAGGGAACCGCCAAGAGGATGACACTGGGTGAGCAAGGGACAGGTGAGTGCACTCCATGGCAGGCAGCTTTCTTTGTATGCGTATGTTTCAAGACCGAACAGCCTGAGCCGTGGAGAGAGGAGCGTTTGACGCAGACGGCAGTCCAATAACGGATGACAGGCGGATCAGCCTCCCGGACCCCGACGTTGCGTTCCAGCCGCATCTCCAGAGGTGCAGAGCGGAGTTCTGAAGGACTATGCGACTTCCGCGCGGGATGAGAATGTGGTTGACACAGGTTGCCGACGGCCCTAAGACTGAAAGGGCGTTGAAAGGTCCAGACTGGAGGCAATTCCTTGCGAGCGACATCAGGAGCAGCACAACGCGGCGGGAGCATGGTCGTTCGCTCGGGGCCTGCCGACTACTCACTGCTACGATCGGGCCTGTCATTGAACGCGCTTCTGCAGCCAGCCGTGGCAGCTCGCCCGGGTGTAAGCCCTTCGTCATTTTCGAGAGATTTCCAGGATTCAGCCCGGTGGAGATGGACGTCTGGAGATGCCGCCCTCACCTGGTAAGATGTCCAAGTACGCAACGCTCAATCATGATCGGACCAGGTAGAGATGAAGTGCGTGTTGGTCAGCAACAAAGTCATGTCAGTGCGTCGAATGTGCGAGAGAGCTGCGTTTACCGGGTAGCTTCTCCTTGAGCTGCAGGCGTGCACTGGTACTGGCGGGCGCATGCGCAGAGAGGCCAACGCACAGCACAACACTACCTTAGCTTGCTGTGGTGCACAATGAGCTGTCACCTACCTACCCAACGTGAATAACGATGATTGAATGTATATGAAGCAAGACATCCCTCCGCACGATATAACAGTCTTTCCGCCACGCGAAGGGCATGGCAAGAAGCCGAAGTCATCCTCATGGCGTTCGTGGCACGCGAGCGGCTGTCCATCGCGTCGCGTTCCCTGGCAGATCGTCTGTCACCAGGCGGGCCGCTGCATGTGCCCGATGGCGCCGCACACCCTGTCTGTGTAGCAGTCGGTGGTGCGCGTCTGGAAGGCGAAAGTGGAGTCGAGCTGTGGGAGCGCTGAACGCAGCACAAACGTCCCAGAGGCGAATTGCCAGTTGGCGACGACGTCGTGTTGTCGCTGTAGGCATTTGGTAGGCGGGAGATGACGAGCACGGGGCTGTATGGCATCTCCACGTCCATCTCTGCCGTGGTGTGATCGTCGGCGAGCATTTGTGGGAGTTGGTCGACGGCATCTGGTCTGCAGGAAGACGAGATGAAGTTGCTCAAAGACCTTCGCAGGACATCGGGCTAGGCCAAAATGGTGTGACTGCCTCACCCGGATCTAGCCGGAGGCGACGGTCTTCCCGGTCGCCCTTTCTCTCCTCCTCTCATACTCCGACATAAGCCTCACATGTTTTCGCGGATGTGTCGCAATGCGCCGACTCTCCATCAAGTTGAATGCACTCATGCTCGCCGTCGAATCAGAAAAGTCGAATTCTCCCACTCGCGCTGCTGAGGATAGCCGCCTGGATTTTGCCCGTCTCACCCAATCACTTGCCAGCAGAGGACCAGCTGTCCGCCGCACGAGCCATTGATCTCCTCTGTTTACCATCACCACGTCAAACGAAAGGCTCGAATTTGCGATCCGGTCGCTCTCTGGCAACCGCAGCTATCTTTGGGCTCGAGCGTAACGCCGGTCGTCAGTTGCCTACATGCCGTCCTCGCGTTGCACCACCGCCATGCGGCCGCAATGGGCGCTTAGAACGACCTCCGGTCAACAAAGATACAGGCGGCGCCTCAGGCCATTCGTCTAATATGGTCTTTGGTCACTTTGGTGCTGCTAATCACTAGATAGGTAGTGCTGTCGACAGCTGAACAGTTCCTTGCGCGCAACTGGTTGAATAGGTCTCGACAAGGGCACTCGGATACTTCAGCATACCTGCAATACCAGACGCCCATGTGGCCATCTACATAGCCGCCGACTCCTTGTGACCTCGCGGCGAACCTCATCTGCGACCTCACCTCCCGCCGCGTGCTTAATATAGCTCGAAACAGGCGCGAAAGTCCCACCAGCGACTTGACGTGCATTTCATGACGTCTCAAGTTCACCTCTCCAACCGCACAAGGCCACCGATCAGACCAAAGTTGCTGCTGGTCTTCATCTCCAGGACAGCCGCCGACGAGAAGCCATCGCTAAATGTTTCAGCCTGGCGCACAATGTATGGCTCGCGAGCATTCTTTGGGAGACAGGACATGCGGAGCATTCGCCTGCTTGTTTCATCCTGCCTCTCTTCCACTCCGTGGCCAGTCCGAAGTGCTCGAGGTGGCTAGGTGGAGTAGTAGAGGTTGATATAAGGTGGTCATGATGCCACCCTGGAGTTTGTCCGGCAGCAACATCAACACCAGCAGTGCTGGAGTTAGCATTTGTCCTTTGGGATTTTCCTATTTCCTTTCCTTCTATCGTCTTTCCTTGGTTGTATGTTCGGTCTGGTACTGGCACCGCCTATTTCTAATTCTTAATACTCAACTCATCGTCCTCATTCCTTTAAAAGCAGCCTTGCGTTGAGGTCACACGAACTCGAGGCGGCCATCATCTCCTACATCAAGACGTACTTGCTACATGCCCTACTTCAACAATCTTCCAATCATGCCGAGAGAGAGCAGAAATCCAATGGCCCATCACTCGGCAGCTATTGCGCCTTACCCTTCAGCAATGGCATCTTCGAGTGGACAGAGGAACGCCGCAATCTGGACCACGACAGATGATGAAATACTTCTGCAGGCGCGGGCGTCCGGTCTGAATTGGCAACCGATTGCCAATCGACACTTTCCCAACAAGACGGCTAACGCTTGCAGAAAGCGGCACGAGCGTCTCATTGAGCGGCGGCATGTTGAGGACTGGGACAACCACAAACTCGAGCTCCTAGCCCAAGAGTACATGGCATGTCGCAAGGAGATGTGGGAGAAACTTGCCAGCCGGCTCGGTGAGAAATGGGGAGTTGTGGAGGCAAAGGTAAAACCATCTGAGGATGATGTGATCTAGACAACGCTGATTCGATTTCACAGTGCATGGAGAAAGGTCTCAAGACTCTTCAGACAGCCGCGCGAACAGCGCAGAGGAAAGCGACGGCCGAGTATAACCAGGCTCTCGAGGAACGAGGTATTTCAGACCACAACAGTGATTCTGGAATCGGATTCGGCTCCGATGCTGAGATGGAGGTAGGAGAACCCGCATCGAGACGGAAGAAAGCGTCATCATGGCATGCTCACACGATGCAACAGCAAGCACCGCCGCCTGAATTCGTTGAGCACCATGTTCGATCCCGAAGCCTTCCTCAGCCACTCCCACTGTACCAACCTCCGCCGCCGATTCGACGGTCCTACGAGAGCTCGTCGGCGAATATCAGCCCCCAAGACGGATCTTTTGTTGGTCAGTCAGCTTCTCGGCGCTGCTCTCCAGACTCTCAGAATGGCCGCATCAGCATCCAATCCATTGTTTCCAGTATGACTTGAACGTCCTTTAACGACCATTCATCGACACGACATCTATCAGCACGAGCGCGCCCTACACACGCAGAGATACCCGGCAGCGCCCATACTTCTCCTTTCGATCTGAATTGCTTTTGCTTTGCTTCTTTGTACAATTACTTATCACGAAGTCACGAAACGTTTCCAAGTTTTGGCGCCTGATCGCTACGGATGGATGGGTATTTGGTTCGGAGGACTTATTGTTTGCTGCCGCTGCAGACCAACGCGACCACGACATTCGTTATGAAATGAAGTAGCTATGCAAATTCGAATCAAAAATTGCATGTACTGCTGTCGTCATTGTCTTCGTAATGGATGTGATATGATACGAGAGCGCAGAATAAAACTAGCTGGGTCAAGACCACATGTAGGCGAAGTCACAAGCAGCAGCTTCGAGCCGAGGTGAGGGCGTCAGGCGATTTGTCGATTCCGATGGGACCTGCCGCCGCATTTCTGACCGCATGCGCCTTGGTATTCTGTAGACATCCATATTTTCTCACGACCTCTGCTGTGGTTTTATTTCTATGGACGATATTGTTGCCAGCGAGCGGACGGAGCGGCTGGACGACGGACTGGCGGCGCGCCGCGACGGATAGAGAGGATCCCAAATTCTATTCTGTTTCTATTCGAAGAGAATTCGGAGACAGCGGACTCGGACTCGCTCGTGTGATCAGCACAACCCTCCTGCTTGCTCCTGTTCGCGGAGGTGAGTTTGTGGATGCGACGATACGACAGCAGCTCGACCGCCGCCGCAACGTATGCCGCCGCTCCTGAATCTGCAAGCTGGGAGCGCGTGCGCAGGCGTGCCGCGTTTCGTCTCGTCCTCATGTAACGCAGCGACCGCGACGGCCACTGCCACTGCCACTGCCTCCTCCACCTCCGCCGCCGTGAGACTGCGCAGCTTAAAACCCCAGCACCGCATCCTGCTGACCCTCGCCCACCCCTCGGGCCACGTCTCCTTTGCGGCGCGACGCAGACTGCGCTCCCCCTACAATTGGTCTCACATTGTACACCACCACCTTCCCTCCTCGGCATCGACATCGACATCGACAGCACTTGAATCGACAGCCATGGCGACCCAGACCACCCAGAAGAGATTCCACATGGGCCATTCGCATGGCCACGGCCACCACCACCATCACGACAACACCTACCTCACGAGCACAAACAAGAGCGATCCGGGAGTGCGGATCACGCGCATTGGCTTGTATGTCAACTTGGGCATGGCGGTGGGGAAGGGTGTGGGTGGTGTGGTCTTCAACTCCCAGGCGTAAGAGCTCCCCATACTTGAGATGTGCTGGCATGGCGAGCCATTGGAGCATGCCGTTCCTCACAGAGACAAATTGCTGACAAGAGAATGCCACAGTTTGACGGCCGACGCAGTCCACGCCCTCACCGACCTCGTCTCCGACATCATGACCCTCGCAACCATCTCCTATTCCATTAAACCGGCAACGCTCCGCTTCCCTATGGGCTACGGCAAGATCGAGTCCCTCGGCGCTCTGGCCGTCTCCGGCATCCTCCTGTCAGGCGGAATCATGATCGGTCTGCAAGCCGTCATGGCCCTCACCCAACAATTCTTCCCACAGATCTTCGAGGCACTTTCGCATTTGGGCATTTTCGAGCACGTGCATTCGCATGGACACGATCATGGGCATATGGATTTGGGGCCGAATATCAATGCCGCATGGCTGGCGGCCGGGAGCATTGTGGTCAAGGAGTGGCTGTATAGAGCGACGATGAAGGTTGCCAAGGAGAAGCGGAGTAGTGTTCTGAGTTCCAATGTGAGTGAAATTCCAGGAGTTCAATTGCTGGGGTTGTTGGTTGCTGACTGAAGCAAAGGCGTACCACCATCGTGTCGACAGCTTGACTGCATTCGTCGCGCTCTTCACCATCGTCGTTAGCCATTTCCTCGAAGGTGCCCGCTGGCTCGACCCGGTCGGTGGACTGGTCATTTCTGGAATGATTGTCCAGGCTGGCTGGTCAAATACCAAATCCGCTCTATTCGAACTCGCCGACGTGGGAATGGACGAAGAAGCTCGAGAGGGCGCCGAGAGCGCCATAAAGAATGTGTTGGAGAGCGGGAAAGCGGAAGTGCGAGGTGTGCAAGGGATTAAGAGCGGGCAAAACCTCATGTTCGAAGTCGAAGTCGGCGTGCCCGTGAATTGGAGCGTCAAGCAGGCGAACGAGTTGGAGACGGAAATCAGGGAAGCAGTTTCGAAGAAGGTCAAGGGCACGAAGAGAGTGAACGTCCGCTTTGTTACTTTGGATGGTGCCCAGGGTCGGGATGCGTTTGCGGACCAGTTCACGAGTAAGGAGTCGCAGGCATTGGACGAGCCGATGGATGATGAGCATCACCACCATGACCATGACCACGACCATGACCACCATCACGGAGATGGGCATCAGCATTCGACAAGAGCGCAACAAGCGAACGGAGCGACGACACACAAGCGGAAGTAGGGATTCCAGCCAGCCTCGTCAGCCCTGTGTAAAGGCCCTTTCCCCAGCAAGCTCTGAAGCGAAGCTGGTGTGGCCTGCTCGTGAGACACTTCACTGCAATGTCTGGGAGTCTACGTCAGATAAATTTCGCCACTTCGAGAATCGACCATGAGACTTGCCACTTGGGTCGTGAGCTGTTGAATTTGTAAGCTTGGCTTTGCGGCAACAGAGAAGCCGCGGCTTGTATCTGTTTCAGCCAAGGGGAGGAGGAAACACTATTGAAGTGAATGGTGCCAATGAAGGCATATTGGATGATCCTCCAGCTGAGCTGATCTTCAGCTCGCACAGGACAGACGGACCCAAGAAGGACGGCAATGCTTGAGTCTTCGGATTGGAAATGAGCTTGCTCCGTTTTGGCCTCCCAAGCGAAGCGGCTCGCTGTCCGATTCAGGAACGTGGCCAGGAGCTTGTGTGGGACATAGAAGCTGATCAAGTTGGTGATCAGTTGCATACATGATGTATAGACATGAGCTACTATGAAAGCTTGGCTTCCATGCTTGAGCTCGCTTGCACATTCTTCTTCTTTCCTCTCACCGGCTTAGAAGTTTCTGGGCTTGACAACAATACAAGGCAATGTGGAATTTCTAATTACCCGGACATTCGGCAAGTCCCTCTTAGCCTTCCTCGCGGACTAAAATATTGAGTCGCTGTCTTCCAGAACCAAGCACTCCTACTCAAAGTACCCATTACTCTTGGTGACTGGAATGCCCCTTTTCATTCGCTTGATCCCATGCATGCCCGTACTTCTCGTTTTCGTCATCTACTTCAGCCCCATAAGCGACGCCAACCTTTCCGCAATATCGACCGCAAACCCTTCGTCGTTGACCGCACGCTTGTCGTCAATCAGGGTCACGCCAGAATCCTTCAGTCCGTTGTGAATTGAAGAGAAAATCGCCTCGTCGGCTTCAGCATCATAAAATGGACCATCAGGCACAGCAATCATGCTGACTCCCCCTTTAGGCAAGACAACTTGCACCTTCCCCTTCCCCTTCGCATGCTCGTTGATCTTGCTCGCAATAAAGTTCCCTATCTCGCGACTCTCCTGCGGCGACGTCCGCATCAGCGTCACGGTGGGATTATGCTCGTACAGCTTTCGCTGCTGGTACTTTTGCGGCACCGTCCCGCGAGGCCCGAAGTTGACCATGTCTGTCGCGCCGACGGAGATTATGTACGGGATGCCGGCGCGCAGAGCGGCTTCGAGACGTGCGGGACCGGCGCTCATCACGCCGCCGGAGAGGTGGTCGCAGATTTCTGTTGTGGTGATGTCGAGGACCGCGTCTAGCTCGCCTTGGGTTACGAGGCGTTCCATTGCTTTGCCCCCGTGGCCGGTGCAGTGGAAGACGAAGCATTCGATTGGGTAGTGCGATTCGAGGTGTTGGCGGACTTTGTCTACACACGGAGTCGTGACGCCGAACATTGTTAGGCCGACTTTTTTCCTTTCTGGACCAGAATTGTTTGCAGTCTCGGAAAGGGACTTCTCGTATGCGGTGGCCATGCCGACGATGGCCCCGGCAGCGTTGGAGAGGATGCGTTTCAGGAGCGAGTTTGTGCCCGCGATGTCCACGACGGAGTAGGTCATTGTGATGTCCGTCTCGCCGACCAAGGGGCCAGTATCCCCTGACGCGGCGGTCGAGACGATGAGTTTGGGGAAGCCGATGGGCAGGTTCTCTTTCATGATGCCTGAAGCCAACGATGTCCCTCCCGTGCCTCCGGCGGAGATGATGCCGTGGATGGCATTGGAAGGATCATTCTGGCCTTTCTGGAAAGCTTCTCGTAGCCAGTTGGAGCCGCAGGCTATCATGTGCTTGATTACGTCCCCTCGCGCGAGGGTGCTGATGTCTTGGCTGCCGCTGGGTGCGTATTGGGATGTCAGTGTTGATTGGGAGACTGTGATGGCATCGTGCTTTGTTGGTGAGCGGCCGAGGTCGACCAGAGTCACTCTGCAATTTTCATTTCCGCTTGAGAGGATTTGGGAGCGGAGATAGAGGAGTTCGTCGAGTTTGGTCTGAAGGGAAGTCCATCAGATGTTGCTTCTTTTTCGGATGATGTGTTATACCTGTGAGGAAGGATGCACTCACATCGCAGGTTCCAAGGAGCACGACATTAGGCATGTTGGTGGCTACTTCGTTTCCAATGGTGTCAAGTACTTCAAATGAAAATAGATTGCGGTCGTGCAATCGAACGTTCCTTCCTTGTGACTATGATGCCATAGCTTTGATATGTCTCGTTTTCGACGCCTATTTCTGGTAATTCTGAGGGGTCGGGGCTAGCAGGGGATGGCAATCCTCAACACGTGATTTTGAGCCTCGGAAGATTCTCCGGAGCTGAAGATCCCGTCCTACACCACCGCCACCACCTCCCTCAACACCACCTCCGCCGCTCTCATGGGCCTGCGCCGCTGGTATGCGATGCGATGAGGAAACATTAGCGTCATGAGGCGCCAGGTACCGGCGTCGGCGCCGTGCTAAGCCTTCCGGTGGCTTGCATCGCACGAGGCCGTCTCTTCGACTTCCCGACGGTCTCGGGAAGAGTCTTTTCCTTCTTTGGCAGGACCGAGACTGCACCTCCGGGATTCGTCATCCAAAAGGCAAACAACCGCCCTGGACGGGCATTGATCTTCACAAGACAATTTACATCACTTAAGCTTAAATGATTTCGGGGCGAATGACAACGCCACACTCGACTGGAATCCCTGCACATCACAGCAAAGACATTGCCGCGGCTGCTGTCCACCAACAAGCACTCTCGCTCGTGCTTGTATCCAAATCTTGTGAAGCTTCTCTGTGCCTAGCGCTCACACCGTCAGAGGACATCGCACGCCGAGATGCGGAGAACACGCAGATTGTCAGGCTCCCCTACTCCTTCTGGTCGCCGGCGTCATGCTCGACATTGGTTCAAGCGGAGGAGGCGCTCGTGCCGGCATGCAGGTTACATCCTCACATCCCGTCCATTGGACGCGAAGAGTGGTGATGATGGATGATGTGCGCCTTTGGTGCCAGTTTCGCCGCCGCAGGAATTAGCCAGGAACGCTTGGGAGATCGTATAAGACTCCTCTGAAGGTAGGCGAGTGTTTTCTTTCTGCACCTGCGCCTGGAGCTCTTGTCTGTATATCATAATATCAAAATGAAGTCCGCAGTTATCTTGTCGCTCGGCGCTCTTGCGCTCGCAGCACCAAAGCCCGAATCCGAGCCAACCAAGATTGCCTACAACCGGAGAGGATATGAGGCGCGCGATGCCGCCGGCGGCGATGAGGATTACATGCCATTCATGGTTGCTCTCAGGAACGCCGTGCGAAAGTATGACTCTCAAAAGCAGCTGCCAGCGGCACTTGAGAATGCTGGACTGCAGAAGCGGGCCAATGAGCCGTTGACCGATGAGGTCGAGATGGGCCAGATTGATGAGCTGTACGTCTTGCCGCAAACCAACGGATGAGCAATACACTGATGAGTTCACAGCTACTACGGCCCAGGACAGGTCTCTGGTCAGACCTTCACCTTCGACTTCGACACTGGATCCAGCGACACCTTCATCCCCGGTCCCAAGTGCGGCACTGCTCAGGGTTGCACTGGCAAGACCAAGTACGATCAATCCGGCCAGGATGAGGGCAACACCACCTCCGTCACATATGGCTCTGGCGCAGTCATGGGCGAGAACTACTTTGACGACGTGACAATCGCCGGCTTGACTGCCAACCACCAGAATGTCATCAGCTTGACATCCGCTCAGGGTTTCTCTGGAATGGGCTCTGACAGCTTGATGGGAATGGGCTTCCAGTCTATCGCGCAGTCCAAGCAGTCGCCTTACTGGATGACTCTCTACAAGCAGGGCAAGCTCAACCCATCCGAGTTCTCTTTCTACCTCGGCCGCGCCAAGAGCAACACTCAGGGCAACTCCGAGATGACCCTCGCCGGCCGCGACAGCAGCCGCTACACTGGCTCCTTCACCAACGTTCCAGTCACCAAGCAGGGCTACTGGCAAGTCGCCGTCGATGGCTTGTCCGTCGGTAGCGGTTCCGCCGTTCTCGGCTCCCAGGGCCAAGCTGCCATGGACACTGGCACCACTCTCATCCTCGCCCCAACCGCCGCCGTCGCCAGCTTGATCACTCAGATCCCCGGTGCCCTACCACTCCCTCTCGGCGCGGACATGACTGCCATCGCCTACCCCTGCGGCTCCAAGCCCAAGGTCAACCTCGGCTTCGCCGGCAAGAAGTTCGTCATCAACGACTTGGACTTCAAGCTGCAGTCCCTTACCTCGAACCTCGCCACCCAGATGCAGTCTGACCCATTGACCTCCATTCTCAACAAGCTGTTGGGCGGACTTCTCGGTGGCGGCAGCGGCTCTGGTGGCTACTGCATTGCCTCTGTTGTTGGAGCTGACCTCGGCCCAACGCAGAACCTGTACGTTGTCGGCGATGCGTTCTTGAAGAACTGGTACTCGACCTTCCACTACGACGGCAAGAACGCGTATGTTGGTCTGGCCAAGTCTGTCTAAGGACTTGTGAGATATGGGAATTTCGCCTGGAGCGTGCGAATGATATAATGAGGAAGCAGAGAGAAGCGCAGACTCCGAGTGAGATGCAATTTATGACGAAGTGAATGAAAAACTTGGAAATACTATTACCATGTCTAAGTATGTGTCTGACTATGAGAATGTCATTCCACTACCATGAACGTTTCTCGTCGTCGTGCCTCCTAGTGTGATTCTACTGCTGTGATGATCCAACCCCTAATGGCCATGGATGGCTGAAGCTCCAGTTCCCTGCTAGAGGTACATCGCCAATCGGGAAGACATGTATAGATGTCTGCATGTCGTCTTTCCATCTTTCTCTTACAATTGATACCTGTCGAGTCTATCGACCTTGAGCAGCTTGTACCGCAAAGCCAACTAGCTCGGAGCCGGCACACCCGGTTTGCTGTCAAGCGAATCAGCTCATTCACTTACCTGCAAGAGTCCTTCGTCTTTGCTCCCACTCAAAACTTCACCCTTTGTCCACCTGATTGAAGAAGCCCGCAAGCAAACAGGACAATCAATCACGACCATCATCTATATCTTCCCCTCTGGCACAGTCTGAATGGTGAAGCTCTTATCATCACATGCAAGTCCTATCGGGCTTGGCATTCACCGGAGGTGAATGTCAGGCTGGCGAAGCAGGCCCTTGGATCTTCTCATGTCTTATTTATACTATGGCTTAAGAAATACAGTATACATGAAAGGACAGTACCGTCTACAGCACGAACACACGCACCCGCGCTTCGACACGACGAACACAAAGCCTTCCTCTCGGAGAGTTCTACACCAACTCTACATCGAATATCTGTAGGTATGTAAAGCATGCCTCCACTTCCGCAGACTCGAGACTGACATTTCAAGATCTCTCATTCCACCGGGGCGGATATTTACACGGCTGTCCGGGATGGGGGCACAGAAGATCGCAGCAACTGTCCCCGAGGATGTGAGGAACTCCATCCTTGCAACCCTCGTCTTCGCGGCCTCGGTCTTACACTCGGGCACCAGTCTCCGCGAGCTGTGCAAAATAGTGTTTGGAGAGGAGGAGACAGAAGCTGCGGTAGAGCAGCAGAAACAGAAGGAAAGACTCGAGCGTAAGTCCAATTGTCCATTGCTGAATTTTGGAAGGAGGCTGATGATTTGATAGAGACCAATGGCTGGCACGGCGAGGGTCACGCACGGACGCTCATGGCGAAGGCTTGGTGCGAGCTCAACGAGAACGGAGAGCAGGAAAATGCGGAGGCGTTGGACAAGGTGGCCAAGGAGCATTTCGTCAGGGAGGATTGGGACGAAGAGGTTACAGACCAGATTAACCATCCTTTCAACGAGTAGATGACCCACTCTTGTTACAAGGCCAAATCGCTGCCCATTGGGCAAGACTTGGCGCTTTTCTTCTATTCAAACAAGTCATCGAATGCTCTCACCACAGCGACAGACACTGGACTGTATGTGATAATTCTGTTGTGTCCTGTAACATGAAGGCATTAGAATCCATTTTGTCATCTGCGGAGAGCCCATACTCACCTCCGTGTCCAACTAGCTCAAACCGCAGCCTAGGCATACCGTCCCGCTTTACGTCTAACACAGCAGGGCCTCCACTGCCATCGATGCAATGCTTTGCGTCAATCTCCTGCGGATCAAGCGCACTTTCAGCATCTCGCTTGCCCAAAACTCGACGGCATATCATCTCCGTCTGGTGATAGGGAATATCTGCATCGTCAAGAGCGTGAATAATCTGAACAGATCCCATGTTCCCGGTCGCCTGGTGGAGCCGTGAAGTCGCTCGCAGAGAGTGGTAGTATGCGGTAAGTCGCTCAGCAGTCAGCCAGGTATCGCACATCTGGGACAACAGCAAGTTGGCGAACCAAGGCACAGGTCTGAGTGGAAGCAGGAGCGGAAGCAGGCCACCGATCCGGTAGGTCAGCAATAATGTCGGAACACTGTTGAACGGTGCCGCGAGCACGATGCCTTTGAAATGGACTGGCTTTGCTGCTGGATTGATTTGAAACCAAGGTTGAAGCTCCGTGGAAGTGGCCGGAATCAACTCGTTTCTAGGATTGGCATAATGCAGTGCCACCGCACTGGAGACGGCCGTTCCCAAGCTTTGTCCCAGAATGACAATGCGCTCAGGTGGGATCTTGGCAACATTGAGCACCCAGTCGACGATCGCAACACCATCTGCAATCAAGCCAGCTTCAGTCGGAGAACCAGTGGAGTGGCCAAACCCTCGGTAATCAATCGTCAACACATGCGTATTTGGTCTTGTAGCCATGAAGCGATTGGTGACTCTGCGGAAATTCTGTGCGATGTGTCCAGCATTTCCGTGGACTTCTTCCCATCAATTCAAGGATCAGCAAACGAGTGGTCTTCTTGAGCTCTGAACGGCACGTACAACTGATGACAACCCTTGCTTCTGGGTCATCCTTTAACAACCTGAAACCCTCTGTTTTGGTGACATCCTCGACTGGGGCGCGCTTAGGCCGTTTCTCCTCACGAATGCGCTTCTCATTCCGAGCGTATACATCGAGCGGCAAGACATGCCAGGCGTAGAGCGTCTCGCCATCGGCCGTTGTAATGTTGAAAGGAGTTACCTGGTTGAGCGCGAAGCCGAACGATTCTCCGTCACTCAAGTCGTCGCCAAGGAACAGTGTGTTGAAGTAATTTGCATAAAGTGCACTGTAGATGATTTTAGCAGCGCCCTTAAGGCCTTTTTCAAATGCAAAGCGTCTTACAATCTCTGTGCGGGTGGAGTGAGAAGAACGCCGAGGAGGACCGCATATAAGCCAGCAGCGCCGGCGATTCCCAGGCCGACTCTACCCAGGACCATTGGAAGCTGCGGCATGCGATGTGTTGTATTTAGGAAGTGATGAAAAGGAGGAAGTGAAGTCGATGGAAGACCGGGGTGAACGCACGTGGCAACGTTGTGATTGGCTGATTTGGGTGTCGATATTCGTCAGCGTCCCTATCAAGAAGGAAGCAACGATTAGGGACCCGACCTGATAAAGAAATGGTTAAAGTCCTACAAACAATACTTTCAGGTTCAATTCTCGATTGCATCTCATTTGCTTAAGGCTTTCTCCGCGATGAACCAAGCGCTTATAAACGCGCCCAAAGCCATCACCAGTAAGAATCCAAAAGCAGCGGTGGTGCTTTGAGCAAAGCAATCCTCGACAACCGCCCTGACCTTTGGATCGAGGGTTTGAAGATATGCTAAGCTCTGTCGCACCTTCTCAGCGATATCAAGTGCTTCGTTCTCCGGTAGACCAAGCTCAGGCAGCTCTGACGCGAGCTTCTCTCTCAGCGACTGATTCCCGAAGCTAGCTGAGACTGAGACGCCGAAGGTACTTCCGAGCGAGCGGAAGAGATACGTGCATGCGGTGGCAACAGCCTGGTCTTCATGCGCAGCGTTTGCAATGGTGCCGATGAGAGTCGTCACGATTCCGTTTCCGTTTCCAAAGCCGCCGATGCACATGCCAATGATGATGCCGAGGGAGCTTCCGGCAACGACGCCACTGAAAAGTAGCACAACGGTCATGCCCACCGTGAGAAATACGTAGGCTGCAATGGTAAGCTTGTAGAATCTGCCCGTACGCCGCATGTAGAAGCCTGCAGTGAGGCTGCCAAGCACGCCAGTGATTACATTCGGGATCAAACGAAGTCCAGCTCCAGTCGCAGAAAGATGGTCCACTGCTTGGAAGTACAGTGGGGCGTAAAAGCACGCAGCGACCCAGGCTCCCATTGAGAAGAAGTTGCAAAGGTAGCAGGCGACCATGCTACGATTGAAGATAATATGGCCAGGTGCGAACGGTTCGACGGCGACCTTCATCTCTATCAAGACGAAGATGACGAACAGCGGGGCGGAGATTGCCAGTGAGATGTATGTGACTGGAGCCGTCCAGCGCACATTGCTGCCTCGATCGAGCGCTAACAACAAGGCAAACACAGCGCCAAAGAGCACTATGGCTCCAGAGAAGTCGATCCTTCGCAGCTTTTTCGTCCAGTCCGTGCTGTCGCGGGAGGGAAGATGCAATGCGAAGAACACTGCAATGAATGCAATGACACACATCGGTGTTTGGATAAGGAAAGCCCTATGATCATCAGCTTCTCCTCAACAGACTGGTAGTGAGACCAAAAGGCTAGCAACCCCGTGCAGCACTTACCACCTCCAACCAACATAGTCGGCCATGATACCACCCAGAGGAGCACCAGCGCTTGCTCCTGCCGCATAGACGATATTGATATAACCTTGGTACGTCCCTCTCTCCCGTAGCGTACAGATATCACTCAACAGAATGCTCACAACCGTCGTCATCGCGCCGCCGCCTACACCTGCGAAGGCTCTAGCCGCAATCAATTCTCTAATGTCCCTCGCCAAACCACATCCCAGACATCCCAGGCCAAAGACCGTATACCCAAACAACAGACATGCTTTCCTCCCAAAGATGTCAGATAGCTTGCCATACAGCGGCTGGGAGGATGTTAGAGTCAGGAAATAGGCCGTGGCGATCCAGGATGTGAGATTGAGAGCATGAAGCTCGCTGCCGATTTTTCCGTAGGAGGAGACGATAATAGTCTGGTCCGCTGCGGAGAGGAAGACCCCAATGGCTACTGCCGGAAAGATGATGGGGAGCTTCTTCTTGACTTCGGGGAGGCCTTCGTACTGTTTTTGACGGTTGAGACTTGTGGTTGTCGTTTGTCTTTCCAGTGCATCGCCATCATGATCTCCAAGAGCTCCGTTCGCCTCGAGAGCGCTATTCGATAAAAAGTCTCCATCTGGTGCTAGATTCGGATTCGAGTGTTTGGGAAGGAGGGCAGAGGTCTCTGTGGGCTCGCCATTGTTTGGGTCTTTCAGGGGCATGATGATAGAGTGAGAACGCGAAACGCTAAATCAGAAAGTGTCATACCAGAAATGGAAGTCAACAGAAGGAAAAGCGATCATGACAGCGAGAGAGAGCTGCTTATGTCGAAGAAGTCCATATGCTTATTGAAAGAACAGGCGAAGGATCGGGTCAATCGGCTCACCGGGTATCCTTGCGCTATCTGGTTGAAATTCTAACTCTTTCAGGCTTAGAGCCCGGCCGATAGGCGTTATCGGTGATAGCTCCAGCCCGACCTCACCGCGCCTGGAAGCTATCGGGACGTGTAACTGTCGATCACACGAGCATCCGTCAAGCCATTTTCCTGGACGCGTCGATGATGGAGGATGTCAACGCCAAAGGATGAAAGCGAGAAGAAGCTAGCGACAGAGGACACAAGCTTGGCGAAAGAGGCGAGCGTTGGTGAAGGAGGAGATGAAGAAGCAGACGGCGCGGCCACGGGCAAGCCGCAGCGAGAGACGGCCGGCGGAGGTATGTTGAAGACGTGCACAGGCAAGGAAGATATCGTTCAGAGTGGATTCTCACTTCCTTCGCAGGTGGAGCTTCGCGAGCACGCGATGTCGCGACACACGATCTAGGCCCCGACGGTCAGCAGCATTCCAGCGAATCCATCGAGCGTCAGCAAGCTGAAGAAACGACTGTGGAAGAGGAACAACATGAACTCAACGTAACCGACGAAGGTCAACATGAAGAGCACGAAGATGATGACAACGAAGAACATACACTCCCCTACCCGGAACCAAACCTAACCTCTCCGCTCCTCCCACCCCCACCAGCCGACTTCAAGCCCTTCTTCATCCTCATAGAAAGCTCCTCCTCTGCCACGGACTCTTCCTCCGAGAACTACCACCATCCTACAGTCCACTACGTCTTCGCAGACGACGATCCAGAGATCCTCACCGCGGCGGCGCTCGCAAGCCTAGACTCCAACCACGAACAGGCAGACAACCCCTCCTCCACTGCCGAGAATGAACGATTCGTGATCCTCGATCTTGCTCCCTCAGGCAAAGAAGTCGTCTCCGCCACATCTCTGTCTCCGGACTGGCAAGCTTTGAGGACCTCGATCAGTCCCGCTCCAAGCTGGGGCGGAAGCAGCGACGGGAAAGGAGAAGCGGAGAGGGGGTTGATGTTGAGGATAGCGGGGCAGGAAGCGAGGAAGGGGAAAGGCGGCAAGGGAAAGAGACGGGATGGAGAGGATGTAGAAGGCCTCTTGAGAGGTTTTGATGAGCTGATGACGGGATTGGATGGAGTCTTGGGGGAAGAGAGGGAAGGTGGTGCGGAAGTTGATATAGATACCCAGAATGCGCAGACTGCGCGGGAAAGAGTGCATGAGATAGACTCGATATGATTTGATGAATGCTATGATATAATGATTTTGCTATAGATACTCTCTCGTCTCGCTTTCATTAGGGGTCTCCGCCGTGGAGCTTTCCGATATGTGTGCAGCAAACGCATCACGCGCCGAGGTAATTTTCGTTGAAACATCCCAAGATCATTTTCCGCATCCATCATCACATCCTTTGAATGTTCTCATTGTTTGAGCATGTTCTCAAATCACCAGTGTGATCGGCCCAAAGCTCTCTTGTTGCTGAACCTTGAGCAAGTCCTTCGTTCCGAGAGAGAGCACATGCAGAAAAGCCTGAGCCGCAACGACGTTGCTATTCGTCTCCGGTGACAGTAGGTCCCCGAAGCTAATGCTGCGCGCGCTTTCGTCATCTTCTTCGTCGAGATCAGCAGTCTGGTTCGCCTCATCCACAGCAGAGCGGACGAAGTCCATGAAGTTCGCGCTCTCCGCTCCTAGCGCTGCGCGCTGCCACTGCGACTGTGCAGCGGTCTGCGTGTCGACTTGTGCAGCAGGACCGTAGAGCTCGAAGTCTTCTTCGCCGGTGAAGCCACCCATAGCGATGTCAGAGTCGGGGAACTGAATCTCGCCTGCTGGCTGACCTGCGAGTGGATCACGGCCGACAAGCGGAGAGGCAGAGGTGAGACGGCTACCACGACGACCGAAAAGATTGAGAGGGCCACCAAAAGAGGCAGATGTTGGATGTCCGCCGTCGGTAGGCTGACGAGAGCCGGCTGACTGGTTCCAGGGGAAGACGCTGGAGAGATGGCGGTCGTCCAGTGGCGTTGGTGCTTGTCTGCCTTGTTCGATGGTATCGTCGTTGACCACGGGAGCGAGATCATCGTCATATTGGAAAGGAGCAGCATCATCGATACCGCGAGCAATCTCGTCTGAAGACGGCTCACCGCGAGCTCGCACCCGGCGACCGCTGTCTGAGGAGTCTGCAGCGTCTCTAGGGCGCTTCTTGCCACGCTCAAGGAGGTTGACACCAGTGAATGTTTCGAGAAGCTTTGCGCCAGAGAAGATGTCGAGTGGGCCTTGCAGCCCCATGCCGAGCACGGTGCCCGCGTTCAACATCCAGTGCTCTGCGTTCTTCTTTGCGAGAGCAGCCAGTCTGAGGGATTCTTTGTGCTGCATGGCTTCTTGCATGTTGTCCAGATAGTTTCTGCCCCACTCAGCCAAGACATGGTTGCGTAGGCTGGTAGTCCGATCTTGTGGGAGTACCTTTTTCGCGCGCGGCTTGCGTCTCTGTGCTTCAGCTGAGGCCGTCTCCGATGTCGTCTGGGGCAGACCGTCTACTTCCATGCCATCGTGCTGGATCGCACCTCCATCTCCAATGCCAAAATCGCCGTTGTCCTGAATTGGCATGAAGCCATCGTCATCTAGTGGACCAGCCTGTAAAATGTCAACATCGAATTGCCAGACACGGCCATCAAAACTTTAAGGCTTACCAAGGGCTCGCCAAGTCCATCGCTCTGCACTCTGCGTCCAGGGATGCCGACCTCATTGACGCTACCTGACGCCGGACCTGGCTGTCGAGTAGACGCAGGACGGTCGTCGACCCCAATAGTGCCGTCGTCGCCAAATGTGAGGCCAAGATCATCTTCCAGCAGCTGAGCGGGAACCTTCTCCCTGGCGCGAGCAGACTCACTGCGCACGCCGAAGATATCTAGTCCTCCCACAGGGTCGCCAATCGAAGAGCTGTGCGATGGAGGGATCAGGAGGCCACCAATGCTGTGCTGAGAGCTTTGAAGCTGTTGGGAGCTGTGAGGCGAAAGGGAGAGCTGCGTCTCGTTCATAATGGCAGGGTCATCGAAGTTGAGGTTGTCCAGGTCGGGCAGCAGATCCAGATCGGGCAGGAAGTTGGGATCGTCTTGCAGCATGAGCTGATCCGCCCTGAGATGCCACATCAGCTCCAAGTAGGCTCAGCATGCGAAGAATCGGACTCACCTCGCCTTGTTCGTCCCTTCAGGCTCTAGGGCAGCCTGCTGGACGACCTTGAACATCGCACGCATGCTGTTCCGAGTGTTCTCAGCATCCGCAAGCACATAACCGCACTGCTGTGAGTACACGCGCGTGACACCGTATCTGCCAACGCGTCAGTGTCAGCGTTCAGCCTTGTCCATCTAGGCCAGTAGAAACACACAGCAAGCTACTCTGCAGCCTTAGTGCCATCGGCGCGTCGGGCTCTGAGATGGTCTCGCACGCTTTCGCGACGTCGACATCCAGAATGGCTTTGCGTGTGATCTTCTTCAGCGTAGATTTGGAGCCGAGAGTCGCGACGAGCCTGTCGGAGCCGTGTTAGCCTCGTCCACAGAAGTGCTGAGGGGAGAGTCGCTCACCAAACAGTCGCCACGCCATACTTGCGCGAAGTGAGCACTGGGAGCGTTAGTCAAGGGACGCGCTTCCACGCGTTTGAGGGCAGGCTCACCCTCGGTGCTGTAGAACATGGCGCCGGCGATGCAGTGGCTGCGAGCGTTAAAAGGAGCGTGTGTAAAGAAACAGGAGGATGAGAGAATGTCCACCAACGCGGTGCGCTGGAGGAAGATGTGAATGGAAGGGTCGTCGGGATGGGATGGCGATGAAGCTCCAGCTTCGGCCACTTTGGTTTGCTTCGCTGCGAGCGCGCTCAGTCCGGGTGGGTCCGACTTCGGCTTGGCTTCACATGCGAAACTCTAACCGTAGCTTTGGGCCCGCCTGAGCTACTTGAGGAAGGAGCGCAAGACTTGCTGCAAAGCATCCATTCTCTGCTACTGCAACTAGTTCTATTCAGTCGCATTAGAGTTTTGACGTCGCTGCGTTCATATCATTGTCCATCATGCCTTCTCGTCAGGAAGCGTTGGCAGTTCGACCGCCTTGTAGAGCAGAATCAGCGCGCTGTGGCTCTCACCGCCACCAGCAAGGGTTTCGATCTTTTCGCTGTCCACCTCCTGGACCTTGTCGTCGTTGAACCACCACCACTTGCCGTCTTCCTGCTTGCCTGGTGAGGCCGCCTTCTTCACATACGCGGTGTAGTGGCCGGAGTCAGCCGAAGAGCCCTGGTGAGTCACAACGCCGCGAAGCTCGTAGAGCCCAGTCTGGTTTGCCGACGAGTCCTTCTTCAAGTCATCATGCACCAGCGAAAGAAGCTCCTTCTTTGCCGCAATGATGGCCGCAGCCTTCTCTTCGTCAATCTCGGCGTCGGTCTTGAACTTTTCCTCCGTTCCACCCATAGCAGTGTCCTCGCCAGAACGAGCAGCCTTCTCGTCTTTCAAGTCAGCCTCGCTTGCAGGCCCTGTCGCCTTCGTTTCCCGCTCCTTCTCCTTCTCCTTCTTCTTCTGAAGAGGCTCATCTGAACGGACATTCGCCTCGTTCTGCTCCGCTGCCTCCTTCTGCATGCGCTTTTGTCGCTTCTTAGCACGCTCCACATCTTCTTCCTCCTTCCGCAGCTCACGAATCTTGTCACGAACTGGGATGAGCTTCTTTCTGAGATCCTCGTTGCAGAACTCAAGCACATCAATTTCGTGCTGGAAGGTGACCTTGCGCAGGATCTTGGCCTTCTTCCCCGTATCCTTTCGCCAAAAGAAGCGCACAAAGTGTACAGGGAGATATTTCGGGAGACGAGAAATGCGGGACGTGCGGCTGTACATCGCCGAACGGCCGAGAGTAGGCGAGTTCTTCTCGATCTTCTCATTTAGGGCGATGCTGATGCCTTCTCGGAGGTGGTTCGTATCGTTTTGAATGTTGCACTTGAGGTCGTTGAAGCCTTCACTGCTAACGACAGCCTCCTCCTCAGGTGCTTCATCACAAGTTGTGGTGACTTCAAACTTGCCGCCCATGTACTTGTCGATCCAGTTTTTGAAGCCCAGCTCTGTCTGCTCATCCTCCTTGATTTTCAAAGTTTGGCCGAGCGTGGAGATGAGCTGGGACCAGACTTCCTCAGCATCCTGCTGTGCATAACCGTGTCCGTTCTTTGCCCGCTCAGCGAATTGAGGAAACTGCTGTCGTAATGTTGTGAGGAACATAAGCGGCGGGAAGCCCTGCTGAGTTTCGCTCATCTGCTTGTACAGATCACCCAGAGCAGAAGTCAAATCACCGCCGCCACCAAGGCCTCCGATACCGTGCTGAGCCAGTTGGTCTGGAGTGAATAGTGAAGACGAAGGCCCCACGCCTGGAGCACCAGGCTTGTAGTTCCTCAGCTCTTCCACCAACTCGGGAACAGCTCTCAGCGTCTGCAGCGTCGCATTCGCATAGCACGTGTTTCCCATATTCTGCAGTCCTGCAGGTGTTGCTCCCTCTTGCTGCGCCAGCTCCGCCTCCGTCATGTCCTCTGAAAACTTCATCTTCTCTTTCGGTGCCTCGAACACCAGATTCGCTGATGGGTTGCCAATCACGGTGATTGTCATGCCCTCCTTCAATCCGAGCGAGGAGAGCGGGGTGTCGTCCTTGACCATCTTCTTCGCTAGGACCTTTTGGTTTTCAGGCTCAACTGTTGATCGCTGTCAGCATATGGTCTGGTTCAGCCCGCATTCAAGAAAGCGTACCATTTGTGAGCGAGTACAGCTGCATCTTGAGCTCCTCGCCATTTGAATCCGTGTCGATTTCGAGGTCATACGTCTTGCCCGCATGCTTCGCTTTGATGTTGAGCGGAGCCATGATTGCTCGTTTGATGCTGCTGAGATCCAACTACGAGGCTTTTGGTGGCTCTTGGATGCCTCTGATGTGATTACCAAGCGGTGTTGAAGGAACGAATGAGTGGCGTCCAAGAGATGTGGAAGTGGAAAGTTGTGGAAGGAAGCTGTCCAATACAAACATGACGTCCGGCATGGAAGGCGCGACCAGCGGCAACCGAAGAATCGCCGAACACGCGTGCCTGAGGCGGCAATCGCCGTCAACCTGAGGTATTGCTCTCTACCGTGATACAACCAATGCTCCAATTTCAGTACCGTCAATCAACATACTCTCGATCGAGAAAGATAGTTTACGATGGCCTCGCTGGTCTCCTATTGCGATTTCGCTGTGTATAGACGACCGAACCGCGTCGGAGTTCGGGAAAGAAGCCCTATCCATCAATTTCAATGACTGGCGGCAATCGAAGGCTTGCCCGGGACTTGCATCCTCCCCTCGCCTCGCACGATACCGGAGCGAGGCATTGCGGTTGAACATCAACTTATTTAGAAGCTGCTCCCCAATGCCGTCGGCTCCTCAGCATGCCGGCGCGATGGTCCACTTCTTATCTTCAACCACTTTGCAGTATACTTATTAACCACTCAACAACCACAGCGGGCTCAAGAAAGATCGCGTTCAAGTCGCGTGCTCAGTGTCGATCTATCCTATTCTCCAGCTTCTCTACCATGACCGGATCAACAATGGCTCCAATTCAAAGATCAGCCTTCTTCGAGGCTATACGGAAACACGATCCCGAAAGTACGGCTGTTGTCCATTCTTTGTCTGGAAGGACATTCAAATATGGAGGGTTGTTGCAAGACATCGCTGCCGCGAAAGAGAAGCTGTTAAGATCGACTGGCAAGAATGATGAGAGCATACGAGGTCAGCGGATAGCATTCATGGTGGAGAATAGCTATGACTATGTAGGTGCGCGGCTGCCACATCCTCTCGATAGGCGCAATGAGAACGAAGTTGGCTGATCAACGGGTCTCCAGTCACTCTCCTCGCCTGTCTGGCCTCCAATGCCATAGCCGTGCCAATGGCACCGGGGTTCACTCCTGGAGAGCTTCGATACAACATCAACCAAAGTGGAGCCATCGCGCTGCTCCACTCTACCAAGTACGAGAAGAATGCGAGCGAGATCCTCAAGGAAGGGCTTGACAACCCACCGGTCCGAATGACAGTTGAAAAGACGCTGGAATCAAGCCGAGATGGTCACGAAAGCGTTGAGTTTGTTGGAGAGGCAGACGCGGCAGAAGGTGGAATGATGCTGTATACATCTGGAACAACAGCGAGGCCCAAGGGCGTACTCTTACCGCAAAAGGTACTTGTTGCTCAGGCAAAGAGCTTGCTTCAAGCGTGGGAATACACGCCGAAAGACCGCCTACTCCACGTTCTGCCTCTTCATCACATCCACGGAACCGTCAACGCACTTCTCACACCCATTCTGGCAGGCAGTTCCATCGAATTCATGTTCCCGTTCAACGTGGACAATGTATGGAATCGTTTCGCTGCACCCTTCCTCAACAGCGACAAGCCGCCGGTCACCTTTTTCACAGTCGTCCCAACAATCTGGGCTCGAATGCTGCAATCGCATCCAGATCTGCCTACTGGAGTTCAGAAAGCCGCAGACCAAGCGATCAAACGAGAAAATCTCCGTCTCAACATCTCCGGCTCCGCAGCCCTCCCAACTCCCACAAAGAAAGCCTGGACAGATCTCTCCACCGGCAACGTCCTCCTAGAACGCTACGGCATGACAGAAGTCGGTATGGCCCTGTCCTGCGGCCTCGACGACTCCGACCGCATCGATGGCTCAGTCGGCTGGCCCCTACCCTCCGTCCAAGCACGCCTGATCGACTCCGACACCAACGAAGACATCACCGACAGCCACTCATCAGGAGGCAAAGAGCGCTCTGGCGAGATCCAACTCAAAGGCCCCACAATCTTCACAGAATACTGGAACAACCCGGAAGCAACGCAAAAAGAATTTACCGAAGACGGATGGTTCAAGACCGGCGACATCGCCATCCGAAGGGAAGTCAAAGGCTCCGGACTCGGCAAGAGCGGAGACTGGGCTACGGGGCCAGCGTGGTTCATCCAAGGCAGAAAATCCGCCGACATCATCAAGACGGGAGGCGAGAAAGTCTCTGCCCTGGAAATCGAGCGTGAACTTCTATCTCTCCCTGAGGTCAAAGAATGCGCGGTAGTCGGCTTGCCTTCCGTTGCTTGGGGTCAAAAGGCTGCTGCTGTAATCGTCCTCACAGAAAAGGGCAAGACAGCAGGCAAAGGTGGAAAGCAATGGACCGCATTAGATATGAGACGAGCTCTACATGGAAAGCTCGTGGCATACAAGATTCCGCAAGACATGAAGGTTATGGATGAATTGCCGAGAAACGCGATGGGCAAGATCAACAAGAAGGAATTGGTTCCTAAGGTGTTCGGAGATCTGGAGAGAATCAGGCGGAGGAGCATTGTTGTTGCGGAAGAGAGAATGGCCGCTAAAGCAGCATTGAAGGCCGCCGAGGACCAAGCAAAAGAAGGAGCACCGCAAGTCAATGGGACGAAGTAATCACATAGGCTTCTTGCCTCGTACAGACATTGAAATAGTTCAAATAGGAGTGCGAAGTACTCTTCTCTCCTGTCTTCCAAACCCAATCATCTTATAACCAAACAGACCTAGGACTCGGGCGGAGAGGCTCGTTGATCCCATAGCCTCATTTAAACCCCAAAGCCTTCTTCGCATCCAACAGAATACTCCTCTGCCTCCTCGCCTGCCTCTCTTTCTCCGCCGCTTCCTGCACCGCCTTGTTCTGAATCTCCATCCTCATCACATGTCTGATGACCTTCGAATCAGCGCGGGTCAAGCCCGGGAAAGCACCAGGAAGCTGGGGCCTCTGAGGAGGAGTCGAAGTTGCAGCGGGAGTGCCAGAGGAAGCAGAAATAGGCGAAGAAGCAGCCAGAGGTAAAGTCGGATTTCTAGATGTGATCGGAGTTGCAGGCGGGACAAGAGGGCTAGGTTCTGCTGAGCTACCGCCTAGAGATGGCGCAGTTGAGTGCGTGAAGAAGAGCGGAGGGATTTGGTCTTGTGGAATTGGAGACCCAGTATCCTCAGCGCGAAGGACGTGAGAGGGAAGGGTCGGTTCGCTCGCAGGTGAGAGGAGCTTTGCTTTAGGAGAAGAAATGGTGATAGGTATCTCTCCTGATCCAAAGTTCGACCCACGAGAATTGGCTCTGGAAGCTGATCGGATCGGCACCTGCTCATCGGAGGAGTCTCTGTACCGATCGGTCATGAGAGACTGGACAGAAGCGAACGAGGAGTTCAGCGGGATGGGCCAGCGAGGTGCGTCGTCTCTCATAGGCACAGTCTTTGTGTGGGCGAGCAGATCGTCATCTGTACCTGCAAAAGAGGAGTATGGGCCGTTCACACCAAAGTGTTCCCTGAGAGCCTCGTAGTCCTCTTCGACATGATGCTCGTGATTGGGAGAAGGCGTGGCGTAAGCACCATCCGCGCCTTCATGCCATTGTTCTCTCATGACCAGGCCGGGCTCCAGTGTACCCGTCGCTTCATCAAAGAGAGTAAGCACGTCTTCCGGAGAGGCATCGCTGGGATTCTCGTAGCGAGAGCCTCGATCCACTAGGACAGTTTTGTCGGTCTCGCTGGTCGCGCAACTTTCAGTAGATTGGCCAGCCTGTGCACCGGTAAGTGTGCTCGCGACCATCAGCAGCTCTCGTGCGATCTTCACCATAGTTTCAGCATTAGGCTGTCCATGGCGAGAGTTCATTACAAGTCTCTCAAGCCGGCCGCCGCGCTCCAGAATCATTGCATCATATCCTTCGCCAAGGTCTCGAGATATTACGAGACGCCTGTCTTCGCCATTTTGCGATGGGTCACGGAAATGAACGGACTTCTGTCGTGGACTGACCACGGTGAGCTGACTGTCGCTGGGTGCGTCACTAGCAGAGTCAGGAGTTGATGAGGGCTTAGAGACCATCGAGCTGGAGTCTGGCAACTCCTCTTTTACAGGGCGCCCCTTTTCGCTGCTGCCTGTAGCAGAAACCGAATACAAGCTGCTTCGGGGACTCATACGGCCTGATGTTGCCGGCTCGACGAGGGTAGAACCGAAAGTGTCTCCCCTTGACAAACCATTGTCGCCTTGTCCGGTCCTTGGCAGGGCGCTGGCTTTGGGCTTGACTTCTGAAGGATTTTCATCAGGCGCGGCCTTCTGCACACCCTTTGCTGTAAGATTCGAAGACTGCGAAGTCGGCGGTACAGAAAGGCTTGCTGAATCCGTCGCGGTCGAGCTTGCAGGTCCATCGTTCGCGGCGATTCTTCTCAAGCCTTCTGGCACGGAAGAATGAGTTTGCTCTTCCGCGCTTTGCCCAAGCTCCCTCTTGCGAATATGGAGCTCTGCAACACAATCCGGACAAGCATCGCTGTATGATTTGGTCGTATCTATACGTCTGGTTAGATACTTCCAAGGGCTGGTTGCGTCCAAGTTGGTCAGCTGAGGCAGGCCAACAGGGAGAAACGCACCACTTCTACCCCTTGAGAACAGGTCTCTTGTTGCTTTGACCTCTCGCTGCTCTTTGCTGCCCTGACTGTACTTCCTCCTATGTCGCACACAGGCGCCTCGAGTGCCGTGAAAGTGCGCAAATGGATTAACGCGCTGTTTGCTGGCGGTGGGAGAAAGGAGTCCACGCGAGGAAGTTGAACCAGGAGATTGCAATGGTCGCTTGCTTGTTGGTGCTCCTGATTGACTTAGAGGCACTGGCTGTGAAAGCGCTGCTTTTTCCTCAGCCTGACTCGGCTGTGTCAAAGACACGGATGGCGCGCTTGTGTTGAGTAGGGCATCAGATACACCTCTCGGTTCTTGGTTGCTTTGCTTGGGTTTGGTGGCTTCGTAGTTCGCTTGTTGCAGAGCAAACTCGGCTAAGTCTTGACCCGCTTCCAGAGGGGGAGGTGTTCCCGGCGGAGTGCCCACCAACGTGCTCCTCCTTTGCGGCGTAGGAGCATGCAAATACTGCCCATCTCCCAACTGAGAGCGATAAAGAGGCGTTTCTGCTCTTGGCACAGGGCTGCCGGCGCTGGTTCGCCTGCGGAATTTCCTCACATGCAAAGGAAACACCAAAGGAGTATCCCCTTTGGCTTTTCGCTTGTATTCCGATTGAAGCGCAGCGCTACGGATTGGGCTCTTGGCCTGCTGTGGTGTTGCAATATTGGGTGTTGGGACGGCCTTCTGTTCGAAGTTGCGAATCCGGTCAGCAACTTTTGAGCTGGACTTGGCACCAGTGCTGATGGGTTTCGCAGCCGCTTGAACGTTGCTTGAGCCGCTCTTCGAATTTGCCGCAGATTGTGTCGTGGGCTCCTGTTGAGGACGGACTCCATCTTGCTTTCTACTCTCCGATGGATCCACGTTGCCGTCAAAGCAGGATGCAACTTGACCAAGACTCCTCGGCTTCTCATCGAATGCACGTCTAGATTCGATTCGCATTTCACAGCTAGACTCTTCAAATACTGCTCCTGTCCACGAGTTCAAGGCGGTTCTCGGTATCTGCATTGTCTTCACTGGGGTGGACGATGGTCGCAATAGAGGATAGTCGGGTTCAGAGTCGTCTGCGCCTGAGACAATCGAGCAGGCCGTTCGTACTTTGAAGCGCTGCGTTACCCTCGCGGGTTCTCTCGGGCCTCGTAGACCATCTGCACTGGTATCGCAAATGCCTTCCAAGCGATATTGCCGCTCCCAACCGTCTTCAATCTTGACAGACGAAGGTGTGCGGTGTCGTCTTGGCGATGATTGGCCCTCTCGTCGTCGAGAATAACGTCGCGAATTCACTTCCTCTTGTACCTTCTCAACTTGAATCTGATGCGCTGTATCACCATGTATACCATCAACTTGCATTTTAGAAGTCGTATCCTCGACCTCTCTGAGAGCTCCGCGAAATCGACCTTGCCCTGCGCGGGAGTGAGCAATGGCCCGGTAGTCTTTCGTAGTCTCACTCACATGGCGCTGCTTCGTACGTATCGCACGAGGCTTGCGAGCTTTGCGATCGCCTGTTCTTGCCGAGAACATCTTGGCCTAGGCGTGAAGAAGGGGACTCGATAAGCTCGCTCTCAGAACAGCGAAACCAGGCGAGCATTTGAGTGCATGTAGGTCTGCGTAGATTTTTAGATACTTCTGGCCCGGAGGTCTGTAGAATGAGCGATTGGATGGAGAGATATTTGTAGAGGTGAGGTAGCCGAGGGGTGCCGGTTGAAGGTGGAGGGAGTTCAGGAAGATGGGATCTGCCACGAGATGCACACATGCCACCGAGAAGGGGAAGGAGGAATGCCTCATTGGCAGGAAGGAGCATCTCAACTGCTTCGATATTCGCTTTTCGGCTCTGGTGCATGGTTCCTTCCTGGTTCAAAGCTCAAGCTCTCGCATGGTATACAGTATTTACATGAACTGGTCTCTATTTGAGGTTGGCCTGAAGGCTCTCCAAGACCTGTTTGAATGTCAGCATATATTCGAACACACGTACTGATTTTGATCTCACCTCGAGCTCAATCTTGGCCTCAGCAACATCCTGCTCACTGCCACCGCCGCTGGCAATCTTCTGGGCCTCGGCAATCTGGTTCCTCACAGCCTGCACAAAGTCAGCATGAAACACTTCTCATGGAAGACTATCAGCACTCACGTCGGCGCTGAAGTCCTCAAGCGGGTATCCCTCAACCGCGTTGATGCTGAGGACAGAGTTTGGCTGCACAGTAGCGAAACCTCCGGACACTGCGTGTATATCTCGTCAGCATTTCCCTCGCCAGGCAAATTAGGCCTTTTGGAAGCGCGTCCCCCTCGCACTATGAATCCCTTAAATGTATGGTGTTGACGTACAGAAGAACTGCTTGCTTCCACCGCTCTCCTCAATAACCTCGACAAGACCGGGCTTCAGCTGCTCGATGGAAGGAACGTGGCTGGCGAGCACACCCATCTCTCCAGACTCGGCGGGGATGTTGACCTGGACGCTATTTCTCCAAATCAGTATTTGTATCTTCCACCATATATTTCTCTTCTCTTGCGGCGCATGCGAATGTTCGTTCGGTAGATCTCGGCAGAGGGAATCGGGACGTACACATCTTGCGACTTGTAGATGGCCTGCGAGTTAAATCGTCAGTCTCAACTCTCATCTCATGCATATTTCATCTCCCTCTCCTCCTTCGGCATACGTACCTGGTGCGGCAGGGCCAGAGTCAACTTGATCTTGTCGGACGCGACATCGGCGTATGTCCTCCGCAGCGGCTGCTGCACCGCCTTGAAAGCAGTCGGGCGGGCTCTGAGAGCGCTCCGGGCAACACGGAACGAGTTCATTGTGGGTGGTGGATGGATCGGGCGAGTTCAATGGCTCTCAGCGCTGTCTTCCATCACACCAGAGCAGGAGTTGAGCTTGCACGGGTGCAGCCGTCGCGGAAGGTGCCGGTAGTATCACGTGATATCAACGCTAAACTTCCGACCACGACACTCCGACTTTGCAGCAAATCACATCGATCCTTTTCACATGCCACAACCACTTCATTTTCTAATCAGCAGACCTGAAAACCTCGTCACGAATCGACGAGAATGCAGCACGCTACCAGGCACGGGCCACAGCGCAAGAACAAAAAGGCAGCTCGTTCCGGCTCCTGACTCTCTTTCCTTTTCTCCCATACTTACCTTGTTGCCCCAAGCCAGCTCATGAATTGGTGAGGGTTGCCTTCCAGTCTGCATTGCACAGCGCGGTACTGGACTGCAATAGGTCTCCTTCGGGGGCCCTAGCGGCGTAATTTTTGCTGGCCACCCTGCACTTTCATCAGTTGCTTGGGCTTTTGCCCGAGTGTTGGAGAAGGATGTTATTGCGAGTTAATGTTGCGAGACGAACTTTGTGGTATGCTATCACACCCCTGTGCAATGCCGCCCATCAAGCCTTTCGACGAGGCCGCCGACCAACTGCACCTCCACGCTTCTACCAGCACACCATCCTCGTCTGCCTATACTACCGTCGCCGCGCAGGTACAGCCTTGGAGTGAATAGGGTTCCATAAGCTTGAAGAGTTGGTTATGATGGAGTGGGAGTCACAGGTTGAGTGTGCGGCGCCGCTGCGACCTCGAGAAAACCATGTCTTCGGACACCGCCACGTTTCCGGAGTGGAAGGTGGATTAGATTGGATACATCGAGTGTGTGAGCGTGAAGCTGGAGCTACCCTAGCTCGCATGCCTGTCGCTGCCATGAAGACTCTACAAGCTGCGCGCTTCCTACAACGAGGCGAGTTCCCTCGAGATCAGCCGCATCACCTCAAAATGATCCGACGCTCTTTTCTATCATACCAATACAGGTCTCTCGCCCACGCGCCTCTGTCATCGGCACTGCCCTGCCTCACTACACGGCGCGCTTACTCGAGCCTATCGCCCTCCACTAACGCGTCTCTCGAGTCGATCACTCTGCCAGATGGAAGAAAGCTGAGCTTTGCAAGATATGGAGCAACAAATGGATATCCAGTCTTCTACTTCCACGGCTTTCCAGGCTCTCGACTCGAAGCTCGCGTCTGGGCCGATGCTGCCTCCAAGTTCGGTGCGAACCTCATCTCGATAGATCGGCCCGGGGTGGGCTTGAGTACACCGCAGCCCGGAAGGACACCCCTCGACTTCGCGAAGGATGTGCAGCACTTGGCAAAGCAGCTTGATCTTTCAAGGTGGTATGTCTTACGATCATGGACGAGCTGCATGAATCCCTCGCCCGCCTGCTATCACTCCACACGTATTGCAGAGTATCTAACATGATGCAGGAAGATTCTCGGTGTTAGCGGAGGAGGCGGCGCATACTCTTTAGCATGTGCACGTCTCCATTCTCCCACAAATCTAAAAGGTATCGCGATTGCTTGTGGCCACCTCTGGCTAGATGACATTGGCTCCCGCGGCATGAACTTTGGGAATAAATTCATCTACTTCGCCTCTCGACATATGCCAGGATTCTTGCGGTGGATAGTGCGCCTCTCAGTCTCTCGACAGTTCGCTCTCACAGACGACCAGCTCCTGGAGCTATCAATGAAGGGTGTTAGCAAGTCCAGTAAAGTTTCAGCAGAGGAGAAGAAAGCTCTTGGAGATGGCTGGCTCATGTCACACCTCATTCCTTCCGCGAGAGAGCACTTTCGCCAAGGATACGATGCGTTCGTTGACGAAGGCCGTGTCCTGACCACGAGTGACCCTGGATTCCGCCTCGAAGAGATTACGTTGTCTCCGATTGTGCTTTGGTATGCCAGACAAGATAAGAATGTACCATTGGCAATTGGAGAAGCCATTGCCGAAAGAGTAGCCTCTAAGCCGGAGTTGAATGTGCTGGACGGAACACACTTGAGCTTCATTGTCAACCACAAAGAGCGGATATTGGAAGATCTCCTTGCTCGCTAGAGGCCTTGTTTAAGATCCATTCTATCTGTCACCGCACGCAGCCAGCGCCGCCCTCATTTTCTCGATCTGCTCGTATCCCGCCGAGGTCTGCCCTCGTCCGGCGCCTCCCTTCAGAACAAATGGAATCGCCTCGACATACAACGCCCGACACGCTGCCTGAGGATCACAGACTTCGAGGTCTGCTTCCACTGAGTACGTGGATTCGATTTTGCTCGCAACACCGTTGCTACTGTGGACACTCAACGAGTCGCAAAAATGAACCCAGGACCAAAGTCCTTGCCAGTCGGCGCGTTCCATCGGCTTTGAGACTCTGATCTGAATGTCGAACGAGGATTCAATCACATCGCAAGAGCTCTGCAGGGTGTCGACCGTCCGATTAAAGTCGAAATTACATATTTGGATCGTTGTCCGACTTGGTTTTGAGGTTTGCTCGCTGGACCGGAAGAAGGATAAGAATTCTCGTCGCAATTGCCGGCAGGTTTGAGCGAACGGTGGTGTGACAATGGTGCCCTCCCGTATCGTGATATCCAGATTCGAGACGACCTGCTCGAAGACCAAATTGCGCATCTCTCCTGGGAGAGTAAGGAGGCTCGGTGCTACCATTTTGGTTGCCGGCTGTATTTTGGATGGTGGTGAACCTGCAAGATATCTACCAAAGAAGTTCAAAGGTAAGGTCGGGAATCGTAGGGACTTTCATATCTACATCAATACGTCCGAGAGCGAATCTGACAGAAAACTTCACGAGCAGTCCAAGCGCAGGGCAGTGATGATGACATATCTGGGTCTGATATCGTCGTAGATATGGGGCGTTGAGGGCTATCATCCGGTGAGGCTTCGGATCAAGCTCTACGCTCCGTTGGAGATTTCTCTTCCGCCGACGGCAGTCAAATTCCGCTTCCTATCGTCTGTACCGTCAACATAAAGCGATGCCAAGAGGGTGATTAGTATGTTGTCCTCGGAACCATCTCTCACGGCACGGAGCTAGCGTGACAAGTCAGCACATTCTGGCTTTGTCACTTACCTCCCGGAGATCCCGCCCATGGCACACGCTTCAAGGTAGAATCATGTCATCGACCACCAAGTGTGTCGAGGGTGTTCCGACATGAAGCATGTGAAGCATGTGAAGCATGGGAGTACACTTTCCAAACCCATTCATTGGTAAGATGCTTCGAGATTGTCTTCCGAGCAGGCATCGCGACGGCTGAAGGTTTAAGCGCATGACGTGCGCGCGAGGCCCGAAAGTTCTCATGAGGGCGGCCGACCACGGCCACGGATCCCGTCGATAAGATCCGACTGTACATATGAGATGAGTCGGAGCAAGTCATGAAAACATTGTTGACAAGACCAGCATCTCGAATTCTCGCCCAGAACTTCCTCAGAACCAACAAGCAAGCAACACGGTGCTTCACCAGCTCAATGGTTGTCCAAGATCCCTTCAAGCCCGCCGCGCGAGTCGCTGGCCAGAGACAGGATGTCTGGAGTGTCGTGAATGAGGCGGCTCAGCAGAGCAATGTGAGCCCGATGGTCAATATGGGGCAGGGTTTCTTTGGTTACAACCCACCCAAGTTCGTCGTGGATGCGGCCAAGGAGGCATTGGACCGGGTGGAATGCAACCAATACTCGCCCACCAAGGTAAGCTAACTCCAAGGTACAGCAAGCATATTGAGGGTACTAATGGAGTATCGAGTAGGGACGACCACGTCTAAAGAAGGCCATCGCAGACGCATACTCGAAGTTCTTCGGAAAACAGCTGAACCCCGACACGGAGGTCACGATCACGACCGGCGCGAACGAAGGAATGCTTTCCGCCTTCATGGGATTTCTCGAACAGGGCGACGAGGTCATCGTGTTCGAGCCATTCTTCGATCAATACATTTCGAACATCGAGATGCCCGGAGGAAAGGTTGTCTACGTGCCCATGCACCCGCCGAAAGAAGGCGCAACCAAGACGACCAGTGCCGGCGACTGGACAATCGATATGAAAGAGCTAGAAGCCGCAATTACAGATCGGACACGCATGATCGTGATCAACAGCCCGCACAACCCAGTCGGCAAGGTCTTTAGCAAGGCAGAGCTCCAAGCGATTGGCGACCTCTGCGTGAAACACAACATCATCATCCTGTCCGACGAGGTCTACGACAGCTTATACTACGTCCCCTTCACACGATTCGCAACGCTTTCGCCTGAGATTGCGAATCTCACGCTGACTGTGGGATCTGCGGGCAAGAACTTCTACGCGACAGGATGGCGAGTGGGCTACTTGATCGGTCCTGAGCATCTCATCAAATATGTCTCCGCAGCACACACTCGGATCTGCTACAGCTCTGTATCGCCTTTACAAGAGGCTACTGCTGTTGCCTTTGAGCAAGCAGATGCGCACAATTTCTGGGAAAAGTCCAAGACCGAGATGAAGGGCAAGGTGGATCGATTCAACCAGATTTGGGATGAGCTTGGCCTTCCATACTCGGACCCACAGGGAGGCTACTTTGTGTTGGTGAACATGGCAAAGGTCAAGCTGCCAGAGGATTATCCGTTCCCCGAGCATGTGGCTACCAGACCGCGCGACTTCAAGCTATGTTGGTGGCTTATCAAGGAGTTTGGTGTTGCAGCGATCCCTCCGACCGAGTTTTTCACGGATGCGAACGCGCATATTGTAGAAGACTGGCTGAGATTTGCCGTCTGCAAGAACGACGATGTGCTTGAGCAGGCAAAGGAGAGACTCAGAGGTCTGAAGAAACACATGTCATAGACTGGCCTCGGTCGTCGATGTGATGGAAGCAAAGTGGCGAAGTTCCCATAAAATTCAAAAATATCAAGCTTTCTGAAAAGCCACAACGAACGTGTTTCGGTTCTTCATCAGTTGCTTTTGCGGTACCGGCCATGATTGTTGAAGATGGTGGTTAGAGGGGCCGTTTCGCATCCATGGGTGTGAATTCCAGCCTTTCGGCTCCGGCTTTGCGAGGAATGCCAACTTCAACCTCATCTGGAGATTTGGCGAAAGTGAGCAATAGACTGGAAACTCATCAGATAACATGAGCTGCTATGCACTCATGCAATGAAATTGATTTGTGGCCAGCAAAGAGTGAGCCTAAGGTAGTGTTCTGCGACGTCGCGTGCGTAGGAAGGTTACGGCCGGTTGCTGGAGCGATCGGTCAAAACATCACGGCAGCTTCGTTCGCTGGCACAGCTCCACTCAGCTGCCACAGAGCTGCAGGTCGATACTAGCCGCATCATTGATTCCGCCCGTCCAAACCAGACCAACCGCTCGAAAACACATCACCGCTTACACGACAAATCGCTTCATCGATCAACCAGTTTCAGGCACAGCGCCAGCACAGCGATACAATCATTCCGAACAACATCCTCTACCCCGCCGAAGCGATAGTATTGACCGCTCGTTGGATGGTCACAACCGACCCGAGTGGACGACGACAAGACTCCTCTCCCTTGACGACCTGTTACGACCGATATGACCTTATGACGCTGCTCCCGATCGCTTGAAGGCGCATGAAGCGCAGCAACAGAAAAGTTCATCATCTTTACACGGGCAACAAAAGAGCGGGTACACAACATGTCGCTGGACGGATTATCGCCTGCGGGCACGAGTTCATACGACAGCAGTACGATGCAGGTCGGAGATGGGACCTGGGATAGCGATCGCAATTCGTTCCTCTTGCCCAACTTGCAAGGTCTGAATTTCGAGACGATGCAATACAACGGCATGGGCAATCGGTTTCGAGATCTGCCGCAGTATCACGTTCTTATCACTGGACATGGAGTAATAGCTGCGATCACATTCCTGGGGCTGCTACCGGCGGCAATATTTATTGCCAGATTTTTACACGTCCGCGGCATGCTGGCGTACAAACTGCACGTCTACTTTCAGATCCTGACGGTGTTTCTGTCGACCGTGGTGCTTGTTCTAGGCTGGTTTGCCGTCGGTCCCGAGAGGAGCTTGAGCAACCCCCATCACGGTATTGGAGTTGCAATATACACCTGCATCCTGGTGCAGTTCTTGTATGGATGGTGGATGTCCAGAAGGGAGAGAAAAAGGACGAGACCGCATCCGACAATACCTCTCAAGGTCCATATCCACAGATTGTTCGGGAGAGCTATCGCACTACTCGCATTCGTGCAGATTGCGTTGGGCCTCACTCTTTACGGTTCGCCCAAGGTCTTGTTCATTCTGTACGCACTGTGGGGAGCGCTGCTTCTTTTCCTGTACCTTGCACTGGAGTATCGCAACAAGCGAGGGGTTGGAGAAGGTCCTCCACCAAGCGCTGCAAGATCCGACTACTATTCAGACTACTCTGGCAGTTACCTGACTGGAGACCAGACGGAGCTCACGCAGGATGGACGCAGGAGAGAGCATGAATCGCACTGGGGAAGAAAGATCCTCGCAGGAGCGGGTGCCCTGGGTGCATACGAATGGTACAAGAATCGACGCGACAGGAGGCTGGATGAGAAGGAGAGCCGATATGAGGAGAGTGAGCGAAGGCGACGACCGATGACACCGGGACCTCCTGGAGGACCAGTAGACTCCTCCGTTGCTTCAAGGCCATATCCGCCGGGAACGCCAGGTCCTGGATACGGCCCACCCCCTGGGAGCGTGCCGCCACCTGCAGCGTACAATCCAGCACCAAGATCTCATAGTCGGGCCAGTCGCAGAGATCGAAGGCATGACGGGACAGTACTCTCACCTGAGTCTTGGGAAGGGGATTCCGAAGATGAAAAGTACGGTGGTCGTCCACCGAGGAAGTCGAATACTTGGCGCGATCGAATCCTAGGGGCTGGAGCTGGCATTGCAGCGTTTGAGGGCGTCAAGAGCCTTTTTGGCAGCAAGAAACGACGCAACGATGGGTATGAGGACTCACAAGTGAGTTTCAATCGGCCAAGCCAGACGGATGTCTCCAGAGTAGAAGCTGGACAAGCGCCATTCTCGCCTTACGATGCCAGGAGGACTCAGCGACCATACGGGCCTGGTGCGCCTCCAATGACACCAACACGACCGTCAAATCGACGAAGAACGAGCGTAGACTCGATGTCTTACGATGATGAGGCGAGTTTTGTGAGTCCACCTGGGAGACAAGACGGCGGTGAAGATCATACGTTGCGAGACAGCATCGCAACCATGGGCGCCATTGCCGGATTCCGCGAATGGAACAAAAGACGGAAAGGCAAGCGCGAGCGTGACAGGCTAGAAAAACTACGCCAACAAGAAATGAACAACGAGGAGCAATCTTATAATCGACGCAACTCGAACCATTACCCGCGGCCCCAGGACGCGCAAGGGAGAAGGACGAGTATGTCGGGAACCATTATGACCGGAGCGACACAAGATCCAGCGATGGGAAGCAATCCCGCGCTGTCAAGGACGCAATTCCGACCGGACACGACACACCCTCCACTGCCAGCTGCAGCAGGGACTGTGACTCAAGGCAGTGGAGGGCCGCCGAGCACAGCAGGACCTCCAGGCGTGAGCCAGCCGTATGGCATGCAACAACCACAACCCCCGCCACATGGACAAGTGCCATACAACTTGCCGCCTCCTCCACCTGGACCTCCTCCGAATATGAACAGACCTGGCGAGTATCAGCAGCCTGCTTTTGGCACCGCGCAGATGCCGCAAGGAGCCGTCGAGCCTGATCCTTCGCGATTGATGTCGGCACACCAGTCATCACATCAAGACTCAAGCGGCCTGTACCGAGATGGCACAGCTGCGGCAGCAACAGAGGCGGCAGCAGCCGCAGCAGGCGTAGCAGCAAGCCAGCGAACGCAGTCACAATCGCCCTCCCGAAGACGAGATTCTCGCTCACGCCTGCGGCGCACAGAACGTCGAGGCAGTAGCGCCGCAGCCGCATCCGGCTCGCAAGTCCAGAGCAGCGGCGGTGTCGGCGGAGCGGGAAGCCCTCCCATCAGCATCAAAATGAACATGCACTCGGACGGCCGCCACGTCACCCTCCGCCGTCTGAACGAGCAAGAAGCAGCCGAAGAGCGCGCCGCACGCCGTCGAGAACGCAGATCGAGAAGGCCTTCTAGTCTCAGCTCCGGCGGCGAAGAAGCAGGCCGCTACAGACGCACAGGCGCAGTCCGCGACTCGAGCCAACAACCCATCACCAACGTCCCGCCGCCACCAGCAATGGGCACCTCCGGCGTCGGCCGTCCGCCTTCAGAACTCAACCTCCCGCCATCACTCCAACCCGGCATGCAGCAGCAACAAAGTCCGCCTCGCATGTCCCACCAAGCTTCTTTTTCGCCGCAAGGCGGCTTGGCGCCTGCACCGGGTCCGGCGGGTAGTGGCGCGATCGGCAGCTCGCCACCGGCGAATGTGGCGGGCACGGGGACGGATATGGGCACTGGCACGGATGTGAGTGCTTTTGATAGTAATCGGCGGCGGAGGAGGGCGGAGAGGGCGCGTAGGGCGCAGGCGGCGAGCGGGCAGAAGGGGGTGGAGTTTGAGTAGGGTTGGACGAGGGGAAGGGGGTGAGCGTGGAAGCTTTGGAGTGGGTTGATGTTTGGAGTTGTTTGATAAGTGCTGTGCTGTGCATGAGCGAGGTGCTGGCGTTCATTTTTGATGATGGGGTTGTCAATCAGGACCGGGAGGGGACGGAGGGAGGCATAATGAGATGGGATTCCATAGCTGCATGAGTATGAGGATGAGGATTGCATGCAGCCGGCTGTGAAATTTGCCTTGAAAGATACCCAGTCGAGGCGTTCCTGTCTGCCTGAATTCCGTTCCAATGAGGTGTCGATGAAGCGTGAATGGCCCGTTCCTGCATCTCGACTCACACGACCCCACCAACGAGCTCGTACATGCTGCAGCTGCACGCCATCATCCAAGGCAACGATATGCAAGATCAGCTCATTGGAGAACTAAAAAGGACGACATGTGCTGAAACAAAATCAATGAAGACAGTAGCTTTGATTCAAATTCCATTCATACACTTCTTTCCTGCTTTGGTTTGGTTCGGGGTATCTCTAATAAATCTTTCAGTGCTGTGCCAGTGAGGCGGGTGCGGTGCTGCTGAGTAACGCTCTATTGCGTCTGGTATCTTTCAAAGGCTTCCGATCTCTTCATCAACGCCAAGTTCATAGCGACCATGATCCGGAACTCCATTTAGAATAATCCACACATCCAGTTCAGTTGTCTCTCGAGGTCTCGGTCGATTCTGTCATTACATTCGTCCTAATTTATACATGCCAGATTCCACGACAGAGACAGGTTGATTTATCGTCGAGTGCTGGCTCGAATAGCGTCACGAGTGGAAGGCTCGTCTTTGGGGATCTCGCCACTGCCTTGGTGGATGACGACTTTGGCTGGTTTTTGGTAGGAGGGGCTGCTGCCTCTGCTGCTTCCTGAAGTTGCGTATCCCGATGAGAGAGAGGCTAGGTTTGGGGTTAGCGGGATGGTGGTGAGAAAGAAATGGTTCGGCTGAGACGTACTTGGTGGGTCGCTGTAGTAGGAGGGGCGGAGGACGGTGTATTGGTCTTTGGCCATGTTGGTGATGGTGGTGGAGTGGCGACGGTTGGCTGCTTGGATGGTGGTTGAGGCGTTGGCGGCGATGTCTGATTGAGGCGTTGCGGTTGGTTTCTCCACTGAATGCTCCTTTGGTAGGGCAGTTGTTGTGCGCAGAGGTGAATGCTGAAGTATAGTTGTTCAGGTAAGGGATAGACCGGCTATCGAGGATGTTGTTATATGTTATGCGAAAGTATAATGTGGAAGAGAAAGAGAAGGAAAGGAGAGTATATGTAGGAAACGAATCAACCGACGTCAGGCATGAGAACAGGGCGAAGGTAAGGCGGCGATGATGAGGGAATGGGGGGTCGTGATGGATGTCATGGCTCCCGGCGGCCTCTCCCATACCGCAACGGGCGGCGGTTGGGCGTCGAGGCGGAGCAACAGGCAGGTAGCAGGCAGGCCAGTGCCAGTGCCAGGCATGAAACGCATCCTTCACGCCAGCGACTCGGCCCAAAGTTCCCAAACACGCGCGGGAGCCTGCTACGTCGCCAGATTCTCCTCCTCTTATTCGTTCCTATTCGCAGGACTGTTCGTGGCGGATTCCAGAAGCCAGGCACCGAGCTGTGCGTCCTGCGAACTGCTGCACGTCCAGTGCTGCATTCCGTCGCAGCTGAGGCGATGCACCTTCGCACCCCGAGTGCCCGACACCACCAGACGCGCTGCCCTGATCTGACATGCAAGGCACCGCGACGTTTCGAGCGCAATCCTGCGCGCAATGGTCGAGACCGCGCACGCACAGTCGCATGTTGGCCGTGTCGTTGTGCGGCAGGGCGAAACAGGGCGCCGTCATTGGCAGCGTGACAAGGAGAGAAAGCTGAGGGAGGATTGTGAGAGGTGAGTTGCGTATTTCGAAGCTTGTCCCCTTCCAACCCGACCAACCGGCCACTTCGGCTGAGGAGACGTCCGTGCTCAGGAGGCCTCTTCCCGAAGTCCCGTGACTTCGCTCCGTTCCTTCCCTTCCCTCCTGTCCATCCATTGCGAGGCGCGCCTCACTCTTCGCCTTCATCTTTTCGTATCTCTCATTTCTCACGCCTCACAATCGCCATTACGATCATCATCAGCATCAGTGTCTGAGTCCGGCACGCAATGCTCAATGTACCGATTGGAGGACACAAGAAAAGATGATTCGCGAGTGCCCGCTCAGCTGCTCAGGAGGCGTCAGCGTCTCAGCCAACCGGTGCAAATGTACCTTACAGCTCGGTTGCTACCCTCGCGTGCCTCGCTCTGTCGAATCCGGATTGCAGCCTGTCAGCCCTCACAGCCAGCTCTGTCACAGTCCCTCTTTTGAGACCGCTGCCTACGAATCCGTCCCGAGCACAGCAGGTCGTGGACTGAACTCGGACGGTGATGACGCCGCAGCTGTCATAGGACGCAGCCAGCCAGGAACAGGTGTCGAGTGCCACCTCGTGTTGTCCAGGCACCACATGGCTTTGAGGCACGGTTGAGTTCTCGCGCAGCTCCTCGAAGCCAGCTCTGGGAGGAATAGACTACTCGTTGTTGCCACAGCCACAACACCGAAGACATCGGCGAGGCAGCTCGAAGCGGAATTGTGCTGAACCTGCATACGGTTTCGGTGTTCCAGACGCTTGGAATTGGCCTGATTCATGGCACTTGGCTATACCAGAAATGGCCCTTTCTTCTCCCCTTTCTAGGCTTGCCTCTACGGATGCGGATAGTGACTCTGTCATTGCCTTCTCGAAACGAATTAGCGGTCTACGGACGCGGCAGGTGGGCGGGAGGCCCGTTTATGTCATGGCTATGGCCGATTTGTGAAGCTGATATGACTTGACATGCTCCCGATGCAGCACAGGAGCTGTGCCTACAAACTTCACTGGCACGATTGGACTCATAGGTAAGACACTCCGCTATTACGGTGATGATAATGATGTAGGTGATACGAAAGAAAAGGACTCTCGATATTCGTGGATGAAGAGTAGCCATCTTTGGCAATCCTGCCCATCACTCAACTACATTATTGCACCAGAGCCCACGTCCGCGGCCGCCACGCAGCTTCAGACCGCCACGGGAGTTGCTATTGACCCTGATTGGATACTCAGAGGAATTGATCTCAAAGAGATTTTGTGGCGGGCGGAATGTTCTAGCCACAGCCTTGTCGTCGTGGGGGCCGAAAGGTATATTGATCCTACGGTATCGCAGAATCCGCACTAACGGCGGGAGGCGTAGAAGTCGGCCCGCTTAGATTTCGCTATTCTCCGACTTATGCATTCGTAATGGAAGATACGCAGCCAGACTACCGTGTACGCCGATACACGATCGGACTCTGGCGCATTGTATCTCGAAAAGCCCTACCTGTTCGACGCACCCTACAAAAGTTCGCTGAGAAGTTCCCGTCAATGCGGTCGCTTGCTCTCCTTCCGGCTGGGATTTGGGTCGAGGCTGCGGGTAGCTGCGCATGCAGTTACCCGTATGCAGCTACCCGCATGAAAAGAGGTTGAGATTATTGAACTCAAGGAGTTTGTTCTGCACTTCCTGGCAGTGTTGCCATGAACTTGAGTCTTCGAGACTCGCGGGAGCTGGAAACATGGCTTCAATCCACATAAGCTCCTATCTGTGGCTGCGACGCCCCCCAAGAAATATTCTTGAATATATGGACAACGCTCCCTACGAGACCGCTTCCATCTTCGTCACGCCTTCGGCCCTTCCTGCTCGTCGTTTCCACCGCACAAGGTCTTGTGGCTCATTGCCGCTTGACCATCTTCGACATGCATCTCCTCCCCCTAATCACAGCGCTCATCGCCTGCCTCACCACGCCATCCGAAGCTCAGCAATACGCTGGGGATGTCATACCTAACTCGCTCCCGGCTGTGCCAGGCTCCGAGATCACATACTTCCGTGTTCAAGACGCCTCGGGAAAGAATAAGAACCTCACACTCATCAACTACTACTCTCATGGAACGAGCGACGGGCGTCTGGTTGAGTCCAACATACAGCGAGCTGTGGTGATCATACACGGCCTGAACAGAGATCCTGGAACGTACATGTCGAATATGCTCTCTGCTCTTTCTCAGGTCACATCGGACCCGAATGTGAACCAGGACACAGTCGCTATCATGGCGCCTTACTTTGCAAATGGCGATGACAAGAACACTGGATACCCTTGGACGGACGGGCTCGCGGCTGGCAAGGGATCGACCTCCAATGCGTAAGTTGTTGGCAGAATCACCTATCTGGGACGTGATGCTAACTGAGTCTTCCTCAAAGGCTCGTGTGGAAAGGCTCGCAATGGTCGGCAGGAGGTAAGAAGATCTACGGTATCATTGCCATGATAAAAGCTGAATCATCTCCGCAGGCAACAATCAGTACCCTTACACCTCCAAGACCACTTCTTCGTACACGGTGCTTGATCAGATTATCCAGTACTTTGACAACGCAAAACTTTTCCCAAAGATGAACCAGATCGTCATCGCTGGCCACTCGCTCGGCGCGCAAACTGTGCAACGTTACGCCGCAATCGGCGCGCAGCTGAACACTCGGTCACCTGTCTCGTACTGGGTTGCAAATCCAAACAGTAAGCAAACTCAACACCTTAAGCCTTTTCCAACTGCTCACTGACCACTCTTCGTTGTAGGCTACGCGTGGCAAAGCATCAGCCGTCCGCTACCTACCTCTTCCTGTCCTAGCTATGACGCCTACAGGGAGGGCTACTCCAACTTTACAGATTACCCGATGACCTACGGTACCAATCTCGTAGCCGCCGGCCGAGGAGCCATTCAATCCAATTACAACGGCAAAGCCATCAACTATGCTCGCGGAACTCAGGATCTGGGAGATGACTCTTCCTCTTGCGCACCTTTCACGACAGGAGCAGACAGGAACGAGCGCTTCTTCAACTTCATCAAAGCCTTTCCGCCATCTTGCTCGGATCCCAAAAGTCGCAATTGTGACACAGTGGACTTCGTGAACAGCGGTCACGATGGCGGAGCGATGATGGCAGCCCCGGCCGGACAAGCTCGTCTTTTTCTGGACAACTTCTATGGAGATGGCAATCGCTCCTATGACTTTGGCTATCCACGACAACAAGCAGGCGACGATCCATACCCCAACCCTGCTCTCAACACGACTGCAGCTTCGATCAACAACAACACCTACGCTGGAAACATGACTTACTGGGGCTGCTGGTCCGACCAGAACCCACCAAGTCTGAACAATCTGACCTATCAAAGCGATGCCAATACGATCGAGCTCTGCACCCAGACTTGCGCTGACGGAGGAAACACCATTGCCGGACTGGAATCCGGATCGCAATGCTTCTGCGGCACGAGTCTTGGATACTTGGCCCAGGAGGTGATTGAGAGCTCCTGCCAGATCCCCTGTTCTGGGAATTCGACTGAGAATTGTGGAGGCAACAATCGCCTTTCCATCTTCTCCAACGGAAGACCGCAAGTCAATTCCGCCCCTGGCACTCCAGAGACGGTGGGAGACTACTACTACGTCTCCTGCTACACCGAGGCGACCAATGGCCGCGCTCTTGCTGCAGCGAGTACGAGTAGCAGTTCCATGACTCTGGAGTACTGCGCGAACTTCTGCGCCGGCTACCAGTACTTTGGCACGGAGTACGCAAGCGAGTGCTACTGCGCGAACAGCTTCAGCCCCGGCGCCGTTCGCACTAGCGATAACGACTGCTCGATGCTCTGCGCGAACGCTACTTCCGAGTTCTGCGGTGGGCCGAACAGGCTTACGGTCTACCAGAATCCAAGCTTCGTTGCTCCGAGCAGCACTTCTTCCAGTGCGGCGGCCACTCCTTCGGCTACGGGGCTGGCTTGTCCTGCTGCGAACAACACGGTTGCTGCCTCCGGTGGCAAGAACTTCACGATCGATTGCGGCACGGACTATCAGGCTGGCGATCTTACTAATGTCGCCGTTGCGAGCTTCCAGCTTTGTCTTGATGCTTGTGCGCAGAATGACCAATGTGTGGCTGTTGCTTACACGAGTGTGTGCTACCTCAAGTCTAGCGTTGGACCGACGATCTCGAATGGCGCAGTATCGGGAGCGAGGCTGGTTGCTTCTTCTGCGAGCTCATCGACGACCAGCAGCGCACCGGCGACGACTTCCAGCACCACTTTTGCTACCAGCTCGGTTGTCCCAAGCACGTCTTCAGCCTCTTCGACAGACTCCTCTTCAGTTGCCAGCTCATCTTCTGGCTCCTCCACATCCAGCTCCACCGCGATCACATCGACATCGCCATCCCCTTCGAGCACCCCAGTCACTTGTCCTGCTGCCAACGGCACGACTGTGGTTTTCAATGGCGTCTCCTTCGCGATCGAGTGCGGGATCGATCATGCTGGCGGTGACATGAGTTCTCAGGCGGTCGGCAGCTTTCAAGAGTGTATCATTGCTTGTGCTGCGACGACTGGGTGCGTCGATGTCTCCTACTTGGGTGCTGCGTGCTACTTGAAGAGTAGCGTTGGCATGCCGGTTTATAATGATGTCTGGGGCGCTAGAATGGTGAGCTCTTCGACGAGCTCGTCGACTACTTCTGCCTCAGCATCGAGCTCCTCGAGCCTCTCGTCCTCCACTGCGTTGACAAGGAGCTCGAGCGTCTCTTCTTCGCCGCCAACAACGAGCGCAAGTGGAAGCCAGAGCTCCTCATCCGAAACTGCATCCAGCTCTGCAACGACTGCATCATCCTCTGCGACTACGCCTTCGAGCACACCTATATCCTGCCCGGACTCCAACACCACAACAACCATGTCGAACGGGCAGTCCTTCCTGATTGAATGCGGCATCGACCATGCTGGAGGAGACATGAAGGCTCTCTACGATATGAGCTTCCAGAATTGCATTGATGCCTGCGCTACGACTTCGGGCTGCGTCGATCTTTCATACCTTGGGAACGCGTGCTATTTGAAGTCGTCAGTTGGAGCTCCGGTTTACAACGGGGTTTTCGGTGCGAGGTTGGTGGCGTCGGGGCCGAGTTCGAGCTCGCCTTCGGGTTCGACTGATAGCTCTACGACTGCCACTGCGAGATCGTCCACATCGGCGAGTGCGACTTCGACTGACAGTACCACGACTACCTCGGCCGGCTCGTCCACATCGACCAGTGCTGTTTCGACTGACAGCTCTACGACTGCCTCGTCAGGATCGTCTACATCGACCACTGCGACTTCGTCAGCCTCATCTTCTGCAGCGCCCCTTCCATCCGGATTTGCTGCATTGGGTTGCTTCGTCGACTCCAGCGATCGTTTGCTATCCTATTCGAACGGCTCCTCCAATACACAAACACCGCAACAGTGCGCTCTCAACTGTCGCTCTTTGGGCTATAAGTACTCTGGCGTCGAGTACGCTTCAGAGTGCTACTGCTCGAACACCACGCCTCCAACCTCCGCATCGGCTCCCAGCTCAGACTGCAACATGGCATGCAAAGGCGATGCGACCCAGAAGTGCGGAGCTGGCAACCGCCTCAATGTGGTTGTAGACAACACCTGGCAGCAGACATTCTTCGCACGGCAGTCCTACGATTCCTGGAACCTGATGGCTTGCTACGTGGACAGCGTCTCAAGTCGAACACTACCGCAGATCATCAGCCTGGATGCTTTCGGAGGTGCCAGCAATGCTACCATCGCCCACTGTCTGGACGCCTGCGCTGCGGGGGGCTACGAGTATTGCGGAGCGGAGTATTACGCTGAGTGCTATGGATCTTCGGCGTCGCCGACAGGTAGTGTTGCTCCCGGGGCGGATCCATTGTCTGCGGGATGCAACTTCCCGTGCAAAGGGAATATGACTGAGGCGTGTGGCGGATCGAATCGCATTCTGGTGTATGTCAATAACGGGACCGCGGCATGAGGCATGAGGTGATGTGCAAGGCACATGTTGACAGGGGTTGTCGGAGCCCAGTCCGGTGGCTCTGCGTTCGCTAAAAAGGGTTTAGACTGGTTAGAGGACTACAGCTTGCTCCTTCTTTCGACTTTCAACAGATAGACATCAACATATAGACATCTAGATCGAGCCTAGAATCAAGGTCTTCAACGCGCAGTGGCACGATTCGCAGCAACAACTCTGTTGTCGCCGCAGCGCTTCGAGCGTCCGCTCTAATGTCAACCCGAACACACGGACGAAACGATTTGAAGATCGCAGGATGGCCCCGGGAACGCGATCACTCCCACGGGCCAACTTTCTCTCATGGCGGAAACTATAATGTACTGCCAACGCCGATGGATACCGAGCTTCCTGAGTAGCGATTATCGGATAAAAACCAGCCTAGAACGGATCGCTTCTAGGGATTTTGGCGCATTTTGAGCGGTTGCAAGGTGCGAATGTGGCACGGTATACCACTACTTCAGGATCCATATTGGACAACAGGGTATTTCCAAGGCGTTTCCCAGTATTAGGAAATAACCACCCGCCCTGGCCGGACACTGGAGGAACTCAAACAACGGAATGGTGTCTGGTGATGGAGATTGCCAAATTGTTACGCCAGTGTGATGGGTGTGAATCCCCAAGATGCGTGGGCTCTGCCGCGTCCACTGCTAGTCTGCTACAGCACCGGCAAGATCGGCCATTGCCAAGAGCAAAATGCGTAAGACCGAGAGGCGCTCCGAGGTCGTGTCCCGAGATTATATGAAGTGAGAGCGGCTCGTAGCATTCCAGTGCAGCCGCACCCCACGACTTCTCCAGGACGCGCTACTCCGCAATACCGACAGTAGAGACATCGCGGGAAAAGTGGCCAATGACTTGTTGCTTTCACACGCCAGTTCTTGTTTGACTGATCCAATGCAATGGACGGGCCGTACCGATGGCATCTCACGCGGCATGGTGATCTTTGTGGGACGGCTTGAGGTTCATTCCTTCAACCGCACGTGCAAATGTATCAAGTATGAGTTGCGGGAAGAGACCTCAAGCGCTGGGAAAGTAACATTGCTCTTCTCATTGTTGCTCAGGAGATATTCAGGATCACAGCACTGCGATATCTTCATGGGTATGCCCTCGTGAAGCTCTCAGTCATCACTCTTTCACGACACTTGCAAAGGACCCCTGAGCCCATCATGGTTCCTCGGACGCAGCAATGCTTGTTGGCATTGTGCCTGCTTACCGTCACTGCTACCGCGCGAACTCTCAGTGCCGTTGCCTCCGTGCCATCATATGCCGCGACCGGAAACTTCACTTCCATCGTAAGAAAATCCAGTTGCAGACCACCAAGATCAAGTCGAAGCTTGCTAACCTTTGCTCTTTCTCATTAGCCGCATACTCCAGGTGCCCATACGCTTGTAGCCGAGCCCTCCGGTCATATCGTGACTGCTTCGGCGAACTTTAGTGCGTTGGCAGCCGATCAATTGTTTGCAAGACAAGCAGTAAGTCGTCAAATTCGGGTGTGGAGAGAAGGAACTTGATGAAAGCTGCAGTACTCATTCACGACGGCGACGGATATCAACTCCAACCCTTGTCCAGACAGTGACGGTGCCTATTACACCGATCTCAACGGCGTGGTGTACCAGATAGCTTGTAACAACGACTATCAGGGCGTTTCAAGTAAGTCGAGTCTCACATGATAGATCAGGACCGTCAACTTGCTCACCTGCTTCCTCTTGCCAGGTGTTTATCAAGACACCAGCTTTGAAGCATGCATTGAGCGATGCGATACCGACGGCTGCGGAGGTGTTTCCTACTCCAATGGTTTCTGTTATGTCAAAAATTGCTGTGGGGCTTTCAACCCTGCCCAAGGCGTCAATGCTGCCGCAAAGGTTACCAATCCGCCTGCTCCTCCGGTATGCCTTACCTGCGATGTCCGAGCAAGATGAGGCTCATACTGAATCCTCAATAGGCTCCTGCAGCACCAACGACCAGCACTGCAGCTGCCGTAGTTACGTAAGTGTGCCGGTTGAAGGGAGAAGTTTCCAGCTAACATCAGGACCAGTATCACCACCGTGTCCACTCGATCAGTGACGTGAGTCAAGCATTCCATGGATCTTTGCTATACAACATTCTTAACTAGGATCACAGGTACACTCAAACAACGACTTCGACGATCGTGACATCCGTCCCGTACCCCGTTACAACGACTCAAACAAGGACAGCTCCAGGTGAGCCTTTCCCAGACCGCAAGACAGCTAGCACAAGACTAACATATTGTCTCAAAGGTACCACAATCACTCAGACCTCAATCTCGACTTCTTACAGCACTTTCACAACCACGAGGGTTCAGGTAAGGCTGCACGCGGATTCTTGGAATTGGGGCTTCTACTGAAGCCGTTCTAGACTATCACGAGCGTTAGTGTTCAGCCAACGACTGTGACATACACTCAGCCAGCTTCGACGGTCACTATCGTATCAACTCCTTCATACCCTGTGACATATTCCACGACAATCACCTCTACTGCGCCAGGTGTGTTCATTCGGCCCCAGCATCTTGGGCAATCAATCCACAAGAGGTCTATAATTGCTAATGCTGGAACTTGTAGGGACGACCGTCACGTCTGTTTCTACTTACGTCTCTTACACTACCGTTCGGTCTACCATCGTGACGACTGCGGCTGCACCACCTGCCGTGACACAGACAACGACTTATCCGATCTACATCACCACGTCCTATCCTATGACCGCCACGAGCGTATCTGTCCAGACTGTAACCCAGACGAGCTCGTTCTATCAAACGATCACGCAGACATCGACAGCCCCAGGTATGATGATAAACGGCGGCAGAACTGTCAAGTACTGTGGAGCTGACCCCTGAGCTAGCAAGCACCATTACCCGTACAACAACTTCACTGGTGCCCACCACAGTGTTCAGCAACGCTGCAGGCTCTCCCGTGACTTTGACCACCTCGGTGGTGCAGACCATTACTCAAGTGACAACAGCGCCAGGTAAGTTGGATCGAATGAGAGACTCCCTTATATCTAACCTCTAAGCAGGAAGTACGATCTATCAAACCTCCACATCACTCGTCTACACCACTACGGAGCGAGTGCAAACCGTGACAGCCACCGTCAGCTACGTCCAAGTAAGAACTTGCCCTCTGTACAAACCCGTACTCTCCAAGAAGATTTACTGACCTGCCAACAGACAACCTCCCTCCCCGGCGCAACACGAACACAAACTACAACGGCATCCGCACCCGCAGTAGCGTACTGCTACATCCAATCTGGAACCACTTCCTGCTCTGTAAGCTGCCGTTCCTCGAGCTGCTCCATCCCGTCGACATTCTCATTGGCGAGCAGTAGTAGCAGCGGCGTCGGCAACACGGCTTCGCAGGTCACGGCGCTCACGAGCAACGGCGCGAACGCTGGAGGGCAAGTGTACGCTTTCGTTGTGACGGTGACGGCTACGGCGCCGCAGCCTGTTACGACGATTTGGTCTACGACGCCGAATCCGACGATTACGCAGACTTATACGGTTGGGTAGGGAGCATGGCACAGGATAGGAATTTGGAGGGAGTTGGTTGGAAAGGGGTTTGCGTTGCGTTGTTACATGACTATGAGACGAGTAGACAGAGTTGCTTCGATGATGGCGGAATTCATGAATGCATTGAAATGAAAGAGATGCGTCCACTTCAGGACAACCCCCTTAACAGACGATCATCCAGCCTCAACCATGGCACGCTCACAACAGAACAACACATCGCCGTACGCAACAACGAGAGTCATATAATGTTTCAATGAGGTCGTACATCGATCTTGCGGAGTATCGACCGAGGGACATAAGGTTGCTGCAGACTCCACACCTGCTCGCCCGAGAGTCTGGTACGTTTGGAGTCGCTCGTTGAAAAGCTTGTTATTCGTGATTCCTGACTTTTGCCAGCAGATCTTGTCTTGACCGTCTCTTCGGGTGTTATTAAGGTCGGCTTGCCGACGGGAAGTAGGTTGGTCGTTGCGTTTGAGGAGGTGCGTTGAAAGGAGATTGGGTTTTGGGGGATGGAGAGGACTCCGAAGACGAGTCTTCATGGGAAACAACAGAGCACCGCCGGACTAATGTCCGTCAATGACATGAGGAAAAGTCGTCATTTCCTCGGATTGATCACAGGATCCCACTGACCCTCTCTCAACGACGTCGTTGATACCCAAGCACTGCTCCATCGTCTCTCAATATCGGCGTTGATTCCGTTGACGAGAAGTCAGCGCCCACACGACCGTGCGTCCCAGACCGTGAGCTCGGGTAGCAACGAGCAACGAAAGAAAGCCGATCTTCAAATTTCCTGAACTGCAATCGACGTCGTCTAGAATAGAGTTCTCAAGGATCTCGCTCCCCGGGGCGTTTGGCGTGCCGTGGCAGCGGGAAGAGCCAACGGTGCGGAAGCAGGCCCGGCGACGATCGCTCTGCAACGGCGTGGAAAATGGGACTCCACGGCAGTCGCGGGAATTGGATTTTGCATGTGAAAGAAGCCGGGGGAATGGTGGGATGGTAGATAACAACGACAATGCGAGAGCGTGCAGGGTGGGGGTTGCTCGGTAGTCTCAGGCGTTGCAGATTGCTTGTTGCGGATTGGGGATTTTCAACGCTGTGGTAATTCGATGTTCGGGTAGCGAGGTTGAGATTGCTTGTTGCGATGATAAGAATTGCTTGGGAGATGTACGAGACGGGCGTGGCAGGAGGAGGAAGGAACGAAGGAGGGTGTCAAGCAACGTGGGCGGCAGGCGGGGATGAGCGATTCCATCGTGCCTTCCACGCATCCATCATCAGAACACAGATTTGAGGCTGCAGATTAAGCTGCCTCCCTCCAATTCACCAACACCCGATACATCCACGATCAATCCAATCCATGCGACATTCGCCAAGAAGCCCCCGACGGATGGGTCAGATCCCAAAGTCGTCCGTCCCGCATCCTGGGGGATCAGAGGGATGTGTGCACTATATGCAATGGAAGAAGGACACCATTTCCCCATCCTCATCATCAAAGAGAGACGAGACTTTCACGTTTGCGACACGTTGCAGCCAAACCGCCGTTTGCGCACACTGCAGACCACTTGTCGCACCGCAGACATCTGAATCTGGTTCTATCGGCGACGTTTGTTTGGTGGACGTGCATTTATCCGTGCAGGCTTTGGGCGAGCCTGGTCATGGGGTTCCGGCTAAAGAACTCGAAGGAGAATAGCAGAAACCGTCGACAGTCCGGCCTCCAGCCCCTTGCGCGCCGCGACCACGGTGTCGGAGAGAGGCTGATGAAGACAAACGATTGCGGCGTCTGGGGAGTTCTAGTGGGTGTGTGGCTGATGAAAGTTGCCGAGCGCTAAGGTGAGCGACCTCCCACGCTTCCTTCGTTCTGCTCAGGCGTGCTTTGAAGATGTTCAGATGACCTTCTCAGCTGCGTTGATGGTGTGCGGCTGCTGTGCGCTGGCAGAGCGTCCAAGAAAAGCGCATCGTGCACATGTCAGCAGCAGCATCCCTTGTCCACCCCTCGTTTGCGCGATGCAGGAAGCGATCCCGCTACCACGGACGCTCACACCCTCTTTCCGGGCGAGGGAGGGCAGGACAAAGCACTTGTGTGACCGCCTTTCATCTGCGCAAACGCGGCACACAAGCAGATGTCCGGCATTCAGCGCCACCGCATGCGAGCGATGCAGGCCTCGTGTGGGGTGTGGAGTGGAGGAGCGCAGCCCATCGTGGGCGGACACGCCGTCTGCGTGAGACGAGACAAAGCCCATTCTCGAAATGAGGCGTCCTGGTCATCTGCACCGCTGAACGAGAGAGGCTGATGCTGAATGCCGAAACGAAGCGAGGCCCTTGCAAACAAACGGAAGTGGATGGTCGAGCGCCTCGTAATGTCGTTCGGAATGTTCGGATAGTGGTCACTGGGAGGAAGAATGCTCGTACCCGACAACAATCGCTCATCTCACCAGTCGCGAACCACGGAAAAGTGCAGACCGAGCAATTGCGGAGGGACGCTGGAGTTCTAGAAGGCTTACCCGATACCTCCACACCGCTGTGGAGTGTGCGGAGACGTGTGGTACCTACCAAGTCCTGCCTGCGTCGGGAAGGATGATCAAAGGGTCTTTGACGAATCCATTCGTTCTCCACCTTCCATACCGCGACGCGAAGGGGAAGACTTCCGCGCGCACGACCTGTGGAGCGACTGGAGCATCTCCCACGAGACGTAGCCATACCGGCGCGACGAAACGCGCGTTGAATGGAGAAAGAAGTCAACCCCTCTCTCTGTCCATCTCGCTTGCGAGTGGGAGAAAGCAGATGACTGCGCCGCTGCCAGCGCATCGATCATCTGTCCCTCACCGCTGCCACCCCCAAAGGGCACATCAGCAGGAAGCGCTTCCCCGGATTGCGTGCGACCAACGCCGATGGATGATTAGGCACTCAGCCGTCCTCCGACGGCTGTGCCTGTTTGCGAGCGTCGCACACTCCAAGCAAGCGCTGTAAGGGCTGTGGTACCTTGGCTCGAATCGAATCAGGATGCTGATATACTTTGTGCGCTGTGATATCCCCAGAGTCTGCTGCTGGCATCCTTTGCAAATCAGCATCCGTCTTCTAAGACATCTATGTTGTCGTGACTGTTGGCATGGCCGCCAATAGGTATGGCATCCCGTGTGTGACGGCTTCCATGTGGGAGGCCTATGAGATGTGCCAGCACGTCGTTACGCGCACGCAACTCGCTCCGATGCAGTAGGCGGCTAGAATATCAATGGAGCACCAACCACGCATTCCAGCAGGAGCAGTGGGGGCTCGAGGTCTTTCGAACCGTCTCTGACCAGCATCGGATGAAGTGGTTGACAACAGCGTAAGAATCGTCTGGGCCGCCGTTTGTTTTATGAGGCTCGTGAAGAGGCCTCGCCTCGAGGTGCACCGACTACAGATGCCGTAACTGGAAATCCGGGCGCCACTCGCATGCCTCAGCCACGGGACCACGTGCGAGAGGCGACCGAATGGGAGCCGCGGCTGCAAGGAAGGCGCAGATGCCAGTCTTTTTCTCGCACGCTTCTTCAATTCGGCTGGCGTGCAGTTGGTGGCAGATCTCACGGCAGTGGGTGCAATCTGCGGTCACAGAGGCGGTTGCAGGAGGCGTGGGCAGATGACTTCTCCCATTCCTCGGCGAGAATGCTGCTGTGCACGAGAATGAGTTTCCGTTGTTGCTTTTTGAGTTCCTACGTGTCCAGCTGACTGCTTGTGATGATGAGGAGAGGCACGAGAAAGCGAAGATGCTTGTGAATCTCCGGCGCTGACGAAAACGCTGTGCAAATATAGACGTTACGGAAGCGGTAGTCAGCAAATGCGTACGGTCGCGGACATGGTACACGCAGTCGTTGATTACTATCCTTATTCGTGTGTCCGCGGCGTCGCACGTAGAAGAGCTGTCCAGGCATGCCAAACGGCTACGAGGCAGTGGAGGCACGAGGAGGCGGTGGTGTTCTGGAAACAGACGGCGTGGGCAGTCGGACCTAGCGCAGTCGGCCTATAACCTAGTTTCTACAATTACAGAAGAGGCAAAGCAGAAGTAGTTTAGTAGGCATAGGCAGGAGTAATAGGGAGTGGCCGTCTCGTCTCGCCACGCCCCATTCTCATCGCCCGCAAGCCTCGTATGCGGAGCTGCAGCAGCAACGCAGCGTGCTTCAGGATGCGCAGCCACAGCGTTGCCCCCCACGCGACCGCGAGGACAACACTGCTGATGAGATGACACTCGACGAAGAGTTTCTTCTCGTATGGCAGTAGACATGGAGACATGGAGATGACAGGGCGGTGCCGAGAGGGTCGGCAAGACAGGGCCGAGGCAGGGTGCATCGCGTTGCCGGGAGACGTGTCGTATCGGAGCCCAAACGCAGGAGACATCGGCAGCGAGTCGTCGGGCGATCGGGCCTCGCGTTGTGACCTGTAGTTAGTCGTAGTAGTCGGCTGGCTGGTCCTTTGCGCCGGACGTCGCGACTCAGAGCTCAGGGCGAGGCGAGGCGCTGGAGGTCATGAGAATCATGGGCTTGGGTGTCAAGACAGCGCTACTCTGGGGGAAGGCTTCCGACGGCGAGGATAGCGAGGATAGTCAGGATCGGATATAGGGAGTCTGTGTCCTAGGAGCAAACGGGATTGAGCCTTGATGCGCTGGGAATGTGAGCCGTGGGAGGGATCGGCGGTTTCGCGGAGCCCCGTGAAGACGGAAGACAGCGATGATGTGAGTTGGAAGGAGGGAAGGAAAGGTGGATGACCGTGGACGTGGTGGTGCAGGCGGCGGAAGACAGCCGGGACGGGGGCTAGCAGAGTCTAACGCGTTCCATCGAACCAAGTCCAGGGTCGATCGGACCCATGCACGCCGCACCGAAGTAACGCCCACGTCCGGCAGCCAGAGACGCCAGAGGAGAAGAGCCAGACGCACACATGCACCTTGCTGCTGCTGCTGCTGCCGTTGCTGCTGTCGGCCCTGTCACCTGCGCTGCTGCTGCTTTATTATTACCCAGGCCTGCCCGTGTGCCGACGCGCCTTGCCGCACTCTCCACCGCCAGACCGGACAACGACTCTCAGACGACAAACACCGCCTGCGACACACATACTCACATCCGCCTACAACACCAACAACACCGCAAATATCATATCATCGCCGCCACACTCATGCCCGCGCAATCCTTAGAGCCCTCGTTGCCATTGCCGGATTGACAGCAGCCCCGCCGGACCTGATCAGCCTGCCCGCCGACCGAGTCCAGTGCCCCAGTTCAGTTGAGCGCTGCGCTTTGTGCTTTGCGTCACGCGCTGCTGAAGACGGAAGCCGATTGCGACCAACCACCACCACCACTTCTACCGCTCTAACACACTCCTCTCCACTCCACTCACACACACACACACACACACAATCACCCTCGTCGACCGCAACGATGCCTTTCCGTCCGGAGCATTCGTTGCTGTCCGTCAAGGTGCCCGCCTTCCACACCATCGACACGAGCTCGGTCGAGAACCTGTTCGGCATGGTACGTTCTGGTCCCTCCCCACGTGTGCCTCGCCCACAAAGCATCAAAGCAATCTGACTTACGCCTCGCCTCAGTGGTCGCTCTTCTCAAAGACTTCGCACGCGATGGAGGACGGCAAGCGATTAGAGAACCTCATCTTCCGCGTCTGGAACAGAGAAACGTTCTGCTGCGCGCCCGACTCGTCCTCGCGACAATCGCATCAATCCCGCTCCGCTCCTTCCTCCTCACCCTCCACTACCCGACGAGCCTGCGCTGCCAATAACACCACGGCAGCCGCGCGTGGCGATCTGGCCATTCCCCAACTCTCCTCCAGCCTGGATTCCGCATCGTCGGATGAGGAATTCGATCCAGATACCACGTCATCCACAATCACCCCTCGCATTCCCAAGGCCCGCCCAGAATTGAGACGAAACGACTCCTCCGGCAGCTGCAGAAATCGCGGCTGCGAAAAACACATCACACCCATCGACCTGCAAAAGATGGTCATCTCCATCAAGGAGACCAAGCAGCTGGAACCCATCGAACTTCCTTCCGCCACGCCAGCTTCTCGTGCCCTGGACCCACCTTCCACATCAGCGTCGCAGGTGCTATCGAAGCTTGATCTGAACGAGTCTTCCAAGACGCCCGACCACTGCCGATCCTCAACGCCGCATCCTTCGGAGTCGCAGGCGACGCTTCTGGAATCGTCTGCCTCTACCGTGGACACTAACGGCTCTCATGATTCGAAGACTTCTCAGACTGTCGGCTCGCAGGAAAGCTCATCGACGGAGATGAGCACTCACAGTATCGTGCGCGGCTTTGCGCCGTCGTCGTATCGATCTCAGACGAACTTGTCCGTGCAACCAACGCCAATCCTCAAGACGTCGCCACACTCCAAGCAGGCCCCGCCGAAGAAGAAAGGACCAATGTTCACCATTGGCACTTCATCAGGCGAAGATGAGAGCTCACTGGAAAGCCACATGTACAAGAGCCAACTCTCCGAATCTCTCAGGCGTTCCGGTGTACTGAACAGCAGCGATGCCAAGAAGAAACAGACATCCTTCAAGGAGGAAGTCAACGAGCGCAAGGCCTCGCAGCACAGTCCCGTATTCGAATCCGATGACGAAGATGAAGACGTTTCCGAAAGCGCGATTGAGGACGATGATGACTCCTCTGACTGGGAAGATAGTGACGACCAGAGTGGACCATCTTCTGTCGTGGACCGAGACCTCTTCCAACGAGTCGACTCGAAACCTAACCTGACCTCACACAAGTCTCTCCTCACGACTTTGATGACCGAGCCTGAGCGTGCGAGAGCTCTGCAGAACGCGGCGTCTAGATCTACTCCTGCGATTCGCCGCTCGAGAACCAGCACGCCGAACGGGCCATCTGTCGCCACTTCCCCAGAAGCATCCTCTCCAATGCGATCAGCGGCTCAAGATATTCCTCGCTCGAAACCCATCATCATGACTACGAGCAACACCCACCAGCAGGCTCCGCTATCACCACGGACCACCAGACGGAACATGCTTTCCACAGAACTGACAGAGAGCCTCCGCAAAAATCTACTGTGGGAGAGACAGCATAGGAGCAGCAACAACCTGGCTCAGCTCAAGCGACGACACACCTCTACCGATGTCAAGAACTTGAAGCAGCAACCGGAGCCGGCTCCTATCATCTCCCACCAGAATAACAACAAGAACAACTTCACAAATGATTACTTCAACGCCGGACTGGGTGAATACCACACACGGGGCTGGTAGCCCACGATGGCACCGATGATTTTGATGCTGCGTTTTAGCGAATGGTTATGATTTCAGCACACAGCGACATGGCGTTTTGAGGCATCCTCGCGGATGGGGTGATTGTCTGAGCGCTTCAGCGTTCTCGAAGTTCCACGCGAACTGGGAAAGGACTTTTGGGACAGAATTTTCCAATGATACCAGCATCGGCAACGTTTTTTAACAGCAGACTTGGGCGACGAACCCGGCAAGCAGCGAAATACCAAACGGAAGTGGCCTGGAGCGATTGAAACGCTCGGCGCGAGATTTTTGACGGCATGTGTACACTATCATGTAACATTATCTATCACTCTTTCGCTGCGTGCGACCTGCCTGTCCTGAGAGCGTCTTTCAGGAAGAGGTGGATAAGCAGCAGCAGGGTAGTCGGTACGAAACTATGCATATGCAATGCATGTACATGCCACAAACCATCCTTTCATTCTCTCTGTATCTCTACCTCTACTTCTCGTTCGCTGACTGTCACTGTCATCTGTCGTGTTGACGGACAGCACAGCATCAGCATCACATGTCAACAGACCGCTCTTTCCCTCTGTTGTTGCTGACAAGAGAGCTCTTGGAGCGCTAAGGTGGGCTGTTGGGCGCTTGTGCTGCGTGTCGTGCATGAGCTTTTTTGCTTGCTTTGCTCAACCGAGGCGGATGCCTATGTGCTATTCGTCGTCTTGGGGTTGTGCGGTGTGGAGAGGGAGAGCTTGTGCGAGAAAGAGGGAGAGCAGATGATCTTCTTTGCTGGAGAGGCTAGGTGGGAGCTGGAGGAGTCATACTGCTACTGCTACCACTGCTGATTCTGTCTTTCTCACATACATGCGGGGAGCAGCCAGCGAGATAAGGTAGGCTGACTTTCTCACATGCGAATCTCACGCTTTTGCTCCTCAACGGATTTGCTACATCTACTTTCTATCCATTCGTCTGTTTCCGTCTATCTCATGATCATTGAAGGATTGCTGTACTGGTTCGGATGTATGATGACGACTTTGCAGTTACCCAGAAACGAAACTGCGCCGACGGGCCGAGTTGTGTCTGAAGATGTGGAGTCGCGAAGAGCGAATCCACATTTGGCTTCCGGATTGTTTTCTTGAATGCTTCATGTGAGAATTTGGTCTGTGGTTTGCGAAGGAGAAGGGAGAAGGGCCGTTGATGTGGTCTACTAGGCAAAGAAGGAAGTGAGCGCGTGTAAACTTGCGCGTTTCTCGATTTCTGATTCGCATGCTTTGTCAAGTGGAGATGGAAGGACACGAGAAGTTCTCGACTCTTTCAGGTTCGCGATTTTGCGTGTCGGTGCTTGCCGATTGCGAGGTGGGTCTGTCTGTCTCGCGAGGCAGGAACGACGGACAACATCGCCTGCTCTCTCACTCATCAACATCGCGAAGAAGTCGCATCGATGTGTTGATGTTTGCGACGATTCGCAGTGCGAGTCGTCTGTTCCGGAGAGCTTTCACCGTAGCGCTACTGATGTATGCCTTGCCGGGGCCTGCGCCTGCGTGCTCTTGATCTGATCGCGCACGGCATCGCATCGATCGATGGAGAACATGGTCTACTGACTTGACCACAGGCTTCACGACAAGCAAAAGCAAAGGATCGCGACGACGTCACTTGAGGTGTTTCAGTCAGTCATAACAGAGCTCAGAACCGCCAGCGCATTCGAATGATTTGTTCTCTGGTCATACGATCAGAAAGTGTGCCGGTGCTAAGGCAACATCTGGAGAAGCGTGGAGTTCTCATCCACGCTAAGAATGCTCCCAGCACGACCACGTGGGACAGAGAACATGGAGAAGAGGCGCGCGCCTCGGCTTTGCCTTTGTGATTGATGGAAAGTCCCGTCGCGCACCTGCGCCGATGGCGTTTTTCGATTCCTGTGATGAAGGATCTGGACGGCCTCACTCCATCTCAACTCGAGACTTGACCAGAGCGAGCAATGGGGCCACTCTGGGGCTCGTTTGCAGCATGAGTCGAAGAGATGATGCGAGGGCAGGCCGGTCAGCGCTGCGACGTCAAGAATAAACTCACTGTATCCTTGCCGTGTGTGGTTGTCGTGCGGAAGTGGGAAGACGAAGTCACGCGGGCCTTCCACGTTCCTTCCGGCTCTGGGGTAGCAAATGCCTTGTATGATGATGATGATGATGATGACCACTCCGGCCTTGGAATGTCGAGTGCCGACATTGTCAGTCTGCTGCGAGCTGGCGTATCGACGAACGAACGGCTTGTCATCCTGGTCCAGGAGTCCATGGCTACCGCCTCTGGCACAGCCTTCGTCGCAGACATTTACGCACAATGATCGGGATAGACTGGACAACAGGGCTTGCAGCTTCGGAAGGGATTGAAAACTTTCGGCCCTACGAGTCAAAGCCGGCGACCGAAACCCCTGTCCCTGTTAATAGCCGATCTCGTACCTGAGATGGTGGCAGATGACCTTTCAAAACTGCGATGAAGCCTGCGTCCTCGGGAGAACTGGATGCCAGATCAAGTCGGTGGGACAGTGACCGCAGTCTGCCGAGTCGAAGTCAGCGGCGTGAGGGTGAGCGGCTGATGGGCGAGACGTAACGTTCCTGGGCAGGTCTCATCACGGTCATCGAATGGCCTGCCTGACTGGACGTCGCATACGTAAAATCCAAGAGTGCCAGAGAGCCGTGACATGTCTTCAAGAACGAAGTGCCGGCGCCTTGTTCGGACGACAAGAAACGACAGGAGTCAACTCGCATGCACTACCGAAACTCGCCAGCATAGCATATTTCAATGCAGTTCCGAAGGCGCACTCGTGATCGATGGCACGACAGCGCATCGTCGACAAGAGTCGATATAACAAGGCAGGAGGCACAGCCAAGCCGTCTCATCAATCGTGTCCCAGTGCATGATCATAGCCTTGACCGCCTCGCTTTGTACAAAACAACACCAAGAGCAGCGGGCTTCTTAGATGACACTGATACTGGTTTGGGCAATTTCGAGCCAGGTCGCAGATCATCAGCGGCACCCGCCGGGGAAGCAGGCCCGCGGCGCATTTCGTGGGCTCCCCGCCTCAAGAGCCGAGCGTCCTGGATGTGTGGACGCCGGGATGTGGAAAGCTTAAGACACGTCGAAGCGCAAACTCTGTTTTGCTGTGCGATGCGATCCCATGATCACGGCCGCGGCACAACGACGCGCGAGGCGTTGCGAAAACGGGAACGGTCGTTGGCGAGTATTTGAGATTTCTGGGGAAAACACCGTGGCTGGCGCGATTTGACATGTGATCGGTGATGAGTGATCTTTCCACCTTTCTCTGCCATCAGTTGCCTCCACTTCCCGTCTGGGTGCGAGCCGACGGTATGCGCTGGATAGGCTGACACCGCGCCTGAGGAGAGCGTGCGGGCAGCGTGTGAGATGCGAGGTGCTGTGTCGAAGGAACCTGGTTGTTGTTATTAATTCAAAGCGCAGGAAAGAGGCATTTGGAAGACACGGGCCGGTACTCTCTTGCTGTGGTTTGAGGTTGTCGTCGTGGTCGCCATCATTCCCCAGCCGTGCTGGCTGCACCCCAGAAAAGTATGGGCGCCACTTCTCCGCCTCTCCATTACACCATCCTCATCATAGGCCAACGGGAGATACCTCGATACATCACACGCGTCGAACAACGCGTTGTTGCTTGTTGTCAATCAACAAGCTGTATTCGGGTACTCGTTCTCAACCGGTCAAACAGCAGCATCCTGACAGGCGCGTCGACACGCACTCTGCAGGAGAGTCTCCTTCGTACCGCCTATCAGCTGCTGACGCTCGTATCTCCTCACTTCATGTTGCCTCATCATTACAACAGCAGGTGCTCTGTCTACCTAGCTAACAACAAACTGCCGGAACGATAGTCAACACAGTCATCATCCTCAAGACCGATGGCGTCTTTCAGGTAATCCGGCTTAGGCAACAGGGAACAAGGACTTCATACCTGGCTGTGGCGGTGCAATGTGCTTTTATCCGGACTCGTCTCGAGGCTTCTACTCCTCCAAAACGGTATACCGGTCTCTCGCAGACCTTCGAGCTTCCCTCGGAGCAACGGAAATCATCTACTATCCCTGGGTTCTTCCCACGAAGTGGTTGAAGGACTTGGCGGTACGATGCCACACTTACACTGCACGCAAGGGACTAGTTTCCACGCTCTCCCTCTACCATTGAACGTCACACAACAGAGTGATCTCGATCCTCACCGACAAATCCAGCGTAGATTTTCGAACGAGTGAGGAGAGGAGATCTCTAGGGCAGAACCACGGCTATGCTATCGACACATCCACGCGATCAAACATAAATCCTTTCTCCATCTTCCCTCAACATTGTTAGAGGAACGTACCACTTCTTCTAGTCGACTTTACGCAAGAGTGAAGAAACGTGCGGAGAAGGTATGGAGGAGAAAGTTTGATCGATTGACGACATTCCGCTTCTCAGACAGGTCACACGCGCTGAAGGGCTTTGCGTTTCCTTCGTGTTGTGGAGGAGCGAGCTGCTCATAGCTGCTGAAGCTGCAAGTAGGGCGAGCGACGGCATTTGAAAATCGATGCCGACCCCTAGCCAAAGAGAGTAGAGCATGTCGTAATAGTAAGGCAACATTGAGGACTATGGTGCACTTGGTGCGGCCGTGTGACTGCACAGACATTTACCGGACGGATGCACTGGAGACGACCTTCATGCTGTCGTTTCGAATCGATAGGACTGATTATGAGTTGCGATAGTCGTGAAGTTGAGGCATGAGTGACATCGATAGTTCATTTACCATGCGACTATGAGAAGCGCCCCCAGCAGCGCGAAATCTATCCCAACGCCTTGTCCAAAGCATTTGACTATACGAAAAGTCGTCCGTGGAACTCAGTCATTTCATCACCATCTCCGTCCATAGACATCGTGCTCCTGATGAAGCGGTCTAGCCGGCTTCCGCACTTCAGACCGCGCTCTCGTCTCTCCTGAATCTCTCGTAGAGTGGCCTGAATCGCCGGGTCCATTAAGCAAACGGCTCTCACCACCAAACTTCGCCCACATCTCTCGATCTTCTTCGTCGTGTCCGCCGTGCTCGGCGTCACGCTTGAAAAGACCCAGGATGTCCTGCATGGACAGCTTGCCAGCGCCCTTGCCGCCCTCAATGGCTGCTTTGGCGAGCTCGCGCTTCTTCTCCTGAAGCTCCAAGATGCGCTCCTCGACGGTGTTGCGGATCGTGAGACGGAAGACTTTGACGTCGACAGTTTGGTTGAGTCGATGGACACGATCGATGGCTTGTTCCTCCACGAACGGGTTCCAGAATGGCTCAACGATAACAACTCGCGACGCAGCAGTCAGGTTCAGACCCAAGCTGCCGCACTTCAGCGAGCAGAGCAGCACTCGAGTCTTGGGGTCGTTGCGTAGAGCATTGAGCGACTCCTCACGGGCATCGGGCCTCATGCTTCCATCGTAGCGGACGAATCGCACATTGCTGTCTTGCAGATGCGGCTGAATCAAGTCCAGCATAGTCGTGAACTGTGAGAATACGATCGTCTTATGCTCAGGGGCTTCCTTGTGGAGAATGCGCAGTAGATGTCGAATCTTCGTCGATGGAGCTTGCTTTGCTTTGCCACTGGGAGCCATGCCTTGGAGAAGGTCAGCTTCAGAGTCGGACTCATCCTCATCGTCCTCCTCTTCTGATGTCTTCCCCTCCTCTTCATCCTCTTCGTCGTCATCCTCTGCTTCGTGGGTTGACTTTCTGCCTTCACGAGCACGCGCCGGCGAGTCTTCGATGTCAGAGTTGACATCTTCACTTCGGTCCGAGTCGATGGTATCCAAGGTCTCTCCACCTCCTTCCGCATCTTCATCATCAGAGCCGCCTGCTTGGCCAAGGTTGATCTCGCGCTCAGGCTCGTTGGCGATCCACTCGCCCTCTTCGTCGTCGCTGTCGTCGACGACTCTCCTGTTGCGGCGATGACGCTGATCTGCCTTAGACTCGACCTTCTTCACTTGCTTCTTAGCTTTCTTCTTGGACTTGGCGCCCTTCTTACTCTTCCTCACAGCAGCCAAGTCAGCTTCGCACTCAGAGCACCTGATCGCGCCCCCAGAAGCTTCGGAAGCTGAGAGCTTGACCTGACAAACATCACAAGTCTTGTTCTCCATACTGATGCCTCCCATGAGTGCCGTGAGACCGTCCATATCGTCGTCCACACTTGTCTTGCGGCTTGCCTGAGACGCCGGCACGCCTGTGGTCATCGCATCCTTGTCCCTGTTCATCGACTTCTCAACCAGCTGAGGATGATTGCAGGCTTGCCTCAGCCGTAGCAGTAGCACAAGCGCGCCAATGTAATCAGTCTTGTGATTGGGATCCATCATGTCCTCGAGACGCTTGTCCGCTCTCTCCTGCAGGCGATCGTAAAATCGCTTCTCAGACTCATCGAGGTCACACTCGACCGTCATGACCTCACGCTTCACAATTTGCATGCCCCCTTTACTCTCGCCACCCTTGTCAGACTTGCCACCAAAGTTGAGAGCGCCATCTTTCTTGAGGATGTCTTTGGTTCGACGCTTCATGAACGCTCGAAGAAAGTATTGAAGACGGCGCATGGCAAGACCACCTCGACCGCTCTTCATCGGCTGGGTGATTTGCTCTTTCCAGCTGTTGAGCTCGGAGTAAGGCTTAATGCGCAGGAACTTGATCAGCGACTGGAGCTCGTCCAGATTATTCTGCATCGGCGTGCCGGTCAAGCACCATCTGTACCAGCTGCTGAGCGCATAACACGCCTGTGTCGACTTCGCGTTGCGGTTTTTGATGCTGTGAGCTTCATCAAGCATGATGCGGTACCAGTGGACGCCCATGCATCCCACTCTCCTGCCGCCAGCTACTTCCATGTTGGATCCGGCGTGTTCTGAGGTCAGAGTCTGGTATGTGGTGATGACCACATCGTACTTCTTCAGATCCTCAGACTTCTTGGCTCTGCTCGCGCCATGATGCACCAAAACCTTTAGAGCATGGCTCTTGGCCACTTTGGTCTTGATCTCAGACTCCCACTGCTTGATGAGAGCAAGAGGAGCTACGACCAAAGTGCCTTTGCCAACTTCCTTCCCTGGAAGCTTCTGCTTTGGATGCTCTGGCTTTGCGTCAAGGGCAGGCCTAGGATTCGTGAGCATCAGCGCCACAGACTGCACTGTCTTGCCCAAACCCATATCGTCCGCGAGGATTCCGCCATGAGGCAGCACCCCTTTGGTCTTCTTCATGCCAATCTCCTTGTCGATCATCCAAGAAACACCCTCCACCTGATGCGGCAGCAGCTTGACTGCAAGACCTTCAACAGTGCCATCGTCCTCGTCCTCGTCTTCTTCCTCGTCCTGCTTTTCCTCTTTCTTATCCTCCACACTCAGGGATGCGAGTTTATCAGCAAAGCTCTTAACTTCCTTCTCTTCGCTCCGAGTCTTTTTAGCGCGGCGCCGCAGTCGAGTCTTGCCCTTCTCTTCGTCATCGTCGAAAGCGCCTTCAAGCAAATTCTTGATGTTCTCATTTGCTTTGCCGGCATCCACATACATGAACGGGTCCTCGGAACCAAACTTGCCGCTTTCAGCCCTGATCGCTGCATCTGGATCGAAACGCTCCTCGTCATCTGCGCTTCTTTGGTTAACAGCGGTAAAAGAGGGAACACGGGCAGTGGGTTGGAGAGGCTTGTATGTACCACTGTAACCCGTGGACTGAAATGTCGGTCCTGGTGGTGGATGTACAGTTCTCAGTGGCGCGTTTGCAGGATTGGGGATCTCCATGACATCTGGGTCGAATGAACGCTTGTACGGTTGCGCCATAACATTCTGAGCTCCTACAACGGCCGGCGTAGGCATTTGGCCTGGCATGTAGAACTTCGCTGGGGGAGGGGAATCATCTTCGTCATATCCCGGAATTCGCGGGGCTGTTGTCGGGCGGATCGAGTGATGTGGTCGTGACTTCGGTACGAAAATGTTCGAGGTCCCAGGCTTCTTGTTGCCGTGTAGAGGATTCCTGAGAGGGCTGGCCTTTCCGAACTCCACGTCTGCTGGCTTCTTGGTACCTTCCTCTGAAGGTCGCTGCTTTGGCGATTGCGACTGCATTTTGGCCGAGATACTGTTGGCGTGATCAGCGTGTCTTCTTCAGCTTCAATCTAAAGAGCAAAGCGCATCGAGGGAAAATAATCAGAGACCCTTCAGCCGTAGTTGCACTGACGGACTTTGCAATGCTTTTGATTCTTGTCCACACTCTGAAGAGCATATGACTCTCTCTTCAAGGCGTGAAGACGCTGTGGTAACTGCAAAGGACTTACTTTGCAAGCGGTTCTCGAGGCTGCTCTCGCTTCTGAGGAGACAAATACTCCCCAGAGGAAAACCGACTGGGACCTTGCTGTTCGCGAACCATCTCAGATGGTTCTTGTTGCGACTGGTCTTCCAACCATTCACTTAAGAGATCGCGGTCCTGATGGTCGAAGACGGGCTTTCTGGGAGATGCGAGCGTGTTCAGCGGTCGAAACGCGCCGCGGCGTTTTCGAGGAGATTCGTTCGCCCTTGTCGCGTAAAGGCGTCAGTATCACATGTACATGTAACACTGCAGTGCGTGTATGAATGCTCACAGGGTGGTGGTTGTTCAGCAAAGGCCCTTGCTGAGATGCTGCTGTCGCCGCCGAGCTCAGACGTCACCAAAGTTTCGACTGTTTGTTTGGCTGTGGTTGCCTGGTGACTGCCGAGATTTATCCGCAGGCTCCCACCTCCAACTCTGCGAACATTCACTTCACGCTGCTGTCACATGCGACCACTTTACCAGCAGAGCAAAAATAGTCACCCTATTACTTGTCTTCAAAGAACTCGATATACCAGTCTCGACAATGATACTGGACGGCAGATGCGCCTCAATGCTTTGCAGCGTCCGATCCATGACCAACGGCCACTTGAAGAAGATATCGGCCGCGAGCGTGTCAACAACAGCAGTACTCCGCATTGAGGAATCTGGATGCTTCAGAGCTTGAAGGCGCATCTCTATTGCTTCTACATTTTGTGGACCGGGGTAACTTCCTAGTTGAAATGCTCGCTCTGTTTCGAAGGGAGGCGAGAAGCGCCGACACGTTTCAAGTAGACGAATGCCTCCTCATCGCCCTGTGCCTCGACATGCGAAAGCTCGATGGTGGCACACACAAACTGGCACTGGGCCACAAGCTTCAAATTAACAGCTGATGCAAAGTAGAAAGTGTGTACAACGGAGGCAGACGCTCCGTACCGTGGATCGTAGGAACCTGGCCGATCAGCCAAAGTGCCCACTAAATGACCTTTACCAGCCCATCCTGAGAAGCGCAATTCGATAGCTAAGCGAGCATTTCATGTATACTACTACATGGAGCCAGAGTTTGGTTGCCACTGTAGGTCGCCTGGAGATTGATGAAAGAGGAAGGAGAAAAGTATAAACTCATAGGCGACCGAAGTTTGTTCCCACTACCCTTTCTCAGAAACATTCTTTAAGCATCAGTTCTCTACATTCTCTCACTCATTTCTGCTGGATCAGAGTACATTGTGTCTTTCCGATCTACGAAGTTCAAAGCAACATGCGCTTTTCATTCTCTTTACTTGCCGCTGGCACGGCAGCTCTGGCCCTTGCTGCACCAACTCAGAAGAAACGAGCGAGCGCACTGGAGCTATGGGGAGTGAATGAATCCGGTGCTGAGGTCAGTCTTGGAAATGAACGCCTACATTCCATCGGGCACTGACTATTTCCCTAGTTTGGCACTGCGAACATCCCAGGCGTGTACGGAACAGACTACACGTGGTACAACTTGACCACTATCGACACCTTCATCGCGAAGGGCATGAACGCCTTCCGCATCAACTTTCTCATGGAGAGACTCGCTCAATCTTCCATGACTGCAGCATTGGACTCAGCCTATCTTGGAAACCTGACGGAGACGGTAGGCTTGAGATGATTACACCGTACTAGACCAATATCATCTGACATTACCAGGTCAACTACATCACGAAACAGGGGGCTTATGCCTTGATTGTTCCGCACAACTACGGGCGATACAATGACGAGATCATCACCAGCACGAGTGACTTTGGCACATTCTGGAAGAACGTGGCGTCTGAATTTAAGGACAATTCGAATGTGATCTTCGATACTAACAATGAAGTATGTGGAAGCACGGTCTCAAAACACGCACGCACCAGTCGAGCCCCTTTCTAACGTATATGACAGTATCACGACATGTCCGGCACTCTGGTCGCCCAGCTCAACCAAGCCGCTATCGACGGCATCCGCTCCGCAGGCGCCACAACCCAATACATCACGGTCGAAGGCAACGCGTACACCGGTGCCTGGACATGGACCAACACGACCGGCACCGACGGCAAGACCAACGCCGAAACCATGGGCAACCTTACCGACTCGTCCAACAAGATCATCTACCAAATGCATCAATACCTCGACTCGGACGGAAGTGGCACTTCAGAGACCTGCGTCAGCGAAACGATTGGATCCGAGAGATTGCAACTCGCGACGCAGTGGTTGCGAGAAAATGGCAAGATGGGCCTGGTGGGAGAGTTCGCGGGCGCTGTCAATACTGTTTGTGAGGCGGCTGTGAAGGACATGCTGGCATTTGTGAACGACAACTCTGATGCGTGGACTGGAGCGCTGTGGTGGGCCGCTGGGCCTTGGTGGGCTGATTACATATTCTCTGTTGAGCCGGCTGACGGCCCTGCCTTCAGCACCTACGTGCCGGCAGTTGCAAACGCTGCAAAGCAGGCGGCCTCGAAATAAGCTTTGGTAGTGCAATAGTTATGTCTCGTAACGGACGGGAGGACCGTCAATCGTCACATGTTTTGCTTGAGAGGCTAGCCGCCCCTGTCACATGCTTGTCTTGGCAAAGCTTTGCTCCTCTCTCTTCCCCTACAAACACAACACAACACAACAAGAATCTGGTCACCCAGCTTTTCAGCACGAGAACACAAAATGACGACCACCACAGGTACCTCACTCTGCTCTTGCGCCTGCCCTTCCGCGAACTAACGAGCCTTCAGGCGACCGACCAACCCAACAGAAGGAAGCAAACGCGAGGGCGCGCGAGCGCAAGAAGAAAGACAAACAAGGTAGGCCCCCCATCAGCGCCTACATGGCAGCGAAAGCTTAACAGTAGTCCAGACAAGGCGATCGCCTCCATGTTCTCCAAACTCTCCATGGAGCAGAGCGCCAAGCAGAAGCAGAAGCGCAAGAAGGTAAGAACCGCGATCGCGAACAACCTGCAGAGCGGCGAGCAGGGCGGCGAGCAGAGCAGCAAGCAGAGCAGCAAGCAGCGCAACAAGAGCAGCAAGGCTTGGAAGAAGCGAGAGACGCGACGCAGGTCAAAAGTTTGCCAGCATTGGGCGGATGGACACTGCGAGAAGGGCGACCTCTGCAAGTACAAGCACGGAGAGGAGGAGACCGGAGAGGAGGACGTCGGAGAGATGGACACGGGAGAGAAGGACATTGGAGAGAATGATGCCGGAGAGGACGACGTGGAGATGGAGGGTGCCAAGTTGCAAATGACACTGCCCTTCCGTGGTATGTGAAGGCGACGATGACAGCCAAGGGGTCCTTTCCATCAAGTCGATGGTTGCTTCGACCATCATGCGATAACAAGAGAAGGCCTTCACTACGGTACTGCCCTTTTGTGAGATAGTAATCGTCTCCATCGAATGAACAGCTATATACAATTGGCTGCTACAAAATCCGGCGCGTGGTCGTCTGAGTCGTCGTCGTCGCTGCAAAGCTTTACCAGTCATCGTCATCTTTCTCGTCATCTGCGATTCACAGTCAGCAAATCTACTCGTTGCCTCAAACACTTGGGCCAATATTAACTCACCAGAATGACTAACTTTGCTCTTCCTCGCTGCAAGGGCACTCGCCAATGCACCAGCTAATCCGCCCTGAGCATCACCACCACCGCCGCCTCCTGCGGCAGGTGCTGCGGGCGCAGCAGGCTCACTCCCTGGTACCATTGCCGCACTCCGATCCCTCTTTTCTGTGTCTGAAACCTTCTTCAACCTAGCTCCACCGCGAATGTCGGCCATTAGCCCGTCGCGACCTGGTTGAGGTGCCTTTGGCGCTGCGGCTGCAGCAGTGTCGCTTCCGACGCCAGGAGCAGCGCCTCGAGGTGGCATAGGCGGTGGCGGAGGAGGAGCGCCGTTGGGTGCAGCAGATGCAGGCATAGGAGGTGGAGGTGGCGGTGGAGGGGCAGCATTTGACATTGGCGGTAAAGGAGGCGGTGGAGGTGGACTCCCTGCATTTGGAGGAGGAAGTGGCGGCGCTGGCGGTGCTCCGTTTGCAGGGGCTGGGGGCACTGGCCTTGAGCTCGAGGGTGGAAGAGGTGGTGGAGGTGGAGGTCCTGAATCCGAGAAGCCTCCTGCACTTGGGTTTGGAGATTGCCGTGGTGGAGGTGGTGGCGGGCCACCTGCTGGTGACGTTACCTCTCTTGGTGGAGGTGGAGGTGGTCCTGCATTGCCTCGTGGTGGTGGAGGGGGACCAGGATTTGATGTGATGCGCTTGCCTTCAAAGGGTGGAGGCACAGCGAAGCGAGTAGGAGGAGAGGTTGGCTGATCGTCGAGTGGCTCCTTAGCAGGTCGTGGAGGTGGAGGCGGACCTGGAGTGCTTTGGCTCGTCGCTCTATTTCGGCCAGGCAACGCAGGCGCGTTGTTCACCTTGGTTCCAGCATCGGCGAGTGGTGGAGGGACCTTGAATCTCGGTCGTGGAGGCGATGGTTCTCGTGGTGGTGGGCTTGGACTTGGGCTAGGGGGTCGTTGAGGTGCACCTCCAGCCGTTCTTCTAGATGGCGGAGGAGCAGGTGGAGGACCACGACCGCCCTTGGAGCTGCCTGTGTTCTGCGGACTGAGACCGGTGGGAGGAGGTGGAGGTGGCGCTTTTGCGGCTCGCTCGTTCTTCTCAGCCTGCGCCGCTGCGGTGGCCTTGTTCTGCTCCAAATAGCTCTTGATGAAGCCCGCATGCTCTTCAATTTGATCTTCTGTGATACCCATCTGCAGCAAGTCTTGCAAGACAGCCTGCACAGCCGGGTCTGTCAAATCGATATCACTTCCCGCTCTGCTTCTGTTGGGAGTTCCAGCACCGGGCGACGGAGTACCGTGAGAGTTGATATCCACTCCTCGAGGAGGAATGATGCTCTGAGGCTGCGATTGAGGAGCACTGTTCTTGTGACTCGAAAACAGCCCTCCAAATCGGCCGTGCTTCTTGCCTCCAACCTCCTGTGGCTGCGGTTGTTGGTATCCTGTTTGTGCCGGTCCACTTGCAAATGGCCTTGCTTTGGTATTCTTATGCGCATTCTTCTCCCGCTCGTCCATCTTCTTCTTGAATTGTTTCGCCTCTTTCTCATCCGCAAAGCTCAGCCCCGCCAGACAATCCTCTAGCTCGAAGGTGTGAAAGAATGTCCTGTCCTGATTGTACGAGAAGGTATCATAGATCTCCTGGTCCCATAGCACTCCTCTGTTGGCGGGGGAAACGTCGACCAGCTTGATCCAAAAAGTGTTGCCCACGAGATCGTTCGCAAGGACGGCGGCGCCCTGCAGGCCGGTGTAATTCCATCGTTGGCGATTCGGATAGGCAATGTATAGCTTTGCGACAGCAACGGCGTGGATCTTGTTGGAGGACTTCGGCACGGTGCGTTTGACCGTCTGTTTGTCCTCTTCGTTCAGAATGGAAGGCATTGTCGCTGGTAGGTCGCGAACGAGCAGCGCTGTGCCGCTGAGGAGGTCGTTGCGGCCGCTGCGTCTCGTGAAGGAAAGCCAGTCGGATGTCTCGTGATTCAGCCGTTCAGCTGCAAATACTCGGCGTAGTCGGCCAGCCTAGTGAAAGGTGCCCAACAATGCCAGATGCGGTGTGCTCTGATCGATGGTGGAGAGCAAGTGGTGGATGTTTCCAGTCCCAGCCTGCCCGAGTTGTACACCGCAAGCCGCGCAGAGAGACCCTCTTTCCCTTTCCGCGGCGCAATTCTGGCGCCTGGGCTGCGATTTGTAGAAAATGTGTAAGAAGGCGAAGTGCTGCAAGCTGCCGCTCAGGTTGACGTAGGCGCTCCTTCGCTCGTCCGGGGGCGGTGGCTTGGCAGGTTGGGATTTTAGCCAGCACAGTGCACGTCGAGATCTTAGAATCAGTTCCCGTCAGCGCTCTTCCAGCGTGGGATTCCTCGAGAAATGCGAAGCGGTTGGAATTGACACTTAGAAGCCAAACTGACCAAAATGCCTTCCACTGCCATACATTTCTCAAAGTGCGTTTAATGGACCTACTTTGTTCAAGAACAGGCCCTTCTCTGGAAACTGGATGAGGTGACACGGCTGGTAATGAACCCAGAGAATTAGAGTCGAGGCGTCTGTAAACAGCTTTCTTGCTTGGATATCGAGGAATACGAAATTCATGTCATTTGTTCATCATGCAACGCTAACGCAAGAGTCCCATAAGCCAGCCTTAGAAACCTAAGCCTCATTTATCGGAAGCAGAATTTGATGGGCCCGTATGCTACCACGCTGTCGCTATCGCCCGACTGGCCGTGAAGAACTCCGGCATTTCCAGAGTCATGTTCTTCTCTCACCTGACAATCAGGTCCACTGGGCTCGAACACAGCTCCACTGTGCATCCACCCGCCAGCGCAGCACGCGCAGGACTCCGCAAGCGTCTAAACCAGGAAACCTCCCCTCCAAGCAGCACAGCGCTGTTGTCGTGTGTGATACCGCTCAGATGTCGTCGATGTCAACGTCGTCTCCGCTGCCGCTCGAGTCGTCCTCTCCGAAATCGAAGCCAATACCACCCTCTTCCTCGCCGCCGTATGTGTCCGTCTCGTTGATCTTGGCACTTTCGGGTAGCTCTCCATATGCCTTTAGCGAACGAGCCTCGTCGGCCGAGTACTTGAGGATGACGTCGCCCTTTTCGTCCTGGTAATCACGGAGGGAGAGGAGAATGATATCTCCTTGGTTGATCCAGACCTTCTTTCGTAGCTTGCCGCGAATGTGTGCGAGACGCTTGGCGCCATCGAAGCACAATGCTTCTAGACGGCCATTGCCCAACATCTTGACGACCTGTGCGTACTCTGTGTCCACTGTGTCAGACATTCCGTCTTCTCCCCATATTCTGTGTCGACGCCCAACATACCTTGACCCTCCTCCTTGAACGTAAGCTCACGCTTCTCATTGTCGTTCTCGTTCTTTCCTCTACGTCGGTTCTTACCACCCTGCGCGCAAATGCTTGATCAGCCTTGTTTCTCATGTACCCTTCCCACCGTTGTGCGGTCTCTTTTACGGTGGGGTCTGAAGCGACCTACCTTTCCCTTGTTCTTCGGCATGTTGGCTGTCCAGTCGCAAAGATTCCTTCGTAGGTTTGAAGATTGTGCGGCTTCGTCGCCTGTGGAGTGGGTGGGTGAAAGTGTTGTCTTTGTTCAAGCGATCAAAGCGGTGGTCGTGGCGGGGCAATTTAAAGAAAGCCCGCGAAGTTATGACACACTGTCCAAGCGCCCGGCTCGTCGGTGGGGTTGATGTGATTGGCTGAACCCGGGTGTTCACAGATTCACTTCTGTTCACGCCAACCACGTTGCTTTGACATGTGATTGTCTTCGCGTGCCATTCACGACCCCATGTCCAGAGCTGGTACTGCAGCAAACACATCGCTGCAGAATGGGTTGAGAAATTGGAAGCGGTCGGCAGCTTCAGCGACGGCGACATCCATCCAATATGCCCGGCAAAGCAATGGTCCTACGACGACTGAGAGAGGTTCCTCCAGGCCTACGGAATACAAACCGCATCACAAGAGCCGACCAGAGGCGGCGCTAGAGTCACCAAAGCTCGTGAGATTCCACAAATTGCAGTTAAAGCCCAATGCGCCTGCTCAGCGCAAGCCACTGATGTCCACCGTCTTCCAATTAAACCCCAAGGCTATCAATTGCACCACATTCACAGCGACAACAATCTTCGCCCAAGACGAACACCATCCTCTCCACATTCGCACGCATCGCCGCCTCGCTGCTTTCGACCCAAGCAAATTCCACTGGAGAATCCACGTACCATTCGACGTTAGCAAACGGTCTTCGGTCCGCAACTGGGTGCAAAGGAGGATCAAGGCGGCATTTCTGAAGGAGCTGAAGCTGAGGGGATTGAAGAAAGACGGCGCTTTTAGAGATGGTACAGGCCAAGCGATGAGCGGTGCTCTGCTTGTGATAATGGCGAAGAGCCCTGAGCTTGCCTTGGAGTTCACAAACGCGGAAGCGGAGGAATGGACTAGGTTTGTGCTGGACAATGTCATGCGCAAACAGCATGATGCGAAGAAAACTGAGGGTCGTGATGCAAAGAAAACTGAGCGCCGTGATGCTCGGAGTGGCATCAAGCTGCGACATGTGGCTCCTAGGTTAAAGACGGAGATTCCTACACGACAGCCAGGAAGGCACAAGCCCTTAGAAACCTCGTCAAAGCCGTCACTGCAGGATATGCAAAGACAGGTTGAGCGAGATATTACGGGACTCGGACATTGACTGATATGATCATCAATGCAGCTGCAAGGGACGGAGGTATAAGATCGAATTACATTGGGGTAACTGAGTAGAGTCGATATGACAGAACCGAAATACCCTGTACAAGTAGAATTTGTTTGTGATGCCACATTCGTCACAACATTGAGTTCGCTGCTCGTGGGAAGCACTCTCTAGGCCTCGATGTCACTATTGAATGGCGCAGTGCAGTTGTGACGAGCTGTCTGAGTGTCTTTGTTCATGCTGCGAGCGACATTCCGTGAAATACAAGACATGCTTCTGACATCGCTGCAACAGGGTTAGTGGCAAAGGACAAAGAAATCAGTCATGTCGCAACATCGATTTTCATCCTACCCCGAGAATCGCAAAAGGGACATCATCGAAGCATCAACCGAAGTAACCATGGTTGGGACCAGAAGCGGAAAAACGAGCTATGCCAGCACACAGGCGCCAAAGAACCCCAAGGAGGCCAAAGCAAAAGTGAACAAGAACAAGAAAGTAGCGCCAACCAACGCTCCAAAAGGACCACGGGGAAAGAGAAGTACGGCAGCTTCTCGAGGAGCTTCAGCCTCGTCGAACCCAGAAGCTGCAGTGACATCGTGGCTTGAGGGTGTCCAGCATAAGGAAAGCAATGAAACACCGCCTGCTGCTCCCAAACCGACGATTGCGATACCAGCACCAGAACCTATCCCGGCGAGGCCTTCAGTGGAGCGCGTGTTCAACGACCTCTGGGAATCCACGACCGCCAGTCTCGCCTTTGTATACCAATTCGGTCTCGACACGGATCAAGATACGGAGACAATCGCTCTCAATCTAATCGACCACATCATCAAGCCAGAGATTTGGAACCCAGACTTGTCCTGGAACGTCCTGTCCGCGACCTGCTTCTTCTTCGCAAGTCAGATCACAGAGAAGCGCAACAGCGCCGAGAGGATTGCAGCGGCGTGTAGAGTCGATCCGCAAGTCGTCGCAGCCATGGCTGGAGCGCAAGCTTTCTATGATCCCGGAGTGAAGCAACGCTTGGCTCAAGCTTTGGCTGTCAGTGCACACGACGTCAAGAGAGGGTACAAGATCTTGTACGATCAGAAAGATAGCCTCAAAGAGTTTGTGGGCGGGTACGTCGACAAGTTGGCGGAACTCCCACACCCGGACCAGTTCAAGGCGTTTGCTCCGAAGATGGTGACCAATGTCCATGGACAGCTTCGAGGTGCAGGGTTTGGAGGACTTGCACAAACCAAGGGAAACCCTCTGAGAGCTCAACCTCAGCCACCCCGCTCGGCTCCAGCACCAACTTCTGTCGATACCAACAACGAAGAGGCTCTCTTTGACGATGATATCCTGGGCACGGGGAATGATGGAGCCGAGGATGCCAGCACTGCTGCTCTGGAACCGAATGCGGTGGATCCGCCGGCAGTATTGAAGGCCGCCGAGGAGAAGGCAAGCGAGGCGGAGTTGGATCTCTTTGATCTGGATGAGTTTGATACCTACGTGTTGGAGAACGAGTAGGCCATGTATACGTAACCATTACGACCTATTCTCTCTCCCGTGGTCCTCTGCAAGTTCCCAGTCGTAGACCAGAAATGACTTCAGCGGCTATCTGTCAGAATAAGCGTTCTTCGGAGAATTGGATCCCCGTGTCACGCATGTGAGGCCAGCTCGTTGCCTAAGATGATGACCTGCTCGGAGTCGACGAATCGATGGACGTAGTTGTACGTATGGCTTGCCGACGGCCTTCTGTCGGCTGCATAGCAAGACAGTGGCAATTGAGGCAGCAACGTTCCGTATCTTGACCAGTCTTAAAGGTGGAGACCAGGTCTTCGCCTCAATGCTTGACGTGTGTATGGGTTCAGAAGGCGGCAACGGCGATGAAGAGACAAGCACTTGTTGACGCGAGACGTTCTAAAATCAAAATTAGCTCCCGGCTGCACAGCCGCCGGCGATGCACCCAACCAATTAAAGGCCAGTTTAGCATGGCCCTAACGACGCAGGGAAGGGAGCCGTCTGCGCTTCATGCTCGCGCTTGCCCTCAGCTATAAGGGAGCCCTGTTTCACTTTTGTTGCACTCCTCCTCGCACGCCTGCACGCCTGGTCTTGTCACAACGCTCCCTTCACGCGGTGACTGCAGCAAACACCCAACATCTTCTTTACACTTTTCGCACAAACACGTTTTGATATACAGCAGTACCAGTATCCAGGGGAACAAGCGATTGTCTCAGGCAGGAACGTGGAGAAGCCTCAGGAGTAAACACACCTTCGAGTCAGGCGCCAGAATATCTAGGAAATGGCGGTACGTCGTTTTGCATATGTCATTGAGTGTGATCCTACATCGTACGAGCACCAGGCGACAGCATTGCGCCTAGCCATAAAGCAGAAGCACATCACTGGCACATTTCACCAAAGATTCAGGAGCTACGCTAATCATGGCGGACGAACAGTACAATCAATACAACAACCAGTATGGCGGTGGCTACGGCGGTGGAGGCTACGGGCAGTCCAATCCATACGACAATCGCGGCGGCAGCTACGAAAATCCTCCCCCAACATACGGCCAAGCCCACGATGTCGAAATGCAGCCCCTCGCCTACAACGGCGCACCCTACTCCGCGCCAGAACCTCAACGCGATCCCAATGCGATCTTGAACGACTGTCGCGCTGTTTCAAGAGCTGTAGATGATCTTGAGGGCCGCCTGAATGAGCTACAACGTCTCCAGAAGAACTTCATCTCTGGCTCGGGGGCTTCGAACAAGGATGTGGACGGTCTTTCTGCAGACATTATGAGTGGATACCGCGGCTTGGCAGATCGTGTGAAGCGTATCAAGTCTCAGCCCGATGCGAGCAACCCACGCAACAAGGCACAGGTCGACGCTCTGGACAGGAGGATACGCAAGGCCATCAACCATTACCAGCAGGTGGAATCGCAGTTCCGCAAGGAAGTTCAAGAGCAGCAGAGGAGACAATACCTGATTGTGAATCCCAATGCAACGGAGCAAGAGATTAGACAAGTCACCGAGGCTGGTGGTGATACCCAGATCTTCCAGCAAGCACTCCTGAACGCCGACCGCAGAGGCCAGGCCCAAAGCACACTGGCCAATGTCAAGCAGCGACATGAAGCCATTCAGCAGATTGAGCGCACCATGATCGAGCTGCAGCAGCTGTTCCAGGACTTGGATGCTATGGTCGTCCAGCAGGAAGAGCCCGTCATGGCGATTGAGCAAAAGGCTGAAGAGACTCATACACACCTTGAGGCTGGCAATGTCCATGTCGGCAAGGCCGTTGACAGCGCCCGCGCCGCAAGAAAGAAGAAGTGGATCTGTCTCGGTATCGTTGGTAAGACTTCCCGTAACATCATGCACCCAGAATTTGACCTGCATACTAACTTGCCTTCCAGTTGCCATCATTGTGGTCGTCGTTCTGATCGTCATCATCTACCTCGCTGTGACCGGAAGGCTCAGTGGCGGTAATAACAACAACAGCAACAACAGCAACAACAACGGCGGCGGCAACGGACAGTAAAACTCATGACCGAGGCGGCCTCCGCTACCTCCGATTTGATACCCCTCTCTGCATTTTGGCAGTCTCATCAATTGGCTTCGGTACCTACATTGGATGCAGGACTTCTCTTTTGTACACTACACAGCGATGGCGTCTGGACAGGAGGAAAGACTCATGTTAAACAGGGGAGGGTTCCGGACCCAAGGCAAAATTGGTTCTTTATCAGGTGGGACCGGAACAGAACATTGCATAACATATTTAACTTGCCTTAATGATTTTGCTCTTTGCATACGCACGAGGCTACAGCTTCTTCTCTCTACCTCTCCGCGCCTGCTTACTATCCATCCTTATGCCTTCGTCGTCTTCCTCTGCGACTCTGAGATTCGGAAGCTTTGCTGGCATGATTCTTCTGGGTGTTGAGCCTGGCACCAGAGAATACTTGCTGAAGTCTTGAACTCCGTCATGGTCGCGAAGGTAGTCTTCATCTAGGAAGCATTCGCCAGAGACGTCTTTCGGTGGAGCTCGGATTATGGAAAGGATGGCATCAGAAAATATGGCAGGCGTACGGAGATTCTTGACAGTCTCTTTAGAGGAGCCAGTCGCCGCTGATTGAATACCCTGCGCGGAGAAGTCAGTATCTCCAAATCTTCTAAAGGAATCCCTGCTGCTCAACGACGCCGCATGACAACGCAGCAAGCGTATCCGCTCCCAAGCCAAAGAACTCACCGAAGCAGGCCACAAACTCGTAATCGCCATGCCCTCTCTCCCTTCCCTCTCAAAATCCACACTCAACCCCATCGTCAGCGCGCTCATCCCCCACTTGCCCATCGCATACGCCGTCTTCCCCTTCAAAAACCGTCGATACACCGGCGGAGAGATCACCACGATCCTCCCCTGTCCCTTCCCATCCCCACCATTCCTGTACATCCAAGGCAGCACCTCTTGAAAAGTCCCATACAGCCCTTCAGGATTTATTCTCTGCATGAGCTGGAACCGCTTCATGGGCGTCTGGGACACGGACGACCACCAGATAGCGCCGGAATTGTAGACCAGCACATCGATGCGGCCGAATTTTTCACCGGTTTTCTTGACCAAGTTCTGAATCTCTTCGTAGCTGCGCACGTCGACTTGGAGGGGCAGAGCTTCGTTTCCGGCTTCGAGGATCTCGCGCGCGACGGTGTTGATGGTGGATTGAGAGGAATTGGGGTCGGGTGGGAAGGGCGAGCATTGCGAGGCGTCGGAGGTGGTTTTGGCGGCTACGACGACTGGAAGAGAGGGGTAAGTGGTGTCTCTGAGTCTGGAAGGGAATGGAGGAGACGTACCTGCGTATCCATTCTTTGCGAGGTCGATTGCTACTTGTCGTCCAATGCCTCGAGAAGCACCGACTACGAGGGCTACGGGCTTTTGGCTCGCAGGCATCTTTGAAGCTGTAGGGAGATGGGAGAATCAGGAGGAAATGATACTTGACCTACACCGTGAATTTCAGACTGTCCAGTTGGACTTCTATACATTGTGGGCATCGCGTCGCTTTCAATCATGACCGATGGCCGAGGCTGGAGCTTCGGATGAGGTGCAGCTGTGAGAGGCAGCCACACGTGATCAGTAATCGTCGGCATACGGTACTCTCGGCCGTCACCTTGTCTGACGATGTACTGGAAACATTTGAGTGACATGTAATGAAGACAAATGAGTATTAACAAATCGGTTCTTTTGGATTGTCAACCTATAAAGTACATGCTACAATGGCAATCATGGACCCATTGTATCAAGATGCATACCAGCATCACCCATCCACAGAACGCCTGCTGCTCTTTCTCTAGCCGTTATGCCAAAGTTCGCGTAAAAGACATGAGCACATCAATGCATTAAGCTGGGGTGTGTATGCGTTTAGTCGACCTCCTCCATGGCGCTCTCGCCGGCTGCCGCGGCCGGCGTAGCCTCAGTCGCGGCGGACTCCTCCTGAGTCTCGGCGTCCTCATCAACGTTGAGGCCGAGCGAGACGAGCTTGTGGATACGCTCGGCGTAGGCAGCGGGCTCGTCAATGGTGAAGCCAGACACGAGCAGAGAGGTCTCGTAGAGCAGGGTGGTGATGCTCTTGACGGTGCGGTCGCTCTCGCCGTCAGACTCGACCTTCTTGCGGAGCTCCTTGATGATGGGGCTCTTGGGGGAGATCTCGAAGGTCTTCTTGCTGCTCATGTAGCTGGACATGGAGGTGTCACGGAGGGCCTGGGCCTTCATGATACGCTCCATGTTGGCAGACCAACCGAACTGGCCAGTACGGATGGCGCAAGGAGCACCGACGAGCTTGTGCGAGACAACGACCTTCTCGACCTTGTCGCCGAGGACGTTCTTGAGAGACTTGGCGAGGGACTCGTACTCCTTCTCCTCGGCCTCACGCTGCTTCTTCTCGTCCTCGGTCTCCTCGAGCTCGAAGTCCTTGGTGATGTCGACAAGCTTCTTGCCCTCGAACTCCTTGAGCTGAGTGAAGGCGTACTCGTCAATGGGGTCGACGAGGAAGAGAACCTCGAAGTCCTTGGCCTTGAGAGCGTCAAGGAATGGAGACTTCTCGACAGCCTTGATAGACTCGCCGGTGATGTAGTAGACCTGCTTCTGGTGCTCTGGCATGCGGGTGATGTAGTCCTGGAGCGAGGTGGTCTCGTCGGCGGACTTGGTGGAGTTGTAGCGGAGGAGCTTGGCAAGGGAGTGGCGGTTCTGGCTGTCCTCGTGGATACCGAGCTTGATGTTCTTGCTGAAAGCAGAGTAGAACTTGTCGAACTGCTCCTTGTCCTCGGCGATCTCGTTGAACAGCTCAAGAGTCTTCTTGACAATGTTCTTCTTGATGACCTTCATGATCTTGTTCTGCTGGAGGGTCTCACGAGACAAGTTGAGCGGCAAGTCCTCAGAGTCGACGACACCCTTGATGAAGGACAGCCACTCTGGGATGAGGTCCGTGGCGTCGTCAGTGATGAAGACACGGCGGACGTAGAGCTTGATGTTGTTCTTGGTCTTCTTGGTCTCGAAGAGGTCGAATGGAGCACGCTTAGGCACGAAGAGGATGGCACGGAACTCGAGCTGACCCTCAACAGAGAAGTGCTTGACAGCGAGGTGGTCCTCCCAGTCGTTGGAGAGCGACTTGTAGAAGGCACCGTACTCCTCTTGGGAGATGTCCTGTGGGTTGCGAGTCCAAATAGGCTTGGTCTTGTTGAGCTCCTCCTCTTCAATGCTGGTCTCCTTGACCTTCTTGGTCTTCTTCTTCTTCTCTTCCTCGTCATCGTCGACCTCCTCGACCTTGGGCTTGTTATCATCACCCTCGTCCTTCTTCTCCTCAGCCTCCTCATCTGGAACCTCCTTCTCGGTCTCCTTCAGCACGTGTAGGTAGATCGGGTAGGAGATGAACTCGGAGTGCTTCTTGACGACCTCCTTGATCTTGCTCTCGTTCAAGTAGTCGGTCTGCTCGTCCTTGAGGTGAAGGATGATCTTGGTACCGCGACCAAGCTGCTCACCCTCGGTGTCTTGTGTGATGCTGAAGGTACCACCGGCACTCGACTCCCAGACATACTGCTCGTCATCGTTGTGCTTCGAGACGACAGTGACCTTGTCGGCAACGAGGTATGCAGAGTAGAAACCAACACCGAACTGACCAATCATGGAGATGTCAGCACCTGCAGAGAGGGCCTCCATGAACTGCTTTGTGCCGGAGCGAGCAATGGTTCCGAGGTTGTTGACCAAGTCGGCCTTGGTCATACCGATACCGGTATCGCGCAGGGTGAGGGTCTTCGCTTCCTTGTTGGGGATGAGGTCGATTCGCAAGTCCTTGCCCGAGTCGAGCTTGCTTGGGTCGGAGAGGGCTTCATAGCGGATCTTGTCTAGCGCATCGGAGGAGTTGGAGATGAGTTCTCGCAGGAAGATCTCCTTGTTGGAGTAGACGGTGTTGATGATGAGCGACAGGAGCTGCGAAATCTCCGCCTGAAACTCGAACGTCTCGCCCGACATGATTGCGGTTGTGTGGGATGATGTGAGGGTAGAGGTGGTCTGTCTTGAGATGAATGTCACTTGAAGCTCTTGTTTCGGTGGTTGTACGCAGGTCAGGCAGAGATTGCTCAGGCAACGGTGGCGGCTGAAGCTCAGAACACTGCACTGCGACTGGGATGAACGTACGGTTCAGAGGTGTGATTGAGAGGTGTCAAAGTCGTGTGAATGTGACCTGTGGCCGGGTATCTCAAACGTGTTGCGAGGTGGTTGTGATGGTTCAGGTGAGGCTGGCGGGCAATAATTTATGCAGTGTTTGCTCTGAGCTTCCATTGCTTTCTACAGCAGCCGCTCGGTGAGCTCGAACTTTCTGCGACGCATCCCAATTCGGTTAAGCCTCTGCGGAGACGTCCGCCGGCGCTGGGGCCGCATCTTGAGCCGCACCTTCTTTCACATGTCAGTCTCATGCTACTCTCGTGGGAACCACGACGGTCCAGATTGACTCGGGTGTCAACGGACAGTGATGGGTATTCGGTAGTCTGCAGCGACCTTTCGCTATCGACCAAACTCTGCTTTCCGGAAGCTGCCACTGCTTCTACAACGAAGACTCAAGCGAATTCACGGCGGTTCGAGGGCTTATGGCTCTCACATTAGCGCATTAGTGACTCAACCATTGCCTCTCCTGCGCGGAACGTGGATCGTGATGAGTACGATTCTCCCATTATCAAGGGACGCTCTTGGCGCTCTTGGGCATGTATACGATGTGATACAGAACCCCTAAGCGAAGAGAGTGCATGGCTCGACTGAGCCAGACGAGACTGACAACAGGCTGCGCTGCATACCGAGTTATCATTGAATACATAAACGATCTTATCTGCAGTACATTTTGGTTGTGCCAAAATTTGGTCTTCGAGAGTTCCGCCGTGATGTCGCGTCTCAGAAATTCTGACCCCACCGAAAGCTTCATCCCGCCTAGCCGCGCCGGGGTCTCTCGCAGCTGCCTGGAACGTCACCTCATCCTCGTCGACATCCAACTAGAAGTCGCGACGCATTGCACGCTCTTCTGCTTCGCTTGCGCCAACTTGACACGTCTGAGAATTGTAGCGAGGCCCTTCGCATACTCACTTCACTTCGCGCATGCAATAACGAGAGCTGGTCGCCCACAATGGTCCGCATCATTCCCTGCCCTCTTCTCTCACACTACTAACCCGCCGCAGTCGCAATCTCTCCGTCCATACCTCTCCTGCGTCCGGCAGACCCTCACCGCTGCGCTCTCCCTCTCCAACTTCGCCTCGCAAGCCTCCGAACGACACAATGTCCCCGAAATCGAAGCCAAGACCTCGCCGGAAGTCGTCCTCAATCCCCTCACGGTTTCGCGAAACCAGGAAGAGCGAGTGCTAGTAGAGCCATCGGTCAACAGCGTGCGCGTCAGCATAAGAATAAAACAGGCGGACGAGATTGAGCATATCCTGGTACACAAGTTCACGAGGTTTTTGACACAGAGAGCGGAGCACTTCTTCATCTTGCGGAGAAAGCCTGTACCGGTATGTGCGGAAAGGCTGCCACTTGTTTTGGATATACTGACGGGTGCATAGGGCTACGACATTTCGTTCTTGATCACCAACTTCCACACGGAGGAGATGTTGAAGCACAAGCTGGTCGATTTCATCATACAGTTTATGGAGGAGGTAGACAAGGAAATCTCGGAGATGAAGCTGTTTGTGAGTATTGCCTTGAGTGCACGAACAGACACTTGCTCCAGTGCTAACAACATGTAGTTGAACGCGAGAGCTCGTTTTGTGGCGGAAAGCTTCTTGACACCGGTAAGTATTCCTGCAATGCCCATTTCTTTGTCATCAGAACAAACAGGCTGATCATCTTTTGTAGTTCGACTAAGCATCATGACTGGATTCCTTGACGTGCGATGAAGTTGGGAAAGGGCTTGAAACTCGCGAAATCTTCGTACGAAACGGAGAGGCCTGCGATGTTCATCAGTTCTCGCAGCCAGCAAGCACCTGCAGCGTTCAATGAAGAGTAGCTGCCTCGAAGTCGCCAGCGACGGTTGCCTCCTTCTCAGTGCGAGAGCTCGCAGTCTTCACAGAGCTGCATCGATCGGCTCCTCGAAAGTAGATGCCCGCCAATACTAAGACTTGTACGTTCCAAAATTCCTTGTATCCATCTTCCGTTTGCGCCCGCTTCGCTTGCATCGTCGCCCTGAAGATGCTCAAGTGGAGCCTGTGGAGCCTAAGGCTTTCCTCGCCAAATAGAAGAGCCATTTGATCTTAAGTCGTGGTTTGGTTCATCCGCCAATCGCCTTATCAGCTGTAGCTGCTCGCAAGGGGCACTTGAGCAGTGAGCAGCAACCTGCTAAGACCAAAAAGCAACCGAGGTGTGAAAGAAGGTCCTTTGGGAAGAGCCGGAAGCTGGTCTGTCATGCTCTGCATTCACAGCCCCTTAGCATGTGCCTCCGCATATCAAGAGCCGCCTGCCATTCAAGAATCAACTTTCATCTTCTTGTTCGGACTTAATCGGCGCGTTCCAACACTTTTGACTGGCTTGGTTGAACACACGGACGCCCCGGCAACGCACAAAGAATTTCTCGAATCTTCAGTGAGTCAAACTTCTCTTGTCTCCGCTCATACCACAACTCGAATCTCTCACCACCTCTGGCGAGCAACCTTCTCCGCAAGAGACCTTCTTCGTTACCTACCTCCTTACTACATCTGCACGTCGCACGTTCGCCTGCAGCCTCGAATCCTCTCTACCGCACCTCGCCGGTGCCGCCCATCGTCTTGGTCACCGAAGACCCCGTACCGCGAACCGCTTCCTCTTGGACCATCTTGGATTCCGCACTCGTGAGCCACAAGCCATTTGCCACAAGCCATTTGTCACGAGCCATCTGCTACGTGCCATCTGCCACTGCTTGAGCGGCGCTACCAACGCCGCTCTGCCAGTGCACTACTGTCGAAGGACCTGTTGGAAGGGTTGTTGTCTGCTACAGCTCAGCTGACAACTTCCTTAAAGATCAGAAAACTCCTCTCACGACTACAAGCGGTTAACGCCGCTCGAAGCGTTCAGACTCCGTCGAGAATCTTGCTGGAGCTGCGACGCGTGCAAACACACGCCTCGCATCCACTTGAAGCCTTGGTAAGTGCACGTGACCCGGCGTAAGCGAGCCCAAGCTAACGAGATTGCTCTTTCTTCTCACAGCGGACACCAGCTCTGCTACGAGCACGCCGGCGGCCCTTTTTTCTCTCTCAACGATCGCACCTGGTGCTTTTGGTGTAACAAGGTAGGTGCCTTCCCCATCCGGCCCGCGCACAACACGATCAGCACCATTGGCGTCACATGCAAGCATCTTGCTCTACGTGACCGCACGTGCTCATCGCGCTGCGCGGCGCTCTTTTGTTCTTTTCTTTTCCAACTTCACTTCACGCGCAGACTTCCCTTCCCCCATCAAACACCTCCCCTTTTCCGACACACTCCTCATGTACACACACTCCTCCTGTTGTCCAGCTCTCCTTTACATTCTTTACTCGGCGCTCTTCAAAGACTGACTCTTCAAGTACGCGGACTCTGCGATTCAAATCAAAGAGCCGTCATACACTGTACCAGCTCCGCACCCTCTTGACAAAGTTTGGAACAGCAGCATTGTACGCGACGAGACCAAGCATTGGCCGACTTCCACCATGTCAGGCCATCCAGCAAACGGCAACTGGCAGTACCAAGATGACGAGAACAACATGCCGCAGCTGCGCTCCTCCGGCAGCCACTACACCAACTTCCCGCCGCCAGGCGCAACGAACTACTACTACGGCGGTGGTATGCAGCAACCGCGCGGCTTTATGCCACAAACCCCAGGTCCGGCAGCCGAATTCAACGGCAATTCGGGCTTGAACCCGCGACAGCGACCATACGTTCCGCCTCAGCGCCGCCAGCAGGCAGATCCCATTGTGCGCCCAGAGTCGAGCATCTCAAATGCGAGTTTCTCGACGCAGTTGGCAGGCCCGTCGTACCCACCATACCAGCAGTCGTCGACTCCAGCACATGCTCGTCCAGGATACGGACAAGGCTACCAGTACGATCAGGCCTACACTGGCGGCTATAACGGCAGCTACGGTTATGGCAACGGCGGCGGCGGTGGTGGTGGTGGTGGTGGCGACAACGTTGACAACACCATCTCAGGACTCGGTGCAGGCATTAGCGGCCTGCGCGTCGGTGATGTTGCTCTCACGCCTGTCGATGAGCGCAGCGAGCGCAGCAGCGCACGTGGCCAGGATCCTGCTCGCATCGACTCGTTCGCCGACAGCAATGCCCTCAATGCCCGACACTTGGCTCACGAAATCATGATGGGCCGCACTGAGAACCCCTACGACCGCAGCTTGAGCCGCTACGACACATGCGACCCACTACCCAACCCAACCTTTGGCCCAGCTCGCTTCAAGGACAGCAAGGCTCTCATCAGCCCAGACAGTGGCTCTCCTGATGTCTCCCTGACTACAACCAACACCTCTAAGCCTTCCTGGGTCACCACTCCGAAGCCCCTGCCTCAGTGGCTTGAAGCGGCCATGCGCGGCGAGTATCGTCCAAATATTGTCGAGGCTTATGACGCTCTGCCCATGATCGAGCTTGGTCGTGAGATCGGCCCCAGCAAGGCTGGAGTCATTCGCATCAAGGACATTCCGTATGCTACAACTCGTCAGGAGATGACGGCTTTTGCCGGTCGCAACGCCAAGATCCTTCGTCAGCCTGAAGGCTCTCCGGTAAGTACAACCAACGCAGAATCCAAGAACATCACCGTCGCTGACGAAGCAATTTAGTATCACGCTGTCCACGTCATGATGGAGCGCGAGAGCGGCAAGACCATGGACTGCTTCATCGAGTTTGGTACTGCTGGCGAAGCCGCTCATGTTGCTCGGTCGTTCGCCCGTCGTGTTGAGCAAGGCCGTCCACCCAAGGTTAGCGACCGTGAAGTCACCGTCGTCTACAGCTCCCAAGACGAGCTTCTGGAATCACTGTTTCCGCGCGCTAAGCACACGCGGTGGTCTGGTGGCCAGCCGGTCATCGACAAGAGCGTCCGCAAGTACTATGCGGACGAGAACGCTGCCGGCTTCCAGGGCTTCATGTTCACCGAGGAGATCGTCATGCTCACCAAGCATGCTCAGCTGTCCGAGCGGGTAAGTCATCCTTTTGCACTCTACTTCCAGTACCAAGCTAACGATTCGCAGTCTCCGTTTGCCTCCAAGAGCCCATGCCGCGTCTACGAGCACATGATCACCACGCTGTACAAGTACCCCTGGTACGCTGTTCAGTACATCAGCGTCAAGGAGCGCCGCGCCATCTACGACTGCGTGACCTCGCTTCTTCGCATCTTGATCGAGCAGCTTCGCCGCAGCAGCGGTCGCTACAACCCACTCGAGCCATCGATTGCGATCCTTCAGGAGCTCTCAGTCGCCGCCCTGACCTGTCCTGGCTTCAGCGAGAAGCAGAAGGCCACCATTGTTCAACAGCTCATTTCGCACGGCTACAAGGACATTGCCAATGGCTACAATGTCGGCGTGCGTCTCGGTGGCCACCAGGAGTTCAGCATCTTCTGGCCTTTCGCTTCCCTGGGCGTCATCCCCGGCACCGATCGCAACGTCCTTCGGGTAGGTCATGCCCATCAATGTCGAGCACTGATCAACACTGACAAAGCCTACAGTACTTCGCCGCCCTCTTCCGCGAGGCTTCCACCACCTCTTCCGACACCTCAGGCTCCCTCGCCTCCCGCAAGACCGCCCAAGCCGGCGGCGTCGAGACTCCCCTCGGCAACATCAAGATCTCCTACCCGGCCAATGCGGACCAATTGACCATGACCCAAGTGGCGCAGATCGAGTTCAAGGTCATCGAGGACCTTCTCAAGGCGGTCTTGCAGAAGCGTTCGTCGGACGGCGGTTCGGGCAGTATGGCTGGCAGCCACGCCCAGACCGTTCGCTCTCTCAACTGACCGTGCTCTGGCGTTTTCGGCGAGACTGGCGTTCAAGGCAAGGCAAGGCAAGGCTACATGATGCGTGACGTGTCTGTGGGCAATGTCTCTTTCTCGGCTGTACACTGTGAATCGGGCATGAAGGAGAACAGGATTCGCATGGTGGAAAGAAAACAGAAAAAGCAGGAAAACACAAAAAAAAAGACCAAAAAAAAGACAACCAATGTGTGAGAAAGCAAGATGGTCTGCGCGCGATTCTTGAGCAAGGCAAGGCGTTTTAACACACCTTGCCTCGTGTTGAAAGAGGAGAGCTTTGATAAACGTCTGCCGCTGTGGTAGACATTGAAGGGCTGTGTACTTTAGTAGAAGGAGTCGTCATCGCAGACGCAACCAACATACGAAACAAGAAAGCAGTATCTTAGGAAAACCCAAAATCTCTCCCGTCTGGTATCATCGTGCTTGTCTGTTCTTATCATTCCGAGAGATCTTTCTATTCTACATGTGTTTTGCAATCCATCCTACATCTTCGCCTCGTACGCCTTTCGCTCCCCCTTCCTCACTGCCGTGGGTATCTCGATCCCGGAAAAGAGCAAAGCAAAGCAAACCAAACAGCCCGTTCAAAGATCCCAATCATCATCATAAATCTCCATATCCTATCCTCACAAGCAAGAGGTTCTGTAATCCCTGTCCCCTCCCATCCAATTCTTCCTCTCCTTTTTCTTCTTCGAGAGGCAAGTCACACCCCCCTCGCCTCCTCCCTCTCCTCCGCCCCACCAACCGCATCCCCTTCACTCCGACTCCTCTCCATCCTCAGATACGACACTTCCTGATCCACACTCTGGCGTTTCAAAATCTCCAGAGTCGGGGTCCTCTTCGGCATGCCCGGCCTCCCTCCACCACTACCACCACCACCACCGCCACACTCCCTCATCTCCATCTCCAAAATCTCATCCCCACCAATCCCACTCCCAGACGTCACCACCGCACTCGTGGTATTCTTCTCCTCCGCACGTTTCAGAATTCCATACTCCTCCTCCCCATCCCAGAGGGAATCGCCAGATTTCTTGCGAAAAGGACGGAGGGACCGGGAGGTCGCGTTGGAAGAGTTGTTGTTCGCGGGGACGGTGTGGGTTGTGCGGCCGAGGGAGGAGCGCAGGGAGGTGAGTTTGCTGGAAAGCGTGGAGGTGAGGCGGGAGATGGGTTTGTGGAGGAGGGGTTTCAGGGCCGGGGCGCAGGCGCAGATCTGCGAAGCCGGAAAGGTGAGTAAGGGGTTTGGGGAAGGGGGTTGGGGGCGGACTTACGACTGCTACGTCGATTTCGATGGCGGCGCAGATCCAGAGGGGGTAGGAGTACCAGGTTTCGTCCCAGGAATTAATGAGGGATTGCCAGATGTAGTAGGTGCGGACGACGCCGGCGACGGTGACGACGACGCCGAGGGAGAGGAGGACGCAGACGCCGATGCGCTGTTGCTCGTTAGAAAGATGTTTCCAAAGAGGCGGGAGAGAGGATTGGATGCTTGCCTGCTTCAGGGGCATTTTGAGTCTCATTACAAGCGGGATCGGGAGGAGCGTGGTGAGGAGATCAGCAACGCAGTTGAGAATGCCAATAATGAGAGTGACAATCCCTTCATCAAGACACTTCGCATTGGCAATGGGAGGGAAGACCCAGTATGCCTGGACTGGTCTGCATGAAGAAACGATTAGCATATCATCTCCAACCCATCGAACTGGATCCACATACACGCAAAGCCATATCCCGACGCACGTGAAGCCAATCCCTAGCGCCACAATGAACGCCATACTGGCATGCAGAACGTATCTGAACCAGCCAATGCCGCTATCCCTGACGAGACGGTAGTAGAAGAAAACCAAGGACATGCGGGTGAAAGTCGCAGCGAAGACGAAGAGCAGTTTCGCGGTGAAAGCGACGATCATGGCGTTTTGGTACCAGTTCGGCTTGACGTCCCAGAGGTGGCGGTTCCAGCCATATAGTCGATTCGCGAGGATGACGGTTACGTTCATGCCGAGGGTGAAGATCTGTTTAGATGTTGTAAGACTTCTGGATTGATAGGAGTGCTTTGATGGTGTGTGGACTTGACTTACCAAAGCCAGCGTGATCATGCTATCGTCCCAACCGAACCAATTTTTTACGATGAGACGCGAGTAGAAGCGGCCCAGCACAGCGAGCAGGACAAGGAAGGAGAAGATGACCATCAGGACCAGCAATGCCTCGCCTCGGGTGTGCGGGTTGTCGTAGTTTGGAGTTGGCCATGTTAGAATCACCTCGAGCGGCGGGATGCGCATTTTCGGTCGTCGTCAATTGATGGAGGAATTGAAATCAAAGCAAAGGCCAATGGATATTGGTTCTTCTTCGAGGCGTTCTCCGTACTTTACACATTGCCAGTCGACATGTACTGTACAGCACGGCAGCTGACGGGATGTGCGTGGGACTGAAAAAGCTCGGTGAGATAGCTGGTCGGAGGTGAGGTGAGGCTCTGCTTTTCGATCTCAATATACGGTTCGAACGGTTCGAGGTGGAGGCGAGAGGTGAAACAGTAGGAGAGTAAGGTGAGAAGTCCAGACAAGCAGCAGCTGCACGACGCGAGAGATAGACGATTAGCGGGAGGGGGAGAATAGAAGGTGGACGGGGGAGGTGGTCATTGCGGGAAGTAAGTAAGTATGGGCCCTGGGCGGACAGGTGAGGCGTTAGCAGCAAAAGGTTGAAAGATTGGGTGGGAGCTGGGATGATGCCGGGAGGCGCGAGTCAAGCATCACGCATCATGGGTTTGGGGAGGAACAGAAAGAAGGAAAGGCCCGTCTCGGAGCAGACTCGCCGTAAGAGAACAAGACTCCAAACGGTTCGGGCGGATGTATGGAGCTGGCACGAAAACGAAAAAGAGGTGCGCAGCAGCGTGAGGTGGAGCCTCGAGTGCTGCCGGTGCCGCTGCTTGGTATCGCTGGCGCTGGTGCTGGGCGAGGTTTGACGCCTGCGGGCACTGAATGGCGGCACTGGATGGCGGATGGCGAATGGCTATGGCGGAGGGTGGTGGACATGTTCTGTTGCGTCTTGTTACACGGCGTTGCGCGAGATTCGTTGTCAAGCAAGGCAGCGCCCTTCTCCAGCCCGTCACCCGTCTGCACCGCTCCCATTCCGGCTGCAGACTGCCTATAAGGGTCGCTTATACGGGAGCAGTTGTCGTGGTCGTGTGTCTCATGGCATTCTCGTCGATGTGATGTGATCCAGCGATAGAACTAGGTGATGACAGCAATTGGTGAAGTCGAGTAGTGTGATGCGCGCCGGGATAGAAGCGTGTCTGATCGGCGCTGCCTTTCCCCATCTCATTCCGACCAGTAGAAACCCCCCAATACGAGACTATACCAGTAGTCTCTGTGCAACATTCAATGCTGTCGCCATCATCATCATCCGCAGCAGCAGCAGCATCAGACACGGTCGTGCATCTCATCATCCCATCGCGTCGGCCCAAGTCCCAGGAACGGCCACCTCGACCGGGGCACGAATCGCCTCACAAGCACCCTCCATACCCACCTCACCAAGGGTGAGAGACTCCGCGGCGAGACAGCAAATGTTGAAACGGCGAAAAGGTGTTCGGTGCGAAGTGTTCGACTCATGAAAGACCGCTTTCCCTTCCCTTTCGAGCCTTTCCAGACACCCAGACCGCCGGGAAAGGGCCACCCGACGTTGTACCGGATGGAGAGATGTGTGAGAGAATTCCTGGCGCACGCGTGGAGATGAACCGCGGAAAGGCGGCCAGACGTCGTCGCACTGCAGCTCTGCACACGACACGGCGGCGGCTGCATCGCATCAGGCAATGAGGGCGTGTGGTTGGAGATGGGAAGGAAAATGGTGATGGGAAAGCACGGTTCTCCTCACAGCCGCGAGAGACGCACAACGCACCTCTTTCCTGCTGCAACACCACACCTCACGTCGGCGCTGCACTTCAACACGCGGCTTTGATGAGAGCAGCTATCCGACGTTTCCGTGGCATGCTACACTACATTCTCTCGCCTCGTGAATCGTGCATCCATCAATTCTGTCTCCTCTCATCCACCGTCACACCAGCTGTAGTCTCCCCCAACACCGTTGGACTAGGCTCTCTTCCCTCAAGAAGAACCCTCCCCGAACTGTCCAAGAGTCAGGCATCATCCACCCTCTCCCGCCCAAGCCCAAATCCAAATCCAAATCCAAACTTCGCAAGCCCAAGATCAGTGCGGACTTCTCGAAGCCCAAAGAACTCCCTCTCACTTCCAACATACCCCTAACCGAACAACCTTCCCAAGGCTCAGTTCCACCACCCTTCCCCTCCCCTTCACGTGGCCTCCAACCAGCCACCCCAGAACTTCCACCAAACTCTCCCTCTCCATTACCTCATCCCAACCCAGGAATCCCCGCCACGAGCCGCTCACAATCTTCGACCGAACAGCCCGAGAAGCAAATGCTAGGCAGTTCGCGTCCTCCAAGGGCCCAATCTGCCTAGCACGAGCAGATCGGGAGATGCTGACGAGAAGGAGAACGAAAGATACGAACACCTTAAACGCATGGTTTCGAGGGTCACAGCCAGTCTGACAGCCCTGATGATCTTTGCTGACTGTCAATGGCTGATGAAGCGATGCTCGCCGTCAACTACCGCATCACTCGTTCGGGGTCAAATCACTCTCGAAGACAGACGAAGCAGTCAACTCAAGCAGAAGTCCAGGTAAAGGTAATTGTACACACTCGATAGCTCTCTACGGTACAAATCATCCCTTCCCACCTCGCTGGGAAAGGAATAAGATAAAATGATGATGAGCTTCCAAGACAATGATGAGAGGTTGAAAGCCGCTCGGCTACTCTTCAGCCTCAGCATCATCCTCATCTCCATCCTCATCTGCATCCTCACCGCGACCGACCATGATGAAGTCGTCGCCCTCGTCATCATCCTCATCCTCGTCTTCAAATAAGTCCCCCTCCTCTCCATCAACCTCAGAGGCGCTGATGGTAGCTTCATCATCGTCCTCGTGGTGAGAAGTGGGAGGCGGTGCCGTGTGAACAGCCATGTTCATCGCCCGGCGCCTGATCGAGTTCTACTCGTCCTGCGTCTCCGCCTCGTCTTCGTCCACCTCGAACTCGTCCGGCACCGGGGCCTCTTCGCCGCCTTCTTCGTCCTCGTCAACGGCAGTGAGCACACCAGCGCCAGCAGCGGCGCCAGTGAGGGATGACTGAATGGCGTCCATCATGTCCTCGTCTTCGCCGCCGCCGCGCGAGAAGGGGTCGTTGCCCATTTGAGGGCCGCGAGAAGACGAGCCAGGTGCAGCTGCAGCTGGCTGAGCCTTCTTCTTGGCCTTGAGCTCCATCAGGCTCTTCTCCTCGTCAGGCCTCGTGTCGTTGACAAGGATCACACCTCCAGTAGGCTGTTCAATTGTTAGCAAAGCTCTCATGTCTCAACCAATGCATTTCTGTGGCTTACCTTCTTGACCGGCTGGTACCGACCATCAGCTGGAAAGCTGATGTATTTGATCTGCGGCGGTAGCACACGGCTCATGTTGCCCAAGTCGTAGCCCACCTTCTCCTTCTCCAACTTCTTCTTGGTGCTCTCCTTCTCCTTGCCTTCGCCATCCTTGGAAGTCTCAACGACGTTCTCGTCTGTTTCCATCTTGTCGCCATCAGCCCCATCCGGCTTGGGTGTTGTCGGAGTCTGGTCGATGTCCATGCTCTCGCGGCGGTTCTGCTTGTCCTTGGCAAGCTTTCTTCGCTTCGCCTGAGCGGTGGTGGAAAGGACGGCCGTCTTGACCTTCTCCGGTGCCTCCTCGGTCTTCACTTCAACCTCAGGTGGGTAGTCGAACATGCTCGGTCGGGTGTTGCTGTAGAACTTGAAGTTGGGAACTTCCAGATTTGAGTCGACTCCGATGATGGTGGTTGGCGAGAAGGACAAGGCCAGGAAGTGGGTCAGAGGGAACCAGTACCAGTACTGCAGGAACACGGCCATGCCTACAATCGCAGTCATGTTGAGATTGCCAGTCTGCGTCTGCAGACCAATTGTGCAGTTCCGGCCGCCCGCGTCGATGATTCCGAGTGCCAAAGCGCATCCGAACTTGGCCATAGCGTCTTCATGTCTGTCGCCAACTGCCTTCTGGAGTTGCTTTCGCAGATCGCTGACCTTCGAGTTCATCGAGTCGTTTTGCTGCACCAAGATCATGGCCATGGAGATGTAAGCTCCTTGGCGGACAAAGTCAACAGAGTCCTTCATCATGGGCTCCAAGAGGTCGATGGCCTCATCCAGACCAGTTCCTGCGCATGCGATTCCTAGCGCCATGGTGGCACCGTACCGCACGTGCGGGTTGTAGCTCTCTGAGAGCAACTCAACCATTCTCGGCACGCTGCCAGGCTTGCGGAACAGGACGAATCCCAAGCCCATGACCGCAGATCTCCTCACATCATCGCTAACGTCTGACACAGCAAGGTGCAATAACCTCCTCACAGCCTTGTTGCTGCCGCTGCCCGCGTACGCCAATGCGACGGTCATGACACCTCCGTAGCGAAGCGCTGGATCCGCGTCATCAAGCAGGCCGGAGATGAGCTCATCAGCTCCTTCTTGACGACCGTACATGATCAGTGCCATGCCCATGGCAAGTCCTCGCACAATCTTCTCGTGCTGGGTGTCGTGAGCGTACTGAATCATGTCGTCGATCGCCTTCAGGTTGCCAGTTCCTTGCATGACAAGACCCATGGCAAGACCGACAGCCTCTCCATTGATCGCCGAGTCGGCATAGAGAACGTTCTTGAGCTCTTCGTAAATCTCGTCGGACCCAGTGGCCATACCAGCTACACCAAGACCAAGTGCACCGCCGTGCTGAACCACTTCTTCTTGGGTGGCCTTGAATTGTCGGCGCAGGTAGTCGAGAACGTGAGTGCCGTGGTTTGTGTAAATCAAGCCCAGCGCATAGAGTGATCCACCTTGGCTGTATGTGCTGCCGGCGCTTGCATTGGCATTCTCTTTCGGAAGGTAAGGCTCCAAGAGCTTTTGTCCATTGTTGAGGTTTCCGCGGTGAATCACACCCAGTGCAGCGGTAGCCGTAAACTTGCTCCAGTTGACAGCCTTGCCCAGCCACTCGAGGTTGTCTCGGAAGAATGTGTCTACGGTCGTTCCTGCATTCATGAAGGCGTTGGCGAACGTGACAGAGGTGTGGAAGATGCTGTTTCTCGCCTCAAGCGAATCGCGGATCTTGTTCAGGATAGCTCGGTCGGTGTGAGCTGCCCGGTACAAGAACTCCAAGTTGAGCTCGATGCTCTTCGTGCCTCGCAGAATCTCTCTGATGGATTTGAATGCTTTGCTCTGATCCTCAGTCTCTGGCTTCGGCTTCGTTCTCGATGTGACAACGGTTGATGTTTGGGGAGCGCCTGCTGAGTCGTTGAGCTCAGAGAGCAACTGATCAGACTCCGAAGCACCTTCGTTCTGATTGGGATGTGGTGTTGATGGCCGCACAGCGCTGCCATTCATCTTCGCCTCTCCATCCTTGTCTCCCTCGTCTTCCGGAAGCTCGTCCATGACCTTCTGCAAGAACTCTTGTGTGCCGTTCTCGTAGAGATCAAACGACAGCTGATAAGCAATGGCAAGCGATTTGCCATCGCCCTTCTGGACCAGCTGGCGCAGCATATTCGATGCCATGGACTCCTGGTTCAAGTACACGACACATCGCGCAATAGCGAAGTAGTCGGGACTTGGGATGTCGTTCAGCATGTCCAAAATCAACTTCAAGATCTCATTACGTAGGCCTCGCTCTTGAACCACATTCATGCAAATGTTCAGCACGTACTCCATGAGATCCTCAGTCGCAGCCGTAGTTGGTGCCTTCTTGCCCTTGCCTTTCTCTTCCTGGCTTGAGCGCAGAATCGCTTCCTTCAAGACCTCCATGTTTCGAGCCTCAACGGCAATACCAACAACTTGCTTGTATGCGCCGACCTCGTAGCAGCTCTCGAAGATCCTCCGAATGACCGACTGCAGATTCTTCTTGACGGGATTCGGCAGTGTCAAGGGCTGAGGATGCGCGCCTGGAACGCCGGCGTTGCCGCCGCCAGGTGCAGAGGAGTCGTAGCCCTTCTCATCCTCGCGAGAGAGTAATGACTTGGATGGGATGGCTGACTGTGAGAAGGGCGTGGTGGGCGAGGTTCCTGCCGCGTTGGCGTTGTCGAGATCGACGGAGCCTTGACGTCCCGTTCCAGAGACGGAGGAAGGAGGGTTGTGGAGGGCGCAGAGAGAAATGTATGTGTCGATGCACTTGGCCACGATGGTCTCTTCGTACTCGCCAGCGTTGTCCAGATTGAACAGCTTGCCCGCGCCGAGGGCGAAGACCATGGATTCATCATACTCTTGTAGCTGGTAATACACCTTGGAGAGGACCAAGGCAGCGAGCTCGCGGTGGGAGAAGGAATCGTCTTCGTAGAGTGCTTCTCTGTTTGGCTTTTGTCAGCTCATCCGTCACACCAGTGAGCGCCACGCCCATCGCATGCTGCCATCACCGAAGACCGGCAGCAACAGCACCAGGCCATCTCTGGGTGGCATAAACACGTACATTTGTCCAATAGAACCCGAAACCTCAGTCCATACTGCATCGATCTGCTCATTCAAGCGCTCAAGCGCAAACGCCTGCAAGGCCGGGTCCGGCTCGGAAAGGAAGCCCACCAGGCCAGCTGCTGATGTGAGGCCGACCATGGTGCTGATTGTGTTGATGAAGCAGGCGTTGCTTCTCGCGGAAGTCGGCGTCGATGATGGTGATGAAGAGAGAGTTGTCGAAACCGACCGAAGCAACGGCGCAGATAGGGACCCAAACACTGCCGCGCCGAGCTGGTGGCGGAGGCTTGTCGTCGGGGCCGCTGCAAGTGTGTCGTCGAGTCAGAAAGGACCGTTCGAATGTAGAAGGCGGATGCGTGTGGATGGGAGAAGTGTTGGTGGAAGGTGGTGTTGGTGTGTTGTCGATGGAAGAAGGCTCATGTGCTCGCTCAGCGGAAGCTCATCCAGGTGTTGCTGCTGGCGCGCGATGATGCGTGTCGGCGAACCTTCCAAGCTCCCGCCCGACGGACTTCAAGTCTTGGCCCGAACTACTAGAACGACTCCATGCATCACGGTGCACGCGAAAGTCTCGGGGTGCAACTTGTTGCAATGCTGTAGATATCTTCTGCTGTATAATCGCGTTTGCGGTACGTATGCTATAGCTTCTTGCATGTCTCGTCATTCCAGCTCGCAGTGAGCGGCGCAGCTGCTCCACTGCGCGTCTTGCCAAGTCCGTCTGAGATCTGTCTGCTTCCGATCATCACCTCGTCCCATATGTCCACGCCAGCATTTTGTCCGCCTTCCACCCTCCCGACGCATTAGGTGGCCGTCGCATCGTCTGCCGCACGTGCGGTTTCCTCCCAGACTTCCATATCGATATCTCCCGCGCCATCCACGAATCACCAGGCGGAGCGCTCCCCTATCAGACCACGAAGAAACAGAACACATCAGAGCTCCGTCACCACCAATATCCGCCGTCGCGTATATCCTCACATGGCCACGAGCGCTGCTCCGGGCGTATTCGCAGCACGCTGCTAGCCGAGACGATTGGAAACAGATATCGCAAGAGTAGGAGAAATTGAGAGCGGGACTGCAGATACAGGAAGACGCAGGAAGAATCTACGCGCAAGATGGACCTCAAGTCGATGCTGAACGACAAGCCCGCGCCGGAGAAGAAGTCGTCTAAATCATCTCCTCCGCCCTCCGCGGGAGGGATGGGCGCGCCGCAGACATCACCACCTCCATCATCGTATGCCCAGAACGGAGGGTATTCCGCAGGATATGCGCCGCATAGAGCAACGCCCGGTCAAGGCCCTGGCCAGCAGACTCCGCTCTATGGTCCTCCATCAGCGTCCATATCATCGATCCAGAGCAAGGGCCTGACTCCCCTGCAAACTCCCTCGCAGGTCGGCGGCGGGCAATATCCATTCCCGCAGCAACAACCACCGCTGCAGAGCCCAGCTTCGGCACATCCTGGCACGACACAATATCCATCTTCAGTAACCACCCCGGGTCCTAGACCACTCAGTCATGGCAATGCACACGCCGTGCCTCAGCAGTCGCCCTCGATGTCAGCCTATCAGCAGCCTGTCAACCCACATCATCACTCTCTGTCTCCTACGCCATCCTCCCACCATAGCCATACTCCCTCGGGCATCCGTCAAAGCCCAATGGCAACGGGTTATTCATCGAGCTATCAATCGGCGCATCCTATCCAACACTATCACCAGTCCCAGCCTAACACGCCACTGGGTCCGCCTCCTCAGATTCCGTCACGACACTCCAACACCAGCCAGCTGGATGTATCAAGTCCCAACCACTTTCGCACCCACTCTGGCGCCTCGAATGGTGTTGTCGCAGGATCTCCTGCTCAGCATCACCCCAGCATAGGAAATCTGGTCGAATCGCCGAGCTTGTACACTCGGGCTTCTCCGCAGACACGAAGAGTTAGTGACCATCGAAGCTCAGCCAGCCGTGAGCGTAGTGTGTCCGTAAGCCCCAAGACGGTGCCACCCCCTCGGCCACCATCACTTGGATCGCGGCACAGCAGCCAGCAGGAGTTGTATAGTGCGCGCAGCTCATTGCAGCCCGGTGCGAGCGTGGCGTCCCAGTCAGAGACACCTCATCACGTGCAGCCACACCCGACGCCTTCTCACGCACAGCCACAGAGCTCAAACACGGCAACTGGGGTCGCACAAGTGCATTCACAAACAAGTGGTCCGTTGTCGGGTCCGGCCGTGGGTGGAACTCCTTTGTCGCAATTGGACAATAGAGCACCGCCCCAGCACTCGCCTCAGAGAATGGGCATGAACCACTTACTTGCACCGACACAACACGCCGAGCAACTCACAACAAATGGTGACAGCTCACGCGCTGCATCTGCAAAAGGCAGTGACGTGAGTCAATCACAAGCCAGCACATATTCACCGCAAGCCACCCAAAAGTCCGCGCCTCAACTACCAACCGGGTCCTCCCACCACTCTTCGTCGCATCAAAACTCTAGCAAACCCCTTGCTGCAGCTTCACCAACACCACAACGAGACATGTACGCGTCTGATGCTGCGGGACCAGGCTCAGTCCAACATAGGGCTCCCCTGAAGCGACCCGCGGAGTCCAACCCTGCTGTCGAGCCTCCAGCAAAGCGAGGCAAAACCCGCAGATATACCGAACGTCCCGTATGGGCGCATCTGGCACCAGACAATCCACGAGCACAGCAATTTGGCGCCGTACCGAACAGCATGCAACCGGTGAGTGAATCAAAATCTCCTTTTACAGACAGCAAGGCGCATCTGTCACTGGCTGCATTCCTCAGCCGCCCTGATAACCGACACTAACTTACTGCAGGAGAAGTCGCAGCAGCCGAATGGCCGACCGAACGGCATAAATGCTCCAGCAACGCCTGCGCAACAGCAGATGAATGGTCACGTACAGCACAACATGGCTCCTGCCACTCCAAACGTCGTCAGCGACAAGCCGTGGGCGCAGAATCCGCCACTTGATACTGATCTCGTCAATGCGCGCAACCTACTTGGAGCTTGGGAGAAGTCGATGCACTGGAGCACGCCTATCTCGCCCTTCACAAAAGCTATCACCACCTGGCTTTGGCAAAATTTGGAGCAAAACGCAGATGTCGGTATGGATCCGCGCGAAGGCAGCATCGAGATCGAGGCGAAGATCGGCACACTGGTCGATGTCGACAGCGGCCACAGGATTCAGCTACCAGTTCTCAATGCGTGTGTAATCTCGCCTGCTCAGAACCGCAAGATGCGGTTCGAGAGCGAAATGAATGAGGTAAGCGTTCCCCACGATACCCGGTATGCGTCCTCACTTGATCCTGAGTGGCCATGCGATTTACCATCTAGGAGGCTAACTTGGGGTTCCAGATGGAGCACAAGAACATGAACGACTTCCTAAACAAAGCAACGCAAGAGTCGGTTGCCAATAGGGGTCGTCATTCGATCAAGTACAAGCACAGCCGTGAGACCGACTCGTTCTACAATCTTTCTGAGGAGGGCATACGTGCACTTCCAGAAGCTGCGCACCGCCGGAAAGGACAAATGCGTCGCGATATGAAGCTCCGTGCTTCGACTGACGACAAGACTGGCCAAGTGACGGCGCGGATTGTCAAAGTTCCTCTTGGCGACCATCTCCATATATTCGGCGCCGGAGATCCTTACGACATTCGCATCTCAATGAATCTGGAAATCAATCTCGACCGGCCGGGCCTAGACCCCAACACGCTGATAGAGCAGCCTTCAGCGGACAAGCCTGCTGCCCCGAGCCGCAAGAAGGATCGTTTGAGCTACCAACACTTGGTTTACCATGTGGATCTTACTCGGGTGGACGTCGCCGGACTACCGCCAAAGTACGAGCTTGAACTCGAACTGGATTCCAACCAGATGCGGAGACAGATTGAGCTTGCAAAGGGCAATAAGAATAACGCAGTGGCGGACCTTGTGGAGGGGTTCGTGAACAACATGACATACCTAATGCGCATCCCTAGGTAGTACCTAGTCGATGAAGAGGCCGAAAGGAAAAGGCAGGAGAGAGTAAGGCAGTGGAGGGAGAAGATGGAAAGGGCAAGCGCAGGCACAACAGCACGTGGACAGAACTCGAGAGGAAGAAGAGGCTTGAGAGGGAGGGGCAGGCGTTGACTCGGTTCGCTCTGCACTTTCGGTTGGATCCTTCGCGGAATTTGCTTTTGGCTTTTCAGAGATACCAGAATAGTTATCCGGTTCACGAGATGTCTTTTAGCATGATTATCCATTGCTGGTGCCTCTCTTCTATCTTTGCAGAGGAACAATCCAAGTCGCGAGCAAGTATGGCAGGTGTATCGCTTCGCATTTCATCTGCTCGAGGCGACACCTTCAACCCCATCAGTACATTTTTAGAGATCTGATTGCATCCATGCATGTGATGGGTAGTGATAATTCGGCACATGCCGGCGCTCGGGCCAAGCCTGAGCGTCATCGGCAACAACTTTCTCGCGAGCTGATGTGCTTGACCAAATTTGGGCACAACAGATTCCCATTACAACACTTTGCTCGAACTTGGAAATCGCGGACACTCAAGAACATTTGAAGCAAGCCTTTTATCTCTCGAAACCAACAACATCATGTCGCTCAGCGGACCTGGCGGACCAATCAACCCAGAGGAGGCCGACAACTATGAAGAGATCGAAAAGCAGTTCGCAGTCAAAGGTGCGATACGCCGTTTCGCTTGCAAGAGCTCGTACACGTATCGTCGCGTAACAGCTAGCTGACTTTGGAGGCGCAGTGGTGGAGCACATGTCAACCTACTGGGCGATCCTCGAGAAGCTTCCCGGATCGAAGTTGAGACTTACGAAGATGGACGACGAAATCTTGGAGCACTTCAACAAGGAGTTTCCCGACTTTGACCTCAAAGCGACGATCAACGAGGACGATATGAAGAGCAAGGAAGGAAAAGAAAGATGGCGCAACTTCATCAATGCGTACGAGAAGAAGGTCGAGGACTTCAACTTCGGTACTATGTTGAGGGCGAACCCGGCTTGGGAGTACGGCGAGAAGGAGACGATCTTCGGTGAGTCCATGGACACAGGTGAGATGGCATCAAGAGAAGCGCCAGTGACTGATTGTGTACAGCGGTTCGTATGCAATTTTATGCGATCGAAATCGCGAGGTATGTATAAGCCATGCGGTGTCCGTGCGGGAAGGATAAGTGCTGACTGAGACAAGAAATCGCGCTGGTCTGAATGACTGGATCTATGAGAAGGCCCAGGGCAACGCCGGTAAAGCCTCATGAGCAGGCTCGATTGCAAGTCCAAGTATCCTCCCAACGACCAGACAGGATCTGACGAGCGAGCGTTGCCTGATCCGAAGTCAGACGTGAAGATGTCAACGATTAGCAAAGGCGAAGACGTACCACAGAGATGTGAAAGGATAAGCAGCTGTCATCCATTCCAGACATTCTTGGCGTCGCTCGCTCAGAAAGGGCCACGACTGCCACTGGACACGTCCTTGTAGATCGCCACGATGGGAGGGCACATCTTTCGTGAGTGAGACGGTTTAACGAGCGGCGATGAGTTACGAACGGCGTGGTTGGCTGGTGGCGCGGTAAAGAGTAGATAAATGGTCGCCTTTGCTTGGCAAAAGAACAATACTAATGGACATTCTTTGGGCGAGCGCTTCAACAAATTTCCGTGAAAGGCAACTTCAACTTCAACTCGACAATTCTAGACTGGTCCGTGCGGCGCGAGCGGCGACTCCCAACGAATTGAGCAAACAATCAAACGGTCATCAACACTGACGAGGATGGGTTCCTGCCCTCTACAGTTCCATGGCGATCGGAAAGCTTTTCAAGGGACGCCAGCGAGAGCGGCCGGCCTCACAGGACAGTAAGACACAATCAGACGAATCTGGCGAGGCCGCAACCTCGACGGACGACAAGAAGGAGGTGAATGAAGAAGAGGACGATGAGGAAGATGAAGGGTACACCAAAGCCCCCTGGCGCGCTCTGTTTGCCTTTTCGACACGGTCTCACTTGCCATTTCTGGTCGCCGGAACTGCCACGGCAGTTATCGCCGGAGGCGTGAGTCCTGCGTCGAACTGGATCATTGGCGAGTTGACCAATGGCTTCACACTTTTTCAAGCTGGAACCTTGACTCCGTCCCAGCTCATGAAACGGCAGACCAAGTATGTCCTTATCCAGGTCGGCATCTCCGCCGGCAGCTGGCTCTTCCATGCAATGGATATGTTCTTCTGGATGGGGTTCGGCGAGTTGCAGGCCAAGAGTGCCCGAGATCGACTTTTCCATGGCTTATTGCAGAAGGAGATCGAATGGTACGACAAACGCAAAAACGGTGTCGGCGCTTTGCTCCCTAGAATGCAGGCTCAGATCAGAGAGCTGCAGCTTGCGACTGCTCAGCCCCTGGGTGCATTCATTGCTCTGATGGCGACCTCAATTCTCTCGCTGATACAGGCCCTCGTGCGCTCGTACAAGCTTACTTTGGTGACGCTGTCGACGGTGCCTTTGATTCTGTTCATCATGGCTTTGCTCAACAGACCAGTCCAGCGCAACCTTCCTCAGCAGCAAGACAAGCTCACTGAAGCGCAGAAGTACTCGACCAATGCGTTCTCAGTTATCGAGACGGTGAAGTGTTACAATGGACAAGAGGTGGAGTTGGAGAAGTACGAGAAGAGCATATCGGCGGCCCGAATCTTCTACGCTTGGGTCGCAAACGCCAACGCTGTGCAAATGGCTCTCCTTGCCATGCTTACAGTTTCCATGTTTGTGCAAGGATTTTACTATGGAGGCATTCTCATCAGTAAGGGCGAGCTCAACTCCGGAGATGTCGTCACGACCTTCTTCTCTGCTATTGCGGCGTTCACGTCTATCTCGGCGATCATGCCACAAATGCTCGTGTTCGAGAAGGGACGGACTGCGGGCGCGACTCTTAGAACGATCATGGCCCAGATCGAGAAGAAATCGGATAACAATGATGAATCGGATGGAAACTTGGCCCCTGCAGAGTGCCATGGGAATATTGAGGTTAGGAATTTGACCTTCGCGTACCCGACTCGACCGGACGTACTGGCTGTGGACGATGTGTCAATGTCGATTCCCGATGGGAAGATGACATTCATCATTGGAAGGTCTGGCTCGGGCAAGAGCACAATCAGTCAGCTGCTGATGCGATTCTACACTGCCTCTCAAGGCACAATTCTGGTGGATAACGTGCCTTTGGACAAGCTTGACACGACCTGGCTTCGCACCAACATCACTCTTGTGGAGCAGACGAGTCTTCTGTTCAACGATACAGTCTTCCGGAACATTGCCTTTGGGCGCAAGGACTACGACAACGTTACTAGAGAAGAAGTCATGGGTGCTGTAGAGTTTGCACTGCTGCAACTCATGATCAACGACATGCCGGACGGGCTGGAGACGAATGTCGGATTCAAAGGAGGCGCCATGTCTGGTGGACAGCGACAACGTATGGCCCTTGCTCGAGCGCGACTACGTGACTCTCCCATACTGTTCTTGGACGAGTCAACAAGTGCGCTGGACCACATCACCCGTTTGCTGATGATGGAAGCCATTCGACGATGGAGAAAAGGGAAGACAACAATCATGATCACGCACGACATCTCTCAAATCATGGCTGATGACTACGTTTATATGCTGGAGAACGGCAAGATGGTCCAGGAGGGGTACAGGAGGCAGATTGAGAAGATAAAAGACTCTCCATTCCAAGGCTTCCTCTCCAAAGATGCCAAAGCAATGGCTGATCTGCCAGAAGACGAGGAGTTGGGACCGCCAAGCCCACCCTTCCGCTCAGGTCACCGCCGTACGCCTTCTGAGTATTCGATTACCACGGCTAGTACGCCGGAGGATGAGATAGACCGGCAGTTGGCGCTCACCGAGAGAGAGCCTTCCAAGAGGGCCTCGTACTTCCCAAATGTCATGAACGGAAGCAGCCCCATGATCGGTATGCGAGCTCCTGGTCCAGGTGCTGCAGGATCTCCATTTGCCAAAATAGTCAATTCTCCCGCGATGGACTGGACTTCGATGTGGCCCACTTCAACGCCAAAGAAGGAGACACCAGAAGCAGAGACGCCGAACACTGGGCACTCCGCCAATAAGCGAATGTCTACCACAAACCGGTGGTCGATGGCGCTCGGAGACCTTATGAATCAGACTGGGAAGCGAGCTGCTGACACTAGGCGAGCAGTGAGTGTTCGACGAAAGCCTCTCAAAGAGGAGGATGATGCAATCCCACTCACTGGACGGGAGGCTTCCCTTGCTGCACTGGAAGCGAACCAGAACGAGGAGGAAGAGCTCAAGGGTCCTGCCTTCAACAAGCTGAAGTACATCTTCAAGTCCTTGTGGCCGAGTCTAGACTTCAAAGCCAAGGTGTACCTCATCGTCGGATTTTGGGGCGCTACTGTCCACGCAATCGTCAGCCCGGTTTTCTCATTTCTGGTGTCGAAGATGATCAACCTCTATTCCAAGCCTGGAGGCAATACCAACAAACAACTTCTCGCCTACGCCATGGGAATCCTTGGCCTCTCAATCGCAGATGCCGTGCATACGTGGTTTTACCGCTTCTTCCACGAGTATGTCAGCCAGCTGTGGGTAGATCAAATTCGATGCGTGGCCTACAGCCGCATTTTGGACCAGCCGAAGGAGTTCTTTGAAAAGGAAGAGAATGGCATATCTCAGATGACTAGCAACCTTGACCGCAACGCAGAGGAGATGCGCAACCTTCTCGGTCGATTCGCTTCGCTCTGTTATATCGCGGTCGTCATGGTGGTTACCTCGATTGCGTGGTCACTAGGTACCAACTGGAAGATGACGATGATTGCCATGGCAGTCGTGCCGTACATCTGGGGAGTCACCAAATTTTACGCCAGAGTCGCTGAGAGGTGGGAAGGCAAAAGCAACGACGCTTCAGATGTGGCCGCTGGTATCATGAACGAGACGTTTACCAACATCAAGACGGTGCGTTCCCTTACGCTGGAGCCGTACTTCCTCAAGAAGTACATGGAAGCCACGAGAATAAGTTTGAGTGTCGGCTTTCAGAGAGCCTTCTACTCTAGTTTCTTCTTTGGCGTGTCCGACTCGGCAGGCAATTTCGCCACTGCGGTGATCTTCTATGTTGGATCTTTGCTGGTTTCGAAAGGAGAAAACACGGCCGACATCATTCAGGTTTTTACCATGCTCCTCTTTACAATCACCAGCGCTAGCGCCATCCTTGAATGGATTCCCCAAATCGGCGCTTCTAAGGACTCTGCGGCTCGCTTGTTGCGTCTCGCAACTCTGCCCAAGGATTCGCATGAGCACCTTGGGGATACTCGTATCAAGAACGTTGGCGACATCGTCTTTGATGACCTGCGCTTCTGCTATCCGTCCAGGCCAGACCAGACTGTCCTCAAGAACATCTCCCTCCGTCTCCGACCTGGAACAGCAACTGCCATCGTCGGTGGCTCCGGCTCTGGAAAATCCACTATCGCCAATCTCCTGCTCGATCTCTACAGCACCAATATCATGGCCGATCACCATCTCCACAAGGCCGGCGAACTCACCTTCGGCGGTCGGAGCATTCAAAGTATTCACACGCCATCTCTCCGTGCCCTCATCGTCGTCGTATCTCAAACCCCAACCCTCTTCGCCGCTACAGTAGCAGAGAACATCGCCTACGGGCTCCCCGCAAACCACCCTTGCCGCGCCAACATCGAGCTCGCCGCACGCCAAGCCGGCATCCATGATTTCATCGTCTCCCTCCCTCAAGGCTACGAAACTCTCATCGGCGACGGCGGCACCGGTCTCTCCGGCGGCCAATCCCAACGCATTTCCATCGCCCGCGCCATCGTCCGCAAGCCCTCCGTGCTAATCCTCGACGAAGCAACGTCCGCCCTCGACGTCGAATCCGCCAACCTGATCCGCGACACCTTGCGAACTCTCATCCGCGAGCAAGAGAATCTCACTGTGATCATCATCACGCATCACAAGGATATGATGGAGATTGCAGAGCGGGTGGTGGTTTTGGATCAGGGGCTTATGGCCGAGGAGGGCACGTTCGAGGAGTTGATGGAGAGAAAAGGCGCGTTGGCGAATCTGTTGAGCGGTGGGGAGATTGATGCGATGAATGCGAGAGAGGAGCAGGAGGGGAGGAAGGGGAAGCGGAAGAGTCGTGGTGGGGCGGCGGTGCCGATTTTGAAGGAGGTGGATTGGAGTCGGAAGAAGAGTGGGTCGGGGAAGAGTAGTGGGTCGAACGTGAAGGTGAAGAGGACGCCGTCTGGAGGCTCTGGGGGTTCGGGGTTGAGAGGGAGGAGTGGGTAGTCTTGCTGTGACCTGGTTTTATATCGTTGTTTTCAGTGTTAGTACGCGTGTTCATAGCTCGTGTACTTTGTCGTAACCCCAGTATGGCTTAGTCAGCCAAGCGCTGCACTGGACTTTCCAAGTGCCGAAAACGTTGAACGCTTGAGAAGGGAAGTTATGCATCAGCGACATGTCCTACGCACTCCATCTGGGACATTCGACATAGGATGCGCAATCCCATTACGGTGTCTATCCGCGGATTTGCTGAACGCTGAGATGACAGCTTCCAAATTCGGAAGGAACTTAAGATTAAGCTCGCGCACGGACGCAGATGTCATGTGCACTAATGCGCATAGATCACTACTCGTCGATGCGTGTAGATCGATTCAAAGATCGTCAAGATCGATTCAAGATTCGAGTTGTGCAGTTCCTTAAAATAAGACGACCGACGCTTGCAGCCAAGGCAGCTAAGCATGAACAACGACTTGAACATGCCTCCGCGAAGACGACCAAAAAGCAAAGCAAGAGCCTCGGAGCACTCCAGCGATGATGCAGGTGATGGAAAACCTCAAGCTGCTGGCTCTGCGTCCACAGATCAGAGAGACTTTCCAGGTCTCTCCCGAGGCTTTCCATTGACATCCGCAGATCAGGCGAGTACTGGGCCGGACCGTCGAGACACAATGCCCGAATCTCAACAAGAAGCGCTTCCACCACGACATCGGCAGAATCTTGACTCGCGGACACGATCATGGATGGGAGCAGCACTTGCCCAAGAATCTGCAGAATTTCCTGTTGAACTACCGGTAGATCCCTGGCAAGCCCATCGTCGAGAGCTCTCCCAGGAGGAATCCGTAGGTCGAAGCAACGCGACCGCGATGTCGGCTGCATCGCTTTCTGAAATTCCGAACAAGCGATTGAGAGAGGCAATGGGGCCTGGATCGCACCGACCTTCTAGCACTGGAGCAGCAACTGCGGCGCAAGCACCACAGTCAAGCTCGCATATTACCACTTCACGACACCAGTCTGACTCTCAGATACAGCACCCTCCTAACGCAAACTTAACAATGTCAACACAGCGGCCGCGACAGCAGAGGCTGCCGTTCAGCGACAACTCAGCGTTCGAAGTCGTAGTAGTGTACTCCGCCATTGGACAGAACCAGCAACAAACTGAGCACTTGGGCTTGCACATTGGACCTCCTCGAGCTCAGGCGGCTTTGAATCGCTTTTTGGCTCAACCGGCCATGCTGAACCGTCGAGTCTTGATTACGACAACCTCGCGACTTCTTGAGCCAGACCTAGGCTATAAGGTAATTGATGGTCCACTGCAAGGGCGTCCATATGATATCCAGGTGAGAATGCATCATGTTGGAGATCAACCACGAAGAGTTGGGTGATAAGTGCCAAGTGGTAGTCGCTGTTGAGTAAGGAGATGGATAAGTAGACAGGCTAGCGTTTGGGTAAATAAGAGTACTGATGTTGGTGTGCATGAAAGCCGTAGTATGAATGGAAACGCTCAGTCGTACAGAGAAATTTGCCTCACCGTAAGCTTCCTGCGAAGCTCCAATCTCCATGGAATTCATCACACTGTCCACATCAAACCACTTTCATTCGAACTGTAGCTTCCCAATAGCACCTTCCTCGCCACCCTTCCACCATTCCTTCACGCTGTCTCCCGTTCTCTCCAGCCTTATTACCCTCAAGTCCACTCTCCACCCATTCTCCCCTCACCGCTCATCCCACATCCACTCCCCACTCACATCCGCCGCTTCTCTAAATCTCCTCCTGCGCTCCCTCCACCAAGCTCCCAATCTTCCCCTCCACCCCCTGCGTCTCCTCCTCTCCTCATTAATATCATCCCGCAACCTAATCGCTCTTCTCGCCTCTTCATCCGCAAGGAAGAAGTACGAAGGCGGTCGCCCAGTGTTGCCTGCGATGAGTTGGAGGGAGGTTGGGCGTGGGTGAGTGTGAGATTCGCGTGGTGGGGTTGGGTTGGGTGTGTCGCGGTAAAGGGTGTACGGTGAGGCAGTGGGTTGCGACATGGCCGTTTCGATGTCTAGTGGGCGGGATGGTGGAGTCGCGCCGCTGTTTTTGTTCGCAGGCGAAAGAAATTACACGTAGCAGCAAGTCATCTACCTGACTCACCTTGGAAAGAGCAATCGCTCACATCAAGAAGCAGTCGCAAACCACCTCGTAGTAATCACGATCGTGCTTGTCACATTCCCAGGAAGGAGCACATCATCAACGACATCATCAGATCTGATCAAATGACCCAACATTAAGAATGAAAACAGCAAACCATAAGTCGTGCGGTATTGGGTATCAAATATCAACGTACACCGCTATCCCAGATGCCTTTTTCGCGGGATGCATCAAATGGGCGGACTGCTCTTCATCACAGTCCCCGAATCCACCATACTCTTCTTCTCACCTCCAACGTCTCCATCGCCTTTCACGACCGTCTCTTCGTCATCATCAGCACTACCAGGCCGATCCTCTGACTTCATAACCTCAACCTCCTCCTTGAATGAGACCTTCGCCTTCGGCGTCTGCTGAGCTTGCTGACTTCCCTGCTTCTCCTTCACGCCAAACCCAACCAACCTCGCCTGCTTAAACCCCTCATTAAAAACACCCTTCGGCGGCTTCTTCCGCGACCGCACCTGCAACTCCAACCTCCTAACCAACCTCTCAATCGTAACCTTCGCCTCTACTCTCCCCAAATGACTCGTCCCCGCCTCTCGAATCTTCGCCATGATACCCGTCAGACGCTTAACGATGCGATCGACTTGCAGATTGTGCAGTGATTCGGCTTCCGAGGGTTCGGGAAGTTTGCCCCAGGGGCCAGAAGGTGCTCCGGGGATGATTTGGTCGTAGGGTGTCCAGCCAGCGGAGATAGCGATGTCGAGGATTCTGGTGAGTTCTTGAAGGAGGCTGTAGTCTGTTGACTCGGAGACTTGGAAGGTTGGATTGCGGGCGAGGGATCTGAGGATGGAGTTTGGCCAGTCTTGCGGGTCAGGGCTCTTTCGATCTGTGGCGCTCGAGAAGCATTCCAGCGCCAGACGACGGCGGATCTTGTTTGTTCGAACTGTGCCAGCCGGCAAACAGGAGATGGCCCGATATCGATTCTTTTCTGATAGATCGCTCGTCCCGAACATCATCAAGATGGCCTCGGGGATGAGTTTGCTGAAAGCTTCTTCTGGCAAAAGGTCGAGCATCCCTTCAATGCACTTCGTGACAGCCAGAGACAGATCGAGATTGGCCTTCACCCTCTCGTCGATATTGATCAGCATGAGATCCAAGAACGCAGCGCAAGTCTGCTGAGGGACAGCCTCCGGCACCACGCTGTCCGTCATCGGCGCACAGAACTGCGCAACTCGCAAGATATCCTTCAGGCCAGGCGGCAATCCACTCCTCGCAACAGCCTCCTTGTTGCCATTCTCAAAGAATGACCTCGTCTTGAAGATCGAGCTCAAGCTGGAAGCAGAATCCGATATCGAAGTCGGAAACGCAGCCGCAATCCTCAGAATCTCGACATATGCTTCACACAAGACCTCGTCTTGCTCATACATCAGCTGAACCACCATCCAGCCCGTAATTTGCACAGGCAGGGGATGCGAAGAAGCCAGATAGGCCGCAAAACCAGTTATGCAAGCCTGATACCTGGACTTCGGAGTCTTGTAGACCTCAGCCCACTTCTCATCCGGCAGAGAATCAACCGGAAACGGAAAGTCGGACCACAACGGGTTATCGTCCAAGAAGAACCGGTAGTGGTCCTTCTCACGTAGAGCCTCCGTACGTTCCAGCGCATGGATCATCCGCTCCCTATCCTCATCATTACTCCCCGCAGCGTCTACTAGCGCCGCACTGTCCGGGGCATCATTATCCACTGCTTTCAACTGCTCCTGTCTCTTTGCAGACTCCTCCACAGCGCTCTCCATACTCGCAATCATAGCTGCCGATTGCTGCCATTGCTCCTGCTGCGCGACCAGGCTCTTCAACGTGTTCTTGTACACCTTCTTCGGCGGAGAAGCAAATGATTTGAAGAAGTTCTGCTTCTTCGCGCGAGCGGAGGTGGTCTTCATGGCTTTGGGCGGAGGTGCTTCGAGCGGTTCGACGGATTTCCTTTTCTTTGGTTGACAGAAACTTGACAGGCTTCTGAAAGGGTCCTCCTCATCGGAGGAGCTGCTGTCGTCTTCTGAGTCGGAGTTCGTCACGCCTTTGAGTCCGTCTTGCGTTACTCGCCTACTCGACGTTGAGGAGTTAAGAGGATTCGGAGTCGCGGTAGCTGCAGAGCTATTCGGTAGGGTCGTCAGCGTCGATATGGAAGAGAACGACGCAGGCGGAGCCGTCGTTTTGGGCGGCTTCACGGCAGTCTCTTGTGGAGTTTCATCCACAGATACCTCCGTTTGCTCCCCCCGTTCGTCCACAAACGCTCCGGGTACCAAACCTCCGGTGTCGTCCACCTCAACAGCATCCCGACACATCGCTCGCTCTCCACCACCAAACGACCCAGCAAGCATATTCCCCATCTCTTCCCCTTTTACCGTTCTATTCTTTCCCTTTGGCGAGTGAACCTCCACAGCAGCAACTATCCTTCTCTTTCCCGGCGTCTCCTCACTCGATCTCAACGGCGAGTCCTTCGTTGGAGTAACATCCGCCTTCCCATCCAGCGGATTGATGTTGTATTTCCTAGGTGTAGAGTGGACGCTGTTGTTGTCGTTGTTGTTGTCGTTGCTGATACTCGGTCTGAGCTGATTGTCTCTCATTTGCTGCGATTCACTCTTCCTCGGCCGTCCAGGCCCCCTCTTCTGCGCCGTGCTATCCTGCGATTGTGATTCCGAAGGACTCTTCCTCGGCCTTCCAGGCCCTCGTTTCTGTGGTGTCCCACTCGCTGACGACTTCGGCGATTGCGAATTCGCGTTCTTTCTCGGTCGTCCAGGCCCTCTCTTCGGCGATGCCTCGCTTGTCGGCTGCTTGACAACAATCACATCCCCATCATCCTCATCCTCACCACCCTCAACTTCATTACTGGAAGTGTCGTTGTTGATCGGTGGTGCAGGTGCAGGTTCCGGGTTAGTTGCAGGTGCAGGAGCGCGTCTCACCCAAGGCGAAAAGAAATCCGTAATACTCCGGCCGCCACTTTTCTTGCCATCTTTCGCAGGCGCCATGAATAGCATGTGAAAAACAAGAGACACGCAAAAAGAGCGATTGAAATCCAAGTCCGCGAGGTGACGCGCCCACGAAACGCGTCGGCAGATCTGCGTCACGTGCAAAGTTCGCGGGAAACTTAGTTTCCAACTGCCGAGCCGCGTCGCTCCTCGATATTCACCACCATCACATTCACAAAAGTGCTGCGTCGAGTCGTGATGAAATGATTCTGAACTTCCATTTTCCAGTAGAAATACTCTATCAGACACTATTCAAAAACCCCTCTTCTCACTCTCCGTCTCGCCATCAAAACTCCCCGCAGCTAATAAAAAAGGAAAGAGAGCGTATGGTATCAATCGAGTATCATCCCAAGCCTCAACCCCCAAGAACCCCAAAAGCGCCCACCCAAAGCAAAAAAGCAAAGAAAAGATCCATATGTACAAGTTGTGATGAGATAATAAATCTTCGCATGCCCCGCTCTCCTTCCTTTTCCCCGTTCTTTTCCCATCGAAAGGATAGCGTGGTCTCTATCCCAAAAAGCTCAATGCATATTCCATCCTTGCCTTTCTTTCCCATTTCCATCCTGTCTGTGTCAAGCCAAATGCCAGCGACCGGCCTCGTCTCTCATCATCTCATAAGAAAGCTCAGAAGAAACAGTCAAAAGTTGTAGAGAATGGACATGAGAGTCAGAGAGAAGGTCAGGGAGTGATCGATCGCCGGCTCCCAACTCTTTCTTTCCCAAAATTCTCAATGTCATCCATCCAACTTCAACCATGCCCCGCTTCCAGAAGCAGACCGTCGCTGGCGCTGGCGTCACCTGCTACTCCCCTTGCCTCCTTCGCCGCCTGTACTTGATCGCAAGTCCTCGCTGATGTCTTGCGTTCTCTTAGAGCTTTGTATGGGAGTTTCGGAGCCACCTTTGCCGGTACTTTGGCTTGATTCTACCCTTGATAGGTATGCAGCAGAGGTGAAGTCCCGAGAAGCCTCGAAGCTCGGCCGTGTCCGGTCCATCGAACTCCTGAGACGATCAAAACTGGGCCGCGGTCGGTCTACACTTGGCCTTGTCGAGCGTGGTGGCTGTTGTGTTCCACCGAATCCAAACACATCACCACCGTCCTCACGTGTGATGGTCGGATTTGTGCCTCCAGCGTGCGGGAAAGCACGATCGATGGAGGTCGAAATTTTGTGGCCAGTGTACTCTGTTCCATCAGAACCATTGTGACTCCTTGGATTGTGCGTTGTGGCCGTCGCGGCGATGCTCGGCGGGTAGATGGGGCGCATGTCCTCTTCCATCGTCTTTCGCTCGCCGCCATTGTTGATCTCCAGTCCTGCACCGGCGGGCTTACCGTTGGACACTTCTGAAGAGCTTGTAGATCCTGCAGGAACCTTGTCCGCCTGCTGGACTCCGACATTGCCAGGGTTCACGTCCTTGAGGTAGTCAAACTTGCCTTGACGAACCTGCTCTCGCACGATATCGATGTCGAGAGGCATGTACATCTTCTGGAATGCTTTGGCTCCGAATCGAGGAGCTAGACACATGACGACAGTCAAGAGCGCCACGCACCAAAAGCTCAATGCGCCGTAGACCTGGCTGGCGGCACCATAGAAAGTATATCCAGCAGTGAAGGAGGTGTAGACTCCGGTCCAGAAGAAGACCAAGATGATCGAAATGCCAGTGATCAAGCACATGAACCAGTCCCATCGGTAGGTGTTAATCAGAATGTAAACGTTGACGACCACCACAGTCGGATTGACGATGTAAACACCCAGCCGCTTGTAGTCGTTGACATTTCGTCCGGACTCTGTTTCGAAGTTGGCGACCTGGAACTGCAGGTAGGTGAAGTAGAAACAGATAACAGATTGGTAAAGTCCATCAATCATGTATGTCCAGAACTTGACCTGGGTCCATTCCTTTTGCTCGATACCGCGGCGGTACAGTTGAGGGACAGCCAGAGATACCTTGTCGTCCACGTCCTGGTCCAGAATACCTTGGAAAATGATGGGCAGAGACGTGAACGCCAGGTTGTAGAGCAAGATGTAGGAGTAGTCGAAAGCGTACGAGCAGTCCATGTTAGTGTAGATTTGGTACCAGAAGAGCGCAAACACCCAAATAATGTTCTGTTAAAAGTCAGCAACCAATAATCAATGCGTGAGTGAAAGGCACTCACCTTGTAGAAGAAGTTGGCGACACACTCTGCCATACGCCTGTAGTCCCATCTTCCGTGCACCAAGAGTAACCTGGTCAGGAAGCGGAACTGTCCAATAGCGTAGTCAGCGCTCATGACAGCCTGTCGACCTTCTTCTCCAGCAATACCAACGCCGACGTCTGCTTCTTGAATCATGGCGACGTCGTTGGCACCATCACCAATAGACAAAGTCATGACTTCAAGGGTATGCTTGACCAGACCAACCACTGCAGCCTTCTGCGAAGGGCTGACACGACAACACAGCACTGATCGACACTCCTTGCAGAGAAGCAAGAACTTCTGTCGCAGTCTGTCATCCAGGACAACCTTGAGCGTGTCGCCGTCGATGACAAGAGCATGTGTTGGCGCAGGAGGCTCATGATTCTTCTTGGCAGCTTTGAGCTCCTCATCAGAGCCATTCTTTCCGAAGAGTGCCAGGTTCTTGTCCAGCTCCTGTTCAGCCTGCTCGTGGTTATCTTCATCAACCTTAAGCACGATCAGATCCATGTCGTTGTCGAGCAGGTTGCAGGAGAAACCGATGTTGATCGCAGTCTCAACCTTGTCACCAGTGAGTACCCAGAGCTTAATACCAGCTTGCGCGAGAAGGGCAATGGAGTCCGGAACGCCATCCTGCAGTCTGTCCTCAATGGCAGTACCTCCAAGCAGAGTGAGCTCCCGTTCAATGCGATCAGCAACTTCTTCAAGCTTGGTCTCACGATCTTGTACAGCAGCGGCAGCAATCTCGTGGTCAGCGTTCCACTTCTGGTACTCTTCCTCGCTGAGCTCTCGTTGTGCAATGCAAAGCGTTCGGAGACCTTCTCTTGCAAACATCTCGAGGTGTTCCGCTGTTGACTTTCGGAGTTCGGCCTGCTCGCCCTTCTTCAGTCGGGAGTAGATCATGCTGTCGGCACCCTTGCAGAAGAGGAGAATTTTTCCATCTGGCATTCGCAGGATCGAACTCATACGCTTCCTGGCCGAGTTGAACTCTAGCGTGTTGAGCACAGTGTATTCTCTTTCCTCGCCGAGATAGTTGACAATGATACCATCGTTCGAACGACCGATGACAGTGAAGCCAACGTCTCTTGCAGTAGCCACAAGTGCAGCCTCGTCAGGACTTTGTGCCTTGAACTCGATCTTTGGCGGATCTCCAGGTGTTCGTTCAGTGATGACACTGTGACAGAGCGCAAGTGCCAACATGAACTGCTCAGTCGCATCTTTCTGCTCTTCACCGCTTTCGCCATCAAGATCTGCGATGAACCCAGGTGAAATGAAAGTCAGCTCGTCGTCCCGCAGATATGGATTGTTGTGCATTTTGCGAATGCGCTCAAGCATTGCAATCCGATCTTGCGCGATCTGTTGTCTAGCCCGGGCACCCTCTTCCTCGACGTTCACGCCCATACGCTTCTGCATACCCGCAAGAGCCTCGGTGTATGCTTCACCGTACGGATGACCATTGATGGTACACTTCTTGAACTCCATGACGTTTTGCGTCAGAGTACCAGTCTTGTCCGAGAAGATGTATTCGATCTGTCCCAAGTCATCCGAAATGTTCCACGACTTTGGCGTACAGGGATAGTCGATCTTTTCGTAGTACATGAACGTGTCCGAGTAGATGAAGAAGGCCTGCACACTACGCACGATCTCAAGGGAGATGTAGAGCGAGATGGGCACCAAGTTCTGGAAGAGGATGATAGCAGCCCAGAATGTGATGAAGCCGTTGAGTCCAGGAGTTCCGCCATAGCTTTCAAATTCGAAGAAGTTGAGCGAGTTGTCTCCTTGTCCCCAGGTGATACCTTCCACAATGGCTGCGACCAGACACATGAAGAAGAGAATCACGAAGTTGTAGAGCACGTTCCAGTTGAGGTCTCGCATGATCTTCGGTCGTTTAGAGGGCGTAATGCCAGAGTTGAGCATGATCTTTGTGTCCTCTCCAGTGAAGGCAACGACTCCAAGGACCCATTCGGTGTTGCGGACTGTACATCCACGGAGTAGCATATTGTTAATTCCAACTGGCTCTGCCATCTCCCTGGGCTCAGCATGGGGATTCTTAACGTCGAACTGATTCCATCGGACAACTCCAGAGTATGCATAAAGATTGGCATGCGGAGGCTCGCTCTCAAGAACAAAGTCCGTTTGCTCGCAATCCCGTGCTCGTTTCACTTGACGTCCAGAGTACAGTGCTGTTCGGACCTTCAAATTCGTTTCGCCATCCAAGTTCTTCGTCTCAATGTAGCAAGCACCATCCGCATCACTGGTGGATAGAACGATGATATCCGAAGGCACCTCTTCGTCGTTGTATAATCGCACAAAGTCTCCAACTCGCACGTTCTTCCAGTAGTCACGCTTGAAACGCGCCTTCTCTGCTCTCGCTTTCGATGGATTTATCAGACTTCCGTGGAACTTCTTTGGAATAGCGACCTCTTTAACATCGCCATCCTGTTCGGGAACTCTCAGGCTGTCCCGTTGGTAGCCTGGATCCTTGGTATCATCGACCGTTCCATCGTCATACACTCTCGGTCGTTGTCCTGGAGTAGGAGACGGCACTGGAGTCATCTCCATGTCTCCATTTTGCTCCTCATGGGTGTAGTCCTCTTCGTCCAGTCTGGCCGTAAGCGCGCTCATCCGGCGCTCATCTCTTTCTAGGGCTTCGTCCAGTTTCATATCCCTGGCATTCTTTCCTTTGCCCTTCTTGGCCTGCTGCTTCTCGTGCGTGCTCTTCATCCATCTCCAGAGGAATAGGACTGCACGTGTGTTGGCCTTTTTGAATCTTCGCCACAAGCTGACCGTCTCGTCTGAAACATTGACATTTTCCCAATCCACCAGCCTGTGAACCGGCGCATTGTTCAGCTCGTTATCTAGCACTGTTCTTCTCCAGTCCTCGATGGCGTCCTTAATGGCCGTGATTGTCAAGATAACGATAATCGGTACAGCGGCGAGACCCGGATTTTGGACACCGAAGATGGAAAATATCTAGAAACGCGTAGCGCTGTCAGTATTGCTCTTTCACAGCCCGTTCGCACCCAATCCGCGTGTTTCCGCACTTACCCCAAGAATGACAATGAATATGAAATACACGTTCGCAATGTTATGCAGCTGAAACCACAAGTTCTTCGGGATGAAGCTGATGGGTGTATACTTCGCCGTCCGAATCTTGTTTCTCTTAAACTGCTGCAGTGGATGTCCCTCCTCATCCCGCGCCTCATCCGGTAGCGGCTGATTGAAGTAGATGGTGCGATGTGTTTGACCTCCCGCAGCGGTATCGTTCGCGATCTCTTCCGCTTTGATATCGCTCGCTTCGGTGCCGGCGGAGTTGCGGTAGTTGGAATCGCGATTGTTGCCAAACGCCACACCGCTCATGCGGGCGACATTTCGTTGGAAGATGGAGCGGCGTTTCTGGGTGCCGCGTCGGCCGGGTTTGCGGACGGTGGCCCATCGCATGCGATTGAGGGGTTTCGTGCGTTCTGCCTCGTCGGCGGCGCCATCGTGCTCGGTGGAGTCGCGTTCTCGGTCGGGTTCTTCATATGTGACGGCCATGGCAATGGCGTTTCGGATCGCTCGCGAGCAGCTGACGAGCAGCTACGGCGGCGGCGACAGCGGCGGAGCAATCGGTATGAATGGAATGGAGCCAATTGTTGACGTTGGAGTTGGCCTGGGCTATACAGCCCGCACGGATCCGCAGGCTATCTCGTAGAGGCCAGCATCAGTTGTATAGATGTACACTTTTTCCAGGGTGCGGGAGCGCGGCGGATTAAGGGACTCGAACGTTTGGGCGCTCAGGGCGTGTGCGTGGGAGAGACTCCTGGAGCGTTGGAGGCCAATGTCGCAGTCGAGATGATGCGGCGGAGAGGGCGAGTGGGCGGCGGGTAGTGTTGATGTTGTGAGTGTCAGAGAATGGGCCGGGATGGCGAGGGTACGTAGCTGGCAAGCAGCAACACGACAAGCACAAGTGTCGACGGGATGGGATGGCAGCTCACACGCAAAGTGCAGACGGAGGCGTCGGGTGTGGGCCTGAGGCTTGCCCTGTGCCCCCGTTGCCGTGCAAGCGGAGCGGAGCTAAGGGCGTACGAGATGAGAGCGCTACCACGGCCACCTTCGCCTCCTGATCCTGACATTCAACACAGAACACACACAACCGGAGCGTTGTCCCTTCTTCACGCGATATTGCTGCATACAAGAAGGCGTTACACTCTGCAGCCCGCGTCCAATTTCGTGTTCGCGCGCTGGAATGCGACACGCTCACTTCACGTGTAAAGCGGCGGCTGGTTCGGACATTCAATAGCAGCAAAACGCCGATGTGGAATCTCAGCTAAGCAGCGCGCAGCCGCAGGGATGCGAGATGCCACCGATGGACTGCAGCGGATGCCACGAAATGCCGACTCCATTTCCTGCCTCAGTCTCACCTTTCTCTACATTCTACACACGCCGTCCACATCCTGCCGCCCTGCATATATCTGTGGCTTGATTACGGATCATCGCGGAGCCCACAACTTTTTTCCTTGCCCACCGCGACGACATCATCCCGTCCGTCTCAAGCTGTCTGGAGTACGTCAACAACCTTGCCCTTCGAACCCCGAGAATCGAAGAACAAGATCCTCCTTTCCTTCTTTTCCTTCCTTTCCTTCCGTCAGATGTCCATTCTCGAAATAGCAGCACCTTAGACTATCGAACAAAGGCTTTTGCGCAGTCGCACAGCTCTGCGCATTCGCTGCTCGTTCCTGCGCTGTGTTTCGTCTCCTCGGCCCAACAGCTGCTCTGTGTTCCGTCGCCCGCCGCACGGTAAGGAGCTCCAGATGTACCAAAGTGACAATCCGTAAATCCGTAAGTCGGTCCTTCTGTCTTTCTCGATATTCGCCTACGTATTTCCTATCACGACTACGTAGTTGCTAGCCTAGCTCGCATAACTGACTCGACTTTTGCTACTACGAGCTAGAGAGTATCCTTTTAACTAGATAAGATACCTATGCTTTTCGATAAGGCGTACTTTTCGATGAGGTACCCCTTACTCTTCGACGAGGCGTGCTTTTCGACGAGGCGTGCTCTTCGAAAAGGAATACTCTTTAATAAAGCATACTCTTTAAAAAGACGTACTCTTTAATAAGACGTGCTTTTCGACGAGGCACCCCTTAGCCTAGGACATAATATACTACCACGTACTAAGTTATACGCGGCTAGTCGAAGCAAATTTGCGAGAATAACGGAAGATAGAAAGACAGATTTTCGGATTTTCAGCCGTGTCACTTTAGTACATCTGGAGCTCCGTCCACGGCTGCCCGCATCGGTCGTGCATCCATGCGCTCGTGGACTTTTTATGCACGCTTACACGACATCTGGCTGCCATCACGCAGTCATTGGTCATCACTGCATCTCAGCTCGGGGTTGGCGAGCGTGAGCTATAATCGCTACTACTGTACGGGCGTCGCGCAACTGCGACTCCCGCACCCTGCCGGGGGCTGTGTTCTTTCAGCTGCTCGAATTTGCGGATTTCGGGATTTGGTGACAGCGCTGATCAATGCTCCGGTGTAGCAGGTCTAGAAAGAAGACGGCCTCGCACAGGGCACGGCTTCATGGGGACGTGCCCTCGCCAGACTGAACCGATGGCGAAAGGTGTGCTGCGACAAAAGCATACAGCTTCGGGCAGAGAGCCTGCCAGATCGATAATGTCCAGTTGCGCTTGAAATCGCAGACTGAGACAAGACAGAAAATCAATAGGTCGTGAACAAGGTAGGTGAAAGAAAGGAAACATGCTCCCGCCCCTCAGTCTAAGTGTCTATTGCCCCAGCCGATTGCTGTTCCTCGATGAGCCTTCAACAGCGCCTGACTTCCAGGGCTCCGCGACACACACATGTCCAGGAAGGCCACCGATATCTAGATCTTTCAGCTTGAGCATTGGCAGGTACAATCGCGGCGTCGATTGCATGTTCGACTCTGAAAGTCGCCCACCTGGCGTTTTAGGACCTGGGCTCCTGACGGTAATGACACCCAATTTCAAAATCCTCTGCATCTTGTAGTGTTGCTCTAGTGCCACTGTGACATCGCGGTATTCGCCTCGAAATTGGATGGGGGACTCGGGCTGCCAGACTTGGAGAAGCGACTTCAATGTCTTTGGTCGCGATAGTAAATCGGCGCAGACCTGTTGCTCCGTATTCTGCACTACTGCGATTTTCATGGCTTTATCATCGTTGAACAATATTACCGTGAAGTCCGATGAACCGATGGTGCTTCCAAAAGCGATCGCGCCTACACGGTGCCTGGCGAACCAAAGATCCGAAAACCCGTCCCAGTCACCTTGGGGCAGCGCCCAGCACCTGCGGGTGCCCCTAAAATGTTCGTCGTTGACAATCATCTTGATTCTTCCGGTGGTCCGGGGGTGTGCATGGGCGTATCCTTTCAGCCCTGGGTTTGCTGGATTTCTCGAAATTCTCAAACTCATGCGCGAGACGTAAGGGTTGTTTCTGAGCACAAGAACATCCCTTTGCTGTACGGTGAGGAGCTCCTCCTCGTCGACTACCGAGACACGACTCAAATGCTGGGCGGTGCAAGCGCGCCGACGTTCGAAGGGCTGCTGGGGCCGACTCATCTCGCGCGGCATGACCACGAGGGTTAGTAGACTCTTTGCACCAGCACTCCCTGAAGTATCAGGGGTTTCGCGCAGATTGAGTGCCATGGGTCCTTTGTCGCGGCTTTGGAAGCGGCAATTCAATACTCCATGATACGTGCCTAATAGCTCTGCACACTTTATGAGGGGAATTGACATTCGTAAACCTAGGTTGGTCATCTCGAAGGGTTCGACCCATCCAAGTACTCCTTGATAGCATTCGACAATGTCGTCGTTGTTGAAGTCAGCCGGTGACTCAGCAAGAATTGGCTCACAAGAACGGAGTGTATCTCTTGGAAGCGTGTCGCGGTCCCAAGCAAAGATGGAATGATCTGCAGATCTTTGAATAATTTCTTCTTGAAGTCTCATGAAAGCCCTTCTCCCTTCGCCGTAGATTAGTGGCAGGCTGACGTCGAATATGCCAAGCATGCTATACGCCTCGTCCTCGACCCTTGTGGTGCGCCGCTTCGATGCCCATGACATTCGTTGGGCGATGCTCCACTCTGAAGGGTTGTACGCATCAGCCAAGACACGACGAGGAATACCAGTCGCTTCTGCGAGGTGTGAAAGGAGCTGTCCATCCAATGTGCCTAAGTGTCTCCAGGAACGCCCAAAGAACTCAACACGACGGGGAGCTATCAGCTCTTGCAGTGTCCTTGAAGAATATCAGTTGTCGAGCCGGGCTAGCCCCAACAGGCTGTCAACATACCAGCCACGACTCAGCCATCGTGCTTGACATATAGCAGCATCGACATCGCTGCTTACAATGATATCGAGATCATCGGCAACATCCGCCAGATGCACGATGCAGACAGTAGCGTTGGAATAATACCTGAACATGGAGTTGATGGCCTCGGTGAGTTCAGCAGAGCTACTTTTGTCGATGCAACAGGTATCAACCCAGCCATACGAAGAATTGTAGACCTCACGTGCCGTAGAGATGAAGCCTGCGATCTTGCTGAATCCTGCAAGATGAGCGCCATGCGTTTCGGTGTTCCAGTCCGCGAAAGTGACCTCCTCCTTGTCCCAAGTATGAGAGAGGATAGCGTAAGGCGGCGTACCCGTCTCGTTGTGCTCTTCCAAGGCCAAAGTTTGGAGATTGATCAGTTTCATTCCGACTAAATATTCGACTCGACAATGTTGTTGATGATGACTTGAGTCTCAGCCTCACGGTATCGGTGGTATGAAGCAGCTGCCTCTGCAGCCTCGCTTATGGCAAGTCTCCACCTGCTTGTGTGACATGTCGTGTACTTGCAGCTGGAAAGCAGCTTGATACCGATTCGCAAAGCAGGTTGTAGCGAGATGAGGTGGGCTTGCGAAGATGGAGGTGAAGTTGAGTTGTAATACTGGAGGTGCGGATTGGGAAAGCGCGACAAGGCTTTGAACCTTGGATCACCAAGTCCCGTGACATCGCGTCGCCTTCGTACCGCTTACCTACACTTCTACATCTCAACCTTCTTCACTTCCTACGCTCTCCCCCACTCCTCCCAAATGCCGCCCGAAACGAACGGCGAATCTTCCTCATCTGACCCGCCTGTTCGCCTGTCCCTCCCTCTCGAATTCCAACAAGACATATTCCACGACCTTCGTGCCGAAGACCAGCTACTCATCCTCGCCCGCGGCCTCGGCCTCCTACGTCTCGTCTCAAACCTACTTCACGCCTACGACGCCGCAGGTCACAACCTCGTGATCCTCGTTGGTGCCGACGACCGCGAAAATGACTGGATCGGAGAAGCGCTCGCCGAGCATGCGGCCATCTCAGGCTCGCCCAAGTGCAGAGGCATGCAGCTTGTCAATACGGACATGACGAATGTGGGGACGAGAGAAAAGATGTACAAACGTGGAGGCATATGCAGCATTACCAGCCGAATCCTCATTGTGGATTTCCTGAGTGGACTGCTGGATCCGGCAACTGTCACTGGGCTGGTAGTCTTGCATGCAGATCGCATTGCAGCTACTAGTTTGGAAGCGTTCATTGTGCGAATATTCAGGCAAAAGAACAAGAATGGATTTCTCAAAGCCTTCTCGGATCAGCCGGAGCCTTTCAGTGGAGGTTTCCAGCCGCTGTCGACGATCATGAGGAATCTGTTCTTGAGGAAGCCGGTGCTTTATCCACGGTTTCATGTCACTGTTGCAAAGAGCTTGGAGGGTAAGAGGAAAGCAGAAGTCATCGAGTTGGAGGTGCCAATGACGGATGCTATGAGGGACATTCAAAATGCGGTGTTAGAATGCGTCGAGGCTTCAATATCGGAATTGAAGAAGGCTAATACAGGGCTGGAAATGGGCGACTGGAATCTGGACAGCGCCCTTCATCGAAACTTCGATGCTATGGTGAGGAGGCAACTGGATCCTGTCTGGCATCGGACGAGCTTCAGAACGAGGCAGATCGTCAGGGATCTTTCGATGCTTCGGACTATTCTCCACAACCTGCTCTCCTTCAACGCTGTGGATTTCAACAAGTACCTCGACACTGTGCTTGCTGCTTCTCAGCCACCTCCTGGATCAAACCGAAATAATCAATCGCCCTGGCTCTTCTTAGATGCCGCTCAGACGCTGTTCCAGTCAGCCAAGCAAAGGGTATATACCGGTAAAATTGCGGCCGACAACACGTCTGCGGATGCAGATGGTCTGAATCCGGTACTGGAAGAGCTGCCGAAATGGTCCTTGATGGCAGAGATCCTGGAAGAGATCGAGCGCGACGTCTACTTCAATCCTCAACCGAGCGACGAGTCTAGCGGTGCAATCCTGATCATGTGCGCTGATCATGGAACTTGCAGACAACTTCGAGAGTATTTGCAGACCATGTACAAAGAAGACGACCGCATTGAGGAAGACGATGCAGATGATGAAGTAGAGGAGCGCAAACCCAGCGCGAAGCTCCTGATGCGCAGGAAGCTGATCAGCTATCTGCACTGGAAACAAGACTTCGCGCGTGTGAGCAGTAATCTATTCTCCGCCAATGAGAAGGAAATTGAGGGCAAGTCGAAGGTCCACGCTGCTCCCTCAATGCGCGGTGGAAAGGCTCCTCCGAATAAGCGCAGGAGAGTGCGTGGTGGCGGCGCGGTTGCGTCTGGACCAACGCGAACGGCAAGTGGTGCGGTCAACGTCGCGGGCGACAGAGACGACCACATCAAGTCGCTCATGCAAGATCTTGCGCAAAACGATACGATGGACGAGACTGCGGCTGCCAAAGTTGACCTTGGCGCCGACCCGCTTGATGACATGGACGACTATGATGACCTTTACGACATGAAAGACCTTGTACTAGTACACCCTTACGATGGCGATATGGACGATCACCTGCTGGAGGAGATCAAGCCAAGATACGTTATAATGTATGAACCGGATGCGGCATTCATTCGGAGAATTGAGGTATACAGGAGCAGCCACAGCAATCGACAGGTGCGTGTATACTTCATGTACTACGGTGGAAGTGTGGAGGAGCAGCGATATTTGTCTGCGGTGCGGAGGGAGAAGGACGCTTTCACTAAATTGATTCGGGAGCGTGGAAATATGGCTTTGACTTTCACTCATGAGAGCGACAATTTGGATCCGCAAGAGAATTTCCTGCGCACGGTCAATACGCGCATTGCAGGTGGTGGCAGACTTGCAGCGACGGCCGAACCTCCTCGGGTTGTCGTGGACGTGCGAGAGTTCCGAAGCAGCCTGCCCTCCCTCCTCCATGGTCGCAACATGGTCGTTGTGCCATGCATGCTGACTGTTGGCGACTATGTGCTCACACCAGACATCTGCATCGAACGGAAGTCGGTGCGCGATCTAATCTCTTCTTTCTCGGACGGACGTCTCTACAACCAAGCCGAGACAATGCTCCAGCACTACAAGTCACCCATGCTGCTCATCGAGTTCGACGCACAAAAAGCATTCACTCTCGAACCTTTCGCCGACCTCTCCGCTACGATCGGAAAATCAGATATCGTCGGCTCAGATCTCCAGTCCAAACTCGTCCTCCTAACCCTCGCCTTCCCCAAACTCCGCATCATCTGGTCTTCTTCCCCCTACCAAACCGCCGAAATCTTCGAGGAGCTCAAGAAGTCTCAAGATGAGCCTGATCCGATCAAAGCTGTGCAGATCGGCCTCGAAGAGGGTGAAGACCCTGAAACGAGAACTTTCAACCAGACGCCGCAGGATATGCTGCGCGTTGTGCCTGGGGTGAATGGGAAGGTTCTCAATTCGCTGATTTTGGAGTTTGAGAATGTGGTTGATGTTGCGAATGCGGATGGGAGGGTTTTGGCTGAGTTGGTGGGGAAGGAGGCTGCGAGGCAGATTCGAGGGTTCTTTGATAGGACGGTTTGGGATGATGGGGGGGAGGCGGATTGAGGGGCATGTGGTTGCGAGCTGGATGGTATCACTTTCGTCACATGCAAGACTATGAGTGTCCGTGCATTGTGCGTGGAAAGATACTTCAGCTGCTAACTTGATGACATCTGATTCTTCGGACAAAACCAGCTCCACCTCTCGCGAATCACCTTAACAACACACCAACGACACTTCTCGCGAAGCACCTTCATATCAACAACACCTCCCGCAACCCATCTTGACACGACACAAACAACACTTCTCGCGAAGCACCTTCACATCAACAAAACCGCTTCAACACCTTCCAAAGATTGCGATCAACACCAAAGCACAATGTCTTTCTTTCAGGCAGCACGCGAGTCCGCCGCTTACGGTGGTCTCGCTTCATCCTCAAAATACTCGTCTGCCTGGGCTCGCGATCAGCCTCTGACATCCTTCAACGACTTTCCGCAGTTGCGCCCACAGAAGGAGAAGGTCGATTATGAAGAGTCGGAGTCGGAGTCGGAGTCGGAGTCGGAGTCGGAGCATGAGGATGATGAACGTGACGATCACGAGCAACACGCAGAAGGAGAAGCTGAGGACGAAGATGAAATTGAGATCAAGCCCGATGAGGACGATTCGCTGTTCGTTGGCCAAGATGAGACGCCCAACGTCGAAGTTCAAGAAAACAGGGAGGACTCGCCTTCGCCTGCTGTCGAGACTGCGACTCCGTCGTCTGCTACCAGACCAGACACGCACGCGCGTGCAAGTGTCACGAGTCAGGCATCAGCAACTCCAACGAAAGCTCCTGCCTACACGAAGTATCAGAAGGATACGCCATACTCTACGGTTCTGGGGGCGGAGCACAAGTTCATAAAAGGCCACCTCATCAAGTTCATTTCAACCCCCGAGGCAGCGCAGGTGGCTCACGAAGACCGCTTCGACGCTCTCTGGAAACTACGGCATACCAAGCTGCTCGAGCGCGAGAACAGGGGTACAATGACAACGCGGACACACAAAGACCCCAGGAGCAAGAAAAGCGATGAAGAAGAAAGGAGGTGGGTTCGGACGACCAAGGATTTTGTACCGTACTTGAAAGGTGGTTCCCAGAAGCCAGCGGAATTCGGCAAGCACATGAACGAGGCCAAGGACTTCCATGATGAGCACGATGATCAAGACGACGAGGAGCCGTTGCCTGCCAAGCCTGAGGAGCAGGAAGATGACGAGATGCCAGACTATACGGAGACAGAAACGCAGGGGGCCGCTGCTATCACACCCCCGAAGCGAACGTGGCAGATCCAGGGTGGCCAAATGGTTGCTTGGCCACCATTCGAGGATGGCGCTGATCGTGACCGCTGGAGACCACGCGAGCGCACGGGGCACTGGGCGGCGCACGAGGTTGTGCCTGCGAAGGCGGAGAGATCAAACAACAACGGAGAATGTAGTATCATGTGAAGCGCACTTTGCGACTTCACGTGCGGAAAAAGCACAAGCATCAAATAATCGCGCAGTTGTGCCCTTCTTCTCGAGATCGAAATCGACATCGAAGTCCAAGAACGAAAGTGACGTGAACCAGAGAGAGCCGAGCACAAGCAGAGATTGAGTATCATCAACAAAGACTAGCCATAATGTACACATTGCTACCACTCACACCATCGAACCTCCCCAATCAGCTTGAGGCCTTCACTTAAGACTCTCCCTCACCTCCTTCTTCATCTCATCCTCCGCTTTTCTCCGGTCCAACTCAGCCTGCACACCAGCTCTCCTCTTCGCCTCAATATCCTTCTCCCACACCGTCCAAACTGCAAAATCCACGTTAGCTCAACCCCCACCAATTCCCAAGCTCCATCCCAACAATCCCAATCCCAAGCCTAACACAAGCGGAATAAATCAAACTTACTATGCCTATCATCCTTCGAATACTCCTTCAGCCGTCCGACAAACTTGTCAAAGTCCTCCTGCCGTTCCTGGCGGCGTTCGAGGGATCGTCGTTGCAGTTCTGGGTTGTACCGCATGAAGAGCTCTTCTTCGCTGGGGGTTACGTAGTAGATTAGGGCGGGGCCGCCGATGCAGATTGCTCCGCCGCTGGGAGGATGTTAGGGTGTGGAGTTTGGAAATGGGAGGGATGGACGGGAGGCGTACGCGGCGGCCATTTTGAGGTAGGTGATTGTTTTCATTTTGGCGGGTTCGCCACTGGGGTGAGAGTGGGAACGAGCTGATCCAGGAAGGCGTTGGATGCTTGGTCTTGTATTCGGTCGCTCTGGTGACTTGATCAGGATGTTCTATTTGATGTGAGTTGATATTGTTTTGATGTTCTTCGATGTTGTAGTAATCCCTCGAACATGAGACGAAGTCACGGCTGCATGCCAAGGCTGCGCTAGCTGCTTTGAGAGACTCATGCTTGTCATCGCGATCTTAATAATTCCCGTTGATAACTGATGATAATAAAGGCCTCGATAATATCCCTGTCCAAAACTCCACGCTTTTTATCACGACAGACCATCCTTCCAAGACTTCCTCATTCGTAAAATACCAGGGAGCCAACATCCAGCGCCTGTCTATCTCACCGAACACTGTCGTAGCAGTGAGGACTTTATTGAATCCCCGCAAAATGAAACGGATCCGGCCCCTCAAACGAGACGACCGTCGGATGCTCCTGCGTCCCCAAATGGACTTCCATGCCCGTCAAATGGCAAGCATTCAAATCAATCCAGACCAATATACGCTCCAGGAAACCATTCAGACCGAGCGTCGTCAATCCGCCTCGCATCTTCAGCATCATCTGCAAGCCTCGCATGTGTGCCGAGAAGACATCTGAATCGCCAAAGATGCTCTCGTAGGCCGCGAGCTTCGCAACTGCCATGATGGTGGCATCAGTGGTCGCCTTGTTGGGATCTGCGAGGGCTTTGTTGACTTCTGTGAGGGCGCGGGCTTTGATGGCTAGGAGGTCGATAAGGGATGCTCGGGAGGGGTTGACGACGCAGTAATGGGATGCTCCCATTAGTAATACTGCGTACATTGTCGCCGCCTCGGTCACTGGAGCTGGTCAGCTTGATGGGGAACAGCAGGAGATCACTGAATGGACTTACTGCAGAGGGGGAATAGCTCTTTTCGAAGCAGGCCTTTTTGATCTGGCCCATCTAGGTCCTCCATGTCGACGGCAATGTTCTGGATATCTGGACGAGTCAGCTACCTCGCAACTAATCTCTGGAAAGTTACTCACAATGTGCGATGATCGGAGAGATGGCCGGATGATAATCCATGGGAAAAGTGAAAAAAGGGTCTCCAGCGGCATTGTCTACTTGGCTGCGTATCACCAACTCACTCGAGCTGGCTCCTGATGATGCGGATGTTGAGGACGTTTCTTCACTTGTGCTTCTCTGAAGATTCTTCGTTCGGTCTTTCTGTTTGTTTCCAGATTGGACTGCTTTGTTTGATTTTCGCCGCACTGACGGTATTGATTCTGACTGGACACGAGGATTGACGGTCCAGGATTGGAGGTCCATTCCGTTGAATGTATTTGACTTGGCATGCTGCATCCGCGTGACATGCGCTCGGACAATCCGTTTGGCGGCAGTTCTGCCTTTCGAAGCATCGCCCTGCGTCACCGGAACAAAGCAAAACGGTTCCGACATATTTTGTGCTGGTGGAGATGGCTTCTTCTTGCCCGGAGCATCTTGAAAGTTGAGTGTGAGCATCTTATTGAGCCGAGCTCAGGAATCAGCCGCGTAAAAGGTCCAGCAGCCAGAAAGGGTAGAGCCACTCCGCGTGGCTTACGATAATGGCCGTGCTTCTACTTCTGCCCTCGTGGGATGGCGAATATGTGTGAGTACTGTCACGATAACCAAGTCGGAGCAAGGCCAGTGTGAACAAGCATGTAGTGTCGTGTTGCTTGCAAAGAGAGGGTATGACGAAGCTAAAATGATTGCGGGCTGATCGGCGCGGAGAGCGTGGCTGGACCAAACTCTGTTTGGTAGCAGAGTACCAGAAGGAGAATAGCCAGACCGTGGCGAAGACCGGAGAAAGAGTCGACACAGCTCACTTCGACAGAGGCCTCGATCACGCCTCACACATCCGATCTAAGACATGGTCGAGTGCCTCAGGCCACGCGTGAGCTTGGAGAAGCTCTCGTGTGCAGCTGCTTTGCTTCCCAGCTGGGCTTTGACCGCACTTTGCTCCGAAGGGCCCTCTGCGTTGCGACCGCAAACCTTCAAGGTGTCGTCTGGAGAGAAGGTCCCACGAGATATGTCGATACTGGCTCGCAACCGGAAGAGCAAAGCTTCTTGTGTAAGCGAAGAGGTGTATCCGTACGATCTGTCCGACGGCGACGGAACAGTCCCTATTCGCCGACTGCAAGAAGACATTGGCCTGATTCAGTATCCTATGTCCACGTCAGGTACTGGTCTGATGTGAACTCTTTGGCGGCTGCCTTACTACTCTCGTGTCTTCGCGGCCCGTTGCGTGCGGCATGAAAGACCATCATGGTCCTCCGATCTTGTGATGTCGAAGCTCAGCTGACGACCATGTAGTTTCGTTCTATTACAGGCACTTGTTCACCGAAAGCAAGCAGAGACTACCTACTTGAGCCGTCACACCCCGCCGAACTGACGGTTTCTACGGGTCTCACTCTCGCCTACCCTTGTCGGAACCAAACTCAGGTGCAATCAAGAGTTCTACTCGAGGAACCTTCTTTCCTATCAAGGCAGTCGCAGGACCAACTTTGATTAAGCGAGGTAGACCGAGCGCACACCATCCATCCTACGACTTGCTCTTGACAACCCCTCCATCGGCGTCATTGCGAAGGATAAGAAGACCAGCTGAGAACGCCAGTGGAATTGTTCGACTCCTCAATCTGTACGTCGTTGCACAACTTGGACTACTCTTTTCATCATGTCTCTTCAAGGCAAAGTCGCTCTCGTCACTGGCGGTGGAAAGAACCTCGGAGCACAAAGTGCTCGTGAGCTCGCCAGAGAGGGTGCGAATCTTGCTCTCCATTACAACTCTCCCAAGAGCAAAGATGAGACTCTTCGATTCCGCGACGAGCTCAAGGGTCAGTACAATGCTCTTCAGGTCTCCATACACGCTGGAGACTTGACCACTGCCAGCGCAGTTGAGCAGCTGTTCAAAGACGTACTGGCCGAGCATCGCAAGATTGACATTGTGGTAAGTCTTGCTCTAAACGGCCTGTTAAGCAATATACTGACTTGCGATAGGTCAACACGGTGGGGATGGTCCTCAAGAAACCTATCACCGAGATCACAGAAGCAGAATATGACAAGATGTTTGCGTATGCGGTGTTTGTTGATCAGCAGCGGAGCAAGTGGGTTGACGTATTACGAACAGAGTCAATAGCAAAGCTGCCTTCTTCATTCTGAAAGTAAGTCTCGTGGTCAAGCTGCTTTGCGGTTCTTGGTAAGACCAAATTGTGACTGGACGTTAACACGCGGTTTTGAAGGAGGGAGCCAAGCACGTCGAAGATGGAGGCAAGATTGTCACCATCGTCACTTCTCTCCTAGCTGCCTTCACGGGCTTCTACACCTCTTACGCTGGCTCCAAGGCCCCCGTCGAACACTTCACCAGAGGTGTGGCGAAGGAGCTCCAAGCTCGTCGGGTTTCTGTCAACGCGATTGCACCTGGGCCGATGGATACTCGTGAGTCCCACACTGAGTCGACTTAGAAGATCACTAACTTGCATTAAAGCTTTCTTCTACCCTCAAGAGGGAGATGACGCCGTTGCATTCCATAAGAGCATGGCTATGGAAGGCCGCCTCACTGATATCAAGGATATCGCCCCTATCGTGAGGTTTTTGTGCACAGAGGGTTATTGGATGACTGGGCAGACAATCTTCCCGAACGGAGGTGAGCTTGAATGCTCTTCTATACATCAATTGTCATCTGGAGTGCTGACGACGTTCATACAGGATACACGACGCGCTAAGCCATCGTGCACTACAGAAGCAGACCCGCCTATACTCAGTCTTTACATACAGAACACTCTCAAGCAACGACATCAGGTCCGGGATCTTCTCCAATCTGTAAAACTACCCTTCCTGCAATGTCACCTTTCTCCAGCTCTTCGTAAATTGCCAGGAGGTCTTTGAAGGGCCTAACGAGTACCCTCGGCTTTACCAGTCCTACTCTCACTTGCTCAACGGCTTCTAGACACTCCTTCAGGTTTCCGACAAGATTGCCTTTGATCTTGAGACCTTTGATGACGATCTCGGCGACGGAGGTGAGGATTTGCCCGCCGCCGGGTGGGATGCCGATGCAGCCTGTCATTGTCAGTGTTAGTATATGTGTCGATGTCGGCTTTGGTCGATCAGCTTTGGCATACACATAGTTCCGCCGATCTTCAGCATCGACGCTGCTTGAGCAAAAGCCCCAGAGGAGCCTGCTGATACGATGACAGAGTCCGCGCCGCCCTTGGTCAGAGTTTGGATCTCTTTCACGATGTCGGCTGATTCTTTGAACTGTCATGATTTCTCAGCAGACGAAGAGCTCAGCTCGAAGATGGATTGGCTTACGTCGACGAAGTGTGCTCCAAAGCCTTCAAGAAGTTCACGCTTCTGTGCCCCAGTGTCGACGCCTATCACTCGCGCACCACGCGCTTGAGCATACTGAACAGCATACTGACCTAAGCCTCCACCGGCTCCAACGACGACCACGAAGATGCGAGCTGTCAGTACATCGTAAGGCCTTTTCGACAGATCAACTTACTCTCCGACCTTCGGCTCCGCATTCAAAACAGCTCTATACGCCGTCAAGCCCGCACAAAGCGTGGGCGCTGTGAGAATCGGATCGACATCTGTCCTGATCAACAACAGGACATCCTTCAAGCAGCACTAGAGGGACATTCCACAACTCACCATCAGGCAAAACCGTCAAATACCCCGCATCAAGACAAACATACTCCTGAAACGCCCCATCCTCATGATGCAAATGATTTGTAGGCTTAAAATCCCCGACTCCCTGACAGTACTGCTCCGTACCTGCCAAGCAGTACGAACAGCGACGACAGATACGACTCGAGAACCGGATCCCAACGAGTCCTCCGAGGCGGATCGCTGGGTCTCGTTGTGGAAGGCCAGTGCCGAGTTTGACGATGCGGCCGACGCCTTCGTGCCCGCCGATGTGTGGGAGTTTGATGTTTGTGATGGGGTGGCCGTCTGGGCCGGAGGCGGTGCCGCGGGCTGTGTGCAGGTCTGATGAGAAGGTCAGTGAGTGTCAGGTATGGTTTGGTGAGGTGGAGTGCTTGCCGCTTTGGCAGACGCCTGTGTAGAGGACTTTGGCGAGGACTTCATCTTCTCCAGGGAGCTGGACGGGATAGTCATCGACGAACTCGACAGGCCTGCCGAGAGAGCGGACGAGGGCGACGGTTTGGTGAGTTGGGATCTGGATTGAAGTCATTTTTGGTCTGAAGTATCTTGGACGATGTAGACTATGTTTTGAGAGCGGCAGATCAATCGAGAGTAGGTTGGAGTCATGCCTGTGAGCACGAGATAGCAACCCCTCTTTCTGTGCTCTGAGAGCATTGCACATGCATTGCCCGCAAGACACTCGGCCGAAGCTTCGCAGGAGCGAGCTCAAGAGAGGAGTAGGTGCTTTTTCCAGCTGTAGATGTTCGTCGATGTCGAGGACCACTGCGTGATGGCTTTCAACGTGGTCGATGTTATGTTCTATGAGCTACGTAGCTTCGTGACTATGATCATCGGGACCGCTCACAGCTCGGCGCTGCGAATCTTGACTGGTACGTTTCTCTTTCCTTTGATGCTTCTCTTCACAGGGCTACCAGTAATCGTTAGCATCAGCTCACAGCAGGCACAGGAACCACACGCAGCACTTACTTATTATTGTAAACATTCCCAGGCCCGAAGTCCGGAGTACCACCAAGAGTACCAAAGATATCACCTAAACCACGTCAGCTTCCGCCACGTCAACATTGGACATACCAACTCACCAATATAATTCGTCGCATTCACCCCACCCGCAAACGTCGAATTCCAACCCTTCAAAATCCCCTCCACGACCTCAATACCAGCCAGGTAGATATTCTTCACCGAAGGCTCGAAAGCACCCTGTTCCGCATAGAAAAGGTTGGTAGTAGCCGCCTCACCAGGCCAGGGACGGTCGAAGTCAGACGCAGTGCGCATGACGATGATGCGGCTGAAGTCCACGACGCGGTTGACGGCAGCGCGCAGCAAGGCCTCGAGAGTGGCGTTGTCTTCTTGAGCGGTGGTGCAGTAGACGCCGGAGCCGTTGGTCATGAGCGTGGTGAAGTTGCCAAAGGCAGAGCCGAGGAGAGTGCCGCTGTAGTAGACGTCTGAAGTCGCGACGTCGCACTCGACGACTGAAGGGGCCTTCGTTCCGGCGGCGTAGGCAGAGTTGGCGGCGTACTTGGCACGATACGCAACGGCATCATCACTGTCGTTCAGAGTCGCCTTGCGAGCGAAGTTGGCGGCGATCTTTTGGAGATTCTGGTTCAGCTCGAAGACTTCCGTTCCATAGATACTCGTCGGATATTGCGATGGCACTTGGCTTCCCAGAGGGATGTATCCAGTCGAGAAGTTTGCTGGGAGCTCTCGAATGTCGAATTCGTACTGCAGGGCGACTTGTACAGCGAATCGAGCAAATGTCGCAGAGCAGATCGTTGCGACTTCGGGGTTTACACCAGCGATGCCGGCAACGAACCAGTAGGTTGATTTGAGGTCGAAGCGATCCGAGCGGACTAGAGAAGCGATCGATGTGGCGGCGTTGATTTCGCTCTCGCCAATCGTGAGCTGGCAGACGTCTCCATCTGCCGTGCAATGGACATCCGGATATAGAGGAGAAAGACCGGGAACTGTGATGTTCTTTGCCAGGATGTCGAATTCTGGGATCCCGTACCAGACCTCAGCTTCTGGATCACTACATGTCTCGTCAGCATTGTCGTTTTCTCTAACATCCTGACCTCGTCACTCACAACATAGAGACAATCATGACCTTGGGCTTGATGACCCACTCGTACCCTCGCTGAACAACGTGAGCCGGCATGAGAGACGCCGCAGCCACAGAGGCTAACGCCGCGATTGAGAGAGCCGATTTCATCTTTGCAACCCTAAATGCAGTAGAGAAAGATGCAATGCGTAAAAGAGAAGAGAGATCACGACAATTGAAGTTACCTTAGAGCCACTAAATACTCACCACCTGCGCTCAGTCTAGCCGAAGCTGGCCAAGCTGTTCCGGATCAACTTCCTCGCTCGCGTGGCTAGGTCAGAACGACCATCGCCAAAGAGGACCATGAATCTCGGTAAACGCAGGAACATTGATCCCAGCTAATGCGATTGGGGTAGGTGCTGCAGGACAAGGCTTTTGATTAGCAATCGTCTCAAGGCTTCTGCCGCGTGTTGGTATCCGTTATCTCGCGCAAAGATTCCGGCCTCACGGCGGGCTCCGATGACGTAAAAAGCTAGCGGCGGTGAGTCTTCACTTCGCAGGATTGAGTCTCTTCCCCTTTCACTGGGGTTGATCATTGCTTCTTCGCATTCGCAACAGCGATGCCATGCATAAAGTGTCGTGCTGTGCTGCATGCATGTCATCAAAGTCCGGCGCGGTCAAGGCGAGACATATCTGCTCAACTGTCACTGAGAAGGAGTGAAATCAGCTCGAGATTTCAAGATCCGGGCATGGTAGAAATATGAGGAGATGTAGATGTGCATGAGGTGTGGTTAGATCTTTCAAAGTTGATAGAGACAGGCGATTCCCTGTCGCATTGCGCCATACTCCACGCTCGAGAAAACCCAGTACAGAATCAGATGGCCTCCCATGCGATCACATTGCCCGCTTCGCAGAGACGAGCATGTTGAGCAGAGACGAATATTGTAGCCAAATGGATGCCGACCAGGATCAAAGACTGTCGGAAACTGAAATGAAGCAGTCCAAGGTCTAGGGCAGCGAGGGTCAAAAGAGGGTACAGGAGCCACTTATTTGCTGCGTATGGGGCGCAGGGTAGCGAAAGCGATAGCACCTTGGCCAGAAAGATGAGTGCGCGCAAGAAAGTCGCATTTCGTGGTTCGTGGACCATTCGGACAAGCCAGTTGACGACTGGTCGATCAGGCGGAGGTGGTAGCATCAGGCGAGGACTTTGCTGCGGTGATGTTTCCGCCTCAGATGAACTCGCCGGTAGCTCAATCTTCCTCCTTGATTCCAGCGTCATGGAAGACTCCAAAGGGCTCACAGGCCTGCTTCGCGACTGGTCGTGCTTCACTGGACTTCGCGCTCGAGCACTCTCGCTGGAGTGTCGCCGTCCGCCAGCAGGCAGTCCAGGTCGCGTGATATAAGGCTTTTTGCGTGGTTGCGAAGACGACTTTGGTGCTGGCGAGTCTACAGACGATACGCGAGGGCTGTATTCCTCTGTAATCCAGTGCTTGTCATCTAGTGTGACGCCACCCTTGATACTCGCAAGAATTTCATCCGTGCTCGGCCGCTCGTTCGGATCGCTGCTCAGAAGTCTCTTCAGGTATTTGTAAAGTCGTTCTGGTAGATCAGTACGACTTCGAGTCTCGTCGTCAAACCCGGCCCAGCCGGTGATCTCAGCTCTGAGCTGATCTAAGTCTTCATTCTCCTCATTGATATCGTCTGCATTTTTGTACGGCAGCCGACCAAAGCACATGAAGTAGACGATCATTCCTAGTGAAAAGATATCAGACTTTGTCGTGAAGTTGCCAAAGGAGCCGTCGGCTGTCCTTCGCAGCACTTCTGGAGCGCAGTATGAGATCGTGCCCGTTGCACCTGAAGAGCCTCTCATAGCACCTGCGGCTTGCACTTCGCCAAAGTCTGATATCAACAGCCTTGTTCGACCTCCATCTCGTTGAATCAGGCAATTGGATGGCTTCAAATCTCGATGGATGTAGCCTTTTGTGTGCAAGTGGTGCAGTCCCGATGTGATGTCTCTGAAGAATGAGAAAATCTCATCAAAAGCAAGCTTGCTGGGGCCGCGTATGTCCTGCGGCGGACTGGCCTCCCCTTTTGACTTTCTCCGTAACCTTTGCTTTAGTTTCTCTGTTGTTGATGACCGATCTTGCGGTCCTAACACGTAAGTGTGCAAGTCTCCTCCGTTACAGTAGTCTTGAAGAATCCATAGACATGGAATGCTAGGTCCGAACTTAGAAGGCTGATGGTCCTCAAGCCATGTCCAGTGATATGCCACGAGGTTCTTGTGAGGAATCTTTTGCAAGAGCCTCACCTCAATGATGACCTTCTCAAAGTAGGCTCTGCTGTCACCGACGGGAATGCGTTTGCAAGCAAAGTGGCCAAGTGAAACGTCATCGATGACATGTTCCACCAGCAAGACTACGCCATTGCCTCCACGACCGAGTACTCGCTCCTCTCTGAAAAATTGCTGGAAGTAGCCTGGAGAGAAAGCGGAAGCACTGATTCCTTGACCACTTGGCGTCGGCTCACTGCCAACGAATTCAGCACCGGTTGGTGGATCAGCCGAGCCGCTTACTTCTCGAGAGCGACCCGACCGCAATGCTGGATGAACGCGCCTGGTCGGCGTGGACGGACCGGAAGTGTCCGGCGATGGTCGACGGCTCGCAGCAAGCATAGCAAAGTAATCGGGATCCACGAATGGACGTTCCGGTCCAAAAGCTCGGGCATGTTCGTTATCCTCTCCAGAAGAGTCTCGATCTCGCAGTGGTCGATGGCAGTAAGGGCATTCCGAGAGCTCGATCGGCTGATCTGAAGCGTCTCTCACGGAGAGCTGGCGGGACTGGGCATCGTAGACCACAACGCTGTTTCCACGTCGTCTGAGGCGTGATGAGTCAGTGAATGATGGCAAATATGGAGATAAGGGATGTTCATACAAGACAATCTCGCGAGAATCATGAGCATAAGGAATCAACGACATCTGCCGTCCTGGCTGCGTTTCATCCATTCGCTCGAGGCTAATTTATCCGCATGCCCCGGCTTGTCGTCGCTCGTGAGGTTTTATTGCGGAAGGTGTCATGTGTATCGCTTCGAATCCAGATCCAAGATCGATGAGTGCTTCAATCGCGTGAGATCAGATGACGGTGCTTGTGATCAAGCGGGCGGAGCTGGTCTGCAGGTGCTCCAGCTGTGAATCAGTGGTATTTGTCGTCCTCGTCGCAGGCTCCTTCACAGGCATCGACTTACCTTGAGGAGCAATGGTGGAGTACTTACCTTTCACATAGCAACAGGAGACTTTTAGTTCGGGATGTGTTGTGTTTACAATGAGTGTTTGTTTCAAACCAGAAACCGCTCGGCATCAAGCTCGGGATCGGGAGTTCCCTCAGCGCTAATCTAGGAATGTCTTAGCTTGAGTCACGTGCGAGTCCACATCTATCTCTACTCCAAGACTTCGTCCGCTTCTTGAACTTCGCTCTTCGCTCTTCATTTCCACTTGCATCTGGTATCCATCAAAGGGCGCCACCACATCCGAATTCTTGAACTGCAGGAGTATATAATGGCTCCAATCGCGCCAAAACCTGCTTTCCTACCCGTAAACACCTTCCCCATCCGATTGAAGTATGCCGGCCAAACACCATGTCGTTGCCCTGGACAGCTGGGTGGAGCCTCCGGAGCTGGACTTTGAACACGAGCTTACGCAATATCCGTCGACCAATCCGGATGAGCTGGCTGAGCGCATGAAGGATGCGACCATTGTCGTCATATCTAATACTCGCATGACGAGCGCTGGTATTGCAAACGCCCCCAAGCTACAGCTGATCGCGTGCAATTCCACTGGAACGGATCATGTTGACAAAGAAGCTGTTCGCAAACATGGAGTCTCACTTTGTCGTGTTCCGGCCCAGAACACCGACAGCGTGAGCGAGCATGCTTTTGCATTACACTACGCCGTGAGGCGGCAAATCATATCTCTGCACGACATCGCTATTGGAGGCGCAAGCTGGCCCACTGGACCAATGCTACGTTCAGTGTTTGGCGCACCACCAAGGACGAACGGCGAGGAAACTCTCGTGGTGATTGGGTACGGGGCCATTGGCAAGAACATCGCAAAGATTGGATCTGCTTTGGGCATGCAAGTCTTGGTAGCGGAGCGCAAGGGAGCATTCGTGATCCGCGAAGGGCGCGTTTCATTCGATCAAGCTCTCAAAACAGGCACCATCTTCATGCTAGTCATGCCCGCAGATGAAACTACAGTCGGCATGTTCGGCGCCGACGAATTCGATGCTATGAATAGGACCTCAATTATCATCAATGTTGGGCGTGGAGGTGTCATCGACGAAGCAGAGCTTGCTAGGGCCCTTCGTGAGGGACGCATCGGAGGTGCAGCCACCGACGTCTTTCAACATGAACCGCCTACGAGAGACAGCAGCCCATTGCTCGAGAAGGACATTCCGAATCTCGTACTGAGTCCACACATTGCATGGTATTCTTCTAGAACCATTGAAGGGACTCGCACGACAGCAAAGGCCAACATCGAGGCGTTCGTCCGTGGGATGCCTCAAAACATCGTGATAGCTGTACGGCACTGCCCATGAGTGCTGCAGTCAGATTTGTCCGATCTCGAAGACCTTTTGGCCTCGTAAGCCACGCAAATTACAGCGGTAAATGCGCGACCTTCGAATCGATCGTTGAGAGATGGGTTCGATTAATCTTCGACAAAAGAGGCACAGACAACCAGCACATGGAGCGTGTTGGGTCCGGTGTATCGTCGATCATCAGGTTGTGAAAGCAGAAGACTTTACTTCGACAGGCTTGCATTGCGTGCAGAGCAAATGCCACATGTCTCATCAACATCTTGAATGATTGTGGAGAACTAACAACATGTCTTCGAGAAATGAAGTTCGTCTGGATTGGCGACAGGAAGTAGATTGAAGTGCCTGTCGATCGTTCACCCTCACAGGGATTCCTTTCATTATATGTTTCGACTGTGGCTGTCTGCCTTGACATGCAGCCAAGATGATCCCTCCGCATTACAATCCGAAGTATTGAGGGGTGCCATGTGGAAGCTGAACCTTGTTGGCTAAACGATATTCAGAACCCGGAACTCGGAGAGCCAGCTTTTTTTGAATTGCGAGCAAGCATGGATGAAGTGGTCTGACACTGAGGTATTGATAATGATATATAATCACTTCTCACCAACGACGACCGCCCAAATCATCAATTCGAAGCAGCTGCTTCGTACTCAATCATGGAAAGCATTGCAAACACCAAAACGATGGACAGCCGACTGAAGGATCGCGTAGCCGTAGGTACGTACCGTTCCACAGAGCCTAATCAACACTACTCAAGAAGAAACCTGATGCATTCAGAATGCAGTCACTGGAGATTCGTCTGGTTTGGGCAAGGCAACAGCTCTGAAGTTCGCAGCGTCTGGAGCGCGAGTCGTCTGCGCCGATCTCAAGTCCATCGGCTTGGAACATGAGATTCGCTCCCGACATGGCAACGATAGAGCTGTCTTCGTGAATTGCGATGTCACCAAAGAAGACGAAGTTCGCAGTCTGATGCAAGCAGCCGTGAAGTTTGGAGGAAGACTTGACATTGTCTGCAACTATGTAAGCCCTTCACAGGAAGCTGACATAGCGAGCAATGCTACAACGTGAGCACTAGGCCGGCATTTCGCTTGAAACCAACGGCACGCAGCCTCGAGCTCACGACTTCTCTACCGAAGACTGGGACTATGAAATGGCTGTCAACGCTCGCGGTGTCTGGCTTTGTTGTAAACACGCTCTGCAGCAGATGCTTGCTCAAGAACCTAGAGAGCCAAATGCCAGGGGCGACAGGACGAGAGGCTGGATTGTCAACGTTGCCAGCATACTTGTGAGGCACAACGCACAGAAGCTCTCTTCACCAGACACTGATCGTTGACAGTGGACATAGGGCCTCGTAGGACATGCCAACCTGCCAGCATACGTACCCTCCAAATTCGCTGTCGTCGGCATGACGAAACAGATGGCACTCGACTACGCCAAAGACCGCATTCACGTCAATGCGATCTGTCCTGGCTTTGTGCGCACCCCACTGATTGAGACCTTTACTTCCTCCGAGCTGAACACGAAAGCTCTGGAGAGTCTGCATGCATGGAACGCATTGGGGAGACCGGAGGATGTCGCAGATGCCGCAGTGTTTCTGTGCAGCGATGAGTCGTAAGTTCTTCTACGTTTCTAAGCTTGGAAGCCGAAGCTGACGATTCTGAAGCGCTTGGGTTACTGGCCACCCTTTTGTCATTGATGGAGGTTTCACGGCCAGCTGAAGAAGCGATGAATGGATTTGTTTCATTTCTCGTATTTTCTATTCTGTCTCTTCACCATCCATTGCTGTACTGCTTTCCTCCGCTTTTGATCCTCGTCTACGAAAGAGTTTGTCCACTATTGAGCTATTCCTTGAACTTGTGGTGAGATTCGACCAAACAGAGTTACTTCTTTGAGGGTCTGCAAAAATGTCATCATCAGCATCCGTTCCTCTGTGGGATGAAGTCGATTGCAGGCTAACTGACCTTCATCACTGGAATCTTCACGTCTCTCTGCAAAGAATGCCCTGAAATCTGCAGGTGTCCCTACCAGAATGATCAGCACGAGTGTCGTGTGACTTGGGCCGAGCACTTACTCATGTTCCCCGCACCACCTCGGCCATACGATCTCTTTCGCTCCATGGAGAGTTCTTCATTCGAGGACATATTTTACTGCTTTGATGCTTCTTCCGCAACTTGACAGCGTATGCTTCATACAGAACATGCGTTTCGGACGAAGAATGAAATACAACAAAAGACCGCGGCATATTTATCCTTCTCGACGAGAACTGGCCGGGTTCAGGGCCAGATAGCGTTTCGACGGACGATTGGCCAAGCCACATGAAGCAATGTCGATCTGGGGAAACTGGAAAGTGTGAAGATCTGTGTGGGGACGTCATTGCGGCTTTTTTTGAAGGTTATTGTGCAGAAGAACATGGGGTTGGACGAACCAGTGCTCTTGGCGTTATCTGGACAACCTCGAGGGACGCGCGGTGGCCGCGATGTGGGAGGGTGATGGTACAGGTTTGATACCTGGAGGTGTGGCCATTGTTGGCGGCCGCAGATGATGGCTATGCTGATTCGGTGTAGCTGTGCGCTGCATGGCTACATGGGAAGGGAGACTGCGACCTGATCAAGTCAGTGTTTCTGCTACAGATCGCGGACGAGACTGGACTGACCTGTGGTGTCGGTGTGAATATGCACAGCGAAGGACACCGAGAGGACCCTCGAAGTCCCACTGTGGAACATTGTGCCTGGAAACCAACTCGTCCTCAGGCTCCCAGTCATCTTCAGGCTTAGCCATTGCATGTTCAATGCGGACTTCTTCTGAGGTATTTTCCTCAAAAAACCACTCGAAGTCGTAATGGCTTGCAATCGCCTCATCTGAATTTTTCGATAGCCACTCAATGATGTCGGGCAGGAGCTCTCTGTGGCGGTAAGCAAGGACTAGTCGCCGTATGAGGTAGTAAGATGTTTCGTGGGGCCCTTCGAATCGTTCATTGTATCGAGGATGCGTTGGCGTGAGCTGTGCCAGATATTCTCTCCACTACAACAGGTCAGCATCTGAAAGCAGACGTTCCAAAGGTCGAACAGGCTAGTCTGGCCCGTTGCAAATTGTGTACCTCGCTACACACTCTTGAAGCCAGCTCGACGTTACGAATGAAATACGGAAGCCTTTGAGAATGTCAGCCAGGTCAGCATGACTTTCTCCTTCGTCGCAGGACGCGAGATGGCCGTTTGAATGTTGCTGACATTTGATAGAGCGGAACATCGAAACTCGACACTTCTTCAGAAGTCTGGTTGCTCACAGTCAGCAACAACCTTCCTGACTGGGACGATCGTGGCGTATATCAGATGGACACCCGGCTGAAGAATCTCACCCTGGCCAGTCTCGCATCGAGAGAAGTAAATTCGACCGCAGCCTGATAAGCTGGTATGCTTGGCTCGAGTATCTCCTGAATAGTGGTAGCTGAACGCTTGATCCACAAATATCGCAGTCTGCGATTTACACCTGACAAAACGACAGCCGACTTGATTGAGCATTTTGTCTAAATCAGAAGGACGAGTTCAGTGGGTAGTCCCATGAAGGTGGCCATAATTATGTAACTGAGTCCGCCCACTGCGACCAGGCAAGGACAGACATGCGCTCTTTTGATGCATTTTGTGAAGATGAGTCTTGTCGATGTCGGGCGCTTGAGCCAGTGCACGGCCTCAAGAATCAGCGGCTGATGGGGTCACTCTATTGGGTACCCAAAATTAAGTTGCACCTAGCGAGTGAGTCAAAAATTCCTGAGTGGATGCAAGTAGAGCAATGCAATTGATCAGCTCAGCCACTCAAAAGTGCACTTTCAGTCTTTCGCGTCCAACCCTTTCAGCTCAATTGCGCTCGTTTCTCAGGTAGAACGGCTGTTTGTGCCTTCTGTAGTCGAACGGTAGGTGTGTTCTGCGCATCTGCAAGGAAAAGGTCTCCGCGGTCTTCCAATCGATCAGTAACGATCTCTTGTCTCAGCTATCAAGCTCCTGGAAGGGAAGACATACCCTTGCAACCGATTCCGAAAACCACAAGTCAGCATCCCTAGCGGCCCATACTGGCTCCATTCAACCACGTTCGGATTGTGTACAAGCTCATCTTCAGGCTCCCAGTCCTCCTCCGGTTTAGCCATTGCATGCTGCTCCCGCAAGGAATCTGACATCATGTTGAGCATATAGAGCTGGAGTTTGTCATGAGTCTCGATTGCTTGACCAGAGTCCATGACAAGCTTCGAAGCAACAGCCGATAAAACCTCTCGGTGGTGATAAGCGAGTGCCAACGTCCGCACAATGTAATAAGATCGTTCGTACGGCTCATCGAGTATCAACTTGACATCTTCGGAGCCCGGAGGCGGCTCAACAAAGTACTCGGAGAACTTGCTCGCGTTAGCTAGTTCTCGATGAACAGTTTGGACCAGACATTATACCTCCGAGCATACACTTGAAGCAAGTTTGGCATTCTCCAGTAGACGCGGAAGCCTGTAAAGGTGTCATCAGTCATGAAAGCAAACCATCTACGCGAGAGACAGCTTGCTTGATTTCGTCTCTCGAGTGAGTCATCCGGTAGTATGCAGAGGAAAAGGACTTACCAGTCGCAGACTTGCGGTACGAAATCCTGGACTTCAGTTGGCTACTCATATCAGTATTAGCTGAGGAGCACGTGTGAGACGAATCTAATGACTTTGTTCTGTGCAAGAGGACCATGAGTCTTCTCTACGAGAATCTCACCTGAAGAAGCCTGAGTTCCAGAATGGCGAAGCTGATCGCTTCGTGACACGCAGGGATCTGTGGCTCAAGGATAGCGTTGACGATCGTTCTGGTGTTTTTAACCCATACCAGGTGCAGTTTGTGATCGACGGCGCCGAGGTTCAGAGCCGATTTCAGCGCGCATCCCTGGTATATCGAAATGAGAAGTTCGTTCGGCAGGGTCGTCAATCGTGTCATGATGCGTGAGAGGTCGATCGAAGAGAGGTGTAGGAATCACTCTCTGTGATTAAAAGTTGTATAAACTTATCAGGGTGAGTGCGGCGCGGGCGGCTGGTCGCGAACGATTAGTGGATGTTGCAAATTAAGGTTTGCACTTCGAGCACGTGAAATAAGGGTCGATGATTCGAAGCAAAAGGAGTGGACTGTTTGAACCTGGGTGACAACGAAGTGCCCAAAGTATCCAAATCCACGAGCGTGAACGGATGTCTGCGTCTTTTAGAGCGCACGAGAATGTGACGCTATCTCGGGCAGTCGACCGCCCTCGCCCTCAGCAGTTTGAGGAGTAGCCCCCTGCGCTTCGAACCGCTTTTGCCAGACAGTGATCGCTGATCGTCAAAGGCAGTGTACCGCTCGCATGCCACTCCGTATTTGCAGGTAGGTCACCTCCATACTTGAATTTCCAAGCAGTGACAGCGCCACAGCCTCTGACTTCTGACAGCAAGCGGCGACCCCAATCGCTGTCAGCAAAGCCTCTGCCGTAGACGTTCCACGTGTAGCCCCAAATATGTCTCTCGGCATCGCATCGCCCTTGTGGACTGTTGGGCGGTGCCAGGCGACTCTCTGTTGGAGCGATCGTGTACGTGATGCCGTTGTTGTCTGTGATACTTCCGCCGTGCTTCCAATTCATGGGGTTGTCGTCTCCGGGGAGGCTACAGCCGTTGCTGAGAGAAGAAAAGTTAGGAAGTGAGAGCTTCCATGATACGCGGATTGACTTACTTTATCACACCCATGTAATACGTGCATTCGTCTTGAAATATTTGGTAGTCTCTTGGTCCCGTTGGCCACTTCGTGGTAAGCTCAACACGGTCTGGCGTACCGTCGTTGAAGACTTTGGAAAATTTTGACCCGGATTGCGCAATCCCACGGGGCTGTGCAGCCGATTGCTTGCAGAAGTCGACGACGTTCGACTGGAGCGTGTCCTGGTCAAGGTAGTGGTTTGAGGTTATAGGGTTGCATTTCTGTCCACCAGCTTTGCCACCGTTCCACTCCCGCCGGACGACAAGAGGCTCGATGATCATTGTGGCATTGACCACATTACTCTTGTAAGGGATGGAGCCGCCGTGCTGTAGGTTGTCGGCGCCGGGCGACGGAACATTGCACCCGTCTGTCACGACATCGAGCCACGCCGAGCAGCTATGCTCGCCGATGTTGGCATTGTCATCCCAGCGGATCGATACATTCATATAATCGAAGGAGTTTGGGTTGAAAGTGCTGCTGGTTACTAGACCGGTTGCACCTTTCAAGTTCCGCGGGTCTGCTCGCAAAGGTCAACATCTCATCCAACCGGGTCATTGATAGTCCATACCTGCACAAAAGCTATTGACGGCTGAGATCATTGCATCACGGCCAGTCCAGGTTGCCGAGGAATCAGCGTTGCACGCAGAACCTCCAGGCTGAGGCCAATCGGGGTTCGTAGTGTTGTATGTGGCCTGCGGAAAGTCTTTGAACCCTGAACGAAAATATGTCAGTGTCAGCCATGCACAGACTATAAGTGAGCTCTATCTACTTACCTTTAGCTTTCGCATTTTGCGCTGCCATTTCAAACAAGATCAGATTTGCAATTAGGGAGTGGCCAGCTTGGGTGGGATGGAAAATCCTGCCCGTCCCATCAGGGACAATCAACCTTTGGAGGCTTACTTTCTCCACGATCTTGTTGCCTGCAAGAAGAACGTGCGTTTGGTTGGCAATCACTGTCCCAGTGTTGAAGCCACCTGTCACGTTCTTTGAGCCAAATGACATCTCGGAAACGTCTCCCCTAGTGGCATTATTCGCGATACGCAACACCGAGCCGAGCGTGGTTCCGTTTTCTATACTTGGCGTCAAGGCTGGCTGCGATAGATGTACCGATGCTGTAGGCAAGGGTACTGTGCCCACCAGAAAAGTGTTGCTTGTTGAATTTCTGAATGGTGGCACCGCAGCAGAGACGGGTCCTCTTGTGCCAACAGGCTGTGCCGTCAGTTCCGAGTTGAATCCAGAGATGGCCGTACTGTCTCGAGTCTTCGTGAGTGTCACAGCACTGCTGTGGGCAACGTCCGTGGCTTGGCTGACAAACGTAAAGGCCAGCCTCTCGAGAGAGGTCTGGCTATTTTGCTGAGATTCGCCACTTGCCTCGAACAGTGCTCTGCTCCCGTTGAGATTCCAGGTTCCGAAATGATGGGCCTCGGCGGGAAATGCTCGAAGGTCGGAAGCTTCCACTTTTTGCAGCCCCCCCGCAATATGTTCTTGCTCCTGAACCTCTTCGTCAAGGTCGTGGTTGGCGTTGTCGTCCTGGATTGCAGCAACACCATGAGAGTTCTGGATCGCTTCTTGGAGAAGCGCGCCGTAGAGAGCGTTCAATGTGCGGTTGACAGGCTGGATGTTGCCATCATCGTTGATGGGATTATTTCGCCTTTTCAATTCGTCGTGGCCCCATTTATCTGCCTCAAGCAGCCACGGAGAGTCTTTGCTTCCCATTTTGTAGAAGAACAGGTCCCTTCTATTCGCTCCATGTTTGCCTGCCTCGTCCTGGCCAGGTTGGCAATATCGTCCACCTGTAAGACCGACATATTCGTCGTAATCAATGAAGTGGACGCTGTCTCCCGCTCGAGCAACCGCAGCACGCAATGCGTTATTCATCAAATCGACTAAGTCGTTCATGCTTCGTCGTCGAGGCTGGGTGAGATACTCGCTTGTGAAGAGGTTCACCCAATAATGCCAGGAAACTTTGTCACAAGCGTTATCAGTCGTGTCAAAGAATTTTGCATAGCCAACGTAGTATCTGCTGTGAGGTCAGCGTAGGTCTCTGGAATGCTTGAACATCAGGGTGTTGGATACATGTTGCCTCCTTGCGCTAGCTTTGGCTTGATGGTAGTTATTAGGTCGTCGACTTTGGATGCGAATTGATCGCTTCTGATAGTGTCGCCAGACTCAGAAAGCTTTTTTTCGCAGCTCGGATGCTTGAGTCCTCCCCAAAAGCTGTAGACGCAGGAGTTCAAGATGCCCACGAGATCGGCGTCATTTCCGCCCTGTTCCCATCTGTAAGTAACCACGTTGCTCTCGATCGTTGAAGTAAATCTTACAGCGGAGACAATGACATACTGCTGTCCATTCGAAAGCGCTTTCGCTTGTTCCTTGACATCTTGAATGACAGCACCACTGCAAGCAGTGTATGTGAAGTCGAGATCTTTCGGGTCCACGCCCAATTGCTGAGCAACGAGATTGCTGTAGGAGCCGTCGTACCTCGAGCAACCTGTGTGGGGGAGCTTTAGCACATTGAACGCAAAAGCAGCTCGGGATGAAAACTTTGACTGACCCCAATTAAGCCGACTTCCAGCTCCAATTCCTGCAGCATAGCTGAATTCTTGTTAGCTTCAAAAGTGCAAGGTGGTCTATTGCTTCATACGAGTCACCGATTCCTGCACCCTTCTTGAGGAATGAGAGATCATAAGGGTCGTCAGCATCCGCGCCATATGCATGGCTCAGGACTCCAAGCAAGAGGAGAGCATGTTGAGATATGTAATAGGCGAAGGAAAACGGGGAATCAGGGCGTGTCATAGCGAGCGACTGAGGACCAAAGGAGCGACTGAGTTGAGCACCAAAAGCTGCACTTGCATGTCTTTACCTGGTCTAGCCGACTCTCCTTTGTAATTTTCGTGCGAAGACCAGGCGGCAACGGCTTGTCGACAGGTGGCAGGTAGCAACTGTGCCACTCATTTCGTCCAGCGTCAATTGATACGCAGACTCGCATGGATACGTATGATTTGGCGCCACCTTGATGATCAAACGAAGGAATTGACGCTGAAGAAAGATGCAGAAGACGAAAGGAGGTGAAGTTGACATGACTGCACGGACACTTCCGGCTGCTCCTCGGCTAATCGCGCGTTTCATACCTCCAGTAAACTTTTCGAACGCCGCAAGAGCGCAGTTGTTGCAACCCAAATATTGCGACATACCAATCAAGACATGAAAGGCATCCGCCCAACTGCTCGCCAGCGAGAAGTGTTCGCTTGCGTGCGGCGTCTTATGGCGAGACGCCGACAACATCCCGACCAGGCGCCCTTCATGGCGGTTAGAAAGAATCCTACGTGAAGGTCTGGCCTCGAGAACACTACACACAAGGACATCTGGCACGAAAGCTCTTGGTCTCTCGCAAAACGTCTAACAAGCCAAAGATGGTTTCAACGAGTCACTGGATCCATGGTGCGTGGGCGCATCAGATGCCGTTTTCTCTCTATTCAAGCCCGCCAGGCATTGGGCCTCTAGCCCATGTGTCAAGAGCTCGCTATCATTTGCTGCACTGGTCATTTTCTTGCATCTCTCCACTCGGCGGTAAGGCTTCTTGATGCCTTCCTCCTGGCCGCCGACAGCTCGCCCGGCGTCTGCAGTGCGCACAGTGCTTCGACTTCGCCAACATCAACTATGCGGGTCTCGCTGTGCCTCACAGAGGACTGCAATCTCTCATGCCGCCGAAGGGGTAAGGAAGCGCCCGAGGGGTAAGCGCGTATGCTTCCTATTGTTGGGACCGATCTGGTTACATTTGGGACTGATTTATCGTGGTGCTTCGCTCGATGTCTGGTATACATCCTCTCTTTTCCAAAGCGCCATATGTGCGTTCGCTCGTTCGTTTTTCCCTCCAGAGATTGGACGTCCGTGTCATCCTTATCTGTCCGATGATGTTCGCTGGCCTTCTGGCAGTGCTGTTGATCCCCCTTGCCCATGCTATCAGGCCTGAACAACTTGATATTCGAATTAACGAAGGTGCGTCTCTCAAAGCTTGCCTGATTCCGCGAACTCTGCTGAGACAGGCTTAGGACTTGCGAAAGGATCCAGAAAGGTTGTCTTCGGTTCTGTCGTCGAAATAGCGAACCTCAAGAGTTGGTCCAATGAGGAGCTCGTCGACTTGGCCTTTGTAGCCCATGGTGCAGCCGCTACTGCTCATCAGGCCTGGCGAGGCGTCCTCAAAGGTGGCAATAATCCTTATCCCGGTGGTCTCGCGAAAGAGAAGCCCGCCGTGACCGCGGTATTGCAGGTAGACAACACGGCGTACATCGCCACATCAGGTCGTGGTGGCCCTTATCTTTACGACCCGCCAGAAGTGGAGGACGGCCACCGCAAACACAAGAACTTGAGACCTGACAAATGGCCGAATCGCGAAGACGAAGATCACCCATGCAACGCAGGTACCGAGACGCTCCCGGCAAATGGCGCGCCCGTTGCTAATCCGCCAACAGTACACCGAGCGTTGCGAAATTGCCAATTGCAATCACTGTCCGATGTGGGTCATCGCACTGGCGGTAGCTGTGCTGAGCAATTTGCGGCACTTTCCTTCTGTTCAACTAGCTCGCCGCAAAGTCTTGTCGGTGGAAGAATTATTGCGATACACACTCGAGGTACGGAGACGTACATCATTCCTCCCTGCTACAATCCAGACAAGGAGCAGCTGGTGAGTCTACATGAGACCCATTGGGTTCAGTCTTTCTGACAACTTGCAGCCATATCTTGGTGCTTGGGGCTGCCACGCTTTCGTCTCCGAGACCGGCCTAAAACTGAATGTTATTCCTGAGAATACTGTCCGAGGGAGGGCGCCGGACGTAGCTGACCTAGACAAGACAGTCTCATGGGCCACTTTTCCGTCATGAGCGAAGATTCCTCAGGTCGCTAGGGTTGTGTGCATGTGCTAACACCCGGTGAACCCAAGATTCAGATGTCAAATGCTCGTTGGCTTCTCGGATATGTTCCCAAGCTCGGCATGGCACAACAGCATCCTCCACGACATATACTTTGGGTCGAATCACCATCAATATTCAAATCTATGTATATCGATACCAGTGTTCAGTTCATCACAATACCTAATTCCAGCTCACATTCCACTGCCAATCCAGCTAGAACGGCTAGCGCAAACTTAATTTGGCGCACGGGCCTGCTCCGCATGTGCACCTACTTTATGTTCCAGGCGCTTAAACAAACCATCTCACTCGCTAAATTTACCGCCCAACCCCGAGCTTCTGCACTTTCAGTCTTGACCTCTGTTTTTTGTCCTCTGCTGCTCATTTTACGTCCTTCACGATTTGGACATCGGAAGACACATCCGCCATGTGCCGCCTGTCACGCCTCCCAACCGAGCTCATCGTCCAAGTTTTCGGAGCTTGTTACATCAAAGATGCAGTACATCTTGCTGCAGCAAATCGCCAGCTTCGAGAGGTGTGGCTGAAATACACGCATACAATTGTCGAAGCCATTCTCAAGCCCAACATGGAAGCATACGATGATGCTCTAGATTTCGCAAAACTTGAGAAGCGCTACTCCAAGCACGGGCAAAGCGATCCGCCTCCACACGAATGGTGAGTGTGAAAACCTCGTCTTCCCTCTAGCCTTCATGAAGGCCAGCTTAATCGGCGACACAAAATGCTCAACATTGACGAACGACAGGCTTCCAGATCTGCTACGCAACGCAGATTTTGCATCAACAGCATGTTCGAAGGTATTCATCCATACCGCTTTTTCCCGACTCTTACATACTGACTTTCCTCCGCAGCACATTGAATGGATCGAGCGCGTCCCACGAGACACGTACTGGTACCGAATGAAGGACAGCTACACCTCACGATACACGGCATACTACCTGATACGCCGCTTGGTACTCTCTTACCACCGGCGAGAGCTACTTCCCGAACTAAGGAACAGAATTCAAAACCTGCCCGAAATAGAGCTCCGAACACTGGACGCGTTCGGGACCTTCCTTGCCGAGTTCATGGATTACGGAGAGCGAGAGCGGCAGGGCATCGTGGAGCACCCTGGTGCGGATCCTCGATTTGCCGACGAAGAGGAATGCGGAGATTTCAATTATCCTGAGTGGAACCTCGCGCTGCATGAGATTTCCAAAGAGTTGTGGGAAAGGAATCAAGCTCTGGGACAAGTTCCGAATGCCTTAGACGTCTGACTGTGTACGGCAAAGACCAGGGCAAGGATGGCCGACAAAGCTATGTCGGGCTCGATGTTTGATTCGCCATCCACTGCACTTCAAAATTGCCGTTCCCATCGACTGCAATCTGTGGAGAGCTTTCTCCATCTTCACTGTCGGCAAATTGAGCCGCTTTGTTCAGCCGCCGAATCGTCGCTGCACTCTCTACGCCAGTAATGCGGGCCTCCCAAATCGCCGACTGCTCCAGGAAAGACAAAATCTTCCCTCGTCGAATTTCCCGTTTCTGAGTGACCAAAGCCTTCGCTTGAAGCATAGCCAGTCCATCAAGCAAATCCGGCAGAGCAGGATACAGCCCTGAGATTGTGCTGATTTGCTCCAACAATGCCTCTCCGGTTTCGATCAATGGTTTGATGTCTTTCATAGTAGCTTTGCTTTTGTTCGTGAGACGCATCTGCTCGTTGTTGAATGCTTGAATGTTCTCGCGTTGTATTTCCGCATCTTCTCCACCTGTGCAAACGGGACAGAAGCATTTGAAATGCCACTTTTGAGTCCTGGTCTGTCTTTCAGCACGAGGAAGCAAGATGCTGAAGTAGGAGATCAGAATCTCTTCACCTGGCTGCAAATGTCTCAGAGAATGCACGACCATACGTGCTTGCGGCCTGCTTTCGCCAGGAGGATAGAAGCACACGTGCGCATTCGGCGCGCAGGAGTGATTGATTCTCGCGATGTTGGGAAACAGAGCTCGATGTCGCGAGCCACGGCCATCGTTCAAATCTACATTGAAGGCGTTGGTCTGCATGATTCCAGCGACGTCTGCCATTTCCTGCAGACCCTCTTTGCCGAATCCGCGTTGCAGAAGCTTATCCTTGAGCATCGCATCGCGGTTCGGGTCGGCATGATAGCTCAAGGACAGGTATTTGTCTCGATCGTCTTTGGAAAGATTCGTAAATTGCTGGTACAACTCCGGAAGGTCGTCTGTGGGCTTCATCAAGATCAAAGGCGCATCAGATAGTATCTGAGTGAATGGTTTGGTGACGCGAGTTGCGAACAGACCCAGTCCTCGTCTTTCACCTGCTGAACGAACCTCGACGGCTGGAGTTCCCAGAAGGAGTGTAGATGGTACAGGTCGGCCAGAGAGCCATTCTCGGGCAGCGAACGATCGACATCTCAGGGTCATGATCGTGCGAATCGCTCCGGACTTGCTTTCGGCCACATGTCAGACTTTCCAGAGAACTTTGCTCTTGGGCTATGTCATCTTGATAAGCTGTATAGACGGATATTTGACACAACTCGATCCTGCTGTTGGAATTCTCGATGAGAGACAGTGGCAAAAGAGTCGGAAGAAGATGCCGCTTCCCCTAGAGGATGATGTTCGGATTTCCTGATGGGTTCCAGAAGCCGGCAGCAAGATGAAGGTAGCCAGCGCTCGATGTCTTGAGGCCTCCGGTCAGCCAACAGTGATGACCACGTGGTACGGTAGATGTCTGCAGGGAAGAAGTGTATCTCGGCAGGCCGCGTGGATGGAAGTCGATGACAAGGGTTGTCTGGGAGGTGAGGTGGAAGGAAGAAAGTCTACAACGACAAGCCTCCTCGCCCCACCCCAGACAAGCGGCTGACAAGCAAAAAGCTTGGACAAATGCTTGGTCCTGCAAATGTCGCGTGCGGCGTGCTTCTCCACGGAACGTGGACGAACGTCTGGAGTCCATAGCTAGACATCATCTTGCACTCCAGCATAATATTTGCAATGTTCAATGTCCGAAATAATTGTTGCCCGCTTCTCTGTGGCGTTGCACCGGCTATGCGATGCCGATGGCACAGCACGATGGAAGGGCGGCAGTCGACGCTAACGCATGCAAGGTCACTAATGAACCCGCTATGGTTCGCGTCTGGTGCTGCTCCCAAGTGGTGGACGGCGACCGGCGATACCTCTTCCTATTCGGACCATTGAGGCGAGCTGAGACACGTGCGATCCGGAACCCTTAGACCTGGCCGCCCGCAATTGTGTAGGCGATCAGCGCAGAGATAAGTCTGCGCGTCTTCCTTGCCGTCTTTCTTCTCAGCCTCACTTGACACCATCCTCGCTAGGACGAGCACGATCGCAGCACCACTCACCATGGCAGATAAACACCCGGCCGAAGCGATCGAGCCCTCGCCCTCGCCCAAAGGCGCTCACTCCAACGAACCCGAAACCGCCCTCCCTCCCCTCGAGAACACCTCCAAGTCGCGCTGGGAACGCTCGTGGCCCACTATCGCTTGCGGTGCGGGTCTCTTCTCAGATGGATACTTGCAGTCGGTCATTGGACCTGTCAATACCGCTCTCAAAACTATCTACGGCGACCGCTACACCCAGTCCTCCGCACAACAGAATGTCACTTCGATTGCCTTTGCAGGCACAGTTGTCGGGCAGCTGGCTTTCGGATACACAAGTGACCATTGGTCGCGCAAGTGGAGTCTTCTCATCTCGACTATCATCCTGTTCATCTTCGCTGCGCTGAGTGCGGGAAGCTATGGAGCAGGAGGAAGTGTAGGAGGCCTTTTCGCCGCGCTCACAGCATATCGATTCCTTCTCGGAATTGGAATTGGAGGCGAATACCCCGCTGGCTCGGTGGGATGCGCCGAGTCTTCGGGAGAATTGAAAGCAGGGCATAGGAACAGATGGTATGGCATGTGTTCTCAGGTGCGTATGGGATGCTTTACTGACGTGTAGACAGGTTCTGTCTCTTCACCAACACCCAGATCGACTTTGGCTTCGTCGTTGGTACCCTCGTACCCATGGTCATCACTCGCATTGCTCCAAACAACTTGGAATTGGTTTGGCGACTGTCTCTTGCGCTGGGCGTCATCCCACCCCTCTCGCTGATGTATCTGCGTATTAAGCTGAAGGAGCCAGAGTCCTTTTCTCGCGAAGGCTTCAAGCATGTCAAGACTCCCTACTGGCTCGCTCTGAAGTTCTACGGACCCAGACTTCTCCTGGTATCTGGAATTTGGTTCTGCTACGACTTCTTGACCTATCCATTCAGTATTTACTCCTCCGCATGGATCGATGTGATCGAGCCAAATGCTGCGCTTTGGCAAACGTTCGGCTGGTCGGCGCTCGTCAACTTCTTCTACCTCCCAGGTGCCATCTTGGGATCCTTCACCTCTGACTGGATGGGACCGAGAAGGGCGCTGATGACGTTTGTGACTTGCCAGGGTATCTTGGGCTTCATCATGTCAGGGTAAGATCGAAGGCAGCTGCGTATTCGACTATGTGTTAACATGGTTGCAGATGCTACGAGTACCTCAAAATGCCGAAGAACATTGCTGGATTCGTCGTGACGTACGGCGTGTTCCTGATGCTGGGAGAAATGGTATGATAGCCCTCTAGGAACCCCTCTTCTCGAGTTCATCTGCTGACATTGATTTGCAGGGCCCTGGCGACAACATTGGCCTGGTCGCCTCAAAGACCTGCGCAACCGGAATCCGAGGCCAGTACTACGCCATCGCAGCAGCCTGCGGAAAGATCGGAGCTTTCGTAGGAGGCTACATCTTCCCATACATTGAGGGAGCCGGCGGCGGTGCAGACACGATTAGGGGTGGCCAGTATCCGTTTTTCGTCGCCTCTAGCCTGTGTTTCCTGAGCGCTTTCTTGGTCTGGTGTCTTCCGCATATTGGCCAAGACACCATTCAGGAAGAGGATCTCAAGTTCCGCGAGTATCTCGAGGCCAATGGCTTTGATACCACGAAGATGGGAAATGAGGATTGGAGGCAAAGGAGGGCTAGCATAGCTTCTGCTACTGCTACTGGGACGGATGTGAAGGTTGTGCGGTAGACAGTGAATGCATAAACCGAGCAATGCTGCATCATTGGCCTTGTTCTTTCAGTGTTCAATCCCGCATAGAAGCCGTGAGGCATGCCAATATAACGAGGCTGAAAGAAAAGCTCTCGCAATGACGGCAAAGGGACAAAGAACATCCTACAGATTGTGTTGACAACAAAGGAAGCAACATGAAATCGTGAGCCGAGCAATCCAAGGGAAAGCCTCACTTCATCCTCTATGCATCTCTCGTCATCTGCCTTACCATGTGCTGCCATCGCCGCATCATCTACAACATCTGCGGCCACAGCACTTTCTCTCCGACCCCATTGATGGAATGCCGCCACGCTTCCATCGAGCCGACTCTCCAATGGTCGACGACTTGCGAAATCGTCGCACATCCATACAAAAGTCTCCGCATCGACCAGCTGTGTCCGGCATGCGAGACAAGACGAGACAATCTGCTTCGAAATATTGAAGAGAGCCAGAGCGTGCGATTCGATGAATGGAGATGGAAAGTCTCGTACGGAATGCAGGACATGAAGGATGAGTACTGGGATCGGAAGGCCAAGGAAGCGAAGGAGGGCGTATCGAAGGACAAGGACAAGAAGAGATTCAGTTGGAGGAGGAAGAAGAGGGAGAGCGGGAAGAGAGATACGACTGGAAATGCTGAAGGTGGTGATGGTGAGGGGTGGAAAACGCCCAAGACTCCCAAAACGCTGAAGACGCTAAGGATCGCGGAGTGACCGGCGGCGCTGAGTAAGCGGATGTCGCGCATTGGCCAATGCGAAGCAGCACCTCACGGCAGCAGCTCTGAGATATAGCACTTCGTTCGCGACGGCGATATCCACGAGCACACCCACCTGTATCGCGAGACAGATCTCACCGCTCACCTCCGCCGATCCTCGCGCCCCTTCGAAACCACCTCCTCCCATCGCAGGGCCGCATCCGGCCTCAAACCCACCCACCATGCCAACACCCGAATCCGCCTCCTTCAAAGCCGCCAAACCGACCGTCCCGCCCACCTTCGACGGCGTCGACTACGACGACAACAAAGCGCTCAAAGCCGCGCAGGACAGCATCATCCGCGAGCAGTGGGTGCAGAGCATGATGGCGCGGCTGATCCGCGAGGAGATGGGCAAGTGCTACTACCGGGAGGGCGTGAACCATTTGGAGAAGTGTGGGAAGTTGAGAGGTGAGTTAGATGGAGTACTTGAGTGGTGTGAAGAGTGGGTTTGCTGACTGAGGGGTGCCGTTGTAGAGAGGTATTTGGAGCAGTTGAAGCATGCGAAGGTGAAGGGATACTTGTTCCAGCAGCAGAATTATGTGCCGAAGGAGTAAGAGATTAGACAGGGGAAGAGGTTTGCGGAAAAGGGTAGAGGAAGACTAAGAGTAAGAGCAGACATGGCGGGTGTATAAGACGAGCATGTGTGGATAGAAGCAGAGACTTCAGGACAATACAATGATACCTTCAAATGACAGAACATATGGCGGTGTCAGAAGACAAACACGGTGAGCGTGGGCTTGTCTCCGCTGCGGAATCGGCAAGACACCGAGTTATTGTTGCAAACGGCCTGCAAGAGGTAAGAGACATACTGCAAAGACAACGCTCATTTGCTGCAACGCCTGAGGATCTGGACCAATGAACCCTGCGATACGGATTCGGCATGTCTCTGAAGCGTACGTGTGGACAGTTTGCGAATTTTGCTAATATAGCGAATGCTGCGCGCTCTACTTTAATAGTCTTACTCAAGCGAGTGACACAATTGACACTAAGACAGTCTCTAGGAGCGCGCGACGCAAGTCTCAGACAGCGCAACATGGCCCCGAAAGAGGCATCCTCAGCAGTATAATTACTGCATGCACCAGCACTCCCGTCCAGAAAGAATCAAAAGCAGCATCAGCTACCAGCGTTCGACATCCAGTCACCAGACTCATCGAAGCAACCAAGCCGAAAACAGAAGAATCACTCCCTCGTCACTGCAAATGCCAACAGCCCCACCACCACCGCACAACCCCCTCACAACTCGCCTCCTCGCCTTCCTCCTCTCAGTCCTTTCCTTCTCCCACAATTTCAACACCCTCTCCTACAGCCCCCTCAACGCCGTCTCCGACTCCGACCCCAGCATCCCCCTCCTCGAAGCCGCGCGCCTAGCAAACCAGCTTCTCGAACACATCCTCGCCTACGACGACTTCCACCGAACCTTATCACCCCAAACCCAACAAGATCTCAATCTCCGACTCGCGCTTTTTCGGACAGGCGTCGAGTGTCGCGCTTTCGTCGAGTTGTTCATGGCGCTGCAGAAGGAGGAAGTGGATGGGAATTTGGAGGGCAAGAGGGGGTTGCTGAGGAGTGGGGCGTTTGGGGAGTTTTGGGACAGTTTGGGGAGGGGGGTTAGGGTGTTGGTGAAGTTGTTGGGATGAAAAGGAGGGGACTTGCGGGGACCGATTGTCGAGGGCGTGCAAAGCATGTTATAAGAGATTCTGGGGACTTTGTACAGTGCGTGAAATGGATTTCAATTTCTCATGCTGAATTCGTGATTGTGCGGTTTCGCATCTCTGATCCCGATGAAACTCCATCGCTATGCCTTTGAAAGAACACCACTTGTCTACGCCGCGACTTGCTGCTCGTACCAAGTGGGCTCTTCGCGCTGGAGCATCGTCGTCACCTTCTCTACTTCCTCCGCCAAGCTCTGCACATTCGCGTCCCACGCTCGCAGGTCCATCTTCACATTGCTGTGGCCGCCCTCCTTGGTGTTGAAGTGAATGATGCCTGCAATCTGATCGATAGAGCCGGACAGACGCTTGCTCTCCATCATGGCGGAGGCGTACATCTCTGCGCGGTCGGCATCGACACCAAGCAAGGCGCCCAGATCTTGGAATTTAATGTTGGCATAGATGCGAGATACGGCGAGGAGATTGTGCTCAAGAACGGCTTTGTCGAGCACTGTGCTGCCGTCGGAGGTCTTGGCGAGCTGGTGTTCCTTGAGACCGCTGGCGAAAGCGGCGACTTCGCTGGGAGAGAGAAGCCGATCCAGGAAGATTTTCTCCAGAATACCGAACTCGGGTGTGTTCACTGCGCGTTCGTCCTTGTACAGCTTTGCCAGTTGCTTACCGCGTTGTGGACCGGCCGGTGCAAGGACAGCGCATGTGATGGCAGCAGATAGGGCTTGCAAACGCTCTTCGGCGTCGATGACAGACTCGTTGGAAAGCTGAAGGTACGCTGATGATGCATCGAGAAAGTTGCGCTGCGAATCGCTGATACGTGCTTGCGAGAGCTGGAACTGGAGTCGAGTTGTGTTGTCGGTGACGGTGTAGTAGATCTGCTTGATCTTGTTCAAGTAGGTGAGTGCGTTCGTCGGATCGTCCTCTTCAAGGTAGCAGCGGCAGATGCGCATCCAGACTTTGGCTTTCTCATCATCGCTGACTGTTCGCTGTGATGACTCGAGCGTGATGGTCTGCAGGGTCTTGGCGGAGTTGGTGAAGTCCTCGTCGGCTTCGTAGGCATCGGCTAGGGCAAACTTGAGCTCGCTGTCTTGTTGCTCAAACGATATGACCTTGGGACCCAGAAGCTGCACGATTTGTGTTCTACGAAAGGTCAGATATCTTTCGGCTGTAGACTGTCTCTAAAGCAAGACTTACCCTACAGTAGTCTTCACATCGTTATCTGGAATCTGGCGGTACTGTTCGATGAAAGCAGAGAGCAGCGGTCGGGAGTTGATGACTCCGATGTTGTCGGCGATGATAGCCTGGAAGTACGCGATCAAGTTGTTCTCGATGTTCTCAGTCTCTGAGGTGATCCCTTGCAAGACCTTGTTGTACTCTTCCGTTCGCTGTTGGGCTGGAGCTCCCTCCAATGCGCTCAACTTGGAGGCCACATTGCTGGACGCCATGATGGACAATGCCGAGCTTTGTAAATTGTATGAGAAAGCTGTCGGCAAGTCTAGAAGCGAATCGGTCGTATCCACTACAGAAAGGTGTTGTTTGTCCGTGTTGCGATGGGTGTTTGATGGAGGCAGCAGATGTAGTGGCGTGTACAGCTGAGCCAATCGGAGAAGCTCCGCTTACATAAGCTAGTCATTCTTGCAACCATTCACTTTCCATATGCATGTGATCCAAATATCAACGAAGACTGTCCATCTGCCTCTGTCTGCCCGCAAAATCATGGACGAGCTCTGATTCGGCATACGGAAGCGTCAATGATATCTCTTTGCAGCTCGCATTACGAAGTTGAACGTGAAATCCATGTACGAATTCTAAGAAGACGGAGCGATTTCTTTCCAATAGTTGAGTAAAAGCTCTTGCTGCCAAGTCTACTGCGATTCAGAAAGGTCCTCATTTCTTGACTTTGCAGGTGCTTACCCTATTCGAGTGGTTGAGGTCAGAAGGCAATGAGCATGTTAGTAAGCCCGCTCTTGCTCAAGTTGGTCGCATCTTTGTCGGAAAGCGGTATGGCGGAAGTCGCGAATGAGCCACCGTCTGACATCCGCTTGGGCAGGTCCATGCATCGCTATTTCTTGGTCCTGACTTCAGCTCTTCAGAGCGACATTCACCTCACCTCTTTGCACGTCCAGGCTACTTCGCTTGCCCTTATCTTTACGACAACTGCCAGGTATGAATCCCACAAGCAAACGATGCAACGTCCTTATCTTCGGCGTCCGATAGGAGCTTCTGGCGTGAAGCGAGCAGTTTCAACCTGATCCCGCCAAAGGCATCTCGCATGTTCGCTCTGTCAATGCGTGTTCCGCTGTGGCCATCCTCCAGCGCTGTCGCAGCTCTTCCAATTGCGCAGAACCATGGACAATTCTGACATCCCACCATGGACCAATACGTTCACCTCTTAGTCGTCTGGCGTTCAAAGTCGCTCGATGATTCATATCGCGCTCCAAACCAGCCAGGAGCTAGTCAGCCGCAATTCGTGTGGCATGCGCGTCAGCCTCGCTTCTGCAACGAAGTCGCTTCCGCTCACATGGGATATCTTCGATGTGAGGACAGACCACGACAGGCCTTGAAGCGCGACGAGGTCAAGCAAATGAAGACGACAGCATCAGACCTGCAGCATACTGTGGTTTCCTCATCATCTCACACGAGCTCTTGCAATTGTGCCGGCGTGTAGCGGGTATTCGCGGGCCGATGAGGAGATGATAGAACTGGACTCGTTTAGGAAGGTGATAATGAAAACGACTGCTACGCGAAGTGCATGCGACTAGGCCTCGGGCGCCGTTGGATGATTGGTCGCCGGGCGAGCGTCGAGTCTGGAATGTCCAGGCGCGCCTTCTTGGAATACCGACTCGGAATATCGTCGTTTCGCGTGACAAAGACGTTGTTGTTGTGTACAGGAGATGGAGAATGTCGAGACGAAAAGGTGGGCATGGAAGTGCTTTTTGGCGACGGAGCACAAGCTCCACCAAGTCCATGCCCCAGAATGCTTGGTATTCTTGGCATCCCGCTACATACGATGCCATGCGTCACTGCCGGCGCCGGCTTCGTCACCCCCTCGTGTCTCGTGAGTTTCCAGACATTCTGGAACGCCTCTGCGCATCCATGGCCAATTCTTCCGCACATTCCGCATCTCTGGAGATACGCAGCTGCGCCGTGGCATTCGGGCTATCGAACGCCATCCACCACACATCTCGGGTCAAAGACCAATCTGGGAAGGAGTACATTCGGTTTTGATGAATGCTTCCTGCACGATTGGCCATCCATCAAGCGGTGCAACGATCGGAGACTGCTCTGGAGCCGTGACGATCATTAGCCCGGCCGCTCCATGTGCGCGGAGGCGTTGCTTTCGCTCTCCATTTCGCCCACGCGACTACCCCCCTGCCGCGTTTCCTTGCCACTTCCGGCAGATTTCCATCATCGATTGGCCGCGTCGCTATCCGTACCGTCTGTACCGACGCCTTTGCTTGTCTTTGCCTTATCAAGCCCACCATCCGCAATCAGCTGGTCAGCCCGGCTCCCGGCACGCATGTCCCATTGTTAATAGCAGCCCTGTGCCATGAGAACGGTCTGCATGATAATGCCCCGGTCTGTCTCCTATTGTACTTGAACTCCCAGCTATCGGACTACATTTCCCTTGCATTGTACAAAGACATTCGGCGCCTTTTCTCCTGGGTCCTGGCTCCGCCTATCTTTCTGCTTCTAGTCACAGAAGGGCCATATTCTCATCGCCAAGACTACCATCATGTCTGTCACACCCGCAGGCGTCGGCGGCGTGGTCGATCCACGTATCGGCGACGAGTCAGAATACATTGCTACAAGGCGTGATTCTGCCGTCAAATCCATTGCTCCCCCAGAAGCACATGGCCACAACAACATCTATCTGGACACGTCGATATCGTTCGAAGCCTATCGTTTCTACGCAGACCGCGCGCGTGAATACGAAAAGGGCTTGAGCACCGACAGTGTTGCTAAACAGCTTTCCAAGATTGTCTCGGGCAGGAAGGCGAGTGGACATGTACTCAGAAACGCATGCGGCTCCTAGAACAATCAACGCTAATAAGTGATGGTAGATCGGAGGAGACAAGCATCCGCATGGAGAGGCAGAGCCCACTGTCGTTACCGAAACCGAGAAACGTGCAGACCTCTCGCCGGAAGGTACAGACAGATATGGTATCACCGAAACAGAGTGGGAACGGGCTCAGAGAGCAACCCGTACGGCGACTTGGATCACCATTTTCTACCTCATCACGACCGACATTCTGGGACCTTTCAACGTACCCTACGCGATAGCTCAAATGGGCTACGGACCTGGCGTTGTTTTGTACACCGTCTTCGGTGCCATGGCGGCCTACTCTGGTATTCAATTGTGGCAGCAATTTTGCGGTCTCGATTCGCCGCGCTACCCAATGCGTAACTAGTAAGTCCTCGAGCACTACAGACTCTGACCAATGCTTACAATTCTTCGCAGCGGTGATCTCGGCTTCAGAATTTTCGGGAATTGGGCACGTCTTATCATCAACGTCTTGCAGAGTTGCCAATTCTTTCTCAACGTTGCGCTTCTCATTGTGAGCAGTGGACAAGGTCTCCAGCAGATGGCAGCAGGAAGAAGTGGCAATGGTGTCTTGTGCTGTAGGTTCTTTACGCACCGCCTTTTTGCATCAGCTAACAAGTCCTAGTCGTTGCGGCAGAAGTTATCTTCATGGTCGCTGGCTTTCTCCTGGGCCAAATTAGGACGCTCCAACGACTTGGATTCCTAGCCAACCTCGCTGTTTGGCTCAACATTTTCGTCATTATCATGACGTGAGTACCCCTATCCAATTTTGTCTTACAATTGTTGCTGATGACTATCGCAGCATGGGCGTTGTCTCAGCGTACGGACCAAACCGGAAAGCTGCTGCAGCAAGTTACAATATTTCACCGAATGAGCCTATAAGAACTAGTGGTTATTGGCCACAAGACTCCACTTTGATTGATCGTATCAATGGTCTGATGAACGGTGTCTTTGCCTATGGAGGTGCCACCTTGTTCAATGAGCTTATGGCCGAAATGCGTCGTCCGTAAGTACTGCCAAAGCTCGCCTGATCAAGCTGGCTAGAAATGCGCTAATCTCCAACGCTAGATACGACTTCTGGAAGGGTTTGATCTGCGCAGAGATCTTCATCTTTGCCGTCTACATTACGATGGGCATGGTCGTCTACTCCTACCAAGGCCAATACTCCTTCAACCCGGCGTACCAGGGTATTCCAAACACGGCCTACGCGTGGCAGACGGTCGGCAATGCCCTCGAGTTCGTCACTGGCCTCATTGCCGCTCTGCTGTATGGAAATATCGGCATCAAGGTCTTCTATGCCGCCGTCTTGCGCGACGTTTTCCGCTTCCCTCCATTGGATGAGAAGAAGGGCAAATGGATTTGGGTTGCTGTTGGTAAGTCTTGCGTCCTCGAAATGACAGACAAGGTGGATCATTGACGTCCGACACTGCAGTTCCCCTCTACTGGGCACTCGCCTTCATCGTGGCCGCCTCGATTCCTCAGATCTCCATCCTCGCCTCCTTCGTCGGTGCGGCCTTTATCTTGCAGTTCTCTTTCACCTTCCCGCCGATCCTCATGGTCGCCTACAACGTGCAGAAAGACGCGATGCTCGACTCGGAGCCCTTTGATCCGGTCAGCGGACAGGCCCAAAGATCGGACCACGGCATGGCTCGATGGATTCGTGGCTACAAGCAGAAGCTGTTCAGCAACACTTTCAACGTTATCTACTTCGTGGCGAGCTTGAGTGTGGCTGGTCTGGGTATCTATGCCAGTGTCCTTGGTATGCATGAGAGCTTTGCTACTACTGTGTTGACGCCTTTTACTTGTGGAAGTCCGACGGGTTAGAGTGGGTGTGTAGAGGATAAAAGAATTGGGAGTTGATGGTTGGATGTATGGAATTGTTGCTATCTTGAAATGAATATATGATGAGCTGTTCAGACACCTCAACCTTTCGAGTAAAATCATTGAAGGCAAATCTGGACAAATGCATGCATCGTGAATAGTATCGTATGAGCAATCTATACAGAGGCGCCAAGCTTGGCGAGTAATCTATCTTCTACACCATCGAGAATGTATCGGTGCTCAACGACTTCAAGGTTCTCGACTTCGTTATGAAAAATCTTGTCGGCATCATCTTGGCCGCCCATTGGATTCTGGCCCATCTGTGCTTGCGCCATCTGTTGTGTCGCCATGGAGGCAGCTATTGATCGTTAGCGAAGAAGTTGGGGATTGAGGGGAGGCAGAACGGCACCATTGTTGCTTCCTAGGATGAAGTTGTAGACTGGCTGAAGTCCGAAGAGTGTGAGAAAGTACCAAGACAAACTTGACACCCATCTGACGTCTAGGTCTCGCGTTCCAACGCCGGCTTGAAGCATTTGCTTGAATTGCGGCGTGAGCGGGAAGGGGAGTTTCACTGTAACATGTCAGCTTTAGCGCATTCCAGCCGTCTTGCAAGAGCTCCACATACTGATCACATATCCAGAGAAGAACGCGTTGATCCAGCCCATAATCAAGCTCTGTGGAACCATCATCGCAACGTTTCCCTTCATCATGCCCATCATTCCCTCCATCGCAGCCGGATCAGACAACGGATTCGGCTTAGGCTTTCCTCTGTTCTCTGGATCTTCCAAAAACTTTCCCTCTTTCACTCCGTCTATGAAGAACTCTTTCCGTCTCTCGAAGGAGGACTTGGAGATTTGCTGGTAGTTCCCGCGAAGGTTCTGGGCGCGCATGAGAGATCGCTGTTCGCGCATTTTGCCCAGGCTTTGCTTCTTCGGGGTCGATTGGAGGAGGGTGCTGAGGTAGTGTCGCAGCACACCGGTAAGGATCATGACGACGGTGATGGGGAGGAGGATCCAGTAGCTGTTATGGTGGTCAGTTTCACGGGATGGCATTGTGTGGTTGGGGGTCATCCGTACAAGAGAGCAGGATCCCGATGGATCTGCTGCTCGACCTGGCCAGCCATGGCGAAAGCGATGCGTTGAATTGAAAGAGACGTGAATATGGCGTTGTCACATTGAGTGTCGAGATGGAGCTGGGACGTGAAGCTTCACATGCTGCGGCGGAGCTACCCGGCGTGCCTGAAGGAGTGCCTGAGCTGAAGCTTTCCTAAGGGACAGCTTGCCAACCTACTACCCAATACTCAGCTGAGCATTCGCAAACATCACAGCCCACTTGGACCGACTTCTTGCCCTCCGACAATGCTCTGAGCGCGAAACGAACAATTCAATCCACCAGCAGCACAAAAGCGCCATACTACCAAACACAATGTCCGACTCGCGCATCTCGCCGTACTCCCTCAACGACCTCAAGAACACAACCGACGACGCATTAGCAAACTACCTGCGAGGCCTCTCATTCAAGCAAGACAACTCCAAGCTCGATGTCCGGCTCGCTGTCGGCTATGTAGCAGTCATCATCGCGGGCGTCATTTTCGTGGCAGACTACAAGCTAGGATGGGAAGCGACCAAGACATGGACTGCTGTTGCCGTAGCCGCCTACGCGATACTGAACAGCTTCCTCACATACTGGATGTGGGCAGTGGAGAAAGGCCTGGTGTTTGAGGGACAACGAGACGGAAAGAAGGTAAGCCAACGAGCTTGAGATTGGTCCGAATGAACTGGCGCTGACGAGCTCCAGATCTCGATATACGCAAAGACGAAGAAACACGATCCTACATACTACCTGACCGTCTCCACGACGAAGCCGAACCAGCCTGCGAGCGAGTGGCAGATCAAGGCTCCTTTCACAACATGGTTCACGCAGGATGGGTACTTTGTCGCGAAGCCTTTCCAGCAATGGCTTGCGACGAGCATTGAGATCGTTGGCGATGTGGACCAGAAGAATGCGAACAGAGACGAGCGCGATCAGTTGGCTTCTCCCACGGCGAAGGTGGAGGTGTTGCAGAGCAATGGTGGTGTTGAAGCTTCCGGGTCGGAGAACGCGGGCAAGGGCAGTAAGAGGTCGAAGAAGAGATGAGAGGAGCACGAGCCTTTCAAATTGACGATTAGCGATCTCGAGAAGCGGCAATATTCGAAGCCCAATACAAAATCCCAATTTCACAGGCTTTACCTGACCTCGTGCATCTGTCTCCAGTCTTAATCTGAGTGAAGGGGCTGCCTGCGGCGCGACGCTTTGCGATTACCCCTCAGTCTTGCTCAAGAAAGTTCCTTCCGCCGCTGAGAGATCTCTCGATAGACTGATGAGAGCGAGGTGCTTCTGAATGCTTCATATCTGGTCATAAGCTACCTGCCGTCGATTCGATTAGCAAAGAGGATCCCAATCCTTATTTTTATTTCTGTTTTCTTTTGACCTTCGTCTCAAATGTGCTCCGACGGGAAATATTGTTTTAAGAAAGCAGTCCATGGCACGTTGCACAATCAATTGCAAGCTTAGTAAGCCACTCGGACGTATAAACTTTCACCTCACATTCCCTCGGCTTAACGAGACCAACGAGACCACATTGCATTGGCATTTCGAAAACGCCTTTTGCTTTTCCTTGCCACACACAGCATCCGCATTTCGTAGTCTCCAGCATCGCGGCGTCTGGCGTTCTTTCATCGGCATCCCATCCTTTCGTTTTGTGCTCGAAAATCAACGACCATGGCTGCTCTTCGATCTCGAGTCCTCTCCCGCCTTCCAAACCAATTGCAGCAGCACGGTCCCTCCAAGCTTTCCAAAAGATGTTACGCGCAAGGACACGACATCGAAGGCATGCTAAACCAAAAGTCTTTCTGGGAAACCTTCCCTGACTCGATCCGCAAACTGGCCGTTTTCGCAGAACACGCCCGCGCAAGCAATTACCAGATCCCGTTGCTTTCCAAAGCGCAATCAGGCGACTTCGACCAAGCGCGAGCCTACCATGTTGCTGCCGCGATCCGTCAGCTCCGCGAGATGAATGGCGAAGTCGTAGCAGGGCGGAAAATCGGATTTTCGAATAAGGCGCTCTGGCCCAAGTACGGCGTGTCGGAGAGCAATTGGAGCTATGTCTACGAGAGTACTATTGTCGATCTACCTAACAAGTCCGAGCTGGCAGAGGGCAAGGTCTTGATGGCTAACATCTCACATCTGAACGCTCTGGAGCCGCGGATCGAGCCAGAGATCATCTTTGGGCTCAAGAAGCCAGTGGAGGCGGGGATGAGTTCGTCAGAGATTCTGGGTTGCATTGACTGGGTCAGCCATGGGTTCGAGATTGTACAAAGCATTTTTCCACATTGGAAGTTCACGGCGGTAGATTGTACGGCTGCGTTTGCGTTGCATGGATTGCTGCTCGTGGGACCGAGGCAGTCGCTTTCGAGTCCAGGGCTTAAGGGCGACGGCGTTTTGGAGAAATTGAAGGAGTTCAAGGTGGAGTTGAGTAGGAATGGGGAGAAAGTGGAGGAAGGAAAGGGAAGTAACGTGTTGGGAAGCCCAATTGAGGCATTGAAGCATCTGGCGGAGCTTTTGGCCAAGGACGAACACAATAAGCCATTGGACGCTGGGGAGGTCGTGACGACTGGAACGTTGACGAATGCATATCCCATCCGGGACGGAGAACTTTGGTCAACCAAGATAAGTGGGATCGATCTTCCTGGACTGGACGTCACTTTCAAATTGAATTGAGCTGGCAGTACTACAGCTGCAATAACAACGCGTCAAACTCAAACTCTTCGACCGGCTGCTCGAATATCAAAAGCAATACCAGACGCGCCCTAAATTAAGCAAGGTCCCACAACCACAGCATATTCGAGCGCTCCACGGAATCAATCCTCGTCCAACACCTCAAGCTCAATCCTCCCAACGCAAACTCTCCAAGGCCTCCCATCCGGCGCCTTCGCCTGAACCTCCACAGCATTGACCCTCTCTCCCCAACCAGGAAAGAATCTCGGAAAGTTCGCCGGAATAGGCTTCACGTACCCTCCTGCTCCCCAAACCGCCCCTCCCATGAACACCTTCTCCACCTTACCATCCACAATCCGCCACGCTCGGATACTCGCATCTACACGAGGAGGGGCTGGACCTAAGGGTTTCAGTGTGATGCCGAGGAGGTTGAAGAAGCCGGAAGAGGTTTCCAGGTCGAAGCGGGAGGTGGTGGCGTAGGTGTGGTTTGGGGTTAGGAGAGCTATTGGGGAGGAAGGGAGGGCGCAGTCGGCGTCTTGTGGGGCCAGGAGGTTTTGGGAGATGGAGGCGGAGATGTTCATTGCGAGGAAGTTGGTGAAGTTTAGAGGCGTGAGGCGCATTATCGGGGTTTGAGGGGAGCTATGTGGGATGGAGATGTTGGAGAACTGCGCTGAATCGTTAACAGAGGCGACTACATTGATTCGAGTGGAGGAAGATACACACGTTCAGATTGTAGTGCGTTTTCGACTTCAGAAGCTCAAGTCGACCGCTCTCGATCGAGGCCATCGCGTCGTCGCCATAGTTCAGAACGTATTGGTCGTGCACCAGAGCTGGCGCGGAGAGGCAGTTTTCCAGAAAGCCGAAGTACAGCAGAGTTAGCAAATACGGGCAGAGCATTTTCAATACCGCCACAGCTTACAATGATGCTGTAAATTTGTGGAGTGGCTCTCTGCTACTAGCGTTGTCTGGTTCAACTTTGAAGTCGCTGAACGACTTCATTATCAAGCGTTGTCGCCTGAAACCCCCGCTCGAGATCATCGCATTGGCAAAGGATCGAAGGATGTACGAGAAGCTGAAAGTCTCGTCTCCCCCGCCGATGGACATGGCCATTGTGAGCTTGCGGCGCAAGCTGTTCCGCGTTACAAAGACTCGAATGTCCTGGAGTAGGGCAATACGTTGATTGCATATATGCTCATCTAGAAATGTGTTCGTAATGATGCCTGCTAATGCTATGCTCAGTATTGCGACTGGTCATTCTCAACTCGGACGTCATGACAAGTACCATGTCGCATGATCCTTCTATTCCTCCTCTTGCTCTTGCACCTGCTCCTCCTCTTCCGTGTATTTCTCGACTTGATCGGCATCCTCGAACAGTGCATCGATGCCAAAGGAATCCACACCTGGCCAGAGGTAGCGCTCCCTGAATCGGCGTCGAATAGCCTCCGCAGGCCCATCGCAAGCTCGGCAGAGCCGGACACCGCAGTGGCGACAATGGCGGTGAAAGATGTTGGAGTCCCAACGACAGGCTGCGCACGTCGCACCGGATCTCACGAAGGTCGTCTCGTGCTCACACTCCATAATTTCCGCACTTGGTCCCTCGCGAGTGATTCGGCGGGCATTTCCGTCAGGACCGACTTCGAAACCATACTCAAGGCGTCCGGCCCGATTGCGATGATGCGCATTCCAACCTCCCAAGCCATCCCCGTAGGTCTGTGAGTAGCCCTCCCGGTCTCGACCACGCCTGTCGAAGCCTTCGGAATCGTACCCATCCTTGTCAAAACCACTTAGGTCGTAGCCATCATGATTATAGCCCTCGAGGTTATAACCGTCTACGTCCAGACCTTCACGGTCCAGGCCGGAGCGCGAATAGCCCCAGACATCGAAGCCGAATGGGTCGTAGCCCTCGTCGTCATAGAGCTCGCGGGGGATGTTCTGGAGACTGAGGCCATCTCGAGTGAAGCCGTCCATATCGGCCCCGTCGTCGAAGTAGCCGTCAATATCGCGGTGTTTCATGTCAAAACCCTCACGGTTGTAGCCGTCTGCGCCAAAGCCCTCGAGGTCATAGCCGTCCCTATCGACGCCGACGTTGTTGAACCCGTCCCGATCTGCAAAAGTGGTCAGCATATGCATCCGACTTGAAGAAGAGTGAACTCACCGTAGCCTTCGGCATCTATGCCATCCCAGTTGAAGCCATCTCGGTCGAAACCATCTGCATTGAAGCCGTCTCGGTCTATCGGCTCTGTTAGCAAGAAAACGCGCGGCGTTGGGAATTCCACTCACCGAAGCCGTCGTCATCATAGCCATCCTCTCCATACATGTATTGCCAGTCTGGAGCCCCATTTCCATGCTCATGCTCGTGATTCGGGTCCCACGGCATGCCTTCTCGATCCAGTCCAGTCTCTGGGTTGAAGCCGTTTTGGTTGAATCCGTCTTCGTCGTAGATAGGACGCTCATACTTCGGGCATCCCCACCGACAAGAGGCCAGTCCTTCCCACCGCCGACCACAGACCAGACAGAACTCAGCCGAGCAGCGGCACGACATGCTGTTCAGACGCGTTGCATTAGCGTAGCTGATGTCAATGAAATGGCGATGACTTACTGGTTGCATGCTTCGCTCTTTTCGATCCAGCTGCCGCACTGGAAGCACTTCTGGTGTAGCCATCGCTCATCGTCCGGCAGCGATTGCAGGTACTCCTTCATCACCTGGTCATGATCGTCTGTGCTACAAGTGTGTGGCGCGTCGCCTTCTCGGAGCTCCTTGCAGAGAGAGCAGGTAATAGAGCTGCAGTCTGGACAGATGATCATCGTGCCCTCCGAGAAGACTTTGGCGTCCAGGTATCGTGATTCACCCTGGGCAGAGCAGCACTCCCGACTCGCACAGTATGTGCGCTGCGGCGCCGGCACTGCATACTCGCTAACCTTCTCCTGGAATCTGTCAAGCAGGGCCTCGTCGCTTGAGCTATTAAGCATATCTCGGACCAGCTGTGTCGAGATATCTGGGCATGTCTCCGCACCACACCTAAATGGATACTGCTTCTCTTCCTCGATGGCATACTGCACCGTCCTTCTAAGGCAGTCCAAGCAGATTGCGTGTTGACCGCATGGCAAACGTGTTAGAGTGCAGTCGGTTTCGTAGTCGAGGCATCCGAGGCATTGGAATCTGGTTGCCATGATAGTTGTCGAGTCTGCGGCCTTCCTGCCTGGGGACTTTGCGTGTGTCTAGCAGTGTTGACCTTCGAAAGATGTTGGAAAGGCACCGGGTGGTCTTGTACTCTCTGAGAGGCAAGTGAATGCATTTTGGACTGCTCAGTCACGGTGGTGAATAGCCGCATCTCCTTAACCAGACCAGCATTCACTGGTCTCCTCCCAATTCAGAAAGCATTCACCTCCAGTAGCGAAAGGTTTTGACGTCATCTTGGCCTCCGCTACTGTCTGGATCCCACGTGAACAAAGCCATTCACTGCTCGACTGCCTCTGCTGAATGAGTATCTTCCAAGTGTTGAAGCCTTTGGAGTACCGCGAGTTGCAGGCCAAACTGGGGGCCTCAAAATCTTCCTCTGTGGTCGTGTTTACAATGGAAAATCGGAGACATGAGCAGAGGGTGCCAACAGGAGTCGATGTAAAATGCGTTGCAGCATTTAGATTGATCGATGGCCTTATAGGCAGAGCGGCGGCCTCGCCATCAAGAAGAGCATGAGTATATTGAAGGTAGTCAGTCGTTATATACGACGCCTATACAATGCGAGCATCATGTCATCGTAGCGCTTTGTTCTTTGGGAGGCGAATGCTGACCAGAAAGAGCTTTCGAGCCCCGAAGCTGAAGGAAAGGTCAGAGTAATAGCGGCGGAATGGAGTCACGCGTCAGTCCTCATCAGTCGCACGAGATATTGCGTCTGCAGGGGACCGAGGCCAGAGGGACAAGTCCGTCTTCGCGTATCCCTATGCAAGCCCGTTCTCCAGAAGATGAAATGAACGGGACGTATTCGAATCCTTCGCAGTGCACAGGAGTATAATCAAAAGATCTTTAAGAATGCGAAGAGGAGCCAAGAAGAAGTCCATTCCAGTGTTCTAGTAATCACAACCTGTTTGCCTGGCGGCTTGCTTGCTGTATGACTTTGGTAGAAGACAACGACAAAGAGTGTCGTGGCAGCGTACTGGCGAACCACGGTTTAGCCTCCGGATCTAATGCAGGAACAGAAGCCATTCCTGCACAAGGCGCTTGCTCGTCCCCTGGACAACGCAGGGAGCTGGAGAAGTGTGTATGTTCTAATTGTTCTCTCCATTTGAATTGTTCGATCGGCCTTTTGAATGGCTTTGAGGTGTATGGTGATGGGTGACGTGAAGTGAGGATGTTGACGTCGATAGTAAGGAGGGAGGTGAGGTTGTGTTTCTGGGGAGGATTGAGTTTTGACGGGCGGTGATAGGGCGGGCAGCGGAAGGGGGGTTGAGCTAAGGTTTCAGGAACCCTGTCAGCGTCATGAAGATGGGAAGGCGCGCGGCAACCAAACATGACATGGATCATGGCAACCGCGACCCGAATAGAAATGCAGGAGCGTCCCCTGACCCTGCCGCACCATCGATTCCACCTCCCTGTTTTGTTGCTGTTGCTGCTTCTTCTGCCGGGCCAACAACACTGTCACCACCCGCCGCGTGCTGCAGCAGCATCACCACACCCAACAACAAACACCCGCTGATGTGCATCGCATATCTAACCCCGCCTTGCATACACATCCACCTCCACGCCCACCAACTCCACGCGACGCGTTCCACCAGACACACCAACTCAACACCACCGCGCCTTGTGTGAACGCCTCAGACACCCACCACCCACCATGGCGGCTTTGCGCTTCCTGCAGTCGCCCACCACCAGCGACCTCGCCGCCGACGCCTCCATCCACTACATCACCACCACAACTTCGATCAGCGAGCCAACTGCCATCCTCAAGCACCTGGCCGCCCAGGGCAAACAAGCCGAGAAGAAGGAGGAGAAGGTGCTGTTCACCATTGAGAGCGCTCAAGGATGCTGCGTCGAGACCCTCACCACTCTCCAGTTCCGCATGGGCGGCGGCGCATGGCTCCCAGGCATGGATGCGAACATGCTGGATGAGCGCGAGGTCACATTCCCGCTCACCCATGTCTTCACCTACAACTCGGAAGGCAAGATCCAGCAAATCCGCATGTACTGGGATCAAGGCACCCTCTTGAAGCAGGTCGAGGCCATTGGAAAGACGGGCAGGAACTGGCCCATCCGCGACGGCAAGGCTCAGACCGACGCTGTGGCTTCTAGTGTCAAGGCAGCTGGCCAGACTGGAAATGCTCAGGTCAACCCAACTCCGCTGGGAGTGCGCAGCCCGAACGAAGTCGTCATCAAGGACCACCACAAGCGCGACAGCGTCTCCGTCACTCGCGACCCGCACGCCAGCCTTGCGCTCTTCGCCGAGCGTGATCCCAACGAAGGCCGCTCCTACTCTGGACCCAAGTACGAGCCTGTCAAGTCCGCCAAGCCTGGCCCGCGTGACTACGGCGAGCTTTTCGCCAGCGAGGAGACTGCCTCAGCTCTTGGGTCTGCGGCTAGAAGCCCCTCGCCCCACAAGACTGACGGTACCATTCTTAAGGCTGGCGCGGGCAAGCACTTTTCCGGCAACCGCATCTTTGACGAGGTTGAGAATGAAGAGCCTGCAAAGTCACCTGTGCGCAAGAAGACTTATGGCCAGAAATACGAGCATTTTGCATTTGGCAACGGCGAGGATGCCCCCAAGGAGAACCGCCCGATCAGTGGCAAGGGCAAGAACCAGTCGGCTGCCACCTTCAGCTTCGAGGACTTCACCACTCCACCAAAGCATGTCGAGAAGCTTAGACGCGATGACGAGCGCCACTGGGGTGCTGGAGTTGATGAAGATGACCCAGTCGGAAGCCCACCCAAGCGCCCAATTGTGCACGCCGCTCGCAAGGATGCCGAGCCTCACTGGGAGATGACCGACGAATCACCTGCTCCATCCAAAATGAAGTCATTCCAGCGACAGAAAGGAATGGGACTTTACCAAGACCCTCTTGCGGAGGATGAGCGTACGTCGACACGCAACAGGATGAACGTCAACAACAATCGCCGCGGCGATGACTTTGGCGCTCATTACAGCATGACGGATAACTCTCCTGCCGGTGGTAAGCAACAGAACAAGGCGAGCACACGCTCTGACCTTGCAGCCAACTGGGGTTTTGAGAGCCCGCAGGAGAAGAAGATCTACAAGACAGCTGGCGATGGCATGGGCAACCGTGCTGGACCTCGAGCTTGGTGAGTATTGTGACGATAGATATCGCCGACCATGCTGACATCTTCATAGGGGCATTGGAGACGAGTCAGATCCAGAAGTCGATGCTGACGTGCGTCCCAGTGCAAGATCGAGAAAAGTCCAAGCGCAAGCGGGTGCCGACGACCTCGACTTCTGAGACTGCGCAGCCATCAGCGCCTCCTAGCGGCGAGGAGCCAACATCGCCTGACAAGAAAGTCCGCATGAGCATGGAATCCAAGGCAGCAGCCTATATCGAGGGTAAGACGAAGAATTCCCTTTACCCGCATGAACTACTGGCAGCTGGTGATGACGACACGAATGTTGGACGGAAGGAGACTTGAATGATGTGCGAATTCTGGATTGCGTGCTTTTGATAAATGGCAGCGAATGATGGCGTTGGAAGACAAGACTGATTGATACCCAAAGCATGTTTGGCGGATTACATGCACACCGGGTCATGGTTTACGGCAGCAGCACCAGAATGATAGCTTAGCTGTGCTTCGACAAGAATGACAAGAAGACATTTTGATAGCAGGAGACGTTCAACACGTGCTCTTTCAACTTCATCTAGCAAGCAGCTTCCATTTCTCGCTCGTCGATTGTCGAACTCGGTTGTTTACGTACCCGGTCGGCCCAGCAACTATCCGAGCGTGCCCCGCGATCCGATCATGCCGATCCACCTTGCCTCACGCAACTGGCACTTCTCACCATCACCTTCAGAACCATGCCATTCCCCTTCACTCTTCCCACGACCAGCTCTGTCCTTCTCAGCGATTTCTTCGACAGCGTCACACACCCTTCTCTACCTCTCACAGCGACGACTCGTCGCAGCGTCCTGAAAGATGCCCTGAAACGGCACAAACGCCTTCCATCTAACAGTAAGGAGAGCAATCTCCCTGCTGTCCAGGATGCCGCAAACGCCTACCTTCCATACTTGCTCGCCCTGAATGCTGGATCTGGATACAGAGATGTCGGGCCCGAGAAGTTGGACGTCGAAGTCAAGAAGCCTTTGGAGGTGGAGTGGCGCGGTGTTCTGAGTGATGGAGGGAAAGGCAAAGGGACTTTGGGCAAAAGGGAGAAAGTGGTGGGCTTGGGGTGTGAGATTGCGTTCCTACTATTGACGCTAGGCATGGTGAATTCTTTACTTGCGAGACGGGAATTGAGAAAAGTGTTCGTGGAAGGCAGCGTAAATGGGGAGCAGAGAACCGCTGCGATCGCGGCCGCGATGAAATACTTACTGGAAGCGCATGGGATTCACGAATACCTGGTATCTCTACCGATCCTCTCGGCGACGAAGGACGCGCCGGTGGACATCGCCCCTTCGACGGTTTCTGCCCTTGCGAAACTGGAATTGGCGGAGGCGACGATTATCGTCGTTGCGAAGGACGATCCGTACACGGCTGCAGTGGCCGAGGACCGGGATGAGAGGAATACAGACTGGATGTATAAAGCTCCTTCCATCCCGAAAGTGCGTGCGCATCTATACGCGCGGATCTGTCTCGCGGCGGCGGAACACGCGACCAGCGCGAGTAGTCTTCTCTCCCGCAGCGGAGCCGGCAAAGTCGATGAGGATTTGGTGAAGTACGCGGGCGATCTACGGCGCACGGCGAGAGGGAAAGCCGCTCGTTTCCTTGCGATAGATGCGGAGCTCTCAGGAAAGACCGGCGAAGGCCTCGCGTGGCTCAAAGGCGCGAAGAAAGAACTCGGTCTACTGGCTTCTCTCGAAGACGGGAAGCGCAAGGGGCTCAAAGGCTTGAAACAATCTTTCCAAGAACGCCGCGAAGACCGCAAAGTCGAAAAGGGCGGCGAGTGGGGTTTGGACGCAGGACGGTACGAAGAAGGCAGGGTGGTAGAAATGCTGGAGGCGAAATGGGAGAGAGAGAACAGCACGATGAATGTACAGGTAATCCCGGCATTTGAGCCGCTGATTGCGAGTATGCCGTCTGGACGGGAGTATCATTCTCCGCAGGCTTGGGTGCCGCCGAGCTTGGATGAGGGGACGTTTGCGGGGATGAGGGCGCCGCCGGAGCCGGATGAGGCTGCTTTTCGAGGGGAGGAGGAGGATAGTGGTGGGGAGGAGGAGGAGGAGGGAGGGGAGTTTGGTGCTGGGAGGGCGGTGGTGGGTGCTTTTCCCGGGACGGGGCAGGAGTATGGACGGAGTGGGACGAGTAGTAGTTACTATTGACGAAGTACCGAATCCATTCGATTGTTGGAAAATCAGATTCACATGTTCTTCTTCAACTGCAATTACTATCGTCGGTATTCTACACCTACACATATTCCAGCAAGAAACCCTTATCAACCCCATCGCATGCACTTACCCTATTCTGTCTGTCCAGCGAACAAGGGTCTGGACTTCACCTCGCAGCTGCCACTACGGCCAAGCACAACCGTCGATCTGCATGCAGATAAGCTACCTTCCTTATCTCTCTATCTACCAACGCCTACACCACGCAGCCTTCTGCCCTGTCGTCCACATCTCCACGCGACTGCCGAACGCCTATCTCCACGCCCACCTATGCCGTGTACCTACTACCTTGGTGGTCGCGTTTCCAATGGCTCGAGATACCACTTTCAGCCTCGTGCGAACAGCGCGAAGGAGGAGTTGTTAGTGGGCTTGCAGTAGTGAGTAGTACTACGATAACTACGTAGTTTTCTTGGCTTGCATGTACTCTATCGTACAAGTACAAGTACAAAGGCTCTCTCTAGCTTTCTTGCAGCCTCACTCGCGCGGACCGTTTGGTGCTTTCCTTTCTCTTTGCTTCGCCTCCTTCTTTCTCTTCCACCACACCTGCTCGCTCTCTCCTCTTCCCTGAATCTAATCCGCAACCATGGCGTCCTCCACAAAACGAGCCCATAGCGTCGCCTCCGAACCCGTAACCTCCGTGCTTCCCTCGGGAGACATACCCATAAACACAGACCCCACGCACGCCTGGAACGCCGACGAAGCAGTCCTCGCAGCCCTCGGCTACAAACCCGAATTCGCGCGCGAATTCTCCCTCTGGAGCACCTTCTGCGTCTCCTTCGCCGTCCTCGGGCTCCTCCCCTCCTTCGCCACCACCCTGTACTACGGAATGGGATACGCGGGCACCGCGGGCATGACGTGGGGATGGCTGGTCGCGATGGTGGGGATACAGGCTGTAGCGGCGAGTATGGCTGAGCTGTGCTCGAGTATGCCGACGAGTGGAGGGTTGTATTATGCGAGTGCGGTGCTGGCGCCGAGGGGATGGGGGCCGTTTGCGGCGTGGGTGACGGGGTGGAGTAATTGGTTGGGACAGATTACGGGGGCGCCGAGTGTGAATTATGGGACTGCGGCGATGGTGTTGGCGGCGGGGAGTATTGTGAATCCGAGGTGAGTTCGCGAAAGATATGGAGAAGGGTGTGAGGTCGGGTACTGATGAGTATGGGTTAGCTATGTCCCAACGAACTATCAGACATACCTGCTCACCGTCTTCCTGATGCTGATACACGCCTGCATGGCTTCGGCGCCGACGAAGTGGATTGCACGCATCAACAGCGTCGGGAGCACCTTCAACATCATCGCGCTCATTGTCGTGATCATTCTGATCCCCGCTGGAACGAACCGTGAGGAGAGAAATTTGCCGCGCTTCACGCCTTCGAGCGAGGTCTGGGGAACCATTTATAAAGGGACAGACTATCCGGATGAAGTCGCAATTCTCATGTCGTTCATCGGAGTCATCTGGACGATGGTAAGCCTAGGTCTCCTAAACCTCTCTTCATGGACCTTTAGCTAACCTGACGCTTTCAGAGCGGCTACGACTCTCCCTTCCACCTCGCAGAAGAGTGCAGCAACGCCAACATCGCCTCTCCACGAGCCATCTTCCTCACCTCAGCCGTAGGCGGCACCTTCGGCTGGTTCCTGCAGCTCGTCGTCGCTTACACCGTCGTCGACATCTCCGCTTGCTTGGAGTCCGACCTAGGCCAGCCTTTCGCCGCGTACCTGATTCAAGTTCTGCCGCAGAAAGCCGTCCTGGCAGTCTTGTCCCTCACGATCATCGCTGGCTTCTTCATGGGCCAGGGTTGCATGATAGCCGCTTCGCGAGTGACATTCGCCTACGCACGCGACGACTGCTTCCCATTCTCTTCGGTGTGGAAGAAGGTGAATCCACATACCAAGACACCCGTCAATGCCGTCTGGATGAACACGACTCTTGGCTGCCTCATGCTGCTGCTCATCTTCGGCGGCTCCTTGACCATTGGCGCACTCTTCAGCATCGGAGCCTGCGCCGCTTTTGTCGCTTTCACAACGCCTATCTTCATCCGCGTCTTCTTCGTCGGCAACAGATTCCGCCCTGGACCTTGGAATCTGGGACGGTTTAGCATCCCCATCGGCGTCGTTGCGAGCGCTTTTGTTGCGCTCATGGTTCCAATCCTGTGCTTGCCAAGCGTTACGGGAAGCGATTTGACTGCCGCGGATATGAATTGGACAGTCGTGGTGTATGGAGGACCGATGGTGCTGATTACGATTTGGTGGTTCGTCTCCGCGAGAAAGTGGTTCAAGGGACCAAAGGTCAACCTCGACCATTTGATGCATGGAGAGGAGCGGGATGGACTCGTAATCGAGGGCAAGGCGCCTTCCACAGACGGAGATGGAGATGGAGTCGTGAAGCCCAGCAAGTCAGCCGGCGACGTGAAGGAGACGCAGCTGTAGACTTGTAGATAATGCGTATTGCTTCCAGATTCTTCGTTTTGAAATCCAGATCCAGATTAAAAGGCTGGTCTCAATCCAAGAATGTAAGATGGTTCAGATTGAGAATCCATTTCAGCTCACACCTCTCCATCATACTCCTGCTCTGGCGTGACAGCTCCTTTCCCATATCCAGGATGCTCCTTGCGCTTCGGAGAGCAATAGTTCGTAACATGCATAGCTTCCTGCGGCGAGTACGACTTGCTATGCTTGACATCCGAGAAGTACGGCTGAGTCCCAGATTCCGCACTCAACAGCGCATCGGTCCAGAGAATCAGTTGGACAGTCGTAGAAGGGAGCTCCAAATTCATCAGTCCGCCGCGAAGGTTGATCATTCGTCTCTGTGCAGGCCGATGGACACCGTGAGCAAGCTCGCGATTGCCGTAGATGTGTTCGTGAAGCGCAATTCTTCCCACAGCGAGGATGACGGGTGTACTGAGGGATCGTTCAGGATCGGCGACGGCTTCTTTCATTGCCTCGACAGTCTTATATCGTAGCCACAAAGCTGCTTGGACTGGAAACAAGCCTTCGGCGACGGGAATGCCGCTTGCGAGAAACAGAGCGGTGTAGAAGAGTGCAGGCTCTGTGATGCATTAGATGTGTGCATTCTCAGTGAGTAAAGTAGATTGGGCCTACCTTGCAGTTCTTGTCGTCGCGACCAGATCGTATAACTATCCAGCTCCGCCTTGGTAGCTTTCAACACCCGCGTGCTCCTCGCAAAGACCACATTGTACCAGAATGATATCAGCTTGCCATACCAATCTCGATGTCGAACAGGCTGGGTGTCGAAAGGATCACGCATGCTCGCGTCCATGAAGCCTGGATCAGGCAGTTCGTACTCAAAGCGACCAGGAGAGAGTGATCTATTACTGCGATTGCTGTGAGTCGAAGAAGCTCTCTTGACCTTCTTGCCCGGTGGATGGACGCGTTTTCGCGAGATGTTCGCCGCACCGGCGACTGGAGAGGTTCGTTGATGTAGTGGTGATTCCCGTCCGCGTTTCTTCGCTTTCCGAATGGATATTGAGGAGGAAGTGGAATTCGATGAAGAGACATTGGAGACAAGAGAAGGCCTCCTAGATGCCTCGGGGTCCTCTGCGCTCCGCAGCACTCGTAGAGCTACCTCTGGCTTCGTAGCGCCTCTAGGAGCGACCCGATGGCTGTACGCCGTAGCTTGGGAGCGGACGACCTTGCGGAGAGTCTTCTTCTGATCCTCGGTATCGCCATTGTCGAAGTTGACGAAGACGAAGTCCGGGTGCTGAGTCGCCTGAGCCTGGGCGGCTTTGCTGGAAGCTCGCACTCTCGTGTCGTCGTAGTCGGCATTGGCAAAGACGAAGTTGGATTCTTTGTTCATGGTCAATGAAGCTGCCATGGCCCGTTTGATGGTACGTCTCGGGATGGGAGCGGGTGGCTTGTGCCAAGTTCGTGGCGTTGGGAGGTGAGCTGACCAGGAAGTACTGAGAGCTCTGGTTTCGATGTGCTCTCACGAGAGCTGCATATCTGGTCGCGGATGCCGTTGAGCGTATGTAGATCTCTCGATGGGGAATATAAGGGAGGAGAGGTGGCGGATATATGAGGAAGCAGATGGTGGTACAGAGCAGTTAGCGGCAGCTGTCTTTCAGTCTCGGCACTTGGGCGGGCTGTCCAGATCGGCGGGTCCAGTCAGATAGAGATCAGGGTGCAGGTGGCAGCCGAGGCGGCGATGGCAATGTGAGAGGTTTGCAGATGGCGGTATGCTGATGCTGATGGCGAGACTCTTGGTGAGCAGCCCCAAAGGTGTTGCAATCAGTCATCCAATATATATCTTCAGGCGTGATGCAGTGTGATGAGATGTGCAGGTCGGTGAAGGAAGCATATCAGCGCGGCAGTAGTACCTCCTGTGCAGCGGGAGGCGCTCTTTCCTGCCCAGCGGCGCTCCCGACGCCAGCGACACGAAGATCCATATCTCTACCGATAGCTGTCAAAGATCCGCCATCTGTCATGTCAACTTGAACGCAGCCAAACCACTCCTAAAGCTGTCAACAGCGCACCATCAACCTCATGCCCCCAAATCCCGCCATTTCCCCCTCCCAATTGACTTCTCCAAGCGCTCGCTCAAGCACGAAAGAGATCGGAGAGTGGAGATGCTGCACAAGGAAATCAATTTGGCGATCTGTAGCCTCCCGTCCCAAGCGGAGCTGCTTCCGGCATTTCACTGCCACTCTGCCCGGCCCTTCAATTCCCGACGGTACAGCAAATCCTACCCATACACACATCCGTCTCTTAACGGAACGGCCCAGATCAACATCATTACATACATCTGTCTGGCCGATGCCACGAACATCAGGACTGCACCGCCATCATCACGCCGCTGGAAATGGCATCTCCGGCGATGCTCGGCGACTGCCATCTCGGCCACGTCCGAGAAAGCGCGTCACGCACGCGTCGACATCTGTTGTGGAACATCATGCGTTCTGGATCTCTTCCATCGCATAGGTATCACTAATCATCTTCAGACTCTTGAGCGAGTAAATGGGCTTTCCACGGAGATGTACCTCACAACAACAGAGTGATTGTATTGAGGGCGATATCTAAAACACTATCGAAGCGGTAAGGACAGGACGGGGCGCACGTGGATGCGCGAAGCGCGCTCTTCTCTCTGTAATCGAACACATCAAGGATGGTCTGGGGTGGTCAGGGGCCTAGAACTGGAGCCTCTTGGACCTCAATCACGCCCATCAGTTGCACTCCACTCTGGCCGACAGAGCGTTCTGGAAAGAGCTCTGTTGGCAGGTGTTGCGTGTGCCCGTAGCGAGACTCAGGCTCCAGTTGATCCCGTTGTTCGAGCCGCACTGCTGGTCGCTGTAGAGGTACAACCTGCAGTTGCTTGGCGTATTGAGGTTTTGCGGGAAGGCATTGAACGAAAGGCTGGAGATGGGATCGGGAAACGACTCGCAAGTCCCGCGTCCGCCGTTGCCAGTGTTCGAAGGGATGGTGATGGCGCGAAGGTAAGGATCGTTGGGTCCTCTGGTCGATCCGTCATTGATGCAGGAGTTGGAGTTGAAGGCGGCGATGTAGATGATGTTGGCAGAAGAGGTGGGCGTGGCGCCGTTTCCTCCGTTGTTTCCTCCCCTTACGGTGACGGTCGTGGTGGTCGTCACGGTGCTTGTTGGGCCATTGCTGTTGCCGTTGCCGTTGCCGTTGCCGTTGCCGTTGCGGAACTGAGTGATTGTTGTTGGTCTGCAGGTGCTGCTGCTTGCTCCGGGACGTCCAGGACGGTTTGCACCTCCGCTCTGACCTCCACCCTGTCCGCCCTGTCCGCCCTGTCCTCCTTGTCCGCCCTGTGGACTGGCAAGGGCCAGCGTGGCGAGCGAAAGCGCCAGGATCGACTGTCGGAGTCAGCAACAGAGAGCTTGTCATGGTCTGCGAGGGTTAGACTTACCTTGAAAAGCATCTTGAAGATGATTGATTAGGATGATTAGTTTGAACGAGTGACTGTTGCGATGATCGCCCTGGAATTAGCTGTTGGTGACGAGGAAGACCATGACGACTTTCAGTCCTTATATATGTGCATCTCCTGTCACTTGCGCCTGATGCATGCAAGTGCAGTCTCCCTAATGCGATGATCTTTTCTCGTTCAAAAAGCCATTTCAATAGTTGCGTGTAGCAAGGCGGCTGACAGGAGGTATCCTCAGGGGCTCGGTGTACCACGGTGGCGGCCACAGCTGGCATTTGATGACTTCAATCAACGCCAAGGATAGATCTCTGCCATAGGACTGATCCATCCCTTCTCGATAAGGTAGCTTCCGGATTGACATGATTCACTTTGAAGCATGGTTCCCGCGCGTCATCAGATCTGGACAGGCCGATCAGACCTGTCAAACTGTGGCATTGGCTATGCTTCTTATTCGTCCGAGATCTCACAGAGGAGAGTTGTCTGCATTGAGAGATTCTCTCGTATGTCTTGCTGTGGTGTTCGACTCCAGAGTGCTTCTCGCTCAACTAGTCCACTTGGGTCTCATTTAGACGGGACGACAGACGTTCTGTTATGTCAGCAGAGAGTCACCTTCTTCATGGTCAGAGGTCTCGCTCAACTGATAGGTCAGAGAGCGGCAGAGGCACGTTGTTTGGAGTGTAGGATTCGTGGCCGCGTGCTGGAGGTCACCTGTCAGATGCTCAGTGCAACTTGTTCTGGACACATGTTCAGCACGAGTCTGAGTTTCAGGCTAGGACGACCATTGAACAGTGATACGGAAGTCAGCCCTCGGCCGCCCTTGGAAGATTGCTGAGCACGCTCGACACAGTGGAGTGATCATGGCTAAGCTGGTACGAGGGCACCTTCTGGCCGGAGCCATCGCTGGTTTAAGCACAAGCCAGTGTCAATCTAACCATCGTGACCGGTCAATGATAGGTGTCAAGTGAAATGCAATGCCATCTTCCTTGTGCCATGTCGGAGATGATGAGCAGCCACTTTGTGCGAGCTGAGGTCTCAAGCCATCGACTACACTAATTTTGCGGTTCCAGCGTCTTCGCGGAAGGCAGCTGAGCTCGTTTCTGGACGTGAGCCTGATGCAGTTTTCGGCAGTCTTGTCAAGGACGGGAAAGTCCCTCATCCGTGGTTGTGTACGCCTCTTCAGGATTCATGAGCCGAAGAGAAGGAGCGTCGCGTCCTGCTGAGCAAATCTTCTTCTGAGGAGACATGTCGCATATGTATATCTTATCAGAATTCACAAATGCAGATGATAGTCAGTGAGTGTGAGTTGGAAAAAGTACATGCCAATGTCGTTGTCATGAGAAGAAGAGAAGCGGAAGGAGTGAAGTCAGCAACGAAGCTAGGTCATCCATCCCCACTCTCTGACCCGACCTAACCCCAGTCACCACCTGCGAGAATCAGGTTTCGTAACCTGCGCGGTGACACCAACGCGATACAGACATGCCAGTGACATCCCATACCTGCAACGCCTTCGTCCACGAGGCCAGTATGTCCTGGACACAGAGAAAGAAAGCTCACAGACACCCGAGACTGGACGATACATGAAGCCAGACACGAAACGTATAGCTGACCACGCACTCGAACTTGTAATTAGACGATAGCAGCGCCTGAATCGCTCCCCGACAGCAAAATGCCTTCGACGAACGCGCCGCCAGGTCCAGAGAACCCTCCACCCTCAGAGCCACCCGACGACAGAACCGCCCTCCACCAAACCCTCTCAGCGCACCAATCCCTCTCCAGCGCCCAAAGCATCGCCTCCTCCCTCCACCAAAAAGCCGCCCTCGCTACCTCTCCCACCAAGCGCGAATGCATGATCCGCGAAGCGTACGAAGCAGAAATCGCCGCGCACGGGGAAACAAAATTCGCGCGCCGTCTGCAAAGCGGGCCCTGGCAAGGCGCCGCTGCGGGCGGAGGGATTGGTTTGGGTACGGGTCTGGGGGTAGGAGCGGCGGTGGGGACGCTGGTGGGTGGGGTTGTGAGTATTCCGACGACGGGGTTGGGGGCGTTGATTGGGACGGGCGTTGGGGCGGTGAGGGGGCCGTTTATTAAGGTGGGAGGAGGGAGAGAGAAGGAGGGAGGGAAGAGGGAAGGCAAGGACGGAGGGGAGGCGGTTGATACTGCTGCTGCTGCTGCTGATGGGGAGCGGCGGAAACCGAGGAAGTTGGAGATTAGGTCGAAGAAAGCTGATGAGCCTGCGGACGAAGGCAAGTCGCCTGATGCGGAGGCGATGTCTGGACAGGAAGCTGTGGCGCGAAGGCCCAAGAAGTTGAATAGTCGATCGAGGTCGCAGCTGGTCGTGGAGAGTGCTTCGAAAGATGAGAAAGATGGTGAAGATTCTGCGGAGGTATAGGCAGCTGCTGGTTGGGTTTAGCTTGGTATATCGAGATGCACATATGCTTGCTTAAACAACAAGCAAGAAACAGCCGCTCCATGAGCCTGCTAGGACGTCCTTCAGCAAGACATGGCGAATTGCTGGCTAGTTGGCAGTCTACAAACCCTATCATCTTCCAAAGCTGTCGAAATGGGCATGATACAGCGTCTAGGTGATGGACACCGCTCTGATTAGGCCTTCATAGCGCCATCTAAGATTCGCCCGAGCGAGCAATTTGGAGCGCAAGTACAGCGTCAAAGCATTCAAGGGAATGGGGGTACATTCTGCGCTGAAAAGGGATCGTAGAACAGCAGCAAGGCATAGCCAACAAGGAAACCAACGTCTTCGCGACTCCAAAACGATAACCAAGTCTCAACATCACCATCTTCCAGCCTCCGCAGACCAGACACCGCTCAGATATCAAAGCTGACCACAAGTTCAAGCTCGCGAGTGCACGCTCGTGCTCGTGCATGCAAAGAGACGCCAGCGAGCATTGCGCAGCCCTCTTCGGCTCTCCGCACCTCCACCACCACCACGCAACGCCGAACCCAAGAACCCCAAGGCGTGCAGCAAACAACGACGCACAGCACCTCCAACCAACACGTCAGCTTTCTCCGTAGTCCGACGAGAGCGAGAGGAAATACACAACGTCACTGACGCCTCCAGCCTCTCTGCCAGCCGGTCAGATTCATAGCTGCACACAGCGCAAGGCTGGAGTCCGTGAATAGAAAACATAGCTTCGGAAGAGGCCTGCTTGCATCGCCGTAAGGGTAGGAGATATACATATACTTACTGCTCGGCTGGGGGTCGCCCGCGACGCTTCTGCTTTGCTTTTGCTTACCCTTACTTCTCGTCTGAGTGAGTTGCTGGTGGGCCTCCCTCACCTACACGTTCAGGATGTCTTCACTCACCAAATCCACCTCGCTCCTCTCCCTCTTCTTTCTCGCAACGACCGCCACCGCTCAATACGGCGCGTACGGAGGCTACGGCGGCAGTGGAAACCCTTACTCCTCAAGCAATGGAAACGGAAATGGCAACGGCGACAATGGCGGTTTCGGCGGCAGTTCCAACTTCTTCGGCTTCGACCTCTCAACCTACTCAACCGTCTTGACCGCCCATGCAGTGCTCGCCTGCGTCGCATTCGCCTTTCTCTTTCCTGTAGGCGGGATTCTGATCCGACTGGCGAATTTCCGCGGTCTCTGGTTCGTGCATGGACTGTTGCAGGTGTTTGCGTACGTGGTGTACATCGCGGCGTTTGGGATTGGGATTTGGGTACGTCGAAACCCATCATTGCGGTGACTGGATAGTCGTGCTGATTGCTGATTGTTGGAATAGATGATCTCCCAGCGCAGAAGTCTCATCAACAACCCGCATCCTATCATCGGCATCGTGCTCCTCATTGTGCTGTTCTTCCAGCCTTTCCTGGGATTTTTTCACCATCTGCTCTTCAAGCGGAAGCAAAAGCGTGGGATTTTCAGCTACGGCCACATTTGGATTGGCAGGTTAGCGATTACGCTGGGTATCATTAATGGTGGATTGGGGTTGTGGTATGCGCGTCGATTCCCGCTCGCTCCGCCGAGTACGGGTGCCATTATTGGATACGGTGTCGTTGCCGGCTTTATGTGGCTACTGTACGTCGCTTCGGCCATCATTGGAGAGCGAAGGAGGGGTCGCGTGAAGGAGGTCGCGCCGCCGAATTATAAAGAGGAGAGGAACGAGTATGCCTAATAGGAGTGGTGTGTATCGCTCGAACGAGACTGTCGTGTCAGCTGTAATGTTTTGCTTCGATGAGCGTATGCTTGATGGCTTTCAGCACATCTTCCATCTCCATTTCTCTTTCTGTTGTACCGAGTCCTTGCAATTATTCCAATAGGATGCTTCACAAGCCGATCGATCTTGAAAGGGTGATGACATCGCTTGTCGGTGCCGAGACCTGCTATGCAAAGATGGCTGCAAGGTGCAGCCTTTCAGCAGCAGATTTGCAAATGCTTGAGGCGATGCATAGCTTTCAGAGGTGGTCTGTGAAATCCTGAAGGTGGCGCTGAAAGTCCCAAGCCCGTTGGATCGATACGACGGAGGAATGCTCGACGTCAATTGCTTCGCCCGGCTCGTATCCTCTGGGAAATCAGTCTGGGAGCCGCGGGAGAATAGTGACATGTCATTGCCACAGGACATCAATCCGAGAAGCGCCGCAGACGGCGTGACAGACTTTTGTGTCCAAGGTGTTTAGCTTACCCGCACATTTGAGGTTTGCAAATGGCCTAAAGAGGCAAGGGTCCCTGAGCGCCTCGCCCAGGATTAGAGTTTTGGTTACGATGGCGGTAGTGCTACTAGTGCCGATTCTGCATGTGTGCACTGCGCATGTCTTTGCGAAAGGCTGGCCCATCACCTGACAAAATACTGTGCATGAAGTACTGTTGGTTTTCAGCTTAGCTCGCGAGTCAGTGGCAGTCGGAGGCTGGCTGTGAGGAATGTGGCAGATCAGCTGCGGTACAGCACAGCCTTTGAAGGTGCATAGCTGTGCCAATGAAGGATTAGTACGACGCGATGTGATCTCCTTGCGAGGAAGGAGTCTTATCATTTGACTGCGTGATATGCAAAGGGGCGCAAGGAGAACGCAGCGCAACCTCAGGCTCCGGTGAGGCCGCAGCGCACAAGACCCAGCGTATGAGGCATTCAGACAGTTCACCATTCAGCTGTAGGTAGTGTGTCCCGACTCGGCACCGGTCTAGGGCCTGTTTTGTCGTCTAGTGTGATTCGGCTGCAAGGGGTGCGACAGAGCGCTAAAATAACCTCGAATAGCTCGAATTCTAAAATGAGATAGGATTAGAGGGCGTGTCTTCTTTCTTAGTAATTTGCAGGTAAGCGGCTACTTTTACGCAGGTAGGTAGCTTGCAGTACGCACGGGCCCTTCGAAACCTCCAGGGCTGCTCTCGAGCAGGTTCGCGATTTCGGATTGCCTATCGTGTTACCCCACTTTTTCTAGCTAATCGTAAGCTGTTCCGTAAGCTCCGGAAGGCTAAATGCAATTAAGTAGGATTACGGGCATCTTCTTAGATTATAACGCAAAACAGCCCTCGTAATCAAAGGCTAAACCACGAAATCGCTTGGATTACAGCACCTTAGATCACTCGACAAAACAGGGCCCTAGTCCCGGAAGATGCTGTGTATCCTCGGCAGGTTTGAAGCACCGCAGTATCCACTCTCAAGATGTTGAGCCTCCCTCTTCGATGAGATGTAGTCGCTGGTGACATTCACGTCTCTCACGATTGCCACGTGAAAGCGTTGAACCGGCGCAAAATTTTCCATGGCGTAGTCAAACAAGTTTAGAGATGGATGGTTCAAGCCTGCCGGCGGTAGTCTTCCACGTGTGAGGAGAGCCAGAGATGAAGGTTTGCCAACGAATGGCGAGTGAGAGAATGCAAAAGACGCCCCAGACTGCGGCTGGGCTGCGCGAGTTAGCCGGAATGGGGGATTGATGGAGAGGGAGGCGTAGGTAGGCGAGCGGGAGTCGTCTGTTCGGGGCAGCGCGCGGGCGCCGAGAAGATGGATAGGCACGCCAAGGCTGCCGAAGCCTATCTTAGCCTTCCCGAACTGTTGCACTAACGCCCTCGACTCCGTGGGTACTCCGCCATCGTACCCCACCACTCACCTTTCACCACTTTTCTCGACACCTGCTCGTCGCGAGTCGCGCATCTATTCTAGCGGTCTAATAACAACGCAACAGATACCATTCCGGGCGAGCGAGCGGGCCCGGCGCTGGCAATGCATTGCGCATCTGCTCGACGCAACCTTAATGCACCATGTTCTGCAGCAATAGAGTGCTGCAAAATCGGGTGCTTGGCTAGATTCACATCCACGGGTCGCGCTAGCCGCATGGAGGCTAGTATCACATGCACCGTCTGCAGGGCTGGTGCGCTCGAGCCAATTGCTGCGGTTCGAGGCCTGTCGTCTGCGCTACCTCCCTCACCACTTCTTGCGTTTCTTGCTGCGCTATGCAGACGGCCACCACTCCATATAAGTTACACCATCGCAGCCCCATGTCAGCCTGCTTCTGATCACTCACCACGAACATCATCACCCACCCGACTTCCCTCCCGCACCCTCAACCACTGCCGGTGTCAGCAACTACCGCAGCCATGGGTGTCTTCGACAACTTCAATTCCAGCGAAAAGACTGGCGATGTCGAGGTCTATTCCGACGGCGCCGATATTACCCAAGGCGTCATCTCCGAGAACAAGGACGACCTCCAGAGAAGACTCGGCAACCGACAGATCCAATTGCTCGCCATCGGTGGTTCTATTGGAACAGCTCTCTTCGTCTCTATCGGCAGCGGTCTCCACCATGCCGGCCCCGGCTCCCTCTTCCTCGCCTATACCATCTACAGCTGCATGCTCGGATTAGTCAATAACTGCATAGCTGAAATGACAACCATGATGCCCGTCTCTGGTGGTTTCATTCGTCTTGCTGGTGAATGGGTCGACGATGCCTTTGGATTCATGGCCGGATGGAACTTCTTCCTCTACGAAGCCCTCCTGATCCCCTTCGAAATCACCGCCTTGTGTGAAGTCCTCGGTTTCTGGAGAAACGATATCCCATACGCAGCTGTCATCGTGGTCGCCATCGTTCTCTATGCGTGAGTCTCCCCATGCGACAATGCCTACTTCCAGAGCGACAACACCCAAGAGCGACCGCCCTATGCGCCGATCCATGAGGTGTTCGAGTAGAAACTGACTGTGCTTTAGATTGCTGAACGTTCTTGCTGTCAAGGCGTATGGTGAAGCCGAATTCTGGCTTTCTGGTGGCAAGGTCATTCTGATCTTCCTCCTCTTCTCCTTCACCTTCGTCACCATGTGCGGTGGCAACCCAAGGGGAGATGCGTAAGTTCATTGTAAAGGCCCAGCATTGATCGTGGCGCTGACTTCTTCGCAGTTACGGCTTCCGCTACTGGAATACTCCGGGTGCTTTCGCCGAGTATCTCAGCACAGGATCTCTCGGCCGATTCGAGGGCTTCTTGGCCGGTGTGTGGTCTGCCTCCTTCACTGTTGTTGGCCCAGAGTACATCTCCATGGTCGCTGCAGAGGCCAAGCGTCCACGCATCTACATCAAGAACGCTTTCAAGACGGTCTACTGGCGATTCGGTCTCTTCTTCATCATTGGATCCCTCACTGTTGGTGTCCTGATCCCGTACAACGACAAGACCTTGACTGCCATCCTCTCGGGTGACAAGGGTGGCTCCGGCACTGCCGCTGCCTCGCCATATGTCATTGCCATGCAGAACCTGGGAGTGAGCGGACTGCCCCACCTCGTCAACGCCCTTCTGGTCACCTCGATCTTCTCCGCTGGCAACACTTACACCTACTGCGCCACCCGTTCCCTCTATGGCCTGGCCCTTGAAGGACGCGCACCAAAGTTCCTGCGCTTCTGCACCAAGCAGGGTGTTCCGCTTGCATGCTTCTGCGTCGTCATGTGCTTCCCTTGCTTGGCCTTCCTCCAGCTCGGAAACGGCTCTTCGACTGTCCTGACCTGGCTCATCAACCTTATTACCGCCGGTGGAATCATCAACTACATCGTCATGACCACCACCTACATCTTCTTTTACCGTGCCTGCTTGGCTCAGGGTCTTGACCGCAAGACGCTGCCCTACACCGGTTGGTTCCAGCCATACTCCGCCTACATCGGTCTCGCATGGATGGTGACTGTAGTCTTCTGCTACGGCTACTCGTCCTTCAAGCCCTGGTCCGTCGACAGCTTCTTCACCTACTACACCATGTTGATCCTGGCCCCGGTCCTCTTCATCGGATGGAAGCTCATCAAGCGCACCAAGCTCGTGAAGCCGAGCGAGGCCGATCTTGTGTGGGAACGACCCCTTGTAGACGCTTATGAGCAGAGTTTTGTCGATGAACCAGTTGGATTCTGGAGGGAGATGTTGCAGCTTGTTGGGATTGGCCGCCGGAGTGGTGGAAACGACAAGAGGTTGAACAGTGTCTCTGCATGAAAAGTCTGTTAGCATCTTTGTGGATGTGGAGTTACAGGACACTTGACGGATCTGAAACGATTTGATGAGCGATCTGAATAGCGAGATACCAATTTGCTTGTTTTTGTACATTTCCGAATGAAAGCTTCCTGAGCTTTGAGATCCTGATCACCTTTTCAAATGTGCTTGAAGTTTGCGGAGCGGCTCTGTCTTCGATCTTGTTCTTCAAAGACGGCTCTCACTGGATCGTGTATGTTTCAATTGCTCTGGTAACGTCAAAATAGTCATCGAGATTCTCACGTGCGATCTGTAGACTTGAACAACGAGGAAGGAACGGAACGCGTCGAGGAAGGAGCAGGACTCGCCAAGAGCTCGGATTCGGTTGGGACGCGGTTCACGTCTTCCAAAGCTTCCGGCCAGCAAACAACCAGCTCCGAAACATCAGCTCCATCCTGTCTCAAAACACCAACATCGCATCTGCAGCTGCGCTGCTGCCTTACCACAATGGCCGACGCGCCAGTCATTTACCAAGAGACTCGAATATCTCCGACATCCGTCTCGCCCTCGAGCATCCTCAACATCAATGCAGGATCCAGCGGTTTTCGCGCCGGCCAGAAACGACCTTTCGACGAGATCTCAGGAGTCGATGAGGAGAGCTATGCGCGCAAATACCTCGCTACAGAGGGCTCTGTCTTCTTCCGCTCAAAGAGCAAAGCACCGCGCAGTTTCGTCTGGCGCGTTCTAAACGACCGACAGCTGTTGGAAGTGCAATGCGTGGATTTGGTACTGGAGCACAAACACGCCAAAAGGGATTCGCATCTGACATTCCACATCTCGCTACCGAGCAAAGTAATTCCCGGAGGCGTTGCACTCGCCGATGTAGAAGAGAAGGATGCGCTGGAGATCTTTATTATCACGACGAACAATGATTTGTACACCATTACGTTGCGAAGGGATCTCTTGACGCGAGAGACTGTGCCGGCGGAGTTTGACTCGGCGACATGTGTCAAGAGATACTCGCCCAGCGCGTTCAACAACAAATACCCGTACCGCTTCGTCGCTTTCAGCAGCCGAGAGCTATTCGTTTCCCTCCACGATGGGAGCATGCTCAAGCTGAGCCGCGAGCCAAACGAGAGTGGACTCAATTGGCGAGAGACGCACTTCAGTGAGGGAGGCTGGTCAGGGACACTTAAGCGCCAATTTCCCTTATACCGACAGCGCACGGTTCGATACGGAAAAATCGAGCTATTTGACGATGCGATTGCAGCCATCGCGAAGAGCCCGGACGGAAAGTTTATCTGGACTGTTGGTCTTGACCATGTTCTCAAGGCGTGGAGCACGGAGACAGGCAAGATTGTGGCGCAGACGGATCTGGTGGAAGACATATCTCTTGAAGAGGAGAGGAAGAAGAATACGAGGTACATGATGAGTCCAGAGCAGAGTGCGCTGCTGCAGATCGTCACTCTACCCTCTGCCGACAAGAAAGCTGTCAGCAAGGCTGGTCAAGCTCAGGACTACTATATTGTGGCTCACTCTCCGAAAGACCACCGATTTGTCTTCTATGGGATTACTACCGAATACAGCTCGATCGACGGCGACACCATTAGGTTTGACGTCGTCCACCGTGAGCTGACTTTGATTCCGCCAATTGACCTGCTTCTCAATACCACTGTCTGGCACCTGGAGCATTTCTGTGTCAAAGCGGGACCGGGCTGGAAGGACTCACGAATCTGGCTCAGAGCGAGAAGCGGCGTAGTCTGCAAGACATTCACCGTATCCTTCGATCTTCTCACCAAACGTGCTGCTGACCTCACCGAGGTCTTCGAGACCGGCTGGACAGTCGTGGACTCATCACATCTATCCGTCGAGCAGATCAAGAGCTCTGCCGACTTTGATGCCTTGTACGCCGATTCTGATGAGGAAACTACACTCAGCGAGAGATGGTTGCAATTCTTGTTCTACCCCGGCCGTTTCAGCCAGGCCTCGTTGGAAACAGCGCTTCACATATATCGCAAGGGACGAGGTCTGTCGTCGGCTTCGAATAAGGCGCTCACACTGCAACCTATGAAGCAGCGCATGATCGAGGCCATATCTTCAAAGATCTTGCTTGGCCGTCTGCCAAACGAACAGCCCAATTACGACAAATACCAGCGTGACCTACAGGAGCAGTGGCATACATTCTTCTCGCTGCTTTCGCACTTGCACAATCGACGACACGAGTCTGTTGGCTTTGCAGTCGATGTGGAAGATGACCTTGCATGGACGGTATCTGCAGACTTTATTGCGCCTGCGCGCGCATGTAACTCATTCGAGCTCTTGAGTCACAATTCGTACTTGGTCATGAATGAGCGCGCTGAAGAGGCTCACAATTCCATATCCAAGCGGATATGGTCGTCGGAGGATGATGTCGCTACGAGCCAATTCCTTGCCGTTGCGCAACAGCTTCGTGGGTATTTCTCAGCTACTTCGAAAGACAAATTGAGGACTACAGCGATACGAAACGCTTTAGAACCGAGCAATGACGGAACTGAAGAAGACAATACGGAGAACAAGGAAGACAAGCTTGAGACAATCTATACGACCTGTGGATTACAGGATGGTATCTCAGATGCGGAATATGATTCACTTAACGATGCTGCCGAGGTTTTGGGTGGCCTTGGCAACATCACAGACGACCCATTCCTCGCGGTCATCGAGCAACTGGAAGCCGAACGCGATGGGCACGATCACGGTGAGGTACTCGCCAAGACTGGTCAGCGCTTTTCGATTGCCGCCGTTCAGGAGATTCTTGAAAACATGGAGGCAACCCTGCTCGACCTGCTGGCACTGATAGCATTTTTGCATTGCGATCTGGAGCAAGACGAGCTGAGTAAGGGACTGCGCCCTAAAGATGTGTATGAAGCCATCATGCTGCGGATTAGACGAGTTGAATTCCGTCTCTGGCTGACGGGAAACGTGCGCAATGATGGCACTCGACCTGAGTTGCTGTACGAGTCTATATTCAGCCCGGGCTGGGCTGCCCTACGCGAAAAGGACCATCCTCTACCAGAACTCTTGACAATGTGGAGCTGGAACTGGACCAATGGTCTGGTATGGGAGCCTTTCGAAGGTCTCACCGCATCCGTATTTCAGTACCTCATCAGGCACCAAGAATTTGATCTCGCGCAGGACTTCACCAAGTACTTGCCAGATTCTCCATGGCTGTCTTACCTGAGAGGACGGCTGTGCCTCAGCACTGGCGACTATGCGATGGCAAGCATTGCATTCAAGCAAGGAGCGGTTGATCTATCATCTCACAGCCCTGCTGATGAATATTTCTTGTCTGATGATGAGCGCAATTTCTTTGGCAGAGGATTGATGTTTTATTTCCAGCACGTGTCATCTCTCTTTGAGAAGCTGAAGAGCTTTGCATACACCGCAGACTTTGCTGCTCTTGCACTTGATCAGGTTGACGGAGAGAGATTGGACCAGCAACTGCGACTTATCGACCATAAGAAGAGCATACAGGACAGTCCGCTCCCGAAGAAGGTCGAAAACATGGGAGAGGAGCTCAAGGTCATCCGTGTCAAGGAAGCAACAATCGAGCTATGGAACCGTCTCTTCAATGCCCGCGTGCAGACTGGCCATTTCGAGCGCGCATATGACGTCCTGCAGCACATCCAGAACCCTGCACTCCAGCGATCGAATCTTCAGACTCTTATACAGACCTGTGTGAAGCGCGATGCCGTTTCTATACTGCTCAGCCTCCCCATCACAGGCGACCTCGTCCCTGAAGCAGACAAGATCCTTCTTGCGCTCGCAAAGAAGAGCATGGCCTCGGGCCTGCCTTCCGGACCCAAGTACCATCAGATCCTCTTCTCCTTCCGCACGCAACACAACAATTTCCGCGGCGCTGCTGCTATCTTATACGAGCACCTCGAGCGCTTGAGGGCTACGATGAAGTACGGCATCCCAGATCCTGAGGATGACACGCTTGTGCAGATCTATGTGCTGCTCATCAACACTTTGGAGTGCTGTGGGGCTGAAGAGGCTTGGTTGCTCGCAGATCCCGTTAATGAGGTTCATGGCGTTGGGGCGAAGAGGAGGTTGGTGAGGTTGGAGGATGTGAGGAGGGAGTTTACCGAGGAGTTGGATCGGAGGAGTGAGATTTTGCAGGGGCGGTTTCCGATTTTTGCGGGGGGTGGTGCTGATGGGGAGGAGATGGATGTTTTTTGATTGATGAGGGGAATGTGATACCTTGAATTCGATAGTTTGATTCGGTTTAGCGAGGTGCTACTGTTCTGTGCTTCTTTTCGATGATGCTTACATCACTCTCGTCGCTTCTCTCCTGTCGCGTCTGTTCTCGTTCCCTTTTGCTTCGGCGAAGTCCCGCTCAAGTCAAGCGGTTGTCGCTTATCTCGTTTCCTAATGCTCTGCCGATTCAATCCTCCGCGTCCGGAAGATTCGGATACTCTACCGTCACCCCTTCCATTTGATCCTGCTGTCCTTCTCCCTCTTCAGTCGCTCGTTCCTTCCCCTTTCCCTTGCCAATGTATCCAACCCCGCGACTCATTCCTTCCATCTCTTCGTTGCCGTCCGGTAGCTCTGGATACTCGACCTGCATCTCTCCTGATACGACGTCTACGAACCCCGAATCTCGCCTCCCAATATCTCCATTTCCTCCACGTTGTCCATATGCATGCTGCCCCTCCAGCGCAAGGATATGTTTCCGAATCTGCTCTGCGCGCAGAAGAGACCAGCCGGGGTGGATGTAGTTTCGTGAGCCGGCCGGGGAGGTGGTTGGGGTGTCGTCTTCGGCTTCGGTTCCTGTTTCTTGCGCGGCTGCAGTATTTGATGGCTTTGCTTGGTGGTGTTGGCGCTGGAGTGAAGTTGGCGACGCAGGAGGTGCAGGTGTAGGAGTAGCTGTAGCCGGACTTGGACTCGGAGTTGGAGTGATCTGTTGCTTGGTAGTAGCGGGCGGCAAATCGTCCCACGTCACGCTCTTGCGGAGTTTCGAGCCAGAAGTGGGTTTGTGCAGGTTGCGGTTCAGGGTGGACGGGAACATGGTGGGCGATGAAATTGGTCTGTCGGTATGGTAGTATCAGGCCGTGAGGCTGTGGTGACTGTGTTGTGCGTGCTGTGACAAAGTTGTTTTTCGACGCGTAGCGCGGCGTGGTCAAAAATCTTGGCGTTCACATGAAAGGGGCCGTGCACGCGCACAATGCAAACGCAGGATTCGCTGAAAAGCGACAACTTTGATTCACGCACGGAGAGGAGAAAGTTGAGGGGCGTCTTGATGTGACGAATCGCTTCCATTGGATGCTCTAGCTAGCGACCTTTGTGCCCGCCGTTTGATGCGCGTTTCGACGCGCACGCAGCCTCTCTGTAATCACAGGAACCTTGCCAGCAGCAGTTTGCAGAAAAGTCGCATGAGAAGGCCTTTCATCTCCATACGCGTGTGACCGCCTCTCCCATCTTCTTCAGCATCTCGTTCTTATCCGCCATGCCATGCAGCATCCCAAGCTCCCATCCAAGCTCCGACTCGGTCGTTGCTTTATCCCACTCATCCGTCGTGCGCCATATGTAGTTGGTGTAGACCCCATGCTCCCGAACTGTAAGCTTGAGGACGAACTTGTGGGCGTAGAAGACGAGGTGGCGGACTCTCGCAGCGTCCGGTGGCTGGAGACTATCCGCCCAGGCCGCCCAGTACGCACGTGCAGCCTCGTTGCTTGAGAAGCCGTTCATGTGGAGCATGAAGTGACTGCTCTCATGCCAAAACCCAATCCACTCCAGATGAACCTGCCAGTTGACATAGGCGATTGAAGGTATGAATCGCGTGACGCCTCTGATGTCTACGTAGCCCGCTGCTTGGACGAGGCTGTAGATGTTGTTGCGCAGCTCGGCTGGGAGGTTCAAGAGTGGCGAAGTAGATCCTGCAGCCTCCATTATTGGCGCTGGCGCGGCAGCTGAAGTTAGTGCGTGAGTAGGCAGTTTCATGAGGGCTGGCACCGGACCTGAAGTTGACATGCGAGTGGGCGCAGTGGCAGTGGCAGTGGCAGTGACAGTTCGTGCGGATGGCTTCGATAAGAGAGAGGCGAGCGGTGGCAGTCGGAAATGCGCCAGTGCAGTCGAGGCGCGCGCAGCAAGCTTCGAGTGAAGTGGGTGGAAGCCTGTGCTCGAGCGCTTGTCTCGCGCGGGCGAGTGCTTATTCCTGCCTGCAATCTTGAAAGAGATTGATTGCGCCATCGATGCAAGTGCGCTCGATTTCGGGATGTTTTGATGGTGGTCGTTGGCTTGGGGACCGTGACGTGGGTGGTGGTGGTGAATTTCAAGGACGGAAGTTTCCACTGTTCTCACAGGCACAAACCGGAAATCAACCAGGGCGTTTGAGTCGCAAACAATTGTCCATTCTCCCATCTCAGTTTTTCTCGCCAGTGAACTACCCTCGGTCGAGCATGCGGTCCATGCTGGGTAACAGCTCAGCTTTCGGCGGTCATGCAATTGTGCGGTTGAGTCTAGGTCGCTCCAGCGGTGGGCATCGCAAGATCGTGCATCACGGCAGCTGCTTCCCGTACCTTTCGCTTTGCAGCCACAATGTCTTCACCTGTGGGCGGCAGGTGGGTCGTTGAATCTGGCATGGGACGCTGCGCTTGACGAGCCAGATACAGCTCTTTCACTCGATTTGCGGCGGTTAGCGTGCTCGTCGCAAGGTCCACGAGGAACTCAGCCGACATGAGATCAGCAGCCGTGTTCACAGGTACAGCACCGGCATTATTCACTGCTGCGCTCGATCCATCGTCGTCGTTGTCTACATGCATGGGATCAGACTGGTAACTGGAATACGCAGTTGGCGCCACCTCGAACGGATTGCTCGCATTGGTACCCTTCTTCGGACCGTGAGCGAGATTGGTCGGATAGTGAAGGACTTCACCAGGGTTTGACGGAGCCTGAATCTCTTTCTTTTTACGCTGCCTAGGTTGTGGTTGCGGAGCTCCAGGTTGACCAGCAGCGGCTGCGTCCCGTTGCGCCTGCTTCTTCCTGTCATACTTGCCCTTCCCGCGAGCGCGATCCTTTTCGTACGGCACCAGCTTCCAGCTTGTTTGCAAACGCCAGATGGTGGAAGCACCCGCTTTCAATTCGAAGCCTTTGGCCTGCAATGCGTCCGCGATCTGCTCTGCGGTCTCACCTCGTTGAGTGCGCTCGATGATCTCCTGCTTGCGTGCTTCCTGCGCCTTCATTTTGTTTGACGGCGTGGGAGGCAGTCCATCGCGACGCTTACGATTGGGATATGTCCGGCCTTGAGTCGAGTTGGGAGCGCGTTTGCGAAGACCCCATGTCACTCGCCAGCGACTGATTGTTTTCTTGCTAACCTCGAATCCTTGGGCGCGCAACGCGTCGGCGACCTGTTCGCAACTCTCGCCTGCCTCTGTGCGCTGGGTGATTTCATGCTTGTACTGCTCAATTGCATGTTCGCGGGGCATGATGGCGATGCCTGCTTGTGGGCCAGGGGAGGTGAAGTCGGGATCAGATGAGGCTGAAATGTAAATATCATTCCAGATTTGGTCTGGAGTGAGGTGTCGGAAAGAGGAGGTGGTCTGAGAAGCGGTGAGACACAACGCTCGCCAAGAGAAGTCACGTGTAAGCACGGAGGACTTTCCTCCCTCCCGAAAGTTTGGATAAATGTGAAAGTCAAGCGAGCCGAGCAGCAGTGAGTAAGGAAGGATAAGGTCATCTGGGGTCTCCGCTTTCTCTGTCCGCACACTCCAACTTGCTCTCTCGCTCCCAATCGCACCGATGGCTACCAGCTCTATGCTCACCACACGAAAGGTATGCCGTGCTCACCACCGACCTGGTCCACATGGCGCCAGCTTCTCCATCTTCATAAGAACCACAGATTCCCTATCTGCGCCATGTTTTGGTCAAGTACATTACCTTCTCTTCTTCTCCCAACTCCCGTCTCAGCAGCAGCTTTCCTGATCTCGCCATGTCTCTCGATACCGATGTTCTTATCATTGGCGCCGGGATGAGCGGTATGGGGCTCGCTGTCCAGCTCGTTCGACATTACAACCACAGGTCTTTCGAAATATACGAGAAATGCGGCGATGTAGGTGGAACGTGGTTGGTCAACACATATCCCGGCTGTGGATGTGATGTTGGTTCCCATTTCTACTCATACAGCTTTGCTTTGAACCCGAACTGGAGCCAGAAGTTCTCAATGAGGCCCGAGATTCAGAAGTATTTCCGCGACGTGGCTGAACAGTAAGCATGAGCATTGGACCGTCAAGATGCAACGATGAGCCAGACTGACGTTGACTTGCTGTTTGTAGGTACGACTTGATTCCTCACACCCGCTTCCACACCACCGTCCAGATCGCCCGCTGGAACGAGTCTGCCCAGTATTGGGAAGTCGAAATCACCGATCAACGCACCAAGTCCACCTACATCCGCCGCGCTCGCGTCGTTGTCTCAGCAGTCGGTTCTCTCTCCGTACCCAAGAAGTGCGAGGTTCCCGGTGCAGAATCATTCAAGGGTCGTCTCTTCCACTCGGCACAATGGGATCAGAGCTTCGAATGGGAAGGGAAAGATGTTGTAGTACTAGGCAATGGATGTTCGGCTACACAATTCGTTCCTGTGATGGCTGAGAAGGCTGGCAAGCTCACGCAGTTTGCACGGCAGGCACACTTCCTTGCAGAGCGGCCGAATCCGTCCTACGGACCAGTTTGGAAGGCTATGATGAAATATGTGCCATTGGCAATGAGGCTGTACCGATTCAAGCTATACGCAGACATGGAAAAGGACTTCGCAGGCTTCGACATCGAGTCTGGTGCTGCCATCCGCCGGGGCTTGAAGGCGGAAAACGAAGCTTACGTCAAAAAGATGGCTCCTGAGAAGTACTGGGATGCCTTGATACCAAAGCATGAAATCGGCTGTAAGAGGAAGGTCATGGACACAGACTACTTCAGCACTCTCCACCGCGAGAATGTGGAGCTCATTCCAGACGATCCGGTGGAGGAGATTGTCTCCGACGGCGTACGCACCAAGAGTGGGAAGTTCGTGAAAGCAGACGCGATCATTCTGGCAACAGGATTCGACACGTACAAGATGCTCTTCCCTATGGAGTTCTATGGACAGAACGGCGTGAGTCTGAACAAATACTGGTAGGACACTTTACATCCTTTCGACATGAGCCAGAACAGATTGTTGACGTGTCGTAGGGACCAAAACCATGAAGGAGCAGCGCAAGCTTACCTTGGAACTTGCGTCCCCTCATTCCCCAATTTTTTCACGATGATGGGTCCGAATACTGTCACAGGCCACTTGAGCGTGATATACACAGTCGAATGCCAGATCAACTTCGTCCTCCGGCTTCTCGAGCCCCTTCTACGTCGCCCTCACGCCGCGAGTGTTGCCGTAAAGAGCGAGGCCGGGATTAGGGATAGTGCCTGGATGCAAGGGAGGCTGAATAGACTGGTCTGGAGCAGTGGCTGCACAAGCTGGGCATTGGATCCTAAGACGGGCATGAACATCGCCATGTATCCTCAATACCAGTTCCTGTTTTGGTGGAGGAGTGTGATGATTCCTGGCAGTGACTTCTTGTACAAGCTACCAGATGGCAAGGCTAAGGAGCTATGGATCGGTGGATGGAAGAGGTTAAGGAACGCGCTTGCAACTCTGGCTATTGTGGGAGCGATCGGTACCGTCGGCGTCAGAAGAGCAGGTGGACTCGAAAACACGATTGGCGTTGGAAAGGAAATCCTCCAGCGAGCTATGGAGGATGGTGCTCGCCTGTTGAAGAGGTGATGAAAGAAAGAAAATTTCGCATCGAAGTTGAGCCTAGGGGTTTATCTTTTGCAAATGACGAGTAACGACGGACTGACGTTCCATAGAACGATTACATAGCGCCATAGATAATGCCACAACGCTGCATTAAAACAAATGGTGTGCCTCAGGTTACCTTCCGGCATGTCCAATACAGTTTTCGGCCCGGCTCACTACCCGAAACCTTTTGTCTTGCAGTGCCGACTACATCTCCTTCTTTCCTGACCATCGCAGATAAACAAACTTCATTTTACGATGACCATGGAGAAATCAGGTCTCGCCAGCACCTGATGCCTGGACGTTTCGACATGTCCACGTATCGCGTGAATCTTACGACCACGCGACGTGCACAGCCGCCGCCTCCTGCGCAACATCCTTCATCTATTCCACACGACGACTATCCAGAGCCGAAGATCTTGCACCCACGTGTCGAGTGAGTGCCACGCATGTAATGGTCACAAGAATGCAGGATTCTCTGGATAGGTCGCCGATTGAAGAGTCTTTTCAGCCGGCCGAACTGGACTTCTTCCTCCGAGCAGAGACAGCTTATCAACCTGCAGTTATCAGATCAGTGCTCGAACATCTCGTACGACGAAAGGAGCAACCGGTAAAGAGAGCGTCCTCCAAATATCCCCAAACAGACGATGGAGGAGGGATAGGAAAATTCTCCGACGTCTGTGCCGCCCATCGGCTCGGGTGCGACGATGAAACGCTCCACTTCCCGCTGCCTTCGCTTGCACGCGGGCCCACCCGTATCATCCAGATTGAACACAACCACCTTCTCGAATTGATTGCTTTGCGGGTCCCGCGAGCCTTTCGACCTCCCAAACAGAATCTATATCACGCTCGCGACGCCCGCCATGGCTCTTGGCTCTCCCTTCGTCTTTCTTGGCTGATGGGTTAAGCTTTGTCTTGTGCGTTTCAACAGGGTGGTGGTTTGCTGGCTGGCATGGCTGCTGCATTCTGGACCACGCTTTCGTTGACTTCGCCGGGCGGGAAAATTGTTGGGCTATCTGCGGAAATGTACCCAAGTACTATCGATGATGTGGGAGTGCGTTGTGTTTTGGGAAATGGGAACAGCGATCGTCGGCAGGAGACTGTGCCAGAGAGAGGGCAGCATTGAGGCATGTGCTGGAAGTGGTATGTCTGCTTGTTGTGAGCGGCGTCTATAAAGCGCTGCTGCTCTGGCGAGGTAGGATTCTCTTTCCCTCTCTCCAGACAATCCTCAGACCAGCTTCTATTGTACTCACCCTCATTTTTTCTTGCATTGCTCGCGAACTGGTTTCGCTTGCTTCATCACACTCTTTTCATTGGCTCCTGAACGACCCAACGACCCTCTTTCTACTAAACGACAGAACGATCACGACAGTCATGCAGTACTTGACCGTGGCCGTTGCGGCTTTCGCCATTGGCGGTAGCGCTGCTCCACACTGGAACTTCCCCTCTCATGGCTATGGCCCCAAGCCTGGTGCCAGTGGCGCTCCGGCTCCTGGAACTGGAGTAGGCTTCCCTACTGCCACTGGTATTGCCACTGGCTTCCCAATGCCAACCGGCACTGGCGCAGCAGTTCCGTTTGGTGGCAACTTCGTTCGTGCCTCTTCTGACGACGATGATGGTGACGAGGATGAGGACGAGGATGAGGATGAGGACAGCGACTCTTCTTCCTCTGACGATGACGAGGACTCCTCCAGCTCGGACGAAGACAGCGACAGCTCTTCCTCCGCCTCTTCATCTGAGTCCACTGCCTCCTCTGAGGCCGCCTCCGCTGCCACCACCGCGGCAGCCACCGGCTCTTCCTCCTCCGGCTCCAGCTCTGGCTCCTCCGGCGGTGCACTCCCAGCTTCTTCCGGTACCTCCACCCTCTCAGCCGTCCAGACCATCGCAGCCGGCGAGACCTTCGACGGCGGCATGGTGATGATCGACCGCGGTGTCTCCTGCACCGGCCAGTCTGAGGGCGGCGACTCCGACGCCGTCTTCGAGCTCGAGGACGGCGCCACTCTCTCCAACGTCATCATCGGTCCCAACCAGATTGAGGGCGTCCACTGCTACGGCTCTTGCACTCTTACCAATGTCTGGTGGTCTGCCGTCTGTGAGGATGCTTTCACTATCAAGGAGCAGGAGGCGGGCGGTACTACTACCATCACCGGCGGTGGTGCGTTCGGCGCTGTAAGTTGATGTACATACTCAAATGTCCAATTGTAGCAATGCTGACCCCTTGTACAGGAAGACAAAGTCCTCCAACACAACGGCGCCGGCACCCTCTCCGTCTCCGGCTTCACCGTCGAGACCTTCGGCAAGCTCTACCGCTCCTGCGGCAACTGCGACACCATGTACGAGCGCCACGTCATCTTCGACGACATCACCGCCACCGACGGCAGTGAGCTCGCCGGTATCAACTCCAACTACGGCGACACCGCCACCTTCACCAACATCGTCGCCTCCGGCGTCGACGACATCTGCGTCGAGTACAAGGGCACCGACAACAATGACGAGGAGCCTTCGGAGGTTTCGTCTGGTCCTTCGGACTACTGCATCTACTCCACTTCTGACATCACGACTTCTTAACTGAAGCTGTGAAAGAGGCAAAGAGGTTGGATTTGTGGTTGCTGATGATGTTTGCTGGTTGTGGAAAAGGGGTATCGATACGGTCTTCTTCGGATTTGTCGTCATAATTGGCGTGTGTTGCTAGTCGTTGTTTGGAGGTAGTTGGAGAAAATCAATCAAAGGAGTTTTGTCTTGAATCGTTCCTGTCACGACCATCTTCTCACGTCATGGGAACATCAAAGCTTTGGACTCCTTCATGAAGCTGCTGTAAGTCTGTTCTGAGACTGTCAGAACACCCTTGTGACGGGCTTGCAACTGCCCTACAAACGGCCGCTTTAGACAGAGATCGCGTACAAGGGGCGAGAAGAATCTAAATTCGAGAGCAGAGCAGAATTGACAGGTTCTTTCATCATTTATCCAAACTACCTCCCGTACCCACTAAGGAACCATCCATTCCATTCCCATCACCCCACATGTGCCACATCCCTCATTACATCAATGAACAACACAGACCTGCCTCCAAATGAATCCTCCTCCTCACACAAGATCATTCTTCATCGATGACTAAGGGCCGCGAGGCCACGAGTGCGTCTTCTGTCGTTGATCTCCGCTCTCAGCTATGCACAACATCTTTCCTTTCTTTGTAAAGTAAAAGCACACCAAACAAGGAAATTGGTATAGAGCAGAGATAGAGGAACAAAGAAGCGAAAGACCGCTTGCTAGAACGCTCGGAAACTCGCTGAAATGCCAATGCCAAACAAATGCAACGCACACATTACTCAGGTCCAGCCGTCTTCATGTCGTTAAGAGGAAAGAAAGAAATCGTTGCCCATCCTGAGCATGCTGCTTCTCCTCAAGTGTCATCATCATCAAACCTCTCAACTCGTCTTCTTCATCTTCATCTTCTTCAACAACTCTGCGTCCTCCTTCTCACCTGAGCAGGCTTCTGCGCATGACAGATCAAAAGCCGGAAGCTAGTTCCCTGCTTCTCGCACTCCCTCAGCAGGCCCGGGTCTCCTTTCCAGATACTGCGCTCTTGCGGCAGCAAAGCTTTCTCGTAGCAGGTAGAGTACCACCACCGCCCGACCTTGGCGGCCATCTTAGTGATGTTCTCGTCCGAATTGCTCTTGTCGGGAGCAAAGCCATCCTCAGAAGCGCGCCTGGTATCTTCAAGGAGGTTCGAGAGGCTGAACTCCTGCGATTTAGAATGTTTCGCTTCGCGCTGCCAGAAGGGACGACCCGTCTCCGAGTCAGAGGAGATGCTGCTCATGTCCTGACTGCGAGGAATGCGACCAGCGGCAGGGACGCCGACGATGCAGCGCTGTACGCTTTCAAAGCCGCGCCTGCCAATCAACCTCACGAAAATGTCGCTCAGGTTCCGAAGACAGACTTCTTGGTCTCTCAGTTGCATTCTCGTCTTCAAGTCGCGTACCGCTTTGCGTGCACGAGTGCCCATGTTCATCAGATCCAGATCTAGCATTGCGACTTCCAGGAAACCACCAGGTCGTAAGACTCGCTTGCACTCCGACAAGCAAGCGGCGTAAGCATGTTCTGTGGTAGCAGTCGGGAAGCGAAAGACGATAGCATTGAAAAAGCCTTTCGGGAACGGGAATGACGTCTCAATGTTCGCAAGGCGTAACTGATGATGGTTAGGAGGAGGTTTAACATCGTCATCAGCAGGCCAAGAGAACGAAGGAGAGCTAGGCAAGTTCATGCTGAGATTGTAAACTTGCGCCTGTGGGTACGAGAGAGCCACGTAGTAGGACCAGTCGCTGCTTAAGCCGTCAACGACAAGCACCTTCGATTCGCTGGCAAGCTGAACCTCGTTGTGCGCGGGACTGAAGAGTACCCGCCCGAATGAGAGCCATTTGCTGGTCATGAGAGCGCCGAAGCGTAGACTTGACGAAGCTTTGGTGTCGCTTGGTGTTGGAGGAATCTCTGCAATCTCCATCAGAGGTGTAGCTCGATTGCCGCGCGCAGTTGGTGTCGAGCTCGTTTCCGACAGTCGAGCATTCGGTCCAGGTACGGAAGCGGACCGTGAGTGAGATGAGCCCCGACTGTAGTATGAGGATGAAGCCACACTATCTCGGGCCGCATCATGGACCGATGCTTGCATGCTCGCTCGCTGGTGAGCATTCTGGCTAAATAGTGTGCTCGTACTACGAGTTCCGTAGCCGTCAACCAGCCCTGAGATCGTATCAGGTGTGATGGGCGACATGGAAGGCTGCAGGAATTTCGAGATCTGCTGCGGCACTGTCAAGACAGTAGGTCCCAGGTTCTCCTGCGTCTGACCAGGTATCGGAGGCAATCCCACAGAAGGAGGCTGGCTCCTCAGGGAAGGTGTCGGAAACGAGTAGTTATTTCCCTCGAACAGCATGCTAGAATACTGGAAAGGCGCGCCAAGAGATGAACCTGTCGTTGGGGTCTTCAGCGGCCCCATCTGGTCCATAAAGTCATTATACTCGTGCCAGATGTCTTCTTGCTGAGGCGGTTGCGAGAACAGAGGAGCCGGCCAGCTAGGATTTCCCGAGCTGCTACTCTGGTATGACTGCTCGGAACCTTTCCTTGGTTGAAGCGAAAAGAACTCGAGTTGGTTGTGGATGCCCATGCTTGTGCGGTTGGTCGAGTCGCTCGGCGGATCTGTGCAGTAGCTGCTGGTCCTGGGCTCGACATCAGAGTGCGTGCTACTGCTCGACACAGGTTGCGAACCCGCCTCAATCGGACTTGCCATGTCGCGAATCTGATTATAAACTGAGCCAGGCCGTAGAGGGGCCTTCACACTTGGTCGAGGCTGAGCTCGCGCGAATGGCCGAGAGAATGAGTTGTCAGAGAGCTTCCGGTCCCGATCCCGCCGTGACACCACGGCTGGAATTCGGCCAACAGGGGATAGCCTTGGTTGTCGTGGAGAGTCATTGGGCTGCTCTGGAGTACCTATACTCTCTTGAGAAGCAGGCTCTCGGGTAGTGACTTTCGCATGTCGCTCATAGCTGGTGTCATCTTGAGGTATGGCCAAGGAGCTAGAGTACCCGTCTGCTGGTGATCGCGGAATGTCGACCATATTCGCAGCTTGAGGCTTGAATGCCGCTTGCGCACGCAATACTTCAGGTGACTCGGATGAGTCTTGTCTCTCCACATTGATCCTAGGTGGTTTCGGCCTGACGCGGAAGTCGGAGTCACTGCTATATTCACGCCTAGGCGGGGATGGCAGCATGCTCGTGTGTCGGCGTTCATAGGGGACCATTTTCGATGGCCCATCCCATTCGGACAAAGAGTCCTCCGCAGATGTGTCATACTCTTGTGCGATGCGTTCCACTTCCGAAAGCCCGATGGGCTCGACTGAATCAGGCATGGCGTAGTGAGCGACGCCGCGATATGGTGATTGGTGAGCGGCAAACTCAGGTACCTCGCGCGGCTCCACGGCCTTTTGTTTTCCTTTTGAGAGTGGCGAAGATGTGATCCTCTGAAAAAAATTCCACTTGCGAGGTGACTTAATTGTCGACTCGGAGTGAGTCGGCGACCGCAGCCAGAGGCCTTCATGCTGAAGAAGCTCCCTCTCAGGTGGCAGCGTGTCGTCTGTCCGAGGCCATGCAGATGTCTCAGTGTCGTAGCTACCGATCGCGTTCTTCTGCATAGGAAGATTGGTGTTGATAGGCAGCGGTACTCGCACTGGCGACCTACTGTCAACCGACGACACGCGTGTCAGCGAGCGGCGAGTTGCCAAGTTGGAGCGTCGTGTGGGAACATCATCTTCTGAGCTTTCCGAAAGCTCGCGTCCACCCAGAGAAGGTCGCTTCACTGGAGACCCTGTGTAATGATCTTGTATGGCAGAGGGCAACAAGTGTGGATGAGCATAGCCATCCGGAGATGAAGAGTGTGAAGGAGCTTGCTGGTAACTGCATCCGGGTAAATCAGAGCTCGAGCCCGTTCTACCTCCAGTGCTCCCGCTGCCGCGCAAAATGACCGGGTTCAGACGTTCTCGAAGGAAGTCATCGAGCTCTGATCCGGCCTGACTTCCTGTACTGCCTTTCCGAAGAGAAGGAGGTGGCGGCACTGACCGAGGCGCATGACTTGATCCACTGTCGGTGCTAGGAGACCGAAACCCGCCATTATTACTGGAAATGCTGCCACTTCTTCCACGTAAGCCAAATCTTCCATATGCTTCATGACCAGTACCGGCCATAGGTCCTTTGCTGGGCTGACGTTTTGGCTTCTCGATATTGGCCTGAGGTTCCGTCTTGGGCTTGCGCGAGAACAAACCAAACTTGGACGTCTTCCCTGGGCTTGGTGCGCCTATTGCAGGTGAGTCCTTCCTCCGAAGCTTGTTGCCATCCGCGCTTTGCACTACTTTTGGAGAAGTGCCACGTTGCAAGCTCTTTGCAGTTGGGGGAGGTGAGATTGCCGAATCAATGCGCGGCGACTCGTTTCTTGAAGAAGATCTAGAAGAGAATCCGAAGCGACTCTTGACGTTCGACGAGCTCGAAGAGCCTGGTGTTTCTTGAGACGGCGTACGCTTGTGGTAGGTTGTATATAGGCGCGGCAAGTCGCTCTGAATGACAGGTCGACTCATATCCGGCAGGGTCGTAGTGTCATCTCGAATGGGTCTAGGTGGCGGTGACTTGTGTGTTGTGGTATTCGGAGGTGGAAAAGGGTCTACATTGAGATGGGCCAGCTCTGGTGGGACTTGAGGTGGCTTTCTGTTCGGTGAGGCAACCTGCGCATCGGTTGATTGCATAGATCGTGGCGTCGGCTTGCTCGCATCCGTTGGTCTCCTCCGCAAAGGAATCTCAGGAGGTTGTTCCGGCGGTTCGCTTCTGCCTTGAACTAGCCGAATTTGCGTGCGTGCTGCTGAATTCGACGACGAGGTCGACGACTCCCGGACTGGAGGCAAACCCAACTTCGAAGCCTGATCTCTAGAGGGTGTCCGGCCGCTGGGCGGAGGTCTCCTTCGAGTTGGGCTAGTCGACCGCAGCGATCGATTCGCAGTTCCGCTTGTAGCCACAAGTCCCGGGGAGTAAGATGAAGCAGAGCTGGGCGTCGGAACATGGCTAAATGGAGAATCCGCATACCTCGTCGACGGCGTTGCGGAAGGAGCATAGATGGCAGGAACAGGCGGCGGATAGTCTTTGATGTCGTAGGCTTGTTGCGACAACTCGAAGGGAGATCGAAATTCCACATGAGCTCTCGTGGAAGGCATGCAAATGCCAAGGACGGTGTTGTCGAACATCTCGCGACTAGATTCGTTGCGGCTCTGCGACCTCACTCTCTCGAGCTCTCCGCCTCCAGCGGACGCTGCTCGCTTTTGAGCAGCATATCGATCGATCGCTCCTGATGGCTTGCGACGAAGGACCGACCTAGGACTGTCGTAAGTCGAAACCGAAGAACCCGACACGAGAGATGGGGTGCGCATGTTCGGCGGCGCTGAGGACGCAGTCACACCCGAGGGTGCCACAGAGATTCCTCTGCTTGTACCAATAGTGTTCTGCGCCACTGCTGTCACCGGTGTCGCCGTTCTCGTCGTGCTACTCTTGCTGCTGGACTCGGATGATTTGACACTCTTGCTTCTCTTGGCCAATTTCGATACATGTTGTACTGCCTTGCCAGGCTTGCCGCTTTCGGCACTGACAGGTTTGGTGGGGATGCGAGTGGAAGAGAATTGCTTCTGCGACGTCTGCGACGGATTCGAAGATTGGTGTTGCTGTTGCTCATGTTGCTGCCGGCTGTGGTGAAATTGTGACCGGAGAGATGACATGTCGGGTGCCTGCGTCAAAGCGCAACACACCCGTTCGGTCAAGAATATCGTTGAATTGCTCGTAGCTGGTAATGCGACTCATTAGGACATTTGCTCTCGTTCGTGCGTTCGTGTTCTCGTATTCGGGGAGTATTAAGGTCGTAGCGGCGCATCGAGGCGAAAATGTTGCTGAGCTCTAGCGAAAGAAGCCGTCAGCGTCCAGCGCTCCGGGCGTGTTGGTAAATGTCTTGTTGTTCTTGAAGCGAAACAAAATGACGAAACCAAACACGCGACCAGAGGGTAGGCACCTTGGTATATTTTGCCGCTGCGTGGTTCTCGGTAGAGCCGCTCGACTTGCGTTGCCGTTGCAGCAGTCTGCACAAGGTGCAGCGCACAGCCACGCAGGTCCCCAGACGGCCGGAGAGCCCGAGAGGTTGTTGGCACTACAAAGCCGAAGCGCCACTATAAAATCAAGGCACTGAAGACTGCCGTGCGACGTGTTCACCATACATTGGGCGACCGTCATGCAGCAGAGCGCTCGACATATAGCACACACCTGGTGATGTGCGAGGGATCGTCCAGAGCTCAGCGGGAGGATGTCGTGAGCCAGAGCGGGAGGTAGTGGGGGGAGCCGCGGCGGTTAACGGTCGATCCTTCGTTGAGCCTTTTGTCCTTAGCAAAAGTTAAACTGGCGCCTTCGTGCTGTTGCTGTGAAATGAAGTGGTGATGGTGGCGCTTAAGGCATCTTGCAGGGAACAGCGAGGAGGGAAGTCAGCGGCAAAAGGAAGAGGAACGAAAGTTAGCAGGACGGAGGAGGGAGTCGCCAGGAGTAGAATCGTCAGCAGGAAGAAAGTATTCTCCGTCCGCCTCCTGCGCCGCACCGTCGACCGATACGGTTGTGCTCAGGCGATGCGTCTATGGTCGAGCTGAGAGCGCGTCAAGGGCGCTGTTCAAGGCCTGCTCCAGCGGCGCCGGGACAAACGCCAGCCGCAGACGAGTATCGCGACCTCATCGTGGCCGCCGAGCGTTAATCCTGTCCTAGTGTGCGTCGCGCTCGCACGCTGAGGGCGTCGCCATAGGCTTGCTTGCAGCTGCAGCAGGCCATTCACAGCGACAAAGTGGCAAAGGAGCTGCCAATTCGCCCACCGTGTGCAGAAAGCCTGCACTTTTCGCTGCAAGGATGAGGCCGCTAAGCAATCTGTGCGTTACAGAGTGGTCGTTTTGGAAAGCCAACACCCTCAACTACTCTCACGAGCCACGCATCTCCAACGCTCATTCTTGCGGTTGTAGCAAGCTGACGACCGCAGGATGGCTACCTGAGTACATTCGCCTATTAGCCTTGCCGTCCAAGTGCCATATCCGCTTCGGCTCAACCAGTTCGGCGGGCGGTAGGAAGGTGACCGGCCCGCCTTGCCTGACGGAACCACTGAACGGCATCAACGGGCATCTCGAAGGTTGCAACGTCTGCCGCGGTCCGTCCCACCTTCATGGCGTCTCTTGCAGCCGCCGTGTTGAAGAGAAGAGCTCGTATTATGGCGTCTCATTGGCCATCGGTCAATTTCACAACGAAATCAACAACAATGACCCTCGCACCCTTCTGGCAAGTACACAATGGAGCTCGCCGTCTAGAACAGATAAGATCCTCGGATCGTGACCGCACGTGTCGTCGTATTAAAGCGTTGTGCGTGGATCATTGATGCCGGAGTCTCCTGTATACTGCAGAGCAACAATCTCTTTAGACGACTTGGCTGACGGGGAATGCATCTAGCCATCACAAACATCACGGGCCTCAACAACCAAACATTGGCGGCCATGTTCATATTCCGTCCGCAGATGGTGTGCCCTAGATGACGACTCGTTAGTAGTGACAATGTTACTCCAACATCATCTATTGTGGAGCTCCCTTTGCTCCCCGGCCGAACGTCTCGCCATGATGAGCCGTGCCGCTGGTGTCCGCCTGTCAAGCGACAAACAATGTTCTTCAGTATCTGAGTACCGTCCAGTCAGCTCGCAGAGCCGTGTGACAGCCCCATCTTTGCCGGCGCCTGTATTTCAGCACGCGCATGAGCTCGCGATCACCTGACCTGTTGTTGAAAAAGATGGTGTGCGGCTATACGCTCTCACTCGCCTCGCTATACCTCCTCCTCATCCGGGGGACTGCGGAAGCACAAGGATGCTGCCCAAGCTCAATTCCGACATCGTCTTTCTCGCATGAACAGCTCAACGAGGCGGGAGGGGATTTGCAGCACCAACTTTGGCACTGAAACACTTGCTGACCTCTCGCGGGACTCGATTGTCCCCCGAAACGATAGATCGCGTTTCTCGCGAGCGCCTCGCGAAGTAAGCTGGAGCTCTGCTGTAAGTGTTCTGCATAATCGGCGGCAGGAGAGTCATGGGTTGCTGGCCAGTCTCGATGAGGAGAGAGCCCCGAGGATGCAAGAACAATGCTTGCGTCGAAATGCTGCTGTGGCGCCTTGAAGACATCGATTTTCAAATGCTATGTGTCATATCCCTGTACTGTTGAGTGAACTCCAGCGGCGCGAATGTCATCATTTGTCAAGACTTGTACAGCGTCTTCGCACGTCGGAAGGTTATCTCGACGGACGAGTTTGCTCTCGTTAGGATGTGTGACTGGCTGGTGCCCTGGTTTTTGCTGGGATACTAGGGACCAAAATGACTTTTCGACGTGCGAAGCTGCTGTAGTGTTGACCATGGGCTCTGCAGCCCTCACTGCTTCGGGCGAACGAGCCAGGCGAATTCTGGAACCGGGCGATCTGGAAACTCTGGGACTTCGACTTTGGCGTCTTCCTGGAAAATGAAGCCATTCTTCAGATAGAGGCCTTTTCCAAACCTGCTGCTCTCAACGACAGCTTCGTGGCCTAGCTTATCGGCTTTTTCGAGTCCCCATTTGATAAGAGCGTCACCCACACCCTTCCGTTGGTAGACAGGATCAATCACCAGGAGATTGATACCGCTGAGATTGCCTCCGGTACGCTGTAATGCTGCATTGCGCCAACTCAAGAACTTCAACACCATCTTATCGTGGTATTGTTTGTCTTCAGGCGTATCGAAGTAGTGAGCACTGGTCTCAGTTGATTCGGGAAACGTGCCGTTCTCGAAGAAGTTCCAATTGATCATTCCCATGATTTCGCCCGTTGCAGGGTCCACAGCCTTGACGAAGATTGTGTTGCGGTCGGTCTTCATGGTCGAACGCATCCGCTCAGCGCCAGCTTTCCGGCCTTTCTCGGTCCAATGATTCTACTTGCGATTAGTGGTCACATGCAGTCAGCAATGAGTGAAGTACTTGCTGGGTACAATGCATCCCACATGGGCTCGTTGCGCTTGAATGCCAGGGAACAGATCTCGAAGATCCTGTCCATATCGGCATCTTCTGCCGGAGCGACGTGGATAGCCATGGATTTCAATGTTCCTTGTAGTGTTGCTGCCTTCCAAAGCTGCGGCGTTGATGTTGAATGTGAGAGACAGCTGGTCTTTTGTGAGTAAACAAATGCCAAGTCGGACTTCCAGGCCAAAACGGAATTCTCATACGAACTCCGGCTGTCCCACTCTTGCTCAGTCACCGCTGCCGGCCAACAGAGTGCAGATTCGCCATCTCATGGGAACCGGTCCATGTTGAAAAGCGATTGCGGTCGGAAGGCGAGCCGTTGGGGTGTAGATATTCGGGAGCCGTTGCGAGGTGGACGCGTCCTCAAGCGGTGGATCCATTGTCTCGTCTGTCATAGCATTATAGGACGATGATAGGACAGTGAAGCAACAGGCAAAAGGTTGCAATCACAGAGCATGAAGACTACTGTGTCGAGAGACGATGAGGTTTGCACCAGTCGAGATGATAGATGAAGTGAAGTCAGACAATGTTGCTGTGAAAGGACAGTGCTGACCAGATGAGGGACCGTGCACGCGTTGCGACTGCCTACTTCATCTATCTTCTGTTTATCTTTGAGAAACCTCATCAATTACAATGTCTCTCCATTTGCAGTCGCATACATTAGAACGAAGAGGTCATGCGACCTATTGAATACCGTTCTGTCCTTGAAACCCACCGACAACGCCCACGGTTTGAGTAGCCGAGAAGAGGGGACAAGCTCCTCATGGTTGGTAAGATCTAGACATGTACAAGGCGCAACACACATATGCACCAATTATGATTCGCAACTTCTCGTTCATTCAACGTTCTGCTACGCCTAGCATTTTCTCATCAAGAAGCAATATCCTGCGTCTTCCACTGGCTCAACCCGACCGGCTCCAGCACACAGCAACGGCCAACACTGGCATCATGGGCTCCATCCCCTCAGAAGAAAGAACATATCCCCTCAAGAAACCATCAGGCCACAAGCCCCCAGTCCCTCGCTGGACCCTAAAATTCACCAACCCAGCCCAAACCCACCTCCACACACTCTACATCGGCATCCAAACCCACAACAACTCCACCACCACTTCCCAAGAAGCCGAATCCACCATCTCCTCCCTCCTCGCCTCCCAAGAAATCCCAGCAATCGACACCTTCCGCGTAACAAACGGCTTCGACACCCCCAACGCCAAAGTCTGGGCCTGCTACTTCACCTCTGAGTCCGCCTACCACTCCACCCTAAAACACCTCAACCTCCCTAGCATCTGGCACTCCCTCCCCTCCAAAAACTCCATCGGCCTCTGGACAGAGTCCTTCAGCGCCCCCATAACCCGTCTGGAAACCAACTACTCGCGTTTAGACCATAAACCCGGTCTCGCCCAATTGCCCGGAACGTCCCAGCCAGCGCACGAACTAACAGCATACTGGGGCGCTGGCCGCGATAGGATTCCTTCTTCCGCGCACGATAGATTCCCCACTCCAGAGGACATCCCGACTCCGAAGGAAATTCCGAAAGGCTATGGAGAACACCTCGTAGGCTCTAACTATGACAATATGTGCCACATCCGCTCGGGCCAATGGTGGGCCAAGTGTCCCGACGACGAGCGCGAGGCGTACGAGAACGATTTGCAAGGGAAGCTGATGCAGGGAATGCAATATCTATGGAATCACCCTGAGGAGACGGGGACTATTGGGCTTCGATTTCTTCAGAATACTGAATCGCGTTCCTCCGATTCCACTGAGACGCGTCTCAAGGAGACCTGCGGCGCAGGTTTCTTCCGCAACTGGGGCGATCTGGAGCGCTGGTCTTCTCGTCACCCGTCACACCTCGCCATCTTCAACGGCGCCATGGCTCACGCGAAGAGATTCGGGGACGAGAGGAAGTTCATGACATGGCATGAAGTATGGATCCTGAAAGCAGGGGAGGCGCGCGTGGAATACGTGAACTGTCATCCGGAAACAGGCCTGATTAAATGGGTAGAAATGCAGTCACGAGGGAAGTTATAGCTCTAGCATGAAACAACAAATCTTTCTCTTCTTTCATGGTATCATTACTCTGCCAATTCTCTTACCAACTATGAAGACCCACCATTTATCCTCTTCCACACCTCCTTCTCCGTCTCCGCCAACGTCTCCCCTGCCTTTCCCATCCATCCTTTCACAGCATTCCACATCTCCCCACCACTATTCTCACCACCACCGCCAAACCCTCCAAACCCAGCGCCCTCACTCCTCCTCTCCTGCGCATCAAGAGAAGCCCTCTGCGCACTACTCATCTCCTGCGCCTGCAAATTCTGCTGATACCCGGGTGGATGCGCCGCCGCAGCAGGAATTGGCTGCGGAGCAGCACCGAAGTTCAAAGTTGTAGGACCTCCTCCAGCTCCTCCTCTTTCTGCCGGGCTCGTGTAGCTCGTTGTTGTGGTATGCGTAGGGGCGTAGTTGCCTTGTGGAGGCGGGATGCCCATCTGCGGCGGCATAGTGGTTGTTGGAGGCGGAGGTTTCTCGCCTGCTTTCGGCGGCGGAGGGAGGTTGGTCGCGGGAGCTACGAATTGTTGATTCGACGGGATTGGTACAGCGCCTGGTTGCGGCGGTGGCGGGCTGCTGCCATAGTCTGATGTTGGAGGTGCAGTCCGTGTAGGCGGTGGTTGTGCTTGTGGAATCGGAGCATATGGAGTCGGTGCAGGGACAGCGGCGGCACCAGGTTGTGCTGGTGGATATGGTGATGACTGTTGTGGTGCAGGCGCTGCTTGCAAACTGTTAGGATGTTTCCATGATCTGTCGTCTACTAGACCAGTGGTATCTTACCTTGCGCCTCTTTCTTGGGCGTTATTGGATCATCTATGTGTACCTGGATTGGAGGCATCGTGGATGTTTACACGGCTCTTCCGGGCTTCGTAGGCTGGAGTATGTATGCTGGCGTTGAGATGTAATCGATCGGCGAGGCTGATGTATCTGAGATTGTACAACCGTTTGCTCAATCAGCTTATTGACACGTTTGCGAAAGGGGCCATGAGCTTTCACTGACTGCTAGGTGGCTCCTTGCTTCCAGTCATTGTGTGGCCTAGCAAATGACGTAGCAAGCTCTTTCCCAGTCACGTGCAATCAACGTCGTCGTCAGCAAAATAAACAATATGGCAAGATGAGCGTAGTCCAACAAAAGGAGAATCTCTATACGCCTTTAGTTAAAGAGCAACCAATGTAATACAGGGAAGAGTGTTGCCCAGGCCGCAGTAAAGTTACACGTGCGAGTACGCTCGTCTGGAAACGTCTCTCGCATCTTCATGCCATGCCCAAACCACTCCTCATGCAAACAAGGGCACCGCAGTGCCCAACGTCTTCTTTTCGCTTGAGCCTTGTGTCCACCATCTTCACTGGCAAGTGGTCAAGCTCCTTGTCAAAGCCGTGATTTCGTCGTGTGATTGACTGAATCGACTGCGAGGGCGAGTCGCTTATTTGAACTTCTTGCCGAACATGAGGAGCTGGACCTGGTCGTAGATGGAGAGCACACCAGCACCAGCGACACCACGGAGGATGTTGGCACCGGCACCCTTGAAGAGCGACTTGACACCCTCCTTGGCGACGATCTGGCTGGCGGCATCGAAGGAAGACTTGTACTTGACGGCCTGTGGAATTTGTCAGAATTGCTCGAGAGTATCCAAGCTTTCAGGGTCAGAAGTTGTTTACTTACCTCACCGGAAGTCATCATCATACGACGGCGGATAGTGTCGAGCGGGTAGGAAGCGATACCGGCACCAGTGGTGACGGACCATCCGAGCAAGAAAGAGGCCAAGAAGTTGCCCTCAAGAGGACCAACGAGGACGACAGGCTTGAGCGAGTCGTACATACCGAAGTAGAGACCACGGTAGACGACGATACCGGCGACGGAGGGACCGAATCCACGGTAGAGACCGAGGATACCGTCAGAGGCGAGGGTCTTCTTGTAGACATCGACGAGACCGTTGAACTGGCGGTCACCACCGGACTTGGCGTTCTTTGCGTCGTTGGCAAGACGGGTACGGGCGTAGTCGAGGGAGTAGACGAAGAGGAGGGAAGTGGCACCGGCCATCTGGAAGGAGCGTCAGTTTGCGATTCGCAGCGCATTTAGCATTTAGGAGCTCAAAACTTACACCACCGGAGGCAAGGTTGCCAACCATCCACCAGCCGTATCCATCACGGTCCTTCTTGTAGCCGAACATGGACTTGAAGGTGTCACGGAAGGCGAAGTTCAGCGCCTGGGTTGGGAAGTAACGGATGACGTTGGCCGTGTTACCACGCCAGAGGGAGACGACACCCTCGTCGGCGGAGGTACGACGGAAGCAGTCCATGATACCATCGTACTTGCGGTCGAGACGGCCGGACCTCAACATCTCATCCTAGAATATCGCAAAACAGTTAGACAAGTTTCTCATCGACCTGTGGTGTCCGGAGCTTCAAGCCAGGTACGCGATGTAGGCTGCTGAAGTCGGCAATTGGAGTGTACAAACCTGGTTCTGGATGAGGAGCTTGATACGCTCAATTGGGGCGGCGGCGGTCTTCGAGACGGCGGCGGAAACACCACCCACTGTGAAGGCATTGTCAGCCGTGTGTTCTGCTCAAGCTAGCTCCATGCTCTTATCGGTAGCTCTTGCGGAGCTGCGGCCATCACGATATCGCGAGATATCCATCGGCGCCTTGTGTAAATGGGTTGTACGTACTCAGGAAGTCGACGACGAAGCCGGGCATGCCCATGCTAGGTGTGGTGTCAGCTGTTTGTGTCCCTGAAACAGGATTGCGCGCTCAGCGCCTGTCCAGCGTGCCGGCCACGGCATCGAGGCTCGAAGAGGCTCGCGAGGCCTCGATCGAAGGACGGCAGCTGTGTCGGCGCTGGCGATGGAGCTGTACATACAAGGACTTCTCCCCTTGCTGCAGCAGAAGACATGTTAGTATGGTGTGCCATTGATGCGAGAATATTTTCAAGCTGCGCAGCGCGCGGCGGTACTTACGTCCACGTCTCCCTTGGCCATTGTGACGGCTGTGTTGTGCGAAGAAAGTAACCGGAGTGGAGTTTCTGAGGTGGAGTGGAGTGGTGGTTGATGTCCAGAGATGGAACTGGTGATGTGGTGAGAGATGTTGTTTGAAGCGCTTTGCGAGGAAGAAATCTCCCTGACCTGGGCGCTCGGACCACCACCCTTCGCTCCGGAAACCAGCCTCGGGCAAGACCGGCTCCCAACCATTCACCACCGTGGACAACTTTGCCACACGTTTCTTCTCTGCCGCACAGTTTGTGCGTTCGAGAAGCCCTTCAGAAGCCGATCGTGTTGATTGCAGTAAAGCCCTACGATTTCTTCGGTAGGTAGCATTTATCAACTGCGGTCTGTAGGCGTTCAGACAGGCTTATTCGCCTGTTGCACTGAGCCTCTGCCTTGATGTTGCCAAGACAGGCACTGAGATACGGCATTTCTATCAACGTGAAGATGCAATCTATGCCTGATACACCCTCACTTAATGCTGCATCTTTGCCAGCACTGCAACGATGCCATTGATACCAATATCGCTGCCTCTTGGCGGCTGGGCAACAGTACTCGCCGGCATCCCTATTTCCGGCAATCGGCTTCAACGTTCCTTAAAATACGCCCAGAGCCTCGTCTCGACCCTCGATCGGCTAGAGGGCGAGCCAGATCCGAGAAACTTCACCCTCCCAAGCACGTGCTTTCATGTGAAGATTTCAACTACATGCTTGCACGGATACGGAAGGCGCGAAGTGAACATCAACTTTCTCTCTATTGCTAGTGCTATACACAGGTCTCTTCTGGAGAAATCTGATCTTGGGAATATGCTACAAAGCTCGAGCTGCTCAGAACATAGGAATTTTGAGAGCAACAAGAGCTTTTTAATCGACAAGCAAGCTTTGTAGGCGAGCTTCTGCTGAAATCACCTGTATCGAATCGTTAGCAACCATCCATCACAGACTGGGACACGGGGTAGTAGGATACTCACATCAACAGCTTGCCGGACTTCCAGCACTCGTCTGCATTCTTGCACCCAGTCCTTGGATAGAACGCCAGCCCATCCCTTCAGGCTGTTCATCTCGCGCGCTGCTGCATCCAAGTCTCCCTCCTCAAGCAAAACCTCTGTTCGTGCCAGAGTGGCCTCGACATCCTCGCCCTCGGGCAGACCTCGATCGCTCTTCTTCTGGAACATGAATCGTGAAAGCACGGCGGAAGCAGCGTGGCTGGCAACACCGGCATCTTCAGGCAGTAGCGAGGCCTTTCGAACCTCAGTAGCGACTCGTCTGAAGCGATCGATCAAGTGTGCGGCTGATGGTACACCACGCTGGTACGCAACTGGGTTGATGGAAGCAATAGCGGCGTTGACAACATCGTTGTTCTTGCTGACCTCCTTCAGAGCAACAAGCTCGTTGATGAAAGGAGTTGGGTGATCGGATTGCTGCAACTTCGCACGCACGGCCTCGAGCGCCACTTGCAGGTGCTGTGTCTGCAAAGTCGCGTCCACAACCTCATTCCACTCTCCAGTAAGCTTCTCAAGCTCTTGAACGCTGCTCGACAACTCATCAAGCTTTGAGAGGCGGCCACTGCGCTCTTCCTCAATCTTCGCCTTGACGTCGTCCATGAACTTCTTCTGCAGCTTGACCTCCTGTTCAAGAAGAGCGTTCTGCTGCTTCTGCTCAAAGACCTTTCGGGCAGCGTCCATCTCTGCAGAGAGCTTATGCTGGTAGCTGGTGCTGAGCTTCTCCCGCTCCTGCTCGTACTCCTCGCGCCATCTGGTCTCTTGCTCGCGCATCTCGGCTTCGAGGCGGCGAACCAATTCCCTCGCAGCATTGTCAAACTCCATGTGCGCATTCTTGATCTTGGTCTCTGCCTCATGAGCAGTCTGGTCCTTCATGCTCTTTATCTCGCCAATGACCTTGTCCAAGTCACGCTTCGCTGACTGGACAGTGGTCGCATACTTGGAGGCTTCAGGAGAGACATTGATTGCCGTGATGATGTTGTTGACCAACTTCACGACTTCTTGAACAGCGCGTTCTTGACCCTCGGCAATGTTCAAGTTGTCCACGAGCGAGGCTGCAGGCTGCGAAGGCTTGGACTCAGTGGCGCTCTTCGCGGGCCTCTCCTCCTTCTTTGCGGCCGACGAGTCGCCGAGCTTGTCAGAAGATACCGACGGTGGATCCGCTTTTGTTGGTCCTGGCCTTGAAGTGTTCTCTGCGCTGGCGCTCGAGTGCCTGCCGCGCTGACCAAGATCCGAACTGCCCTCGCTCTCAGCCACACGAGGAGTGACACCGCTCTGACGACCGACGGTCACCTTATTCTCGCCGCGTGTCTGAGGCCAGTGTCTGTTCCCCACGTCCCTACCACCAAAGCGCTTTCGGAATTCGCGATCTTCGAAATATGCCACTGCATCTTCTCCATAGGGGACGTACTCGGTGAAGAAGTCATGGAAGTTGTCGTTGACCAGCGAATTGTAGACACCGCCGGCGTAGCCAAAGGTAGAGAGGAGGAAGAGAGTAAGGACGAAGTTGCGGAATCGGTGTCGTTTTCGTGGAGGTGGAGGTGGAGCAGACGATGGGCCAGTCTTCGCGCTGCCGGTACCAGTAGGCGGCAGGTTCCCTGTGTTGGTCGAAGGCGCAGGAGATTTCGACTGCACGTCGGCGGGCGCAGGAGGTTCTGGTGGTATAGCGCTGGGTGGAATATGGGATTCGTTTGCGCTGGGAGTTGCAGCATCCAAAACAGGCGGTTGAGGGACGCCAGCAGAAGTTCCGCTTTGCGAACCAGGTAGAACGGTCTTATCGGGCGATCGAGCGTCGGCGTAGGTTCTCTGCACAGATTATTAGCGAGGTGTCGCGATTCTCACGTTGCAATCCGAACATACTGCCAGAGGCTGCCATGCTCGCTGCTGGAGCCATTGGCGCCTCAGGCCTTGCCGGGCACCCTGCTCGAGGCATGAGCTGCTCCGAGCAACGGCTAATCGCAGCATGTTGCGCTGCGATGTGGTATGGAGAGGGGGCAGGACGGTGTCGCGTGGTGGTCGACAGCAACAAAAAGCTGCGAGCTTCGACGTCGTTGGCGGCAGGGAGTCGGAGCTGGTCGGATTTGTGCCTCAGGCCACCACGTTTCCTGCCAGTTCCGGAGTAGGGCTCTTGATTCACCGTGTATTAAGGATTTCCCTTATGAGCACAGTGTAGCACACAGTGAGCACGGTATGCTCACCATGAGCCTAAGGTCGGCTTACGTGACTTACGGGTAATAACCAGCCGATCTGGCCTCTCGGCGTGGTTATCAGCCGTATCAGAGGGATTATTCACGCCTCGGATTCGTGTGCGAGTGTTTTTAAGCCTCCCCAGGCCTGTGAACACCGTGACTCACAGCTCACAAATTGTGTATGTGAGTGGCCACCTCAAGCCCTATTCCGGAGCTGACCTCACACGCCTCGGAAGCGAACCTAGAGCACGCGCGTGTCGCAGGTGCCTTCGCCGATGCTAAGGAGAGGCGTGCATTTCAACCTTCCACAACGAACGATGTGAGCTGGCCTCATTCATCCCCAAGATGGCGGAAGAGACGACTCAAGCGGTGGTCGAACCCGTCAGCAAACCACTGAATCTCATTCCTGTGGGCCTCAAGGAAGCGGCCCTCGACTCGCCCACCTTTCGAGCTACTTCACTGCACTTTGCCGACAACATCGAAGCAGTCGAACGATGGCTAGACGGATACGTCAAGGCAGCTTCGAAGCTGGTCGCCGAAGTCTCGTCCCTCGAAGCGGCCGTCAACTCTTTCCTGGGCCAGTCAACGCCTCCAGCGCAGATCAGTGAGGCCGTTTTGGACCATGACTACACATTGCTGGCATTGAGGAGGTACGGTGAGGGCGCGAGGGAGTTCTGGCAGAGCACGCTGCGAGGGATCAAACGCTACGATACGGCTGTTGTGGATCCGATCAAGAGCTTCCTGAACAATGACTTGCGGAGCTTCAAGGAGGCAAGGAGGGCAATGGACGCTGCTCAGAAGAGCTTTGATACCGTTATCAGTCGCTATTCTTCCCAGAGCAAGACCAAGGAATCTTCATCTCTACGAGAGGATGCTTTCCAGCTGCACGAGGCCAGGAAGATGTATCTCAAGTCAAGTATGGACTTTTGTGTGCAAGCTCCGCAACTGCGTGCCTCGCTCGACAAGCTTATCGTCAGGATTTTTGCCGAGCAATGGAAGGAGATGCGTAATGCAAGAGAGTCCTCTTCCGCCGCCTTTGCCAGACTGAGCAGCGAAATGGATCGAGTAAGAGGCTGGAGCAGGGAGATGGAGAATTCGGAGCGTGCGTTCAAGAGGGAGTTGCTGGCTGCAAGACGGCAGATCGAGGACAACGCTGAGCAGATGACGAGGCCGTCTCGTGAACTCGAGGATTACTCTGCATCGACTGTGCCCTTCCTTGGTGGTGGTACAGCAGCAAGAGAAGGCCATGAGAAATCCGAGAAGCAGGGCTGGTTGTTTCTTAAGAGTATCACAGGGAAACCTGCGAGGACAGTTTGGTCACGGAGATGGTTCTTTGTGAAGAATGGCATCTTCGGGTGGCTCGTACAAGGGACTAGGTCAGGAGGTGTGGAGGAGAGTGAGAAGATCGGCGTCCTTCTCTGTAGTGTGAGACCTGCCTTTCAGGAAGAGCGCAGGTTCTGTTTCGAGGTCAAAACCAAAGATCAGAGCATCATATTGCAGGCCGAGACTCAGCAGGAACTGACAGAGTGGATCAGCGCGTTTGAAGTGGCCAAACGAAAAGCGCTTGAAGACCCGGCAAGCACAGAGGCGTCTTCCCAGGCGCCAGGCATCGATCCTGCGTTCGCAATCAGTCCTCCAGTAGCACCCGAATTCGCCGCCAAGATCACGGAAGGACACCAACCTCAAGGAAGCGAAGGCGATGCTGGACTGAATGTGCCCGATCGCGAGGGTTCCGGACTTCCAAACAGAGCCAGTTTCGATGTGAACCCTGGGCGTCGTGTTATGAGCTTGGAGAGAGAGCCTGATAGTGCACGCGAAGGCACTCGTGATCGCATTATGCAGAAGCTAGACCTGCACAAGCGGTCGAACGCTCCCTCGCAGACCAGTAACGCACCCGCGCCTGGTGGTATTGCAAGCTTGATTTCAGCGAGTCACAACATATTGCCAGTGGGGCCAGGGTCACCTCAGCCGATTGCTCCAGATGGCCCTAGACGCAATCTCAGTATGCCTATAAGCACTCTCGCTCCTTCGACACTGGCTGCACCGCCTGCAGCTACCAATCTGAGCCACACTGCCGTTGTCGTCAGCGGTGAACGTGGTGTCACTCTTTCACGAGCAGATGGCTCAAGTATACCATCCGGAATTCTGGGGAACGTATGGGGAAGCAGCAACTGGGGATACGTCAATAGACTTGGAGAGGAATCCAAGCCAAGGAAACCGAGTCGCCCCACCTCTCGACAAAGCAACGATCCCGCCTCGCGTTCAGTATCGATCTCGCAAGATGATTCCATCATCATGGATGGCATGAATGAGCCTCCTAAAGAGGCGCTTGCAAACCCGAACGCGCCCTCTCCTGGCCACCGCAAGAACATGAGCATTGGGACTGAAAAACCACAGCCATCCTTGCAACCGTCTCTTGTCGACGAGTACCCTAATTACTACCCGCTTCCTTTGAAGGCGCAGAACGCGCAATTCCGGATGCTGTTTCCTAATGTGCCCAAGGATGAAAAGCTATGTCTGGTTTTCCGTGCGACATGGAATCCGAACGAGCAGCAAGAATTCCCAGGAAGAGTGTATGTCACCACTAGGGAGATCTACTTCTTTTCCAATCATCTTGGTCTGGTCTTGATCACTGGTGTGAGTCTGAGCTCGATTGGCGAGGTCACCGCTGCCCCTGGACGAGATTGCGATTTTCTCTACTTGCATCTCAAAAGCTCTTCACTGAACCAAGATGACCCTCGGAGAATCACTGTCAAAGTATTCCTAGAGCCATTGCGACTTCTGCAAAGACGACTGAACTTCCTTGTGTCGAACGCCGACGCCGACGAGCCGTTGGGTCTTGAGGAGACATTGAAAACCTTGATCAGGATGGAGGTTGAAGAACCAAAACGCAGCTCGAGTGTCGAGAGCTGGGAGGACATTGCTTACGACGCCGATGAAGCACGCGACCAAAGGGCACCCGACAGGCAACGAGGCCGCAACATCAAAGCCAGTCTGCGCATCGACGGAAACCTCTATGGCGAGACGGCGAAAACAGGACGAGAGATACAGAAGTTCAAGCTCCCGGCGCAGCCAGTTGTATACGCGCCGCAAGGGATGCAAGCGAGTGTCTCGCGAGAGTTCAACGTCAGTGCCAAAGCGTTGTTCCATGTAATGTTCGGTGATAAGAGCGCTGTCTTTCAGCTGCTCTACGCGAACCGATGGGCGGATAAGATCGTGCAGACGCCATGGACTAAAGGCAGCAACAATCACTGGATCAGGAAATTCACGAGCCACAACCAGGCGACTCCAATGGCCGATACACAGGTCATCGACATCTACAACGATCACCTTTGCTACGTGATCACGAACGAAAAGTATCCCTGGCGCCTACCACTCGCCGCTTCATTTTCTCTAACAACCAAGTTCGTCATCACTCATTCAGCCAAATCTCGCTGTAAATTGGGCATCTTTCAGAGCTTGGCCTGGACGAAAACACCGCCAATGGCATATATTAAACGTCTCATTGCGAAGCAAGCCTTCAATTCTCTGGAAGCCGATGCTTTGGACTTGACTACCGTAGCAATGGATCAAGTTGCCAAACTTGGCAACCACAGCAAGACGAATAAAGCGGTAGAGATCTTCGGCAGCGTGGGAAGTGTTGGACAGCAAACCCAGATCGACCGAAGTCAGGTTCCAAGCAATTCAATGCCTGCCATCGCTCATGCCAACCAGAACAGACCACTAAGCATGTGGCGCTTGATTGCGAACGACCTCTTCGCTCGATTGTTGGGTATCTTGGGCTTCGCTTTTGACCTTGTCGTTGCAGTGGCCAAAGGGGTTGTGGGAGTTTGTACGGCTCACACCTTCCTCATCGTTGTACTTGCTGTCTCCGCGATGTACAACTCTTGGCATTCTTACCGAGATGGGATGACTTGGTACCATGACCGCAGGGCAGCAAGATTCATGAGCCGAATTGGCGTTAGTCCAGACCCGCGGCTGAGCAAAGCTGTATATCTGAGCGATATCAATGAGCTTGTTGCTCCTGCCAACGAGACTGAGGTTGCGCCACCCGTGGACGGAACGGTCAAGACTTGCAGGACGACTTTCTCGGAACAACTCCTGACCTCCTCGACGTCGTCGGCTCCTACAAATGCGGCGGGAGCCCGGCTCTATCGTTCGCGAGAGTCCCTTGCGCGCTACAGACACGACTTGCTCGTCGCTCTTCGGGTCGTCAACCGCGTCGAGAAGGACATTGTGCTCGCTGAATGGGAAGAATGGATCCATGCCGAAGAGAGAAAGTGTGAGCGAGTGGGGAAGATGCTGCAGCGGAGAAAAGACCGCAAAGGCGGCGGGAAGGCTGAGCTCGAAGATGAGCTGGGCGCCGATTTTGCAGAGTACTGCGACAGCTGTAGAAGGGAGAGCGAGGAGCTCAGGGCGGGCAATGCCACGAGTCTCGGGCTGATATGATGTGAATGTGCATGAGATTGCATGAGAATGCGTTTTAGAGATACCCAGTATTGAGAACTTGTCAGATCGGTCTTCTTCACGCGACATAATCAATATGGTGATGCGACACGGTGAAACTCCAGACAACAACAAACACGCGACGCGACACTGCAGACGACCAATTTCGACAATGCCAACACTCGCATCTGGTATGATCCGGCACCTATCCCTTCATGACGGTGAACCTGCCCTGCATCCTCACAATCTGGATCTTCGCCAAATGCGGCGCCTGGAGCGCCAGTGTCGAACTGTTCAGAATTCCTCGCACCTCGTCGGAGCCAATTGGTCGGCCGGTGTGATTGAGAACAAGCGAATAGCGTCGGTGATGCGCGTGGTCGTCTAGAGAAGCGGTGAAATGTTAGATCACGTTGCACGAAGAGCATCGGAAATGTTGGACTTCGTACAGACGTGTCTCCTCCCTGGGAAGTGAGGGCCGTGATGGGTTGTCATTGCGGCTTTGGTTTGGATGATTTCGTGTCCTGGAGACTGCCTAGACTTGAAGTGACAGGGAGGACTGCTGACGGACTCTTATCGACGCAGAAATCTTAACGAAGGGCTCGACTGCCACTGAGCGTGTACATCGCGTCCTTTCTATCCCAGCCTTGCTCAGTGGGGTACGCGGTATGGAGTTCCAGTGGCTTGGTCTTCATGTGATAGCAGCACAGCCTTGCCCGAGCCGTGAATTCGACTCGGTCTAGCGTAGCCTTGCGAGCATTTGAGAGTGACCGACTCCCAGTCAGACGAAATCATGGGGAGGGTGCTCCTTCTAATGGATCGTCGGGATGCTCTAGATGGCGAGATGGGTCCTTCTCGACGACGCTAGCACTTGCTGTGCCCTCGAGAACAAAGTCAGTCTGCAGTCCCAGATCCTGGAGGAAGGAGGAGCATGTCAAAAGGTTCATAGTCGTCCATCTCGACAGGCATCCATCACAGTCAACCGTATCGATAGTCATCAAAGGTAGCCGATGTTTCTATGACAAGCAGTCCAGCCCAGCCCCGACGAGCGAAGGGCGTAACTCAATACTAGAGCAGACTCCGCGGCAGAGACGTCGTTGACATTTTTCAATTCGTTACGTTATATCCCGTCCGCCTTAACATCGTCACTCATCCCACCTTCCCAATCTCAGGACTCTCACCCACCTCCCTCCTCTCCGTCCCATCCTTCTCCATCTCCACCTTCCCCTCCACACCACTCTCCTCGTCATCCTTCGCCGCCGGGACCGCCAAAGTCGAATCCTTCATCATATCGATCGGCTCGCGGTACGCCGGAACAAAGTTGACTGCGAGCGAGTACGTCCAGGCCAGCACGAAGAAAATGAGCGGAATGACCATGGCTACACCAGTATTCCTTGCATCAGAGACAGCCCCGAGTGCCGGAGGAACAGCAGCACCTCCTGAGACACCCGCAATGATCCAACCGCTGCCGCGTTTGGAGTGCTTTCCTAGTCCGCGCATTCCGAGTGCAACGATGGTGGGGAAGCAGATGGATTCGAAGAAGAGGGTGATGTAGAGCATGGCGATGCCTGTGTTGCCGCGTTGCGTGATCGAGGGGGCAATGAAGACAATGCAACTGTAGAGATTGGACCATTAGCTTTCGTGTCCTCCCAGGATGAGTGGATAAGGACTTTGGCTTACAGGGTCAGGTATACCAAGAAAACCCAACGCGGCCGCGCATATTTCATGATGAGGACACCAGCGAAGCGCCCCACTGCGAAGGCTCCTTGTGCGCCGGCGAGGAGTTGCGCTCCTACTGATGAGGTCTTCCCCGCTTCATCGGTGCAGTAGTTGATAAAGTACTGGCATAAGTCAGTAGAATGTCGATGAATCAAGTGGTTGCGGTGTCCTTACCGCAGCGATTGCAACCTGCGCACCAGTGTAGCAAAACTGGGCAAAGGCGGCGTGAAAGAGGCGGTATTGCTTCCAGAATGGCTTCACATCGGTGTTGGCGTGGGTTTCAGTCGCTTGGAAGGCCATGTCTGCATCAGTGATCTCGGGGATCGGAGAACTGTAAAGTTCGCCATTAGCATGCTTTCCATGGCGTTTATCTTGGGACACTTACAAGTAGAAGACGATCGCTAGCAAGAAACAGAAACACGCAATGGCCAGATAAACCCATTGAACAGTCTGCAGCGACTGCGTGTCCTCTCCGGTGTCCTTGAAAAAGACGTACGAGCCCAAGACCGGGGCGACGACCGTTCCGATAGCATTGAATGCTTGCGAAAAGTTGATTCGGAGCTCAGAGTATCTCGGCGGTCCACATATGGTGATGTATGGATTTGCGGCAGTCTCCAAGCTTCCTAACCCGTTGCCAATGATGAAGATGGCAGCGCAGAATCCTCCAAAGGATTTGTGCAAGAGACATGGCCATGCCACCAAAGCGCCGATCGCGTATAGACATAGCCCCCATATGAAAACGATTTTGAAGCCGTAGTGTCGGAGAAGCCAGTTGGCGTGGCCGAGAGATGCGAGAGGGTAGGCGCCGAAGTAGGCGGCTTGCAGGCCAGCAGATCTGGCACGGACATGTCAGCTCAACGACAGATTCTTGCTCGTTGAAAGATTACTACCTCGCATGATTGATTCCTAGAATCGTTTGAAAATGTTTATTCAAGGTGTCGAGGAGGCCATAACTAAAGCCCTAATGACGTGTTAGTTCATAACTTCACCCTTTCGACGACCCTTAGACTTACCCAGAGGAAAAAGAGCGTTGTGACCAGGCATAGCGGATCTTTCCACAGAAGTCAGCTTGATAGCAGTCATTGGCGGGGCTCCCGACGAACAGATCGATTGCCGCAAGGTCAACTGTGATGCCTGGGTACGGGTTGTGTTTCCCGTCTTGAGGGAATACTTCTTGAAGATCGCCATCGGGGCGTTGGCGTGATAGAGTCGTCCGCAGTTCTTCGCTCCCTGAGATGGTAATAGATGGTGATAGGTGTCGAAAGAGGGTGGCTTGCCACGCCGGTGAGTGAAGTACGAAGAGAGACTTCTTCCAAAGAGGCGACTCCAGAGGTGCTAGCACTTGTAATGGAGAGTAGGTTCCATGTATCAGAGGCTCATCACGCGCGTCTCTGCTTCGACGCACAGACCACACAACGTCAATTGCCTAATAGCACGCCCGCAGACTTGTCGCTTGGCCTTGTGGACATTAACAGAGCGAGCAAATAGTTTGAGGTCTGGTGGACAGGTCTGTCTGGCTCTCCACGGGGAACGAGGCACTAGCAAGGATACATCGCTTTGGTAGCGTTGCATCGCGTGTCTCCGCTGCATGTGGGGTAGACGACTATCGCAGCTTCGGGAGAAAGAAGCACGAGAGGTGCCGGTCAAAGAAAGCACCGGATTGGTTGTGGAGAAGAATTGGCTTTTGTTCTCGAGGCATGGAACATTTCTGGAAGATCGTCTATTCGGTGTAATGCTCGTTTGTATCGAAGGTCGGCATCGATCATCGGCTTCACACGTGCTCGAGATGATTGAATGTTCCTGAGCTGGAGCGAAATACTGCCTGACGATTTCGGCAGTGACTGAAGCATCAGAAATCTGGAACCAATCTCTTGTCATTTTGCCTTGTCAGCGCGCTTCTCTCGGTCCCCTGGGCGTGGACGTTCTGCTGTGTCGAACCGTACTCGGCACTCTGCTTACCGTGGGGAAAGAAGCACGCACCGGCCTTGTATCGGTGGTAACACATCTTGGCAAAGCGGTCGTTCTGGTTCGCATTCCGTCTCTCTTGGTCATAGTTCCTCGTGTGGTGTAGATGATCAGAGAATCGAGCTATGGCTGGAACGCTGAACCAAGCAGCTTGGCCAACGCCCCTTGCGGCCGCCGAGTCGAAGTCCAGGCAGGTCTGTCATCACCAGACTACAGTGCTTTGCCTTTACTCATTATTCCACTCGTCTTCGAGATGCTGCTGGAGCTTCTCCTTCATTCGCGATGCCAGAGACAGCGTCGGTGATCAATTCTCTCAATTCCCTCTGACCCGCCTCAGTTTGGAAATCAGGCCTAGCAGCAAGCTCCTCGATTCGTCGCCGGAATTCTGGATCAGGCTCTTCACCAGCTTCACCCGCTGGCATTGTTCCCACATTGAGCTGAAGGCCTTCAGGAAGCGGTGGTGGAGGATGAACACCATTCTGCTCTCCGTTGGTCTGAGCTGCGTTCTGGCTTGCGGATGGAGCTCCGCCAGTAGTGTCCTGCTTTAGGAACGCGGCGATTTCAGGTTGCTCATCTTCATCGCTCAATTTCTCTGCCGCAGTTACGCCTTCATCATTCTTCCTCTCGCGATCCACCCCAAGATCCAGCAATTGCTGTGCCATTCGCATTTCCTCTACGCTGAACAACGCCGTCTCTCCATCTTCATCAGCGATGTTCGGATCCACTCTGAAGTCGTTGATGAGTGCTTTGAGAAGTGTCTCATGTCCGTAGGATGCAGCTGCATGTACCAGGGAGTAGCCGTGGGCGTCCTTTTGGGAGGCAAGTTGCGGGAATAGTTCGAGTTGGCTCAGGACCAGGGCGGGCTGATCTGCAGCCAGATTCAAGAGTCTGTCAATCGTCGGCGGCTGTGCCATCTTTGCTGATCCGATATATTGATGTATAGTATTTTGGCAGGTGGAAGGCAAAGAGCAAATTCGATGTTCTGGCAGGAGCTTTGTGACCAGGTATTCGCGTATTCATGATTCAAGTTACGCACAAGGTGTTTCTAAGCTCGCTGGCACAGCGCTTCGTCTAAGGAGCAATCGCGACTTCACTTCTACCACGACCTCCCCTCGCGCGTTTCCACAAGCCAGTTCAATCACATCATCAACCCAGAGATATCACGATGGCCGACTCACCCGCCTCCTCCGATCTCTCCGATCCACCTTCAGCAGAGTCCGACAACGACGACCAACTCAGCAACGCCGGTCGCTCGTCGCGGCCCAGTGTCGACATCACCCACACAGAAGCAGACCACCTCGTACCGCCTGCCAAGAAGCGAAAGACAGGCCCTTCATCAATGGCGATCCTCGAGCGCGCGCCTTCCTCACAGCCGGAGCAAGAAGACGACAACATCAGCTTGTCCGAAGACGGCTGGAGCACTGCGCCGGGATCCCCCAACGACGACGAATATGCGCTTCGAGACCAGGCGCAAACGCAATGTCTGTGGCGCGACTGCGACTTTGGCTCGGCGGAGAACAACGACGAGCTGGTGAAGCATGTGCAGGGCACGCACTGCGCTACTGGAGGGCCTAAAAAGACCAAGTACGTGTGTGAATGGGGCGAGTGCCAACGTAAGGCGAGCAATCATCCCAGCGGGTATGCGTTGAAGGCGCATATGCGCAGTCATACCAAGGAGAAGCCGTACTACTGCCATTTGCCAGGTGAGCTCAGAGCGCATGCAACATGGGGAATTGACATGAGCTAATGCGGAAATGTAGAGTGCGATAAGGCATTTACTAGATCCGACGCACTGGCTAAGCACACGCGTACTGTCCACGAGCCCGAACCATCGAAGGGAGGACTAGGTTCTTCAAACGATCCAACACCGCCTGGCAAGAAAGGCCTCAAGATCAAGCAGGCCAACGGCAGCGGCAAGCCAATCCAGACAGCCACAGATACCGGCCCAACGCACGACGAAGACGGCAACCCGATCGAGCCATCTCCGCAGAACGACAACATCACCTACATTCCCGCGCACCACCCCATTACAGGCCAACCGGGCTTCATGATTCACTACCCTCCAGACATCCACTTCACCGCATGGGAGAGTAGCATTCCTGCTGATCAACTGATGCGACTGCTTCGACGACAGTTGCATTGGGCACAGCAGGAAGGGGACGAAGTCAAGAAAGAAGTTGAAGAGCTAGAGCAACAGAAGCGCGAGGAGTGGACACTGAAAGAGATTCTTTTGGAAGGCGTGATGGAAGCCGAGCTCTCCAAAGCACAACAATCACACTTGCTTAAGCACGTGGACTCACGCGTAAGAGACGCCATGGAGCGGGACGTGCAGTTTGCGAAAGTGCTCAATTGGACAGGCGGCGAGCCAGAGTGGCGGAGGGCTGGGCCACCGCCGCGATCCAACGATGGCGATGTGGAGATGCGAACACCGCCTGATGGGAGGAGTCCGCCGCCCACTGGTGTTTCGGGAGGAGGCTTCGACGGCGAAGCCGATCCGTACGACAACTATTTGGCAGACATGACGAGTCGCTACGAAGAGCTCCAGCGGCAGCGCAACACCCCACATAAAGCTGCCGCAAAAGACCAACAAGCAGCAGAAGCAGACGCCGTCGGCGCCCTGATTGGCATGAGCGGACAATCCTAAAGAACCAGCCTGAAGGATGATACCTCACCACAGCCAGGAACACCAAAACCAAGAAATCTTGTACCATTACCCCCTATCACGACCCGCCATGCCATATTCCAGACCCAATGCAATCATCTAGACTTGGACGCAACACTCTTCCGCTTACTCTCCTTCTTCTTCTCCCTCGCACTCGCCTCATTCACAAACGGGAAATTCCCCGTCCTCTTATCCGCTCCCGTCCTCTTGCTTGTCCGTCCTTTCTCCCCTCCAAACAACAACGTCCAGGTCCCCAAACAGAACAGCCCCGTAGAAGCCACCATCCCCGCTCCAAACCCTAGTGTCCAGCCGTACGTGACCTGCATGTACAGATAAAACGCCGAGAGCGCGTGGTACGCCGTCGTCGCGGCTACGGTTGGTTGCGCGTAGGGGTTCTTTGGCGCGTCATCTCCCTCGTCGTCGCTTCCGTTGCTTTGTGGTACTCCCGGGATTGGAAGGGCGGATGTGAGGAGGAGGCTCAGTCCGGCGAGCGTGAGGAGGGCGAGCGCGAGGGTGCGGGCGAAGTAGGTTTCGAGGTCGGTTGTGGAGCGCGGCTGGCCGGAGGCGAGGAGGGAGACGATCAGGTTTGGGGAGAGGAGGAGGGGGACTGCTTGGAGGGATAGGTAGGCGGATGTGCTGAGGTGGTAGAGGGAGGAGACCTGTGATGTCGCCATGTGTTAGTTTTCGTTGTTGATGTTTGCTTGAGATGGATACTTGGATTGGGGAGGCTCACGTCCATGGTTGCGGAGATGAGGAGGAGGATAGGAATGTCTCAAGTTCTGGGGGACGGTCGTTTGGTGATCGTCTTGCAGTTAGAGGAATGTTTCTTGTCGAGAGAGAGCTCCAGCTCGCTGCAGCAACAAGAGAGCTGCGGAATCCACACCGCTAAGCGACAAGGATTTGCTAGCTTCAACGTCATTCACAGCGGATAAACGATTAGCGCGCGCATGTGCGAACCAAGCGCACAGAGAGAAGAGACAGGCCTCACTCGTAAGACATGTCAATTCATCATCACTATACAACCTCTATAGTCCCCTTACAGAAGCAAATCGCAGCTACAAAGCTTCCGCCTCCACCTCCTTCTCCTTAAACACCCTTATCTGCCTCAGCGCCCTCTTCATCCCCTCCAACTTCGCCCTCTCCCTCACAACCGACTCCCTCGCCAAGCGCTTCAAAGTCTCCCTCCCGGAAGCAACATGCACGTCCTGCCAAGCCGCCAGCTCCCCGGCAATAGCCTGCTGCGTATACCTCAACTCACACCCCAAACTCTCGAGCTCGCCTCTCGCCTTGGCAGCCTTATCCCAAGCATCGAGAGCGGCGGCTTTCTTCGCGTCTTCGAAGAGGCCGATGTTGGGCGTCCAGCGGTTGGAGCGAGAGAGAGAGTTTTTGGATTTGTCGATTGTTTTTTGTGCTTGTTGCATGGTGCCGATGAGGTAGGCGGGGCGGTTGGTGGCGTTTTGGATTGCGCTGCTGGTGCTGTAGATGGAGTGGAGGCTGTAGTAGAGGCCGGCTAGAGGTGAAGCTTCGCTCGGGAGGAGGGTCTTGGAGTATCGGTCGAAAGCCTGGATGTAAGTCTCGGGGAGACATTTGAGCGTCGATAGCGCTGAAGAGGAAAGCATCTGGGCTTCAGCATGGTCGTTGTACACCATCCTGTGCTTGTTGGTGGAGCGGATGGTTTTCTTGACAGCCTGCGTGACGCCCCTGACCTGCTGGCTGGCGAATGCGACGAAATTCTCAACTTCCTGGGTATCTGTCACAGGCTCGTAGTCATCTTTCACATTTTCAACGCGGGCCTCCGCCTTCCGCTTGCTTCTTTCGGTCAACATCTCAGCATCTATCTCTGGGACGAGGAAGAACTCCCATACAAGCTCGTGAGTCGAAAAGGTGCCGTGCGTAAGCAGGTTTCTGAAGAAGTTGTCCAAACGGATCTGAACGTCCCGTAATACTGCCCTGGATGGCTTGGATGGAATCAAGAATGGAGATGGCAGGTTGAACTGTTGTGGCAGCCAGCTTGCAGGACACTCCGTGGCAAGCCATTTGGACAAGTTCTCGAAGTCGGCAACAGATCGTCTGCACGTAGTGACCGTGATCGTGCCATTCGCATTCGGGGCACCAGACTTCAGGACCAGTCGAATGGTGGCATCTTCAACGAAGAATGATCTCACCACTGTTGTGATGCGTCCATCGTTTCCCGGAGCAGTTGAAAGCAAGACCAAATCATCGATGCGGTTGCGCACATCATCGTCTTTTGCCAATTCAACCGCAGTAAGGCCACGCATATCCCTCAGCGTCATATCAACTCGAGGGTCGCCAAACAAAGCTCTGACGAGGTCGATGCGGCCATACTTGCTTCCTACCATCAGTGGGGTAAAGCGCTTGTCGTTGGCCGCGTTGACATCCGAATCGCAATGCCTTAGCATTTTCAGCGTCAACGGCATGTCGTTGATGATATGCAACAGCGTGTTCCCTTTGCCATCCACATGGTCGTCAAGATGCAGCGGCTCGCCATCTCCCTGCGTCTGCGTGGCCAGGTTCAAAGCCTCTTGCACCATAGAGTGGTATAGTTCGTGATCATACGACCGACAGAGCGCGAACAGCGGCGTCTGTCCATTCTTGTCTTTTAGCCGCCACGGTAGCTTCTTGCCGAAACTCCGTATTAGATGTGGTTGATGGAAGAGGTAGTGAGCGAAGCAACGGCCCTTGCTGTCCTGGATCTCAAAGTATCGGCGAAGCTGTTCCTCCGAGGCGTTTGTCTCCAAATAATTAAGGATATAGTTGGTCATAGGCTGATTGCCAGATTGAACGGCAGCACTCAGCAGCGTCGTGCCCTCGTTGTTCACATCTTGCAGCACAAAGTCAGCGCGAAAATGAGCGGGCATGCTCAGTAGTAGCCGCAAAGCGTCCAGTCTTCCAGAATCTACAGCCATCATGAGAATCGAGTTCCCATCTGCATCTTGCGTCTGAGCAAGCTTATCGGCTGACAAGTCGTTCTTGAAACCAGCACTGACATCTGAGTCAATGCTCTTATTCCGAGAATGTGACCGTGATGAGTATCCCGATGATGCCGATTGACTGCGTGGTAGAGAGGCCATTGAAACTCGTTTCTTAGCCTTGAGTTCGCCCTGTTCAGGAGGTGGAGTCGGAGGCCTTTGAAAAGGGAAGACGTGCTGCAGAGATCCATTCACAGCAGCGAAATCTTGCGACGAGCTTGCGTCTTCTCGACGATTAGGCACAGTATTTTCATCGCGTAGAGACCGTCCAGCATTAGACGTAGCTTCATCATCAGACGACTCCGGGTCCAATCCAGTAGAGAATGTAGCTCGGTCCGCATCGTCATCATAGCCCGAAGGCTGCAGAATAGCCTCCAGAGCCTGCGTGTCGCCTGTCCTCGCAGCCTGCCACAACAGTCGATTGCGCTTGCTCGCCTTTCGTAGAACTGTCGATCCGCCTGATAGATGCACTAGCACAGCCTCAAGCGTTGCCAGAGCGTACCCAAACTCCCCGCTCTCCACTTCATCAATGAAGATGAAGTATCGCATGTACAGCAGACGAGCATGAAGATGTCGAACACCGCTGCGAATCACCACAACCAGTAGCATAGAGACAAGAATGTCGGCATTTATTGTCAGTGGAGAAGGTCCCGCAAGTTCTGAGCCTTCATTCGCTTCCTGTTGGTCTTCCCCTGACTTAGTGTCCGTAATAAGCTTCTGTGTATTCAGAAGAATCTCAAGCATCTCCTGCGGACTGCTCGCCACTCCCATCTTCTTGAACGCTTCGATGCCTTTATTCAGCTGAGCGGTAATTGCCCGCTTGCCCTGGATACCCTCATCGATAGGAAGGCCCACCTGCGACACGTCGACATCTGACATCTTTCTAATTTTCGATTCCAGATCCGAGTCGTCCGGTCTTCTGATGGCGCACACCCTCGGGAACAGATTGTGGTCATGCACCTGCTCTGTAACATACCGCTCAATCAGGCGTTCAACGACCGGCCCAGTAAGCTCCGTGTTGGCGCCTAGGAGGGATAATTGGTGCTTGTCCACATTCTGAAAGAGATCGATCGCCGATATTATCGCCGTCTCCAGCGAGGCACGGAGTGTCTGCTCTTCCGGCTCGAGCTCAAGAGCCGTAGGGTGAACAGTCGAGCTTCCAGAAAGCGACGACTTCAAAGAAGACACCGAATCGCTTATCGAAGGCGCCGAAAGCTGCGAGCTGACAGACGACCTCCTTGACTTCGGCTTCGGCAAAGGCTTGTCGTTCGCAGATATGAATTCGCGGATGATCTTCTCCAGACCACTCTGCATCTGCCTGGAAATCAACGGGAACTGCGTGAGAAGCTCCCCGAATGTCTTGATATCCTTCTTCTTCGGACCAGAGAGGTCTGCCACACCATTCGCATCTCCATCGCCCGACGCCTCAGCGAGTACTCTCTTTCGCTCTTTGCTCGGCTCATCTGAGATTATTGCGGGCACAATAGGTGTCGGCTGGTGAACACCGATCAGTGGTTTGGAGATGTAGTAGACCAGCCACTGCTGCCCATCCGATGCGTCTGGATAATAGATCGTATCGCTGAGCAACTGCGCCTGGTTGAGCGTCTTGAAACCCTTGTTGCTATACACGAAGTTATCCTTGACGACTACCGTCCGTCCATTGATCGTAGAGTACTGCTTCGCCTTATTCTTATTCTCCCTGACATTTCCAATCTCTTTCCCGCTTCCAGAGAACGGATGCCCGCCTCCTGGGACTCGTATGACATGGCTCGCGAGGAAGTCTTCCGTTCCGGCGAGGTCGGCATAGAGAGTGTTGGTCTCACGGTCTTTGCTGCGGATCAGGATTTCGGTCGTGGGGACGAGGAGGACGTGATGGCTGATCGGTTGGCACTGCGCCGGCAGCGCACTTCGGAAGAAGGCGCGCAAGTATGGGTTGAGTGGTTGCATTCAGGCGGTCGCCGGCCTTTCATGCTGTTGGCATTTCTGTGTTGTCGATCGTAAGGCTGAAGCGGGAGACGTCGCGCGGCAGTGTGACTTTCAAGCGTAGGAGCGTAATTCGTGGGTGAAGGCGATTTGGACTATTCGTGTGTGGGGTCCTTTGCGACGTAATATGATTTCTGTTGGTAAGCGATGCTCGTCGACACAGCTCGACAACGCTGGGTGCCTTCATTAAGAGCTGGTCCACGCTAGCAACGTGGGCGCTCGGGATCCTCCCGCACGTGCCGACACTCCGAAGTAACCTTATTCGCAAGACACTTTCGGCATGTGATCGAGGACGGATATTTGGTGCAGACGCATTGAGTGAACCAGGAAAGTTTCTTGGAAGTTATCATTTCGAGGCAATTACGTTACTGGGTATGTCTGTGCCTCAAGTCATGTCATCAACATCTGCAAAGCCGCATGTCCGATCTGGATGCGATGGCGCTTGCAGGTAAAGGACAGCACTGTGCCCTGGGGATATTTAGAGTCATTACGACTTCGCAGCACCCGCCTTGATGAGTAGAATGTCACCATCCTCCACCACGTACTCCTTGCCCTTCGTCATCACCTTACCCTTCGCCTTAACGGAAGCCTCGTCACCTTCCTCCTTCAAGATGTTGTAGTTGTAGACAATGGCTTGGATGAAGGTCTTCTCGAAGTCACCGTGGATGACACCGGCGGCCTGAGGCGCTTTTGTGCCATTTCGAATAGTCCACTGACGTACCTCGTCTGGACCTGTCGTGAAGAAAGAGCCCAGGTTCAGGGCCTTTCGCATCGTGGTGATGATCTTGGGCAGTGCAGACTTGGTGCCGATCTTCTTGCACTCCTCTTCAGCCTCAGCTTCACTCTCGAAGCGCGTAAGACGCTCTTCAAGACAGACCGAGATCGGGATGATTGGGTCACCAGGGGCATGCTCTTTAACCCACTCAGCAATCTTGGGCAAATGCTTGTTCTTCTGGCGGATATAGTCCTTCTCGCTCAGGTTGACAAGATATACCACAGGCTTTGCGGTAAGCAACATCAAGGGGTTGATGGTCTCGACCTGTCAACTTCGCGTTAGTGTGTGCTTGTTGAACGAATCATGCATGCAGAAGAGCGAAGGGTTGCTGTCAGATGGGACATTCTATCATGACACCTCTAAAGCGTTGGTAGGTGAGGGTTCTAAGAGCTGGGATTATAGAGATTGGATCTCTGGTTCATCACAAAAAGGGAGTGAGGGAGAGTAGAGCAGCGTGTAAACATACCTGTTTCGGTGACCAGTCGCCCTTGCGGACATCCTTGCCGGCCTTGAGCATCTCCAGAACCTGCTCGACGGTTGCCTGCTCTTCCTTCATCTTCTTCATTTCCAAGCTCTGTCCACCTCTTCGGGTCTGCTTGGCAAGGTTCTCGTGTGCCTTCTCAACGAACTCGATATCCTTGATTCGCAGCTCCTCGCTGATAATGTCCAGATCACGGATAGGGTCGACATCGCCCTCAACGTGGATGATCTCGGCATCGTCGAAGCAACGAACGACCTGGAAGACGGCGTCGACCGCGCGGATGTGTGACAAGAAAGCGTTTCCGAGACCAGCACCGGTGGACGCGCCTCGCGTCAGACCAGCAATATCGTAGACGGTCAAGTTGGCAGGTACAACCGACTTGGGCTTGTACTGTTGGCACAACCAGTCGAATCGCTCATCGGGCACGATGACTCGAGCCTCTTCGGGGTCGATTGTGGCATATGGAAAGTTTGCAGGGTTTCCGAGCGAGCACTTCGTGAGCGCTTGGAAAAACGTCGACTTTCCTACGTTGGCAAGGCCGACCTGCGTCCGATTAGTGACTGATCCGAGTGTACGCGCAGAGCACGCACATTGAGGCCAGACATACAATCCCACTTTTCAAGTTGTTGCCGGGTCTTCCTATGAGGTGTCAGCCCAAGCTCCTCCATCTGGCCAGTGCAGCACGTACCCAGCAAAACCTTCTCCTGCTTGACTTCCTTCTTTGGAGGCATCTTCTTCTTGCTCTTGCTCGAGTATGTACGGACCGGTGGTTCGATCGAGAGCCGAGTGACTCGAGCTTCAATGCGCAGTGGCCTGGATCGTAGAGTGAACGCAGAGCCGGCTGCTTTCGTAAAAGAGGATTTCGAAAGGAAAAGGAAGTGAGTAGAAAGAGCGGACGACACCTTGACTGCAAGGTGCGACGACTATGACCTGCCGTCGGAGAAAGTGATGGTTGGTGTTTGTGTGGGCGAAGTGAGAGGTGGGATGCGAAGAGCTCCGTCGAAATTTGCGGGAGCGAAAGCTCAGACCGCCAAGCATTACGTACGTGGAAGGCCTGAGGCTGCAATAGCATGTGATGTAGCTTGATCGGTATGCTTGATCACGGAATTGTCTGCGTCGGTGCAATCTGCAAGAATTTCGACATGTACAATCGTTAGGCTTCTATAGTATCTTGACATGAACATCATCCTCATTGATAGTCCTAATGCTGCTTCACAACACCAGCCTCCCCTGCTTGCGCCGCGATGCGCTTCTTGTAGTCCTTGACAGTGCCCGAGAACTTCTCCACGCCACCATTGTCGCAGATCCACAAGCTCGTACACACGGTCTGAAGCATCGTAACGTCGTGGGAGACCATGAGCACGCCTCCTTGGAACTCTTTGAGCGCTGTCGAGAGCGCATCCATACCTTCAATATCCAGATGGTTAGAAGGCTCGTCCAGCACCAGAATGTGAGGGTTGGTGAGTCCAAGGCAAGCAAATGCCACACGAGACTTTTGACCTCCGGACAGAAGACCCATCTTCTGAAGTCCTGTCATACCTGTAATACCGAAAGCACCCAAGTGACGGCGGTATTCTTCGTCAGACTTTCCAGGGTATTTGGCGGCCATGAAACTAACCGCACTTGCGTTCATGTCTAGCGCATCAATATGGTGTTGAGCGAAGAAGCCGACACGCAGACGTGGGTTCTGCGAGATGAGCCCAGATGTAGGCTGCAGGGCGCCGATAAGGAGCTTAAGTGCTGTCGTTTTACCAGCTCCGTTTGGCCCAACAATACCGATTCGAGAATCCAGTTGCACGTCCAAGTCGACGTTCTTGAGCAAAATGTTCTCCTTGGTGTAACCAAAGCTGACATTTGTCATCTGAATAATTGGTGGCGACAGCTTCTCAACTTCAGGGAACTGGAAGTGCACCGTGTACTCCGCTTCAGGTGCTTCCAGTACGGGCATCTTCTCCAGCTTCTTGATACGAGACTGAGCTTCAGAAGACTTCGCAGCATTGTACCGGAACTTGTCGATGAAGGCTTGGAGATGTGCCCTCTGGGCCATCTGGTTGTCGTACTCTCGCTTCGCAGTCTTTCGTCGTTCTTCCTTGGTGGCGTAGAAGGATTCAAAGTTCGCACCCTTGTAGTAGTCCAAACGCTCACTGTGCTGATGAATGATGTCGGTCGCGACTTCGTTCAGGAACGCTCGGTCGTGGGATACGACGAGCACGGTGCTGTTGTAGCCTTGGAGGTAATTCGAAAGGAAAGTCACCGACGGAACGTCAAGCATGTTCGCTAGAAATATGGTCAGCGGAAATATCTTTTCGACGGGCTGAGGGGATCTTACAAGGTTCGTCCAGAAGCAGAAGATCTGGCTCACAGAAAAGAGCTCTCGCAAGGGCCAAACGCATACGCCAACCACCTGAGAAAGTCTTGGTGGCGAATTGCTGTCTCTCATGTGAGAAACCAAGACCTGCGAGGATACTGGCAGCTCGAGACTCAGCTTTGTCTGATTCCATCTCAGCGAGCTTGGATTGTACATCGCTCAGTGTGATATCAAGGCCTTCTCGCTGTTTGTCGAGTCGAGCGGCATCGGTGGAGGTGTCAGCCATGGATGATCGCTCTGCTTCCAACTCTCCAAGTTCCTTGATGATCTTCTCCTGCTCCTTAAGCAAATGCTTCCGCCAGACGTCAGCATCCAGAACGGCCTGCAGTGCTGGAGTGTCGTCTCCTGTAATTTCTTGTTCGACGTGGAGAATGGAAATGTGTGTAGGAATTGCTACCTCACGCTTACTGAGCGCTCTCAGCAGTGTAGATTTACCAATACCGTTCTGTCCCACAAGACCATATCTGCGTCCGTAGGCCAGAGTGAGGTTAGTGTCGGATAGGATACGCTTGCCTCCAATGGAGATGTCAATGCCATCAACCTTGATGTCTTTGCTCTTAGAAGCCGCATCAGATCCCAATTGGAGTGGGTTGACAGCCATGAAAAACTCTTCATATGACTGCTGCTCATCCGGCTGATCCAGCAGTCTTGAAGCCTCATACTCGACAGTCTTGAAAGTCTTCTTATCTTGTTTCGCACGTAGCTTCTTCTCTGCCTTCTCAAGCTTCTTCTTGTCGACTCGAGACTCTACTTTCCTGGTATTGGCCGATTCGAGGTCGACACCGCCACCAGTGAGACCCAGCGTGGAAGACACATTTCGCTGAGCGCCCACCTGAATAGTCTGATCGAGTTTCTTTGCGGAAGGTGCTTGCTGCCGCCTCTCGCCATCCACGCCATTCTCATCGTTGAGGCGAGAGACGAACTTCTCCACGAGGTTGTAAACCGACGTCTCATTTTCACCGGTCAAATCTCCGGAGGCAGACAGAAGCAACTGTGTGATCGCCGCTGCTGCGTCTGCCAACGGATCTCCATCTGAGCTGAATTGTCGAGCTGCATGACTGAGGTAGCCGGCGGCATAATCAACGACGACCGGGTCCACGTCTGGCAGCTGTTCCCGTATCTCAGCTTGCATTTTGATAGAGGCTGCGCGGTGGCGGCTGCTAGAATGCGACGTATCTAGCTCAAAAGCTCGAATTCTTGGAAGCGAGCAGAGCCTTGGCTGGAGCGGCGTTCGCGCCTATCTCCGAGCTTTCCCGCAACGCACAAATCGTGGTGAAATTTGCTGTGAGTAGCCGTCCAAAGAACCAGAAGCCGAGGAGATGAGCGCGGTGACTGGTCGAATAGGCAGCCTGTCTAGTCCTTCTCAGAACAAGGTGTGCGGTGGAGAAGTTGCAAGGTCTGCGCGGTACTCTAGAGAAAGAGTGAAGTCCTGAGAGCCAATAATCACGGGTCAAGCGTCCTGAAACCGGGTTCGCGCTCAGAGAAAGTTCGTGGGCACGGTGGGCTGTTCGGGATGAAGTTGGCGTGTGGTGGCGCGCTAGTACGCGTATTACGGAGAAAGACGCGGACTTTACAAGATAATTGCTGAAAGACAGCTGCGCATGGTTTAGCGTGCAAATCGGCCTCACCTCCGCTGTTCCATGCATTTGGGGCATCGACGAGTGCTTTCACATCTTGAAACGCAGTCGCAGCAACATTCTGTTCCCCAAAGTGATCTCACCATATCTCCTAGCGGCGGCTTAACAGCATGGGGTTTCCAACGAGTCAGATCGGTATGAGGGAGCCGCGAGTGTTGGAGCTTTCGAAGTTTCATATCATGGAACAAAACTTTGTTCCAATGGCAGATGACAATCCGAATGACATTTGGTTCGGTACCTCTAACAGCGGCCACGTTTATGGCTTTCTACAGCGCACTCGCACATCTTGCGTGATCGGTCGAAATATATTATACTGCTAGCTGTCGACCGAAAGCAGAGCAGCGCAATCGGGAGTCTTACCCCAACCAGGAAGTCACACAGTACAACCGAGACGCGAATCTGGGGCGTTGCGCGATGGATGCAAGGGACGTCACTAAATCTGGTAAGGCAGGGATGCATGGTTGTTGCATCTCCACCATGTTTCGTCGCTCGAGTGAGATAGTTACACACAGCGCGCCTTGCTGTTGGCAATTCCACTTCGAACTCGGGATGGGCGTCAACAGTATCACGTTGATGAAGATTCGCGCAGCACAAGGGCGCGTCGCAAAGGCCATCCACTGGGATGCAGACGGCGAGCTCTCGCCTGTCGCGTGCCACATGGCTGCGCTGGATCGTCATATTTGCAGGCGTAGATCGAGCCTGGTCCGGCGCGCTTGGCGACGGTTTCGCTGTGGGCGCGTCGATTCGCACGGTGGAGACTCCATATGATCAAGTGCCAGCGAGCGCGGCGGACGTGCGATATGGAGATCTATGCACGTAGTATGCGTTGTGCTGCAATGGTGGACCAGAGGCCCGGTTGACGGCATCGCTGTGAGAGGCTGCGACAGAAGCGAAGGCGTGCGTGACATGCAGACATCCACGGGAGGAGTGAGCCCACCAGCTTCAGCTCGCCTCCGCGCGAGCCTCGACGAGACGAGGTCACTCATTCTCTCATGCGAGTGGTCAGTGGGATGGTTCGAAGGAACCAGGATTGCCAGCAGACGACTTCAGCCCAAGGCGTTCTTCTGCCACGTTTGGGTGCGCGCTTGTAGACCTTAAGGACCACCCGCTGCGTACCAGACGGGGCCTACGCGGGTTCCTTTGACCAGTGCTGACGTCTCGGGGCAGCTCGTGTAGAGGTGGAGCTGGGAGGCCCCGGAGGCGAGCTGGCAAGCTGGCAAGCACGGCAAGATGGAAATGTTTGCGTCTGGCGGAAGAGGCACGCCGCAGCGGCTCGGGCTGGCAGTGCGCAGCATAGCGTAGGGTAGCGTAGCAGCAGAGCGTGTGTGCACTGTGATACGGCAGAAGGCTGCTGGGAGATGCAGAGATGCTGGCCGGGGTCAGTCTGCTTGGAGACGCAGACGACGAGTCGGTCAGTGTCAGTGAGGAGGCGGCCCTGGCAGGAAGGTGGATATGAGTATGAGCGTGTGCGAGGTGGTTGCCGTGGACTACTCCTCCATACTTCGTACAGTCAGTCGGAGGACGGGCGGCGGGCACGTTGGGTGTCTTATTGTGTTGGGCCCGGCGGGCAGATTTGTTTATGCTTCTGGGGCATTTTCCTACTAGACTGCACCTAGTTCTCCAGACTCCTGCCCACCTCACCTGGCCCGCTTCCGCACCTCAGCTCTCAGCTCTCTGTCTGGCTCCTTGTCACGCCTCCACTACTGCTGTCTCTCCCTCCGTCGCCTCGCCGTCCCTCGTCCTCTCCCCTCCCCGACGCCGACACACCACGCTCGCAGGCGCCACACGCCCGCCTCTCCGCTCGTTCTCAGGTGTCGGCCTGTCCTACCCGGGCGTGTGGTTGAGACAACTCTCTCCGCCAGGGCAAGACAGACACGGCACTCAGCGCGTCTGTCCCGGCGTTGCAGCTGCAGCGTGCACACCATGTGGACGCCCTCTGCCTCGCTCTCTCTCTGCAAGCATTGGCCGGCGCTGGGACGTCCTGCGAGGACATGAAAACCGTCTCCTCCATTGCCGCCGCCAGCTCTGCCACCGCCCTCTCCGCCCTTGGTCTCGCTGTCGCCCGCCGCGAGCAGCACCCTGCCTTCCCCTCCACCAACGAGGACATGACCACCACGACCACCTTCACAGCCGCCCACCCCTACACTCACGATAATCACATTCTCCCAACCTTCGACGGTTACTTCTCCTCCGCGGCAACTACCCCTTCTCCGCGAACGGCCACAACTCCAGACAATGGGCGAACCCTTGCGAGCAGTAGTGGCAGCAAACGCGTTCCACAAAAGAGACGTAGCAGTTTGATACCAGGCGCGGGTATTGGCGCGCTCATGGAGCGCTCGCGGCGCGGGGCAGATGACGGCGGCGGCGGGCAGTCGCGGACGTCCAGCGGCAGCAGACAACCGACCTCCAACCCGACGACATGGTTGCGTCGTTTGTCCAGCAGCATGTCCAACTCACGCGATTCCAGTAGAGCCTCCTCACGGCCAAGCTCCGCCGCATACACGAATGGATCTGTCGCCGCCTCCACCATGCCATTCCTGCCGGACAACACACCACCAACGCTCCCTCGCAACAGGCTCGTCAAACGCACTGCTTCCCTCCACAGCTCCAGTAGCTCGCCGTCGGGCTCCAGACTCCCTGTTCCAACCTTCAGACGCCCTGCCACAAGTCATCAACGATCTGTTACCCTTCAAGAGCGCTGGTCCAGCTCAGATCCCAGCGACGGCATTGCCAATCATCCACGTGATACGCAATGGCAGCACTACTTCACGCCACGGGTTTCGGCTGGCGAAATTGTCGTATCGACCAGACGTCGTTCCACGGGCATTCCAAATCCCATCAAGCGTGTGTATCCCGACCGAAGGTACACGCCGATGCTGGTCTCCGCGAAGGAGATGACTGCGCCAGCTGCGGTAGAGGTTGATGAGCAGGCGAGCGATCATGAGGAAGAAGAGAGTTTTGGAGATGCCGGTCCTCCTGTCGTACCAAGCACGGCCTCGTCGCCCTTTCCACGCCAGACTATGCACTTTGAGCAAGGTCCACCACCACGGCGTTCTTTCTCCATAGGCGACATGCTGCACCCGCAACCCTCGCGACGACGACCATCCTCAAGCAGAGGCAAACCGCGAACACTCCGCAAGGCTAGGCCCCGAGTTCTCTCAGCACCTCAAGCTCCCATGGGAAACAGCTTCAGCAATATTTCTGGGCATGAGTCAGAGCGACCTGCGAAACGCCGCGATCTGACCGATCCTAAGCAGTCTCAGCGCAGTATTTACACGTCCTCTAGTAACGACGCCAGCCTAAAGCTCCAACAGCAGCAGCCGAATGAGATCGATCTGGACCTTGGAGCGGAGCCTTCGACTTTGCAGTTCACACCCGACCACAGCCTATTTGTACAGCCTCTCTCTCCGGTGCCGACACCTCCACCCCATGACCAACAACGCTTGCCCTCGGCCTCTCACTCATCATCGTCTGCGCGGCCTGCTCGTCTGTCTGCAGCACGGTCCGAGATTGCATCAACCATAGATTCCGACTGTGAGTATCGGTCAGTCGGCGACTACAGCACTGATTATCAGAGCGACAACGCCTTCGACTCCATTCAAACGCGCACGACAGGAAGCAGCTCTGGAAGGCGAGGACCGCACATCGAGACTATCTTCGATGACTCTCCGCCAGCCTTTTCATCCGGTCGTAGCACGAAGCTCAGGGACTTTCTTGGTGATGGCCAATTCGCTGGAGGCGAGCGGTTCCGACACAGCACGATCGAAGAAGAAGGCAGTATTGTTAGCACGCCTGTGCGCTCTGTTCGCAACAAGAGCGTCACATCGACACCGTCAGCACATCCGGGTGCCTCCCAAGTATTCTCGTCGTCGCCTCCTATGATGCGAGCCATGCCGGATCCCGATGACATCGATTGGGACATTTCAGATGATGAGAAAACAGACAGTGGTCTCGGCATGCGTGAGCCATTTGGTGCACACTCGACCACCGGCGCACCAGAAATGTCTTTGCCGTTCCGATTTGGCCCAAGTCTTCGCCCTCCTCACTCTCGCTCTGCCAATTCGACCCCGCAACGTAACGGCGCCTCGCCTCTGGAAAAGGCCAACCTGTTTGACTGGTCGGAACAGCAGCCAAGCCCAAGCCACCCCAATCGGTCCCCACCAAGACCGAGGACCGTGCACGGAAAGAAAGACCAAGACAGCCGTGGAAGCAGGCCAGCCGCAAGACGGCCTGCGAGTGGCATGCACGCACGCAGTCACAGTGTTCCTGTCGTTCCTGATCTAGATGGCAAGCGTCACGACGTGGTCGCCAACAAATTTGGCACCTGGGGCGTTGGCAGCAAAGTAGTCACCGAGGATTGGAACGAAGACTTCGATTTCGACGAGCCTCATTTCCCGGTCTCGGCGAAGAACGATTTGGAGGAGAAGCGCATCGACAGTGGCCACGACATGTTCGTTCCCAAAGCCATCAGGGAGCAGCAGGAGAATGTGGTTGCAAACATTGGATTGCTGAGAGAATGGGGACTTCTCATCGAAGAGCTCAAGGAGCTGCGTGTGAGAGCAAAGGAGCTGGAAATCATGGACGGCAATCACGCGCAAGCCTGGCGCGAGGTGGACGCAATGATAGAGTTGGCGGATCAAGAGTCAGAGGAGCAAACGCTGGAGCCTCGCCACTCGCCTCCTTCTTCGCCCGGGTTTGACTACCTTGCGTTCGAGGACGCCCCGTTGGGCAACAAGGCAAGCAAACGACACTCTCAGTCACCTTCTGTGAAAACGCCAGAGGCGGAAACCTTCCCGGGTCGAGGTGTCTCTCCACAGCCTGAGTGGGCGGAGACTCCTCGAGCTACGCCTGTCAACCGACCACGCAAAGACTCGGAGCTGGTTGCGCAGAGCGTCATTGCTGCGCTTCAATCGAAACGCAACACAACGGACCTGGCGGACGCACAAGTGAAGCGCGATAAGAAGGTTCCGTTCGATACGGCTACACTCCGACACATTGTGCCGTATGTCAATGGGCTCACGCGGAAAGTCAAGGCTGCTCTGCGCGAGGCAGAGGGGCTTTATTCGAGCCCTCATCGGCGGACCTCGCCGCCTTCACCCTAGCAGCGAGAAGGCGATGGCGAGGCATCACCCCATCGGAGGGTCTCCAAGGAGACTCGGGGTAATGGGCTTTCCGGTCGGCGGGAGACTCGCCGCGAGCGAGCGACGACGGACAATGATGACAACGAGCAGGTGCTTGAGTAAATGGGGCACCCATTCTCAGCAGCCTGACACCAAGGCGAATTGACGACTACTCCTAGCGAGTTACACGGATACACGGTGTGAAGAGCGCACCGAATTGTTTTGACGAAAGTAATAGTGTCGACTTGAAACGACTTGACCAGAACCAAGAAATGGGGTACCAGACGCAGCATTTTGGCGGCGTTGGGACCGAGCAAGGCGTTTTCACAGAGACCACCAAAAGTCAGCCTCGAATGTGGACGGGGGAAACGACAGCAGGAAAAGGTCGAAAACCTCACCACGCAGGCTTGTACCAACAGGGCGTTTTATGATGGGACACGGGGACTTCGATTCTCATACGACGTGATTTTTTCTTTGGCTTCACCAGAATAATGGAGAGAGAGAGAGAGAGAGAGTAAGACGGCTTGTAACAGAACAAACAATTGGACATGAAGTCATGACGACGCCCTCCAGCTTCGCCTCGGAACAGCCCAGGCTTTGTTGTTGCTGGGTGGGAAGATTTTTTGGAGATGCAAATGCATAGCGGGCACGGAGGATGGGATGGAAGGGAGATGGAGGGTGCTGTAGCTCTAGCATCAGGTATAGAAGAGCTGTGATCTTAGAAGAGAGCAACCCCGATGATATTTGAATCTCAGGTGTCTTGCAGTATTTCTGACTTTGGTCTATTTAATTCATGAGCGAGCGGGCAAGCGGGATCGGTGACCGACTGGAGTACTGTGATGACCGGCAAACGAGAGTCGCGCTGCGACTGTCTCGAGACTATTGAGGGCGTGTTGTTGGGCGGCGGCAGAGAGGAGCGAGATTTTTATTTGCCGTTCACTCTCGATCTCCACCCGCGCCGGGGATTGGAGGTTTGTTCCGATGCTCCAGTCCCCAGAGTCCTTGTTGTCTGTCAGCTGCCGATGTTCTCCTGTCAGGCCTGCGAACGGAGCGTCGGATTGAGCATTTTGTTCCGGTTGAAGATGAGAATATTCCGGACGCCGAGAATAGGATATGTGCAGGTGTGGAGAGTGGTTGTTGCCACGAGCCGGAGAGCGGATGGAAGTTGATGTTGGTGTGGTGGAGGGGGCAACTCACCGACCGCGACTTTTGGCGGGGAAGGTGCGGCGCGGGGCTCGCTCGCGAGCTCTCAGGGACTTTTCCTTCGGCGCTAGGCAATGGGTGAGGTCGGTTGGTGGGCTGGTGGGATGCTCACTTTTAGATTTGCTCACGTCGTCATGCCAGCTGCTCTTCTTCCTCTTCCCGAATAAAACTTATTTCTCTTCCTCCGCCATTCTTCATCCCACCTACACCACACCCCTCTCTCATAACAATACCTTCTTTGTTCCTTTTTATCACCGCTAGATACGAGAAATTTGCCCATCATGAGCGCTCCAGCTTCTCAGTACAAGGTGCGTTTGGATCTGCTGCTGTTTGCTGGCTGTGCGGGAAGGGGAGACGTTTTGTTTCTCTCGCTCGAGAATTAGCAGTCCAGCATGGGCGGTCTACAACAGATGGGAAGAGGACAGCAGGCTGACAATGTCTCCAGGTCGCCGACATCAACTTGGCGGCCTTTGGCCGTCGCGAGATCGACCTCGCCGAGCAGGAGATGCCCGGTCTCATGGCCACTCGCACCAAGTACGCCCAGGAGCAGCCATTGAAGGGCGCCCGCATCGCCGGATGCTTGCACATGAGTATGTCTGCTGTCAATGGCCTTTCGCGAGCTCAGAAAATCAATCCCGACACTTGCTGACCTTCTCCTGCACAGCCATCCAGACCGCCGTCCTGATCGAGACCCTCAAGGCCCTCGGCGCCGAGATCACATGGACCTCGTGCAACATCTTCTCTACTCAAGACCACGCTGCCGCTGCCATCGCTGCTGGCGGCACCCCAGTCTTCGCCTGGAAGGGTGAGACCGAGGAGGAGTACCAGTGGTGCTTGGAGCAGCAGCTCAAGGCTTTCCCATCTGGCCAGAAGCTCAACCTGATTCTCGACGATGGCGGTGACCTCACTGCTCTCGTCCACACCAAGTACCCAGAGCTGCTCGAGGGCTGCTACGGTGTCTCCGAGGAGACCACCACCGGTGTCCACCACCTTTACAAGATGCTCAAGAACAAGGGCAAGCCAAACGGCCTCCTCGCACCCGCCATCAACGTCAACGACGCCGTCACCAAGAGCAAGTTCGACAACCTGTACGGCTGCAGAGAGTCTCTCATCGACGGTATCAAGCGTGCCACCGATGTCATGATTGCTGGCAAGATCGCCGTCGTTGCTGGGTACGGTGATGTCGGAAAGGGCTGTGCTCAGGCCCTCCACGGTATGGGTGCTCGTGTGCTCGTCACCGAGATTGACCCCATCAACGCCCTCCAGGCCGCCATGGCCGGTTACCAGGTTGTGACCATGGAGGAGGCCGCACCAATCTCTCAGATCTTCGTCACCACCACCGGTTGCCGAGACATCATTGTTGGCAAGCACTTCGAGGCCATGCGTGAGGACGCCATCGTCTGCAACATTGGTCACTTCGACATCGAGATTGACGTTGCCTGGCTCAAGAAGACCGCCAAGGAGTGTGTCAGCATCAAGCCCCAGGTCGACCGCTTCCTCATGCCCAGCGGCCGTCACATCATCCTCCTCGCTGAGGGTCGTCTCGTCAACCTCGGCTGTGCCACCGGCCACAGCTCTTTCGTCATGTCCTGCTCGTTCACCAACCAGGTGCTCGCCCAGATCATGTTGTACAAGGCCAACGACAAGAACTTCGCCAAGAAGTACGTCGAGTTCGGCCGTGCTGTCGCGGATGACGAGGTCGACCTTCTCCAGAAGAAGAAGGAGGCCGAGCCCAAGAGCTCCGTCGAGCGTCTGCCAGTCGGTGTCTACACCATCCCCAAGATTCTCGACGAGCAGGTCGCTCTCCTCCACCTTGACCACGTCAACGCCAAGCTCAGCAAGATGACCCCAGTGCAGGCCGACTACATGTCGCTGCCAGTCGAGGGTCCATTCAAGAGCGACATGTACCGATACTAGACGCATCGCCTTGATTTATCCACAACAAGGCTGATTTTGCGCACGGAGTTTTGATTAATGACGTTTTACGGGGGATGTTTCAACACCTGGCATGGGTTTAGCACGATACCACTCAAAGTTTGTTACTTATTGGGGCTCTTGTGAAAAAGAGAGCGATTTGTCTTCAACGGCAGCTGCTGGAATGTGCGGCTCATTAAAAGCATTGCATGGCGTGTGGCGTTCAACAATGGAACCATGAGAGATGGATGAAAAGTTCGGATCTAGTCTGGACATGATGGGGACGGAATCACTGATCTCTCTTCAACTCAGAGATTGGGCGGGTGGCTGGATCTGGATTGATAGATTCGATGCCGCTGCTGAAGTAGATGGAATTGATAACTTTGGAGATGGATGGTCTGTCTGATGAAGGCTGTCTGTCATCTCACAAAAAAGACTTCCCTTTCCTCTCTAGACGCTCATATCTTTCTCCCAAGATCTCGACGCTAATCTCGTGACACTCAGGAGCGGGCCGCTCTCCCGCTCACGCTTTGACCTGACTGCCGAGAGACATCGGAGTCTTGGAGTCTTGGAATCTTACGCACTCTCGCCCAGCACTGCCTCACGACCCACGAAACAATTGGCTCTCTGGTCTCTGCGATCTTCAATTGGCCGCTGCGACTCGCGTTTCACGACGATGGAGGAGGCAGCGAGGCCTCATTTGGGAAATGGCTCACACGACAAGAACCTTTCCCAGCTCGAACGATGATATCGCTCGGTCACAGTCCATAAGACGGAGTTCGGTCGCTGGTATAGCGCCATCTCAAACGCGGAGTTGGGCAGATGAACGAGATCTGCTAGTCGCGACTCCTGCTTGCTGCGGCGGCTGCTAAAATTGTTTCTTAACGCTGTTGGGCCTTCTTGGCAGACATGCGTAGACGCGCTGTTGCTCCTGGCCGTGCGTGCGCGTGGAGTACCAACGGTCTGGGATGCATAAGACTCTCTTGCGTTTGAGAGACCAGAGACTAAGGCAGAGACAGGGGAGCATGTAGCGGCTGTTTTCTTTGGTTTCTTTTCTTTCTCTTCCTAGCACGCTTTTCTTTGTTTGCACGGACAAAAATATCCGATCCTCTTTCTTTCTTTTCTGCTATCCTGGCTTAGGAAGAATCTACACCGGCACGCCCGGATCCACTGGCGACTTGGACCTGACTTCACCTCCTGGCCTCTCTTTCGACAGCAAGGCGTCTTGACCAACATGGCCCCCACCAAACCCTGGGAAAAAGCCCACAACCACCTCGCCCTCAACCACAACCTCACCTCCACCCCCAAACCCCTCCTCTTCTCCTACCTCTTCGACTGGCTGATAATAATCCTCTTCGCGGCCTCCGGCGCCGCCCTTTCCGTCGTCAAACCCGCCCACCGCCCCTTCTCCCTCCTAAACCTCGAAATCTCAAACCCTTACGTCCACGAAAGCATCCCGATCTGGATCCTCGGGATCGTAGCCTTCGCAATCCCGATCCTTCTCATCGCGCTCATAACGCTGCTCTTGATCCCCGGTCCCACGGTGCGCCGCCAGCTGTCCCGGAATCAAGTCTGGCGGATCAAGTTATGGGAGTTAGAGAAGGGCTTAGCGGGGTTGTGTCTCAGTGTCGCGGTGGCGTTTTTTATTACGCAGGGAATGAAGAATTTATTCGGCAGGCCGAGACCTAATTTGCTTGCGAGATGTCAGCCGGATTTCGAACATGTGGCCGAGCACGTTGTTTCCGGATGGGGGCAGGATTTGTCGGCACGGTGGACGCTGGTGGATTCGGGGGTGTGTTTGCAGACGGATCAAAGCGTGCTGAATGATGGGTTCAGAAGTTTTCCGAGCGGGCATTCGAGTTGGAGTTGGAGCGGTTTGCTTTATTTGAGTTTCTTCTTTGCGAGTAAATTCGGGATTGGGATTCCGCAGCTTCCTAGTTTTGGGCAACGACAACAACAAGAGCGACCGACGACTCGACAAGCACCCCAAGAAACCTCAGAAGGCGAAACCGAACTTCTCCCCCTGCACACGCACCGCGCCCCCTTCTCCTCAGAACAAGACCAAGACCCCAAACCCACCTACCGCACCACAATCCTCCGCTCCACCTCCGCCGCCCCACCCCTCTACCTCCTCATCCCTTTCCTCACGCCCATCGGCACGGCAATCTACATCTGCTCGACGCGGTACGTGGAGTTCTACCACTTCGGCTTCGACATCTTGTCCGGCTCGCTGATAGGGATTCTTTCGGCGTGGGGAGCTTTCCGGTGGTATCATGCGCCGGTTTCGAGGGGGGAGGGGTGGGCTTGGGGAGCGCGGAGTGTGGAGAGGAGTTGGTGGAGGGGGGTTGGGGAGGGGAACTGGGGGGAGGTGTGAAGGGATTGGAATGGAGGGGTTTGATGGGTTAGCGAGGCGTTCATGGGATTGGGATGGAGGGACGGGTGGGAATGTTTGTCTGATATTGATGATATCTACCACAACGCCAGTCTTCTCGGAAGCATCTTCGGGTATCGAATTAAGCCCCCAAGGCTGGTGCTCTCTTTGCGGATTTCGATGAGAGATCGTGACGTGAGGCCGCGCTTGCGCCTTGTCTCTGCTTCCTCGTCCAGACCTGCTCTGTGCACGGGCGGATTGCTGATGTTCGGCGACCTTTTGAGGATGGAGGTTATGCTGCTCGGCCAGACTCCGCGGTGGGGATCGTTCAATGGCTCATCTGGAGGTTTAGAGCGGAGCCTGTCAATGAGACAACGTGATGGAGTTCTAGTGGCAGGTATCGACTCATCTAGTCGCTCTCATCTCTTGCTGGCCATCTGTACCTTCAATCTTGCCAGGTTGTCGGAAGACGGCATGCATAGCATCTTCCAGAATTGCCATTCCTTGGTCAACCTCTGCGTCTGAGATGATGAGTGGTGGGACGAAGCGCAGGGTGTTGGTTCCGCAGGTGATTACGAGAAGGCCGCGTTCACGTGCAGCTGTGATGACGGGTGTTGGATCACTCTTCAGTTGCAGTCCAAGAATCAGACCTCGGCCTCTGACCTCTTCCACGACGTCTGGGAAAGCTTCGTGAATGCGGATAAAGTGCTTCCTGAAACGAGCTTCCCTCAGGAGGACCTCCTTCTGCAGTTCTGGCTCAGCGAGTCGAGACACAATGTAGTGTGCCAATCTGCATCCCAATGGATTGCCGCCAAAAGTGGTGCCGTGGTCACCAGTAACAATCTTGCTGGAGACGTCCTCGGTGACGATCGTAGCGCCAATGGGGAAGCCGTTTCCAAGAGCCTTTGCAGTTGATACAACATCCGGGTGGGCTTCTTTAGGAAGGTCGGCATGGGCCCACAACTTGCCTGTTCGACCAAGACCACACTGAATCTCATCATGGATGAGAACAGCTCCGACTTCAGTGCAGCGCTTTCGCAGAGCCAGCAAGAACTCGGGTGTTCCAACGTTGACGCCACCCTCACCCTGGATTGGCTCCACGATCACCCCGCAAGTCTTGTCCGTGACTAGCTCGTTGATGCTGTCAATGTCGTTGTAGGTGCCATATTTGAACCCTGGGAGCATGGGCGAGAAAGGCTTCTGGTACTTGGGGTTTGGTGTTGCGGAGAGAGCTCCCATTGTTCGGCCATGAAAAGATGAGTGGAAGCTGACCAGCTCATGCTTGCTACCGTCCGGTTGCACGCTCTTGCCATACTTTCGTGCAAACTTGATCGCTGCCTCATTGGCCTCGCTTCCGGAATTGCAAATAAACGCTCTGGCAGCATTGAAGCCTCCGGCCTCCTTTGTCTTGTCTACAAGCAACTGACTCAGTGCTCCAGTCCATGGATTATAGTATAGATTGGAACTGTGCACCAATGTCTGTGCCTGCTGGTACATGATCTTGCTCATCTCTTCGTCACAGTGGCCCAAGGCATTGACGGCGATTCCTGCTGTGAAGTCGAGGTACTGCCTGTTCTCCACATCCCACAGATAGCATCCTTCTCCTTTGTGGAATACGGGCGGCGGGCGAACATAGGTGGGGACCATATATGGCATGTGTTGGTTCACAAGACGGGCGGTTTGGGAATCGGCGGGAGGATCGGGTGTTCGTAGCGATGCCTCTTTCTAGATCATGTTAGTACATGATGGTTATACCAAACTGCAGAAAGGCGTACTTCAATCGCATTCAACTTGTCCGCCGGCAGATTCGAGGCCTGCGTAGCCGCTGAGGCGTACCATCGTCGAGTGCTGAGGAGGGTTTGAGATCGCAAGGCAGCGCCGACACGCCGGCTGCACGTTCGGAGAGACATGATTATGCCGGAAATGCTGTACAGTCCGCAATCGAGAAGAATAGAACTTGAAGCATATAAGAAGAAAACGAGGGATTTTCTGCACGCCCTACCGGAGACGTTCGAGTGATGTGCATGATGTGACTCGGGAATTTTGAGCCAGGATGATGAAGCTCTTGCCGAAGTCGGGGTCCATCCACGCCGATCCCTGGACCCTCTCGCACCACTTCGAGACACCACTTCGACTTCATCCAGACCTCATTCCATCATCAACATCATTTAGGGCCATTTCAAGACGACTATGATATCGAAATAATCGATCAATGAAATCTGTCAACAATTTGACTTTACACGAGATCCTCCGCCCTACGACTCTGAGGGCTGACCACGCTCAACATGTACTGCAACAGCTTCTCGTCCTCCACCACCTTGGGATGTCGAACGCTGTAGTAGCGCGCATAATTGAAGATGGAGGTGAAACTTCTCAAGATTAGCTGACGACCGCATGTATCGGATATGGAGTGGTACTGACCATGAAGCTACATTGACCAGCCGAAGGAAGAGCTTGTACGCCGGATAGTAGAGATACACCACCCGTCTCGCCACCATTTGGCCGCGAATCCGCAGGTGTATCTCATTAAATATCGCCGTGATCACCATGTACATGACAGTGACTCCGAGCGTGAGGCCAATAGTGAACCCTGGATCCACGCCCAGGGAAATCGGGAAGATGAAAGGGAAGAGGAACAGCAGCAAGGTGCTGTAAAGCTGGAAGAATGTCAGCCGTGCTCAACGTGGAAGCCGTCGACAAAGTACTCACCTCCTGAAACATGTCAAGCTTCGTGAAGAGCTCAAAATGTCGCAATCGCCAGTTCGCCAGGATGTACCAGCTGTTGTAGAAGATACGCGCCATGAGGAAGAAGTTCCATCTCCACAGCCGTTGCGAGGTCACAGTGAGCTCGCCATACCCTGCTCGAGCCGACTTTCCCCCGAAGACGACACGCCCTGGGACTGCTGTCTTAACAAATACTTGCGAGCAGAACTTGATGCGACCTCCGAGCTTCTTGCACATCAGGCCAAAGAACCAGTCCTCCGAGATGCGATAGCCGGGATGCTTCTGGAAACAGAGTTCGAGGAACGAGCGTTCCCAAAGAGAGATGGCACCGTGAGGGAAGGATGCGCTGCCCAGCTTGCCGAACAACGTTCGAGAAAGGCCAGCGAGCTTGTATTCAAGGTCTTGGGCTTGTTGACACAAATTTCCACGACCCAGCTCCTCGTCCGTCGCATTGAGGGTGTAACCGATGCACTTGACTTTGGCGTTGCCGTGCTTATCTCCCTCTTTTCCGAGCTCAATTCGCTCCGTGACGATCGGGAAGACGTCTGGCAGGGCAACGTCATCGTCGATGAGGAGACAGTACCGGAACTGATATGCTGCGGCCGCGCCGACGTACTGCGCAGCAATCTTTGAACCTATGGGCACCCAAAGATGGCGCACGCCCATTTCTCGACAGATGTCTTCGGTGTGGTCCAGTGGCACTTCGCTGTTTCCGTTGGCCATGACGAAGATGTTCCTCGCCGGGAAGGTCTTGAGCGCACACTCGAGTGTGTTCCGAATGACATTGGCGGAGCGGTGGCAGGCAATAATTACCGCCGTTTCCAGCGCTTTCTCGGCATTTGCTCGCGACCACTCTTCAGTGGCGTTTGGTGGCTTTTCAAAAGTGACCAGGAGCGGTGCAAGCGCATACAGCAACGCGATTCCGATGAAGATCACGGCGCCCGCTTTGATCCTGAGGTCGTTCTTGTACGCGAACCAGAAGTTGTAGATGGCGCCGTTCCAGAGCGGATAGCCGATGAAGAAGAAATACACGGCACATGCAATCCCCAGGTAGCCCAAAAGTTGAAGCACCACAGAAAGCCACTTCGGAGGAGTCAACCACTTGTTCCTGCGATGGGCGTGATTGATCAGTCTTTCGAGTCTGCTCTTCTCAGAAGTGGCATCGCCAAACACATTTGAATCATCGAACGGATTTTTCGATTCAAAGTACACTGGTGCTGGCAGTTGCGGAAGCGGAGGCGGCTCTGACTTTTCATTGAAGATTTGGTCGGACCGCGCAGACTTTTCGCTCTTCGCTTTTGCGTCGGAGGGAGGTAAGGTCGAGGCGGACGACAAGTGCTTCGTCGATCTCTTCTCGGAAAAGGTGGCGTTTTCAGATGGTGAAAGAGTGGTGGAAGAGTGGAAGGAGAAGGATGGTCGCCTCTCATCGTTCGCGGGAGAGTTGTCCATGTCGCGTTGCGAGTCCGTCAGGAGAAGTTTTGTCACAGAACGGGAAAGGTACGAGGATTAACGACATATTTACGCCCTCGCTACTTCGCTCATGCACCGACCGTTGCCATCATACGACTCACGAGATCGCTACCTCCGAACGGTCGCGCAGACAACGATGCGCTGAAGCAGACGTTCTCGACAACAGCGGCGCAAGCCTCAAGGTGCAAATGTTGATGTGCACTTGGCGAGACTCTTTTGGGCTGAAGCCATTGTTCTAATTTGCAAAGAGGCAGAACACTATCCGATAGCAGCCACTCTGATGCCTCCTGTCTCCTCTGCTCGGACGTCTTCAGCCGACAAAGATCGACTCTGAGCCATCTCGATTCTTGCTCAGCTAGCCACCATGGCCACTTATGCAGACGACTTTCCTAGAACGTCTGCAACACCTATCCGCGACGCATAGCGCCGTCGATCTGGCCCAACAAGGCGCTCTCAGTGGCTGTGCTGACATTCATTTGTATCAATGCACATGGCCTGCGGAACAACGACCAAGTCACAACCTTTTCTGTGGACTTAGGAGCCTCGGCCATCACGGTCGGCAAGCGTCTCTTAACCAACATTATGGTTTCACGGGATTCGCGATATGGCGTCGGGTTAGCGCCAAGCTTTGAATTTAGCTCCACCGGAGCTTTATGGTGTAGAAGCTTTCACATGAAGCTAAAGCAGCTTGGCGGCAGCCCAATTTGGCATGGTTTGGCAGAAGTGCCGTGCTGTGCCTCGCAGCCAGCTTCAGAAAATCGAACTTACACACCTCGGGGTGTAATGCTGCACGACGGACCCTCCGCTGGCTCACGTTGATGTGAACACCACAGTTGTCAAGCTCTTGAACGAATACTTGACACACAAATGAACCGTCAAAACTCCATGGCGCTTCTGGAATGTTCCCGTCTAGCCATTGCGAAAGCACGATCATCAAAGTCATAGGTGTGGCTGGCTGGCTTGTGGGACATAAGCTTCATAGCACAAGAAGCAAGAATATGAGCAATGACCAACCGCGCTTGCACAGCGCGCTCCCTCAGTCATACGGACGATACTGAACTGGGTCTCCAAGCCTCGCACAGCCGTTCATAGTGATCATACAGCAATGTGGATCGACTGTCTGGACCCCGAGTCGCATCCCACTGGCGGTACGTAAATGATACTATGTTGCGGGAGATCCCATGCGGAGTGTTTCCAGCGGTCTGGAGCCTGGGCTCGGAGAATGTACGCTTTCCGTGCGCATTATACACTTCATCAGCCCATCCACGATCTTGCGGCGGCGTGACGCGCTCTGAACGATGCTTTAAGCGCAACTACAAAGTATCGGTATGGCATAATTACGCCTGCTGGTGTTGGCACATGGCGAAGACGCCGTGGCTGAATTGTCGTGCCACCACCGTGGACATCTCTCGCACGCTCCGAACATGGAGAGCACGATGACATGGACTCTTTGCTTTTCGGAAAACGAATCAGGAGTCACTTACAGCCAGCAATGTCAAGATGATGGGACAAGCAATAGCGCTGCTGCCCATGAGGCGTGCGGCAAGTAGCTGCGCGGCAAAAATTCTTCATCTCAGGGCAGTAGCCGGCGGACTGTCCGTTGAGGCTCATCATTGCCTTGCGTAGACCTTTCTAGAGCCTTTCTCATTCTCTGCCTAGTGTACGAGGAGCAAGCGCGCGAAGTCGTGGCCAAACAGCGAGTGTCTCGGCTATCAGTCGCCAAGAAGCCAGAGCGTTCTCTAGAGGCCTGGCAGATGTTCTCGGTGCAGAGACTGTGGGCGACATGGTACTTGTTGAGAGACGCCGCAACGGAGTCAGAGCGCGCAGATCGATCGGCTACTGCGTAAGTGTCGCTCGAGGACGAGCTGACTCTAGGCTCTGTAGTCGGCTCTCTAACCCCTTTCTGGACATTGAAGCGCTTCAGACGGCCCAATACCACGTGGTGGACGACCAATTGCTCAGGCTCCGCTCTGAAGGTACATGCACCGCGCGAGTCTCCTTTCCATCGCCTGAGCGCTGATCTCCTTGCCTGTCCCTGAGTCTCCGAGGGCCAGGCCTTTGCGTTTCGTGCTCTCAGCCCTCTCGCAAGGCTTCTGCGCAAGCCACCAGCACGCTCGTGTCGGCCAGTACGCTGCAGACTGTTTTCAAACGAAGTCGCGCTCGGAACTCGCGATGAGAATGCACACTGGCGAGGCCATGGCTTGCTCAGGCGCACTTAGTCTGCGCCTTCTAGACCTTGCCACGCTTCTCCCACGTGGAGTGGTATGCATCGATGGAGAAGGATATATTTGCAGTCCATGAGCCTCCATGGACTCTTAGTTACCAAAGCACACAGATTCACCCCAAGCAACATACCCGCCCTGTCATTCGCTTCGATACAATGGCCTCCGCTATGGTGATGACCATGCCTTCGCCCCTTGACAAGAATCTCAAATGGACCGCTCCAAAAACATTGCAGCTGCCGGATACACCTCCTGATACACCGCCGTGCGAGTCTCTCGAGAGGTATGGCGACTACCTTGGCGATCTCGGCCTGCCAACCACTCCAGCTCTCGAGATTCACACTCAACCCATTGTCGCAGTAATCGGCACCGGCTACGTCGGCCTTCATCTGGTTGAGGCTTTCTCCTCCGCGTACGAGGTTGTCGCATTCGACGTATCTGACCGGCGACTACAAGAGATCCGACCCACGCTGCCTGACAATGTCACTTGCACAAGCGATCCTAGCCGCCTCTCCCGAGCGACGCATTTCCTCATCTCCGTCAGCACGGTCATTGACAGCCAGCAGAACATTGATACGTCTTGCATACGGAAGGCTATCCAAACAATTGAGCAGCACGCTCGCCCCGGCTCCACTATTGTGATTGAGAGCTCTGTTGCAGTGGGTATGACGCGAGATCTCCTCCGTCCGCTCATGATCTCCAAAAGCCTGAAATGTGGCATGTCGCCCGAGGTATGTCCAGCTTCGCCCACATTGTTGAGCCTCGCCATCTAACGCTCACCTCAGCGCGTCGACCCTGGCCGCACCTATCCCCACTACACCACCATACCAAAGATCATATCAGGCCTTGACAACGGCTCTATCCAGTCGATCCAATCGCTCTACTCCCGCGTCTTCCACAACCTCGTCCCCGTCTCCAGCCCCGAAGTCGCCGAAATGACCAAGCTATACGAAAACTGCCAGCGCATGATGTGCATCGCCTATGCCAACGAAATGGCCGACGCCTGCGCACAGCTGTCCCACTCCCTATCCGAAAAGCAAGCAATAGACACCAAGACTTTGCAAGCACCAGAGGCCATCAACATCGACCCTCTAGAGGTGTCTCGCGCCGCTGCTACCAAGCCTTTCGGATACATGCCCTACACCCCGAGTCTCGGCGTAGGAGGCCACTGCATTCCATGCAACCCTCTCTACCTCCTCTCGAATTCGTCTTTCCCGCTCCTAGAAGCTTGCACGACACGCATGCGCGAGCGGCCAGCGCGGCTGGGAGACCAGCTCATCTCCAAACTTCGCTCCAGGAAATTTGCGAATTCTTCTGAGCGACTGCGCATCCTCGTCGTCGGGCTGGGTTTCAAGAGAGGCCAGAGCGTCCTCTCCCATTCCCCTGGACTGGCGCTCGCGACGCACCTGCTGGCGTCGTATAATGTTCATGTGGAATATGCGGATCCGTTGGTTGATTCAGACTTAGCGGCCGTTAAGGCGATTCCGAGATTGAATGTTGAAGGGGGCGAGTGGAGTGTTGCGAATTTGAGGAGTTTTGACGGAGTTGTTGTTGCGGTGGATCAGCCTGGGTTGGACTTGGAGGTTTTGAGGAAAGTACAGGCGTTGGGGACGCATGTGGAGTGGTTTGTGGATTCGAAGAGGTAAATGAGAGAGTTCTTGGTTGCATTGGATGGAGTTTTGTTGGATTATTCTCGGGCTTGATTGGGTGGGCTTACTGCTTGGGATGGTTTGGTCCGGTCTGCGATAGAAAGGTTCTGGATACCCTCGAAAAGAATTTTGAGTCTCAACTTTTCCAAATCCCGTAAATGTCCTCATTCTGGTAACTCACACCATCCTTCCCACGCATGCATCGCCACGCCCCCAAACGCCTCATAGCTCCCCAGCTCACCACATATCGCTTCCACATCCCTCACCACAACCTCCCTCGAAGCCTTCCCAACCTCATCACCATACGAAACCCCCTTCCCAACCCCCTTCGTCATTTCTACAGCCGCCAGCACCCTCGTACTCTTCATCCCTTGCCGCAACCGCCGCCTCGCACCCTCCATCGCATCCCAACATCTCCGCGCGGCAATCTTCGGATCCGTGCTATAGCTCATCGCCACGTATACATCCACATTCTCCATCAGCAGTTCCATGACGCTGCGATTGCTGCCATGTGAGGGGATTTGTAGTGCTTCGCCGCAATACCTCTCCATCCAATGCGGAAACGCGGAAGAGAACTGCAATCCTGCTGCGTGCAATTTTTCGCGCGCGAGGGTGTGGATTTGCACCCATTCCGAGAGTAGCGCTGAGCGATCTTCTGCTTCGGAGGACTTCCAGACACCTGTTCCGGGTTGGTTTGAGAGTTGAGAGGTCGCGCGTCCGGGGTGGAAAGCGGGCTCCTCAGCTGATGATCGACCTGGGATTTTCGTGTAGGGTTCTAGATCTGCTGCGAAGCCGTGGAAACTCTCTTCTTTCAGAACTTCCGGGTGCGCATTGAAAGCGACCAGCGCGTCTATGTTCCTGTAGAAGTGTGAGGGACCGTCAGCGTCGGAGAAGTAGATGCGTCCGCCTTCGAGGGCCCAGACGCGGATTCCGTGGTTGTTGGCTTGGGAGTTGAAAGTGCGGAGGGCAAGGTTGTGAGGCTGATAGTGGGAGGCATCGAGGTAGATGAAGAGGTCTGTAATTCCTATGCGGGTGCAGGTGGTGAGGAGGTGGGTGGTTGAGGAAGAGGGGGTGATGATTGGGAGAGGACGCCAGATGTAGAGCGGACGCGCGATTCTTGGAGGTTGAGACATTTTGAGTTTGAGAGCAGACAGTTGAAGGCATGTCCCGGTGCAGAATGTAGTCTTCTTGAGTTAAGTCGGGAGCCGGAGCTGGACGTGAGGTCGAGTCGGAATGGAAGAGCTTTCCTCCGGGCTTGGCGCTGCTTCAGGGTCCACTTGAGTGAAGCCTCGCACCTTCCGATCCAGGCCTCTCAATTTGCTCATCCTTGAGCTTAGAATGCATTGAGCGCTACATGTATCCATCTTTGCGACCCCTTAGCATTGGCGAAAGCCCATGAGCGTCCTGCTCGGCTTCAGCTTCCAACAGAGCCCAGAGCTCATGACTTGGGTTCCGTTCTGTTATGATGTGTTCGAGATGAGGGCCTGAAGCGACAACACTCGCCTGTCGCGCTCCATATTCTCACGCTGTATCTCAACAGTTGGAGTCCACGAGACCAAAGTACGATACCCGTTTCCAACTCTGGCCAGTCCTGGCGATGAAGTTGGCCCGAACCACGAACAATTTGGTGTGAGCAGCAGCAGCTGTCAACCACCACAGCTGCATAGCGAGGAGTACTCAGCCGTATACGCGTCGTTCCGTCCAGAGGCCGCATCCTTAGGCCGACTTATGCGTGCCAAATGGCAACGATTCTTCCCTTTGAGCGGACAAGATCAGCCAGCCCAACCACGGTCATCTCCTCAGTCCAACCACGACACGATCGTTCGATACATCCCATCCGCCTCCATCCGACCGCGTACCCAAACAATAGCCCACCCAGCTTAACGAACCTTGGGCCACTCGCTCGCGTTCTTGCTCCGGATTCAAGATACGATTCGCGCGCCGCGGGGTGAAAGTGTCTACAGCTCTTGGCGCGGGCTTGTGGCTTGCAGCACGAGGCGGCTGGGCAGAACTTCTAAATGTCGTTGCTTACTTTCCGGAACAGGAACGACGGCGGCGCGTGGTGGAGGTTGGAGGGCGACAAGCTACCTCTTTTCCGCTTCTGCTTTCCTAGAACACACGTGCGATCGAGCGCGAAGGTTGTTCCAGAAGATTGCTATGCAGCTGAGGCGGGTTTGCTTTAGGCCTTGGATTTGGGCTTGCGGCGGTCGAGGGATCGCTCTCGTGACGCCGGGATGACCGATCTGGTTTGATTTCTCTGACCCCATCCAACAGCGGACCTTTCAAATCGCAATGAAGGGTGCTTCGTTTTGTCGAACGCGAAGACCTCGTAGACACCTGGTGATCAATGGTATCAAGGTAGCTCAAAAGCTTCCTTCGCAACGGTCAAAAGCCACGTGCGGAGAGCTTCTGGAAAATCAGCGTCTCGCACAACAGGAAACACTCGAAACAACTAACCTCTTTACCGCTTAGCAGAAGCACTGCATCGCTGGACCGCATCTCAGATTCACAATCTCAATCCAAGGTGCAGGAGCGCGAGCTGCATATGCATGGCACAGAGTCCAGAACGCGTCCGCCGATCTCCGCGTGGCTTCCCGCCCCCAGAAAGTTGAAACCTGGGGTATGGCACCGCACTTCTATCCAACCACCTGCGAGCATTGACAACCCGCTCAAATGCCATACCCACTGCCGGGCTAGGGAAGTGGGAAGTGTGGCTTGCGAGCCAAGAGCAGCGAGACCACGCGAATGCCAGATGGTAGTCGTGTGATGCGCCCAGGACTAGCTGCCCTCTGGTCGCGACGGCGCCATCGAATCTGGGGAAAGCCGAAGCGTGCATGCTGCAGACTCGTAGGACTCGAGGTCTAGTCTTGGTTTCTTGATAAGAAGGCGCGACGAGCCCTTGGCCTGGACGACAAGACGAGTCCAACTCGCCCAGCTCCTTGAACTTCTTGTCTGGGGCCTTCGCTCTCTTGCTTGTGCATAGCTTGTCCTTACCCCAGACCGTGGACTGCCTATCCATCTCTGCTTGGTCGGAGCATACCACAGCATGGCGGACATTGAGAAGATCGGTGCCGTTACGCACCTCGAGCGCACCGTCTCCGACGAGTCCGTCACCTCTTCCATCGAGAACGATGCACGCATCGATGCTCTCTCCCCCGAGGAGCAGAAGAAGCTCATCTGGAGAATCGATAAACGCCTAGTCCTGACTCTGGGCTTCATGTACTGCGTCTCTTTGATGGACCGGTAAGCCCTATATCCACACGTGCCGATGATTCGCCAACGCTGACGGGTCCGATAGCACGAACTTAGGTATCGCCGCCGTGGCCGGAATGGCAGTCGACCTCAAACTCATTGGCTTCCGATACTCGACAATCGTTCTCGTCTTCTTCATCTCTTACGTCGCTCTGCAACCCCCGGCAACCGTCGTGCTGCGCAAGGTCGGCCCACGTATCTTCCTGCCCTTGATCACCTTCCTCTGGGGCGCCACGATGGTCACCTTCGGCTTCGTCAAGGTCTGGACAACCATGATCCCTCTCCGCGTTGTCCTCGGTATCTTTGAGGCAGGCTTCTTCCCCGGTTGCGCTTACTTGCTATCTTGCTGGTACCCCCGATACGAACAGCAGAAGCGCTACGCCGTCTTCTACCTCATCGGCTCCCTCTCCTCCGCCTTCTCCGGCATCCTGGGCTACGGCTTCTACCACATGAACGGCCTCGGTGACCTCGGACCAGAGTACGGCCAGCACTACGGCCCAACCAAGACGAACCCGACCGCCAAGTCCGGCATCATGGAGGGCATCGCCGGCTGGCGCTGGATCTTCATCATGCAAGGCCTCATCACCATCGTCGTCGCCGGCATCGGCGCCATCACCATCGCCGACTTTCCCGAAAAAGCCGCCAAGAAATCCAAGTCCTTCGCGCTCTCCTTCCTGACCCAGCGGGAAGCCGACTTCGTCGTCGCCCGCATCGAAAAGGACCGCCACGACGCCATCGCGGAGCCTTTCCACCTCGGAACCTACCTGCGCTGCGCCCTGGACCTCAAGATCTGGGGCTTCGCCTGCATGTTCGGCCTCACGACCACCTCCACCTACGCCATCGCCTACTTCCTACCCATCATCTTGCAATCCTCCATGGGCTTCTCCGTCCGCGATGCGCAGTGCCTGATCGCGCCACCCTACGTCGTCGCCGCGCTATGGATGTTCGCGTGCGCGTGGTACGGCGACAAGCACCACATCCGCGGCCCGATTGTCATCATCAACGCCGCGTTGGGAGTCATTGGACTGCCGATTCTCGGGTTCTGCGAGCATGCCGGCTTGAGGTATTTTGGGGTTTTCTTGGCGACTACGAGTGCGAACGCGAACGTTCCGGCGATTTTGTCGTTCCAGTCGAATAATATTCGTGGACAGTGGAAGAGGGCGTTGTCCAGTGCGACTTTGGTCGGTATGGGTGGTATTGGTGGTATTATCGGATCGTAAGTCAACTCATTTCTCTTGCGATGAAGTGATTGCGTGCTGACTGTGGTTTTTCAGGACCGTTTTCCGCGAGGAGGACAAGCCCGCTTACCACCCGGGTATCTACACTTGCGTTATTGCCAGCGCGCTGGTGATTGTTCTTACTTGCGTTTTGGATCTCAAGTTCCACCGTGCAAACAAGCGTGCTGCGGCGGGAGGCAAGATCATTGAGGGATTGGCTGGGTTCAGGTACACCTTGTAGATGTAGATGTAGATACATACACAGCATTGAAGAGGTTTTGCGCTGCGTTGACTGTACCTGTATTCTTTCTCAGCATGCTTATTATTTTACACACGGCCGAGTTTACCGTGGCCGTGATTATCATCTCAAGGAGCTCCTTTTTCACCAATGCACGCTCTTGCAGGAGTACTGCAAGTACAATGGCTGTCTTGCATGGTCTGCCGCTTCAGATGATTCCCGGAAGCATGGCAAACCGCTTCAGATGATTCCCGGAAGCATGGCAAACCGCTTCTTCTTGTACTTGGCGCCCATCTCCTTCCTATATCTTGATTCCTTCTTCTTCGCCCACAAAGCCATCTGCACCACAGCCACGACAATGAAGACCGCCGTTGACCAGGACCGAGTGACGAGCAGCATGCCAATCCACGCAATACTTTCAAAAAGATAGTTGGGGCAGGTGACCCAGTCGAAGCCTAGCCCTTGTGGAATTCCACGCTCTGTGCCTCCAGCCGACCGCAGGCCCCGCAACACCAAATGCGTATTCAAATTCCCCAATTCCCCGATCACATACAGCGCCAACGCAGCGTACGTCACCATGGGATAGCTATCCGTCGCCGAGGGCGCGGTCGGGGAGTAGGTGAAGTAGGCGATCAGGAAGCCCGCTAGACCCCAGTAGTGGCCGGAATTCTTGAAAATGTTGAAAGCCGGCATGGTGGCGTTGCTGAAGCGGTGGACGAAGAGGGTTTCGAGCTCGCGTTTGAAGAAGTGGAGGGAGAGGAGGATGCAGGAGAGGGTTTGCAGATGGGAGGGCTCGGGCGGCGCGTGGGAGTAGATGTAGGGGCGGGCGAAGTAGAAGAGTGGATGGATGAGGAGGGGGCCGAGGTATTCGATGACGAAGACGGTTCGCCATGAGATTTGGAGGCCTGTGGGTGTGTGAGTTGGGATGTGGAGGGTGGTGGTTCTGGGGAGGTATGTTTACGGACCTAGGTCTTTGACTTGGATTACGCTGCCGTCTTTCAGGTCGAGGCTGTTGACGGTGGTCTTCTTGTCGTTGGGCACGAGGGTGCCATCTTCCTTTGTGATGCGTAGTCGGTGGATGTCGAAGCGGGATTCGGCGGCGACGCGGTGGTAGAGGTCGCTGGTGCTTCCTTGGATGTAGATGCTTGTTTCTTTGGGAAGCTTGGGGATGCGTTTGCCTGTTGACTTATGAGTCTGGTGGAGCGTGATCAGCATTAGTGAGCTTGGTAATACCTCGCGGCTTTATTTGGAGGGTGACCGGTTTGGAGGCCATGGTGGGTTGTTCAAGATGTGAAGTCAAGATGGACAAGTTCACAACAGCTCTTGAGAGAAGTGTCGAGTCTGAGTTCCAATGCCTGCTCACGGTCCGATGCGCCTCGGCCCGCTGACAGCACCGATCGCCCGGATCCTACGCTGAACATTGCTGACAATTTGATGCGCATTGAAGGACAACAACCGCATTCCAATGCCTCCTACATTCACTTTTCCTCTATGACTTCCATGTGATAAATGCAATCGATACCTCAACGGTGATGAGGTCTGCTAGCAGCCTCACTTTGTCGTACGCAGCTATCTGCAGTGCGGCTCACCGGAAGGTCGCGTCAGCCGAGATCAGCTACTGCAAGCGAAGTGTCCAGACATAGCGCCTTGGAGCGGAGTCTATGCATGGACGATACCGTCAGGCGATCACATTCAGACGTTGCCTTTGCTGCAGGACAGAGGCGGGATCCAGGGCGTCTGCTCTTGCGGGCGGCTCGAGATGCTGCAGCTACGCTTTTTGGCTGGCTGAGCATCAGCACCCTGTGCAAATTCTCCGACTGATCCCCGTTCTCACTCGAGGACAGTCATGGCAGCTGGACGTGCGATCCGCGCCAACGCTGCACAATACCTTGGTAGACTCAGCAGCATAGGCACATCTGCCGCTACGAAGAGAATTCCTTCTACCGCCCTTCCGGATCAGGCGGCGAGGAGGATCGGGGAGAGCGATGGTCCATGAGGCGACGTCGTGGCTTGCAGGGCTGACCGTTTTTAGCTGCACTCGCATCGACCAACCAGAGCGCGCTCTTTACTGAGCAGCTCGTACATCTCTTCTTACTCTTCCTTCTGCAGCACATCAGCCGGCTCAAATTTGGAGGCGCAGGCCAATTGCTGCGAGAACGTGCCGGTGCGCTCAGCCGCGGCTGCATGAACCGCACCGCGCCGTCAACTGCGACCACTCGACTCGCGCTTGGGGGCCGGCCGGCCTCAAGCAGCAACAGCCAGCCTTCCTCCAGGGGTCTTTTGCGCTGCTGTATATACCATCTCGACTTCGCCACTTGCCTGACCAGTTCAGGTGCTCTTGTTTCTGACGTCTTTTGGGTTTAGCATTGGCTTGAAAAGCGTCTCGCCCAACGCTCACCTTACTTCAATTACGCCTCTGAAGAAGCAATGGTGTTTAGCAGAAGCAGGTGCGTATCATCATCTCCTACATGTAGTTGAACGGATATCCATTCGCGTCATAGCTATATCCGGATCGCGACTACCGGCCCGGGATGTATATGCGACTTCTATGGCAGCAATACGACAGGAACGATTCGGAATAGCTCCATTAAAAGACCTCTGACTCGGCTGGTCTCGAATCTTCACCTACCCGGCACCTGATATGTTACTCCAAACATTATAGCTAGCCGGAACCTAATGCCGAACCGCTCAACCCTGAACAGTCGAATCTACGAACATGAGCTCCAGAGACCGCTTCCGCCGCTGCCTTCAGAGAGAGTCCATTCCCAGTCTCCTGGCAGAGAAGATACCAAGGACCTGGTTTCTGTCCCCGGATCGATCCAGATTGGCCGCTTGATAGAGGTACCCACTTCCACGATCCGGGAAACTGCGCTTCAGGCGCCAAGCAGGGATGATACTCTCCAAAGGAACGGGCCACCCAACGTCGTTTCAGAGTCAAAAGCAACTGTTCGTGGACCTATATCCAGAGACACACTTCCGGAAGATGCGAACACTTCTGATGCATCGTGAATTTCTCAATGTGCTTGAAGAGACCACGTGCTAACAACACTCTCGTCAGATCGCAGAGGGTGGTTAAACCACAGCCCAATGGCGTTCCCCCACCGGAACCGGAAAGGCTCAGCACTCTTGATCAATGGGGACAAAATGCGTCCGAATCTTACCAGAAGGCCAAGACTTTGTTGAAGGCGATTAGAGAGCCGCTTCCGACACAGACAGGCGACGGGACGTATCTTCCGCAGCCTGAAAAGGACAACGTCGTCGAAGATGTGGGCAAGATCATTAGCGACATTGGACGACAAGACATCAAGGATGTTGCGGCGCTGGTTAAGACTTTTGAGCATGCAGCGTTGAAGCAGCCACTCAATGACCGCGAGTATCTTATGGAAAGCCTGGTTGCCGTTGCTTCGAAATTGCCAGACGACTTTCTTCAGAAAAAGGTCACGAATGCTTTCCTGACAACACTATGGAACGATCTCGAGCACCCGCCGCAGACATTGCTCTCTGACAAGTTTCAATTCCGCCAACCTGACGGCAGCCATAACAGTTATAAGTTACCTGATATTGGTAAGGCCGGAATGCCGTACGCACGAACGGTTCCTCCGAAAGTCCAACAATCGGCGTGTCTGCCAGATCCTGGTGTTCTATTCGACTCCGTGTTGGCGCGAAAGAGTCCCAAAGGCGAGTTGCACCCCAATCGGATATCGAGCATGCTCTTCTACTTGGCGTCGATTATCATCCATGACATCTTCCGAACGGATCATGATGACTTCAATCAGTCCAACACGTCGTCGTACCTAGACCTGGCGCCGCTATATGGCAGCAACTGGGAGGAGCAAAAGCGCATGAGGACGTTTAAGGATGGCAAGATCAAGCCAGATTGCTTCTCGGAGTCACGTTTGCTCACGTTCCCTCCCGGTGTCGGTGCGCTATTGATCATGTTTAATCGATACCACAACTACGTAGTGGAGCAATTGGCTGCTATCAACGAGAATGGCAGATTCACTCCTAGGAAGCCAACAGTCGATCGCTACGGAGAGAAAGATCTGGACAGACGAGACGACGACCTCTTCCAAACTGGCAGGCTCATTACTTGTGGTCTCTACATCAACATCATCTTGATCGATTACGTTAGAACCATTCTCAACCTGAACAGAACGGATTCGAATTGGCAATTGAACCCACGAGCCGATATGGGCAAAGATGGCGCTGCTGTGGCTACTGGCAATCAATGCAGCGCAGAATTCAATCTGGTCTACCGATGGCACTCCGCAGTCTCCGAACGAGATGACAATTGGACTCAGCAGCTCTTCCGAGAGCTCTTCCCCGGCATCAGTGCGGCCGACGTCTCCAAGCCTGAGAACATTGGCATGTTCCTGGGTAGACTCAAGAAGCTTGCCGATCAGACAGAATCGACTGAGCCGGATGAACGTCAATATCCGGCCTTGCAAGAGGAGAGATTGGAGCGCATCAAGGAGGGGCCCTTCAAAGGCAACTACAAAGATGACGATCTGGCTGCAATCCTGACAAGTAGCATTGAGGATTGCGCCAACGCAATGGGCCCTCAACAGGTGCCGGTTGTGATGAAGGCGATCGAGATGCTCGGCATCCAGCAAGCGCGGTACTGGAAATGTGCCACATTGAACGAATTCCGAAAGCACTTTGACTTGAAGCCATATGAGAAGTTCGAAGACATCACGGAGAATCGGGAGGTCTCAGAGGCCCTCAAACACCTCTACGACACTCCAGATCAGGTCGAGCTGTACCCGGGTCTCGTCGTTGAGGATGCGAAGGACCCCAAATTGCCAGGATCCGGTCTCTGCCCCTCGTACACCACCTCGCGAGGTGTCCTTTCCGATGCCGTAGCGCTGGTCAGAGGTGACCGTTTCTACACATCCGACTACACACCAGCGCTGCTTACCAACTGGGGCTACCAGGAAGCCAACTTCGACACATCCATCGACAATGGCTGTGTGTTCTACAAGCTGTTCCTGCGCGCTCTGCCGAACAACTACGACCCTTCGTCAGTCTACGTGCACTACCCTATGACGATTCCGTCAGAGATGCGGACGATTCTGAAGGACTTGAACAAGGACCATGTGTATAACTTCGACAAGCCCAAGTCGACTCCACCACCGACTATCGTCTTTAGCCATGCTGCTGCCATCCAAGTGACTGAAGAACAAGAAACTTTCCACGTCACCTGGGGAAAGGCTATGGAGTTTCTCCAGGGTCCTAAAGCAAAGAACTTCATGCTCGCAGGCGATGGTCCAGAGAATGCCAAGTCACGCAAGCTCATGGAAGACGCGATGTACCAGGGAGGCTCCTCACGAGCCATGCCCACAGGCAACGAGAAATGGCTGAAAGCCGTCCGTGACTTCTACGAGCGGAAAACCACCGAGCTCCTGAAGCAAAAGTCATACAAGCTAGCAGGTGTCAACTACGTCGACATCATCCGCGACGTCGGCAACCTCGCGCACGTCCACTTCGGCGCAGAGATGTTCAGCATCCCGCTCAAAACAGAAAACTTCCCCCGCGGAATCTTCACCGAGCAGCAGCTCTACCTCATCATGGCGGCCGTCTTCATCTGCGTCTTCTTCGACCTGGACCCACCCAAGAGCTTCCCGCTTCGCCATAAAGCCCGCGAAGCCTGCCAGCAACTCGGCCAGATCACCCAAGCGCAAGTCGAATCCATCGCCCGCATCGGCAGGCCTGCGGAGCTCCTCATCGAAGCCCTCAAACCTACCGATCCGGCCCTCCAGGCCTATGGCGTGCACATGATCGCGCAGCTCTGCAAGGAAGACCGCGACATCGGCGACCTCGTCTGGGGCAATATCATGGGCACCATGGGCGGCATGGTCGCGAACCAGGGCCAGCTCTTCGCCCAAGCCCTCGACTACTTCTTCACGGACGGCAAAGAGCATCTCCCAGAAATCCACCGTCTTTCGAAACTCGATACCCCCGAAGCCGACGACATTCTCATGCACTACCTCATGGAAGCCGCGCGCTTGCACGGCGAAACGGGTATTTTCCGCCAAGTCACCAAGGACGTCACCGTGTCTGACTCCACCGGCCCCCTGGGTCCTCAAACCCACCACCTCCACCCCGGCGACCGCATCATGGTGAACTTGAAATCCGCTTCCCGCGACCCTGCGGCGTTCCCGAACCCGGACACGCTGGATCTCACCCGTCCGCTGGACAGCTACATCTCCCTCGGCCACGGCGCGCATCAGTGCATGGGTCTCCCCATGACCCGCGTCGCGCTTACGACGATGCTGAAAGTCCTCGGACGACTAGAAAATCTGCGGCCGGCGAGGGTCAGTACCGGGGAGAGCAAGGTGAAGAAAGTTGTGAAGGAGTTTGTGCCTGGGGATGAGAAGGTGCTGCCGGAGAGCTGGCATTATCATTTGTTTTTGACGGAGGATTGGGATCAGTTTTTTCCGTTTCCGACTAGTGAGTTCTTCCTACCCCCTTTCTTCTTCCGCTCTTGATCTTGTGGTCATTTGTGTGGTGTGGAATTGTGCTGACTTTTTGCGTGTTTTAGGCTTGAAGATTAATTGGGATGGGGAGATTCCGGAGGTTAAGGGAAGGTCGTCGTAGAGGATTATGGGAGGGGAGCTGTAGTTGTGGACGTTTGTATGGATGAGAGGGATGGGATTGGAAGGGTGTCTTGTTGAATGGGAGATGTGAGGAAAAGCAAACCTGGCATATTACGGCCGACAAGGAAGTTCTGATTCATGGTATCAATTCTCATTTATGCCTACTTGCCGACAACGTCTCATGCTGCTTGACTTTTTCAAACCTCTTTGATAGCCTTAGCAGGATTCTGATTCTACTGCTGGGTAGGTGAATGTGATGATTTGCCGCCCTCTTCTTCTTTTGGTCGCCGCTGAGCTCTGCTTTACTTGGCCTGTGCTGGAAGTATTCGCGTCACAACTCTTGAGATGCAGCTCATGATTTGACGGTGCCAGAGCCTCTTGCGCTCCAGATTGCTTGCTCTTGGACTGTTTGCCAAGTCTCGAACAGACTCAGAAGCGCTCGATACCCATGGCGCTGCGGTTCTTTCAGAAGCAGTTTGGTTGAGGGCGCAGGTGCAGTGATCTGCTGAGTCTCTTCCTCCTCACGACCTCGAAGACACCCGTCCTCAGGGTGTTGATTCGCGTGTCAGAGCTCACTGATATGCTCGTCCGTACGGAGTGGCCTGACCGTACACGCTCGTAGCCCCAGCGCCGCCGTATCCCGGCGTCTGGTAGCCGGGGTCCGGTTGTCCATAAGCCGTGCCATGCCCACCGTAAGCGCTCTGGTTACCATACGCAGTGCCTCCACCATTCATGGCATCCATCGGACTGAAACCACCACCAAAGCCATTCGCTTGTCCCTGGTCTGCGTCTGCGTCCAGCTCCCGAATGATACCGGCAAGCTTGCTCTGTAGCACTTTCACTCCCGAATGCAAGATCTGATCCGGCGGCATGACGCCCGTGCCTTCGAGGTCGATGTAGAAAGTCGTGGGCTCGGCTTTGTAGTCGAACGGCTCGCCTTCCGCGGGCTTCTCCTCCCACATGCCGTTTTTCTCCGGCTCTGGCCATTCTGCTTTCACGTCCGTCTCATACCATAGAGTTGTGTGTCGCAGCTTGTTCCAGGGGTCGTATTCGAAACCTATTGCTGCTGTCGGTGCCCATTTTGCGTGCTCCTTTGCAATCCCTTTCTTCGCGATGCATCTCAGTTTCAGCTCTTGCCCTCTTCGCAGCTGGCAGATGAGGGGACCTTGGCGCTTCTCGTCTAACAGAATGGGCGATCCGCGTGGCGGCAGTTCGTCTACTGAGCTGCCATTTGCGCCGTTGGCGTGGGTGTAGTTCATGGCCGTGGATTCGACAAAGAGGTCTCTCGCGAAGACTTTCAAGTGCTCATCGCTGCTGCGATTCACGGCGCTCAATCGCAGGATCACGGAGCAGTTGTCGCAGATATCTTCGCACGTGCAGTCGCGCGCATCGACCATTTCATCCACGCCTTTTGTGCTCAGTGGGATCAGGCCCAGGCGGTGGGCGAGGAATTCGTCTGCGAGGACAGAGGTGTTGCTCTCGATTTCAACGAGGTCGATGGCGATCGTGGGCACTTCGGCGAGCATCACGCGGCGGACGGAGTTGGCGAAGGCGAGATTCGAGTTGGTCAGGTTGAACTTGATGGTGGTTGGGTTCGTCTGAGCTGGTCAGTCCTGGGATCTCATTTTCTCCTCCGTATGATCACATACGCTTCTTATGGTGACCTTTGGCCCCACGTCCTCGCTGTCGAGGTTGTCGTATGCACCGTATCCGTCCATGTCGCCGCTCCCAGATGTTCACGCAATGTCGGAGTCGTTATTCGTTGCGCGCGCCGTTTCAGTGAGATTTTCTGCGCAAAGGCGAGGGAGTTGTTGTCGGCGATTCGTTTCAGGGGCCGTGCCTGAAATGTGATGGGGAGATGCAATCGTGTGAGAGCGAGGGAGAAGTTGCAGTGAGAGTCGCGTGGTAGCATTCTCGAGCTGCATCGAGGTTCTTTGTCGCGCTCGGATCGTCCGGCTGAAATTCGGCTAAATTGGGACTTGCCTGCTCATTCACTTCCGTCGCGCCTTCTCTTCTTCACATGCAACGCTACCGTCATCTTCCGGCCTAAATCACAGGAGACACCCAAGGACGGTTCTGCATACGGCTTCTGCAGAAGTGATGAGACCAGTTTAAAGGAGATATATTGAGCCACGGATACTTTGAAGCAACTTTCTGCCTCGACTCCAGCGAGCCGGGCATCTATCCTCTCAATTACATCCCCGCTTCTATCCTCTCTCTCAATCTACCGTCAAATCCCACAAACTCCCCACCGTCACCTCCTCGACCCACCTCCCAGCACTCCCATCACTAACAACCGTATACCCAACCTCACGACTCGCATTCGGCTTCAGCCAGAACCCATTCGAATCGAAATGCGCCACCGTGCCCGCAGGGTAATCCAGCCACACGTACGCCGCCACGCCCTTCGTCGCCGTCACGGTGAAATTTTTCGTGACGTTGGAGTACGACAGTTCTAGGCCGGGGTCGACGAGGTTTGCGTCGCGGAGGGGTTTGGGCGTGAACCAGTTTTCGTGCTGGAAGACGCGGGTGGAGTTGGATGCAGAGTTGGGGAGGGAGCCCGTGGCGGAGATGGAGAGGTGGAGGATTGCGTTGTTCATGTCGCGGCCTGTGGAGTTCGAATTGGGGAAGAGGGAGGAGGTGAAGGTTTGCAGGACTTGGGTGCTGTTCAGCGCGCCAACGGTGAAGTCCTTTTCCATCGTTGCGTTTCGCATTTGCAACTTGTTTCCTTCCCAGTCGTACCATGTGAAGGTCGCTCTGCCCTGCACAGGACTCCACAGGTCGCTGGTGACCCACGCGGAAAGATTTCCCGTCGTGCGGTTGAAGTATGGCGCGATGATAACAGGCTCGTAGCGGTCTTTAGCCGCATAGTGTAACACTTTCCAGCGTCCGTCATACTCGACGCCCGCCCATGTGGGCGCGACCCAGATGTCTTCCAACTGCCAGTACAAGCTTCCAAGATTCCGGTTTGGCAGGCCGGATCCGCGGCGGTAGAATTCAATCTGGGAGGTGTAGAAGTCGGCCTGGAAAATCTGGGTTGCGTGGCACCAGGCGGAGAAGTTGGCGACGGAGTCGGATTTGTTGGGCGATGGGAGCCAGGTTTCGATGGCGTTGGTCATTTGGAATTGACCCTCGGAAGAGTTGGCGAAGTTGGAGGTGTTGAGGCTGCCTGGGGGGTTGTGTTGGTTGCGGAGGAGGATGGTGGTGCTGTTGAAGTGCAGGTCGCGTTCGGCGATTTGGGAGCGCCAGGATTGGAGGGAAGGCACTGTGAGGTGAGGCGGTGAGTAAGTGGTTTGTGTAGAGTTGGGATTGAAGGTGGTAGTGGCTTACTGGAGTGGAAGCCGAACTCGTTGGAGAAACGTGCTACAGGGTAAGAGCTCGTGTTACCTAGATAGGACGGGTCGTAGTTGTAGCTGCGAGTGGCTTTAGCATTCGTCATAGGAGGCTTGCACATGTGAAGTACTTACTAGTCTGACTCTCCGTACACGGCGCCTTCGGTCTTGTTGTTGTATCGTTGTATCATCGGCATGGGCGCGCTGTGGTTCAGATAGAGCCAACCGTTACTTGTCGAGCTGGGCTGGTAACTGATACTCCGACTGTTGCCATACACCGCTGGGAGCAGGACACCCAAGAAGAGTGTTTCGTACTCATGAAGGTAGCGATCGTACTCGTCTGGTGCGTACTGCTTTGCGTTGGGAAGCTCGAGGTTCTCCATTTCGTTGCCGCCGGCCCAGAGTGTCAAAGAGGCATGATGGTTGAGTCTTCTCACTTGATACTCGGCTTCTTGACGGACATTGTCGAGGAACTCTGGGTAGGCTGGATAGAGAGCACAACCGAATTCGAACTCAGACCACAGCAGGAGACCCTTCTCGTCTGCGAGGTCATACATAAAGTCCGGTCCATACGCACCGCTAGACCAAACTCTCAGCATGTTCTGATTGCCCGCGATAGCTGTGTCGAACAAGTTGTTGATCCTCTCGGGCGTGACCCGTGGCCAGAAAGCATCAGGTGGAATGAAGTTCGAACCTTTGGCATAGAATGGCTGTCCATTGATTTCGAAGTGCCAATTGTTTCCTGGGGCAATACCCATAGCTATCTCCTCTTCTGAGACAGGATTACCATTGAGGATGATCGTGCGGAAGCCGACCCGCTTGGTGACTGTGGCAAGTGTTTGGTTGGCGGCTGATACGAGATTGACAGTCATGTAGTAAAGATTCTGGTCTCCCATCCCGACTGGCCACCAAAGCTGGACTGCGTCGGTTGGGATAGTCGTAGAGCCTGTGACCATGGCGTCCGTGGTATTGACGTCTCCCAAAGGGCCACTAGAAATTGTAGTATCGTTGTTGAGGTTTGTCAATTTGTATGTCAAAGCAGCTCCAGAAGGCAAGTTGCCAAAGTAATCCAAACTGGCGTTCACAACCCATGGTTGGTTTTGATCAGCAGGCAGATTGTTTAATTGTCCCTCTCGATAGATGTCAACCAAGCTGTTTCGGATCTGAACTTGATTGTCTCCCAACTGCACGACCCATGCTGGCTGCCAAGGGCCCGCTGGAACGAATGCAGGACCTGCCAAACAGATTAGCCAATCCTTCGAGCTTGATATCTCTTGTTTGAAACTATACCCCAATCCCAGCCAAAATCACTCTGCTCTTTTCTCACGAACCACCTGTTGAGGAATTGATACAACTGCTGGATTCCAAAAGCCCACGTTTCCTGTCCAGGCTCGTTGGCGATCTCGTCGGCGATCTTTGCTGCTGAGCCGAAGTTGATCGCCAGTATTCTATCATCTTCGCTGCAGGACTTCAGCATATCAGAAACGTCGAACCAGTACTGCCGAAACTGGTTGTTGGTGCTCGCGACGTGTTCGCCGCAGAAGGATATTGAGGTGAAGGTGTCGAGACCGTTGAAGAGGAGCCAAGTGCTACTCGCGTTGGTGGATAGACCTTGAATCGGGGCGGAGGTGTAAGTCCAGCTGGGGAAGTGTCAGTACTGCGAGGTCTCTTGTCCATGAAATGCTTGTAGCTCTCTTAAACTCTCCAGCCTAGTCATTCCTGTGGTTCTTGTGCTGTGCTTCCATCTCTTTCTCTTGCTCAAGTCGTTAGGCTCACTTACTTCTGCCAGACGACCCATCGCAGATTGAAATTGTTCAACCCATAGAGCGGGTCGCCAATGACCTGGTTGGCATACAGATCGAGCTGCGCATAGCTAGGCAATTCTGCAGGAACCGAAACATTGAGCGCATCGTTGCTCAAAGTCCAATCACCGCCTACAAGGCTAATGATCTTTTGAGAGGATACCGTGGAAGTGAACACAAGGTTTGCCAGAATAAAGGCATTCCGGAAGAAATTCATGTTCTCAGTCGAACAGCATGAAGAAGATGGTATAGCAAACGGACACTTGCATGCCTTGAGATGACGATGCAGGATGGACCAACCTTTTTCACACTGGTTGGTGAGCGGGACGGGTGGCGGTCAAATGCCGTGATGTTACAGCACTTCCTTGCATCGTGGACAAGCGGGGTGGCATTGGAGGTGGAGGAGAGTGATGCGCGAAGGAAGAAGAAAGAGGCGCGCGACACAGACGGAGGAAGGTGGTGCGTGTCAAATGCAAACAAGATCGTCAGGTTCGGCGGTGGTCCAGCAGCTTTGGCTCCACCGTTCGGCAGAGAGGACGGCGAAGGAAGCCGGATGCTCGTGGGATGTGTCTTGTCCTGGGGCAAGCTCTGCAAGCTTCATCTCTGGAAGCTTTCCGTGACGTGAGGTCGCAGATGCGGCGGAAAGCCATTGCCGGCGGCGACTGCAGGGCTCCAGATGCAAGGTCTTGTGACATCGTGATTGTGCATCCCAACTTGCTGATATCAACCATCCTCGAGATGTCTGAGTTGCGTGGATCTTGGGCGGTCAATTGTTCTAGTTGCCGTCCACCAGAATCGCAGATAAGAGAATCGGTGCAGTGCAGCAGTCGAACTCAAAATGCCCACTTCCAGCAATCGTAATGGTGGAGAAAGTCGCATTGAATCCTTCAAAGCTGATGCGCCGTGATATGACGGTTTTGCAGGCAGCAAAGAAGATAAATTGGACGAGTCCGCAGACAGCTCGATTTACTCCGAAGCGTCCTGACAAGTTCTTGAGGAGCTTTGCTGCAGATCACTGACGCTTTCCCTCAAAATCTTGGATAACCGCCCCAAGTATGTCGACCTCAGACGAGGCCTCTGTCACTCCAGACAGAGGCAGCGACGCAGCGCAGGCAAGTCGCAACTTTCCTTGCAAGCTGTTTGGTCTTCGAGACCCACGAAAGCTTTCGCTGGAGTGCTGACCGACCACAGAACGAATTCATTGTCAGCGACATGACGGCAGAGCATGTTCAAGGCGCGAGACCATTGCTCAGAGCGCTCGTTGATAGAAATGTCGTTCGTACATGGCAGTGGCGAGGAGACTTGCAAGAGCTCCGCATCACGCTAGAACCGCACGCGACTGGCGAAGCAGCAGTCATTGATCCAGTCGAGGCAGAGGCGGTAGCGAGACAGTAGACGTGATTATGTGCGCTTTCGGCACTTGGGCGTTTATCCCGTACCACCACTCAATTGGCGGGCTTTCAGGCGCTTTTGAGATGGCGAGTTGTACTGAGTATGCCGCTCGAGATTCTGTCGGATAGAGGGGAAATGTTGGCGGAAAGCCTAAATCTTGCAACGCTCCAAGTCATCTTGTGCAAGCTGGCGAAGATGCGAGCGGTGTCGGGCGGCAGATGGTGTTATACGGACGGTATAGGACTAGATGTGCCGAAAGGAGCTGCGAGTCAGCGGATGAGGGCAAAGTTGCATGCTGGGTTGATTGTTCGAAGATGCGATTGGGTGGATTGGAGGTGTCTGGCGGATGAAGATGTCCATGAGTCGGGGATGCATGTCGCCCTAGTAAAGAACTAGTCCAGAGCATTATTGTGGCCCAAGCTTGCCTAACCTAACCCGCCATCAACTGTCTCCGTGAACCAACTCACACGGAGGGCAGGGTTTGCGACCAACTCCAACTGTTGCGGGCTGGGCAGACTGGAGCAACAGCTGCAAACATCTCCTTCGCCTAACCACCTTTCCCCTGTTTCCATCTCCCGCGGGCGACGACGGCATCGGCATTGGCGAGACAGGACGTCTTCGCTCCGCGTTTCAGGAGGTCTTCTAGGAAATTCACGACAGTCTCGAGCACAACAGAATCAATCCAACACATACATCCCTGCAGTCGGTGTGAGTAAGAGCGAGTGAGGTGATGTTGCGACGCACACTTCTTCGGTAGTCACCTCGCGGATCCATTGAGCGCGCAGCCGGAACCGCGTTCCTCAGCTACCCACAAACGCCATCATGCCGTGGAAGCCGCTATCCTCCGTTGCCTTCGCCATATGCACATATCCTTTCCATGCCACCGAGCCCAACGACCTCCCACTACAAGTCGGAGACCATATCTATATCATCGAGCAGGGTGGTCAGACGAACGAATGGTTTCGCGGATACCTCGTAGCCCCGCCTTCGCTGCTGGCAGGCCTGACCAGTGATCGCGGTCAGCAATTGGAGCATCGCGTCTTCTCGGGCATCTTTCCTGCCAACTGCGTAGAAGTGCGCGAATACTTGGGCGAAGGAGACGATGGCTTGCGAGAGAATGGAGACGATGGCGCGGAAGATGAGGAAGCTGGAGCAGAGATCCCCAGGGATCGCAGGAGCCAGGCGATACATGCGCGGAAAGCGAGTAGGAGAATGTCGCGAAAGAGCAAGACAAAGAGCATGGTGAAGAAGACGCGTTCGACCATGGTCCCAGATCAGCCAATGCCTCGTGAGCCGGATGCTCCTAAGCCGCTTGCACCTGTCCCGCTGCTGCGCGTAGGAGACGAGACGGGCCTCTCTGCTGCGGAGCCACTGGTGGACGAGATCGCATCATGTTTGAGAGAATGGCACGACGCGCGACTGCATGAGATGCTGCTCACGCGCGGATACAATCAGCTAGAAAGAGTGCAGGAACTCATCAAAAAGGTGGACAACAGCCGGAATCAGCTCATGCACGATGTTCTGACGATGAGGGAGCTGGAAGAGCTGCGAGAAGACACCGTGTGGGATCTGGTGGCCGGAAACAAAATGATGAGTGACGAGGTCATCGTGCGAAGTCCAGTCGAGAAAGGCCGATTGCTCACTGCGGAGGACTCGGTGATCGAGATGACGAAGCTGCAAGCGAACATGAGCATTCTTGACAGGCCTCCAAAGCCAGTCACGGAGAAGCACACGCTCCATCATCTGATGGTGGATGTGCGGACGTTGGTCTGCGATTCAGACCAACCTGCGACTCTGCAGATGTTTCTCTGCTCGAGAGACTACGGGGAGAGGCCTAGGCCACTGAGCGAAAACTACGCAATATCTGTGCCCATACCAGACTCACCATCAACAGCACCCGAGGACCAGACAAAGACGTTGTTCGTGAACCTCAGCAATGCAGACGTTGGAATCGGGTCTGACATGAGCTCGTTGTACGTGGTCTTCAAGCTGCTAAGGGATGAGCCAGTGAGGCACATGGTCCACGGACAAGGAATCAGTCACCAACAAAAGCCTTCGCTCCTGCACAGCGTCTCCGGGCTTGACAAGAGCGCAAAGGGTAGAAGAAGTGTGTTTGGCAGTCAAAGGAAGCGAGTGGAAGCGCATTCGAGGAATGTCTCGGAAGCCATGAGCAGACCCGACACAGCACAATCACAGCGCTCAGATATGGACGGGCGCTCTAGCAGTGGGAACTCCGAAGCTCCCATTACGAGCGAGCTCAAGACTGTCAGGAGGACGGTCGGCATTGGGGCTCTTGAAATCACGAGAATAGCCCAAAGCAAAGGACAGATTGAACGAACATTGTCATTGTGGACGCCTTCTGCCACAGCGGCAGAAGATAGGAGCGATGAGGGCGACGACTGGTCAGAAATCGTGCGAGAGCTCCAGCGCAGTCCATCCGGCGGATTCGCGCGCGTTGGGCTGATGAAGAGGCTTGATGTTTTTGTGAAAGCCTTTGCCACGGGAGACTTGGAGGGCCTTGTCCGCGAAAACCCTATGCTGTTGCACGATTGCTTGATGACACCCAAGCTTGGCTTCTCCGGCGTGCCCAGCGAGAAGCGCAGCGACATCTACTTGACACTGTCTGAGCCTAGGATGCTCCGCAATGCGACTTTGGCTCACTCGAAGTTCGGCGCTGTGCCTCTCCAGCAGCGCTGCCAAACGAGCTTAGCAAATCTGCAATTGACCCTGGAAGTTCGCAAGAAGAATGGCGAGCGCATCGATGACTGCATATTCACAGCCGCGAACCATCAAGGACACACGGCATGGCGTACTGTCGGCATTGAGCGCGGGGAGGCTTGGAACCAGACCATTCGGCTTGCCATACCGGCTGAAGAAGTGCCTGGCAGCCACGTGGTGATGAGCATTGCAGATTCTCCTAACTTCCCTTTTGCCTTGGCTTGGGTGCCGCTTTGGGAATTCGAGGCATTTGTCCGGGATGGCGAGAAACAGGTCGCGCTCTATGTCTACGATGAGTACTCCTCTAGTATCATCAACGGCAAGGGTGCATACCTTGCTCTTCCGCCCTGGCACAACAAGTCTGATCCGGCGCAGCAAAATGCGGCATTAGTCTCTCTTAGGACCTACCTCTGCAGCACAGAATACTCACAGGACCCGACGCTGTTAGGTGTCTTGCACTGGCGTAATTATCACGGAGAGCAGCTCATAGAGCTACTAGAAAGGTTCCCGTTCGTCCCGGAACTGGAGATTGTGAAGCTTTTGAAAGAGGTCTTCAGTGCTCTCTTTGAGATTTTGCACGAGTACGAGGGCCAAGAGGAATATGAGAACGTCGTCTTCTACGACTTTGTGGTGGTGCTGAGTATTGCACGCGACAAGCGATTTGAGCTGGGCAGCATCATTGAAGATTATGCAACCACGAGACACGACTGGCCGAATTCGAGCAGGTGTCTGGTCAAAGCGTATCAACGTCTTGTGTCCAGCCCGATGGATCCGGATGCTTCCCGCAAGCTGCGAGCAACCTTCAAGGTCAGCGAACAAATGTTGAAGCTCATCGTCGAGACAACTAGGCAGAAGGCCATGATGAATGGCTCCAGCACCGACATCGACACGGACGAGGATGAGGCCGACGATCAATCCCAGACCGATCCGCGAGCTGAGCTGAAGCAAGAGCTGCACAAATTGTTCGTTGCGATCATGGCCCTCCTGCGCAACCCAATGCCTGTATTATTGGGAACTCAGACGCTTCTGGTTCAACACTTCCATTCCTGGCTACCTGAATTAGTCTCTGTCATGACACCACAGGAGATTCTAGAGATAGCAACGGACTTGCTCGAATCGTGCTCCCACGCCAAAGGTCGGATGATTCTGTACAGATTGATCTTGATTATCAACTACAGTCGCCTGGACATTTTCAATATCCCTGAGACTAGGAGCACGCTCTTCACGAACACATTCCGCTGGCTTGCACCCTACTGGGGCGAGACGAGCCACATGACTGATCAGTGGCGCGATCAAGTTCGCTTGTGTTGCTCTGTTGTTGCGGCCCAGATGGATACGATGGGAGAGGAAAGCAGCCAGTATGTTCCTAAGCTTACCGAGTCGTTCTCAGTGCTGCAAAGACAATCTCGCTCGCCGAAGCGCGTCTTCAGCATGCTGTTCCCCACCACCTACCCGTTCCCGGCGAAGCCAACCGCCCAATACATTGAAGTGGACGAGGCTATGCTTGAGACATCGGCTCTTCTGGCGGCAGCTTTGGCCAAAGGCAAGAGGCTGAACTTCGATGCCAGCCCTGTTGATCCCACGGATGTGCTCTTGGAAGCTTTGAAGGTCGGACAAAGCATCCTCTGTTGCGAAGCGTTCCCAAGCAGCTGGCTCAGCTTGCTGGTCAGTCACCACCGGTATGGCATGGCTTCTCTGGAGCGCATTGCTGAGAACCTCATTGCGTCGTTGCCGGACTTCGCTTCAGATGCAAGCGAGGCTTTCGAATTCGACACGACTTTGTGGCGGGCCTTCTTCAATACTCTTTTTGCTGCGCTTGGTAGTCCGACCCTGGCCATGGAGACGTTCCCTGAGCAGAAGCGCAGAGCTGTCTGGAAGATTGCAGGCGATGTTCGAGAGCTCGGTGCCAATCTACTAAGACGCAGTTGGGAGGCTATTGGATGGGACACCGACGAGGACACGCAAAAGCTTCATGGCTTCCAGAAGATGGGCGGCTATCAAGTTCAGTTTGTGCCCGAGCTCGTTGCACCCATCGTCGAGCTTTGCCTCAGCGTGCACGCTAGCCTCCGCGCTGTGGCGATCGAGGTCTTGCGTTCAATGATCGTCGGCGCCTGGCAGATTGATCAAGACCTTTCAATCATTCAGAGCGCCATGATCGATTGCTTAGACAAGCTGTGCAGGACAAAGTCCATCACGGAAGGTGTTCTACAGAAGACTTTTGTGCCGCAGATGCTGGAACAATTTAGCTCCCTGCAGCGTACCATCGAGGACAGCCTGTACATCGCGGTCAAGGAGATGTTTGCCAAGATTGACGATTTACTGGTCATGCTCGCCAATGTCCACCAGGGCGCTGCCGTCAGCGATGCTACCCGTTTGGTGGACACACTCAACCTGATGCAATTCCTGAAAGATGTACAATCCGAGGAGGCTTACACGAGATACGTTCACCAATTGGCAGAGATGCAACTTGCGCAAGGAAACATCACGGAGGCTGGCATGGCTCTGCAGATGCATGCTGATCGCTACGAATGGGATCCTGTAGCAGTCTTGCCGGAGATGAAGGATACCAAGATGCCATCGCAGACAGCATTCGAGCGCAAGGAGGCACTGTACTTCAGGATATGCCAGCACTACGAAAAGGGCCGATCGTGGAAGCGTGCTCTGGCAGCGTATCGAGAGCTTGCAGTTCAGTACGAGCTCAACATCTTCGATTACTCCAAACTCGCCAGGGCTCAGCGCGCCATTGCAGGCATTCAAGAGCGCATTGCGAAGGGAGACCGTGCCAATCCGCGTTATTTCAGAGTCCATTACCGTGGCCTTGGCTTCTCTCCAACGCTGCGTGACAAGCAATTCATCTTCGAAGGACACCAAAGCGACAGGCTTGCGATGTTTGAGGACCGTATGCAACAGCTCCATCCGTCTGCTAAGATCCTACGCAGTGGCGATGTGCCAGAGGTCGAGGGCCAATTCTTGCAAATCCTCGCCGTCAGTCCGAACAAGGATATCGACCATATGGTCTTCCAGCGCACCAAGGTCTCTCAGGCTGTGAGAGAGTACAATCTGGTCTCGAATCCGCAGAAGTTTGCAACGACTTCGCGGCAGCCTGCGAGGGACGTACCTATCACCGAGCAGGTGGTGGAGAAGGTCGTCTACACAACTGCTGACGAGTTTCCTACTACTCTTCGTCGCAGTGAGATTGTCAACATTGAGACTGTTACTCTCCTGCCCATCGAGGCGGCCATCGAGCGCACAACGAGGAAAACTCAAGAGCTTCTCGCGTTGGAGAAGCGCATCGCCAGTGGCGAAGACGAGAGTGCGATTGGTCGGTTGACAGAAGACTTGATGAGCTCCGTGGATCCACAATCGGAGAGCAGCGTCGCTCGTTACCGCGGTCTACTACCGGCATCTGAAGTCGCGGACAACACTTCTGGCGAAATCGACCCCTCGCTATATGGGAAAGAACAAGCTCTCGACACGACACAAAACGCCCTCAAGGTCGCACTTCTGGATCACGCCCTCGCCATTCGACGATGCTTGGCTCTGTACAGGAAAGCCGACTCCCTCCCCACGCGAGCAGAATTGCTCCCCCGATTCGAAGCAAGCTTCCAAACTGAAATTGCCATCCTTTGGCCGCAGAAGACGGTGGCGGATGAGGAAGTCACGCCGAGAAGCTCGATCGAGCAAATCGAGCGGCCTCCTGTGGTCGAGCAAGCGGGGCCTGGCGCGACTCAAGAAGAGCCGGAACCTGACCGTCGCCCTGGTCGTAGGATGTCGCTGAATTTCCTCCGTCGTCGCTCGGTTTCGAGGGCTGGGAGAGGCGAGGAGGCTGCGGGTGCTGGTGCTGGTGGCAGGGAGTCGAGGGGTCAGAGTCGGACGAGGGAGCGGAGTTCGAGTCGATTGAGCTTTTTCAGGAGTCATTCGGAGCGAGAGCAGGACGGGGAGAGGGAGAGGGAGAAGAGGAGGAGTAGTCGGAGGGATAGTGAGGGGAGTTTGAGGGGGTTGAGGAAGAGGTTGAGTTTTTTGGGGAATGGGAGTGGGGAGAAGTAGGGGGGTGGTGAGGAGAGAGGTTTTGGGGTTGGGGCGGAGGGTTTGGGTGGGTTGGAGGAGTGGTGGTTGTGGTGGACTTGGTGGAGTGCGTTATACCCTTGGTGCGATGTCTTGTTCTGTTTTGGGTTGGCTCGTTGGTTTGGAGAGAGCATGGGGGTTTGTATGATCGGTGAATAGAGTGACGGAGGAGAAGATGGATGGTAATATATGTGCGTGTGTGTGTGTTGATAGGTAGAAGTTGTAATCGTACAGAGCATGACTTGAATGTGTTCATATGGTTCATTCGAAAAATGCTTTTCTCCACAATCCCATCCTGTCTCCTCACAACCTTTCACGAAGAATTTCCAGAACCAAATCTGTTTTTGCAAAAAAAAAAAAAAAAACGCCCCCGAGCGCCTACGCTGAAGAGAGAAAAACATTCCCATCATTTCGAAAACAGCTTTCAGTCCTCATTGCTGTCGTGGCCCGGCCTCCGCCAGCCCTTCGAGTCCTTGCATCGGATCCATGGGCTTGTTGTCGTCCATTGCCATTTCTGAATCGTTTTCGCCTTCGTTTTGCAGGCCGTATTTGGCTGCGTAGCCCTCCTGCAAAGAGGTAGAAAAATTCGTCAGCAAGATTGAACCCAACGTAAACCAACCAGAGTTCCCTCGAAAGGAGAAAGGTAAAGACTCACCTGCTCCCACACCGCCGTCCGACTCCCCAGTCCCTCCTCCCCGCTCCCTGCGGCTTTCTGCGGCTTCGCCTGGTTCACGCGTATCACGCGTCCGAACAGCTCGCTCTGGTCCATGTTGTCGATCGCTTCGGCTGCATCTTGGGGTGAAGAGAATTCTACGTATCCGAATCCGCGGTGGGAATTTGGGGAGGCTTTTTGTTGAGAGGCGAGTTCTGGTTTTGGGAGGGAGATTTCTATTATTTCGCCGAAGGGAAGGAAGGCGTCGTGGAGAGTTTGGGAGGTGCAGAGAGGGTCGAGGTTGCCGATGTAGAGGGTTGATTTTTGGGAGGTGGTGGTGGACATGGTGGGTGTTGGAGGGGTGGTGGGTTTTGGTTTTTGATATGAGTATGGAGATGGGAAGTTGGTTGCAGTCACATGTTTTTGAAGCTGGACCCTGGTTGCGGATGGCAGCTGATTGGACAGGGGCCCATTGACGTCGGTTTTGGCTTCTGGGGGAAAGGCCAGCTGCACATTTCCCACTCCCACAACTCCCGCTACACTATTGCTGCAACGTATTCTGGAAACCAATTGGTTCCTGCCCTACCTGACGTGTCGACCGCGACTCCTACTTGCTTCCCCCTCCCTCCGTCGCTCCTTCCACCCTCACATGGTCGGCCTGTGGTAATCTCAGCGTTGTCCTGATTCCCCCTCCTGACGAATCGAAACGACGACTACGAAACGCGGATACGTAAATCATGGTGCGCCTGCGAGAAATCCCGCGCACCGCCGTCTTCGCCTGGTCACCCGGTGCGGGCTCGCCGCTGGTCGTCACGGGCACTCGCGCCGGCGCCGTCAACGATGATTTCTCCAGCGAGGTCAAGTTGGAGCTGTGGGACTTGGGCCTCGAGAAGCTGGGTGCTGACTCTAGCGATCTGACACCTGCGGGCACCATCAGCACCGATTCCGGCTTCAACGACATTGCCTGGAGCGAGCCAGACGACGACCATCCTCTCGGTGTGATTGCAGGCGCTTTGGAGAATGGATCTGTGGATCTGTGGGACGCCCAGAAGCTGCGCAATGGCGGGTCTGATGCTTTCATCTCGCGTACCACCAAACACAGCGGCAGTGTCAAGGCGTTGCAGTGGAATCCGCACAGGCATAACTTGCTTGCCTCGGTGGGCGCCAAGGGCGAGATCTTCATATACGACCTCAACAACATGGCCAACCCTTTCAAGCTGGGCGCCACGGCCGTAAGAGCAGATGATATCGAGTGTTTGGATTGGAACAAGCAAGAGAAGACTGCACACATTCTGGCAACGGGAAGCAGCGCTGGCTTCGTGACGGTGTGGGACGTGAAGCAGAAGAAGGATATTTTGACTTTGAACAACCAGGGCCGCAAGGCTGTCAGTGCGGTCGCCTGGGATCCGCTAGAAAGCACCAAGCTGGCCACTGCTACGCCTAATGATCAGGATCCGGCTGTGTTGCTGTGGAGCTTGCGGAACAGCACGGCGCCGGAAAGGACGTTGAAGGGGCACGAGCTGGGTGTACTCAGTCTTTCGTGGTGTATACAGGACCCTGAGCTGCTTCTGTCTTCTGGAAAGGACAACCGAACGATCTGTTGGAACCCGAAGACAGCGGAACGATACAGTGATTTTGCGGCGGGATCGAATTGGGCTTTCCAGACCAAGTGGAATCCGCATAATCCAGCCCTTGTCGCGAGCGCATCTTTCGATGGCAAGATCCTGATCACTTCGACGCAACAGACGAACGCAAAGGCGGAGGACCAAAATGCTGCAAACCAAACGCTCGACAGCGAAGACTTCTTTGCAAAGGCTCAGACTCAGCCTCAGGGCATTCCGTTCAACCTCCCTAGAGCTCCAAAATGGGCACAACGGCCCGTCAGCGCGTCTTTTGGATTTGGTGGAAAGCTTATCCGAGTAACTTCCGACGCGACACGAAAGAGCAAGGTTTCTATTGAATCGTTTGCAGTGGACAACTCGATTGGCGACGCGACCAACCAATTTGAGGAGAAGCTAAACAAGGGAGACTTGGCTAGCATTTGCCAGAGCAAGATTGAAGGCGCGAAGACCGATGAAGAGAAGGCGGATTGGCAGGTCATTGAGACTTTGAATGCAGGAAAGTCACGAAAGAAGCTGAGACAATACCTTGGTTTTGAGGACGAGGCGGACAACGAGCTTGCCAACGAAGCTTCGAAATTGGGTATCAATGGAGATGCTGCTGGTGATGCACCCAAGGAGACCAACGGCGACGATGACTTCTTTGGCAGCGGCGATGACGGAGACAACTTTCTCGCCGACCTTGCGGCATCGAAGGGCGCGAAGATCAACAATCCTTTCCATATCTACACCGGTTCGGAGACAGACGCGGACAAGAGCATCACCCAGGCACTCATGCTGGGCGAATTTGAGAAAGCGCTGGATGTATGTCTGAAGGAGGACCGCATGTCAGACGCTTTCATGATTGCAGTGTGTGGTGGTCAGAAATGCATTGACAAGGCGCAGAATGCCTACCTGAAGAAGAAGGTCAAGGGCCCGAACTACCTCCGTCTGCTGGCCAGTATTGTTGGCAAGAACCTGTGGGATGTTGTGCATAACGCGGACATCAGCAACTGGAAAGAGGTCATGGCCACGCTATGCACGTACGCCGACGAGAAGGAGTTCTCTGATCTGTGCGAAGCGCTCGGAGATCGTCTAGAAGAGGCGTACCAGACTGGTGACAGCCCGAAGACACTCCGCCGTGATGCTAGCTTCTGTTATCTGGCAGGCGCGAAGCTGGAGAAGGTTGTCAACAACTGGGTAGAAGAGCTTCACGAGGAGGAGAAGGCAACTTTGGAGAAGTCTGAAGAGGATAGCAGCTTTTCGGTCCATGCCAAGTGCCTTCAGGACTTCATCGAGAAGGTCTCCGTCTTCCGAAAGGTCACCAATTTCCGAGACTCCGAGATTACAGCTACTGCTGAGTGGAAGCTTGCGCCGCTGTACAATCTCTACACCGAGTATGCTGATATCTTGGCTGCTCATGGTCAGCTTGCAAATGCGGAGCGGTACCTTGAGCTTCTTCCTACCAGGTTCAGCGGTGCGGAGTCGGCACAGCAGAGGATTAAGCAGGCCAACAGGAAGGCTGCGGCAGCTGCTCAGCGACCGGCAGCTACCCAGCGAGGTACTGCGGCACGTGCTCCCTCAACTGCGAATGCCTTCCTGCCAACTCAGCCACAGCAGCCTTTGATCAACCAGGCACGAAACGCGGCTCCATCTCCTTATGCGCCAGCTGCTATGACCACACCTGCTCAGAGCACGCCGGGTCCGTATGCGCCAGCAGGTAACCAGTATGCTCCTACTGGATACCAGCAACCGCAACAACCAGGCCCTTATGCTGCACCAGGGTATGGCGGATATCAGCCTCCCCAGCAACAAGCAGCCGTGCCGCCACCTCCACGTGCCGGAGCCGCATCGCCAGCAGGGCCTCCGCCATCAGCTGTACGGAACATGACGAACTGGAATGATATGCCCGAAGGCTTCATCAACGACCGCAAGCCTGCATCACGGAGAGGCACGCCCGGTCCTCAGCCTGTTGCTTCTCCTTTCCCAAATGCTGTCCCAGGTGTTTCTTCGCCTCCTCCAGGCCCTCCAACGCAGTACGGTCTGCAGAAGCCGACGCCTCCTCTCCCACCTCCACCGAAAGCTGGCGAGGCTCCTCCGAGAGTCACTTCACCGCCCACTGGACCGCCACAGCAACCATACCAGAGGCCACCATCTGCCGCCGCGAATGCATACGCACCGCAGACGCCCTCGCAGCCTGTTGGATCCACATTGCCTCCACCGTCTGCTGCCCCGCCGATTGCTCGAGGGCCGTCTCCTTACCAGCCTCCACCTTCGACCTCTTCGGCAGCGCCTTCGAACAGATACGCTCCAGCTCCAGGAAGTCAGCCTTCTATTGCTCCCAACTCTATGCCACCGCAGAGAAATGTCGCTCCCAACCCGTACCAGTCGCAACAGCAGAGTCCCTATGCGCCGCAACAGCCGCCGCAGCAGACGCCGTATGGACAGCCTCCGCAGTCGCAGCCACCTCCGCCGCAAGGTCCGCCACGGGGTGGACCGCCTCCGCGAGGACCTCCGCCAGCTCAGTCTGCACCCGCTCCTCCGCCACCACAAGGACCTCCCCGAGGCGGCCCACCACCTCAATCAGCTGGCACTCCCCAGCCTCCGCCAGCACAATCACCCGCACCTGCCGCCCCGCCGAAGCAGAAGCACCCCCGCGGAGATCGATCGCACATCCCGCCATCTGCGCAGCCGATTGTTGACTTGCTCACGCCAGAAATCGCTCGCATCAAGTCCGTGGCACCGCAGGCTTTCAAGCCGCAAGTGGAAGACATGGACAAGCGCATCAACATTCTCTTTGACCACCTCAACAACGAGGATCTGCTCCAGCCAGACACGGTGCAGCAAATGGTGGAGATTTCGCAGCTTGTGTCGAGCAAGGAGTGGGATCAGGCGCAGGCAAGGTTTACGGAGATGCAGGGTGCGAAGCTGGAGACGGAGGGAACGCATTGGATGGTGAGTTGATTTCTTTCTCCTGACGTACTGTGATATTTGCTAACGTGTTTCTAGGTTGGTGTGAAGCGACTTCTTAATATTGGGAAGGCTACTAAGGCCTAAACTGTGGTGAGATGAGGTGAAAGGTGAAGATTGCCGTAATAAATAGACCGAAAGAAGGCATTTATCATACACCAGATGAGGAAAGTGAAAAGTTACATTGCGTGCAGTCTATTTCTCGTTCAGATGAAAGATGGGTTTCCGCTTTTTCTGGGCTTCCCGGTGCTCTTTTCCGCGATGAAGAGCTCGCCTTACTGCTCGTATTTTCCATGTGATGAACGGTAGAGGAGATGGAGAAAGGAAGACAAGATTAAATGAAGTCGTGGCTCTTTCTTCGCATGGATCGGACCGCCCTTGTGTTGTTGCCTGAGGCCTCCAACACATTGTCCCTTTCTCTCCTCTCCGTAACTATACCTACACCTTTGAATCCCGGTCTTCCCACCAACCCCACAGACCCGGTCAAGTCAATCCATCGCAACGGTGCAAGGCTCGACCAAATAATACTCCGAGCCGTCGCGACTCGCTGACCAGCTCCGTAACCAGATCCAGTCGGCGCGACTACCACGCGAGACAGAAGCCAACGGCGCAGCTTGATGGAGACACGAGCTCGCTTCTCTTCAGCAACCTGCATCATTACTCAACCACTCTCAAGCAAGCGGGGAGTGATTTGGAAAGAATGCATACCATCTTCGACGCAGTGCGTTTCAATACTTCCTGCTCCCCCACTCCTACGACTCGTGGGTGGTGTTTCAGGATGCTTTTAGCTGTTTTACTGGGGGTTTCCTTGGAGCGCGTGGTGGTGGGCGACTTCACTTCCCCCTCATCGTAAGTACGCCTTTCGTGCCATTGACCAATCGGTTTTGTGGTTGTTTGGAGCGGACGAGTGTGCGTCGAGCTCTTCTGCGGTCTTGAGGGGGGAGTTTCACTGTCAATGGGCTACGCACTACGATCTATTCGTACGCTGCTACTACGAGTAGTTGTGGAGGTCTCTGATGCCTCTTTCTGGGAGTTGTCTACCATCAGACAAGCAACATGTCGAAATTGTCTAGCTCCCGGGCTTTCGAGAGATGAGGTGCTCTTGAAGCTCTTCCGACCTTTGCAAGCACATCGCTCGTTGCCGTGACCGCCTCTCATGCCTACAAGCGAGTCAGCAAGTCGTTGTCCGAGGCACAGCTGGAACAACGACGAGGACAGATCGGGATCGTGCGACTTGGTGTGCCGAACCACACGAACGTTGAGCCGTGGCAACAATAGCAGTCGGAGCTGATTTGAGCATTGCCGCTAAAGTAGGTTGGTACGCTCTAACCACTCTCGCTCTTGTTCCCATTTACCAGTTGCTGATCCTAGCGTGCTGTCGGAGGGCTTTGGAATTCGCTATTTGGTGACCGGAGGCCCTCTGCACTCCTTTTGACTTGCTCGTCGCTGGATCACACCACCATTGCTGGATTTGGACAAGATGTCGGAAAAGCGTGCGAGCGAGGGCAGCGCCAGATGGTCGCTGTCGAAGCTATGGAGGCCAATATCGCAATCGATGCTCCCTTCCAGCACACGGAGCAGCACACAGGAGGGCTTTCTATCACACCTGTCCGTCTCGATTCCGCCATTCTTCAGCCGCGTCGAAGGAACAATCTCAGAAACCGACATCGAGGCGGGCACATTAGGATTGCTTTCAGAAGCCAGACAGAGCACCTTGAAGCCCACTGGAGGCGAGATCGATACTTCGCCCACCGACGACTCGAGCGTCTACAAATCTCCAAAGGACGAAGATGTGGATCGTATACGCCCTCCACCGAGAGTCTTTCATCCTGAAATGATGAGTGCACCTCCCTCGCTGCACGAACAGCCTTGTGAGATGTCGACGATTCGCAGCGATACGAACAGCAGTCGAGCTACCACGAAGCGACCCGAATCAAGAGACACCAGATTTTTAGCCGAGCTGCCTGCTCTCCCTGTTCGGCTTCGATCTATAAAGTCCAGTCGCCCTACCGTCGTGAACGGACCAGTGGCTCCACGCCCAGACACTCGAGATTCCTGCCCGCCGCCTGTGCCGTCGAAGGAAGCCAAGACTTCGACATTCGCAGATGAAAATCCAGATCGAAGGACTCTGGTTCTCTGGGATGGGCCGCAAGATCCGGAGAATGCTATGAACTGGCCGAAAGGCAGGAAATGGGCGATGACATTGGCCTTGGGGTTCTTGACGTTCTGTGTTTCGCTCGCTTCTACAATCTTCACTCCGGCGACACAGGCGGCTGCGGCGGAATTTGCGGTATCACAAGACATAATGATCCTCCCTACCGCGTTGTTCATGGCTGGACTGGCGCTCGCGTCGCCGATCTGGAGTCCTCTCATCGAACGATATGGACGCAAACTCCCGCTCTTCTGCAGTCTCTTGGGCTTTTCGGTCTTTCAAATCCCAGTTGCCGTAGCTTCCAACGTGGCGACACTTTTTGCGTGCCGCTTCGTCGCTGGGCTTTTCGGCTGCGGAATTCTAGTAGCGGTGATCGCATCCCTCTTAGATCTATGGGCTTCTCTGGATCGCGGACTGGCAATGGCGGTCTTCTCCGCTGCTCTCCTGATTGGATTTGCAAGTGGCCCCTTGGTAGGGGCTCCTATCACCGATAGCTCTGTGTTGGGTTGGACGTGGACGAGCTGGATTGTACTAATTCTTTGCTTTCCGTTTGGACTGGCCTGCGTTTTTCTGTACAAGGAATCCTCGTCATCTGTCCTGCTTCAACGCAAGGCGAAAGTTCTTCGTCGATCGACGCGGGATTGGGCGCTGCATGCCAAAGAGGAAGAGGAAACTGTCACAGCTAAGACGTTGCTGAAGAGACACCTCCGGAAGCCCTTTAGAATGCTGACATCGGACTCTATAATCTTCTTGGTGAGCAGGAAATGCAACCCCTACAATTTGGCGCGATTGAAGCTAACAAGCCTCTGATGCAGACCACTTTCTACACATCTTACATCTTCGGGGTACTTTACCTCATCGTCGAGACTTACCCCCTCTCCTTCAACGAGCGCAGACACTGGCCATTCCGCCTCAGCGGGTTTCCTGCTGCTGCGATCATCATCGGTGTGTGCATTGGCTGCGTGATCAACTTTCTCTTTACTCGATACCGATTCGCTCCGCTGGTGAAGAAGTACGGAAGACTCTTTCCAGAGGAACGACTTCTGCCCATGGTCTTGGGCTCAGCCCTCTTGCCGTGCGGATTGTTTCTAATGGGCTGGACGTCGTTTGCTTCGATAATACCTATTCCGGAGATCCTTGCTGGCGTGCTAGTTGGAGTTGGTACGTTGCACACGTTCGTAATGTAGACGTCGATGACAGGACTAACCAAGCCACAGGCTCGCTACTCGTCTTCCTCCAGGGCAACAATTACCTCCTAGACGTATACTGTAAGCACTTACTGCCCTTACCCCTGAGCTTCTTCTGACACTTCCCAGCAACCGAATCTCTCTCCATCGTCACCCTAAACACCACTTTACGATCCATCTTCGCAGCCGGCTTCAGCGTGTTCGCCAAGTACATGTACGAGCGTCTGCAGCCGCAATGGACTTTCACTATTTTGGGCGTGATAGCGGTCGTTTGCATGCCCATTCCGATTGCTTTCTTTCGTTTTGGTGTGAAGTTGCGGGCGATGAGCAAGTGGACGCCGAAGTTGACGTGTCATACGGGGAGTGCTTCGGTTGAGGGGTTTCCTGTGAAGAGGGAGGGATGATGGGGATGAGTTTGATCTGTGCAGAGGTAGACGGTAATTTGTATGTTTTTGTTGACGAGAAGAGAGTTGTATGATAGAAGATCACACCAAACTTGCCCTACTCTTCTCCATAGGCGCTCTCTGGAATGTCCAGCCCTCCCTGCTTGTTCTTTGCAAGGTGACCATTGTCTTCTCCGCAAGGCTCTCCATCTCAGTGAGCTTGACAGGATCGTTGTCGCGCTTGAGATCACAGTCCGAGGCACTGTACATCAGTGGCAGCGACGAGCTCTTCCACACTTCAAGTTTCCGCCACTTGGTCTCGACCATTGCAAGGATCAAGAAAACTATGCCCCCGAGCAGGACGATGAGGGGAAGAACAATCCATCTCCAGTTGATCCTGAAGTATGTCTCCATGTGACCTGACTGGCCCGAGAGAGATTCGCCGCCGTATATGTTCATTTGCTTCGTGAAAGAAGCCGCCACGCGGTCCATCATAGCAGGAAAGTTATTAGTCTCAAACATGCCCTGCATGACCTCTGAATCCGGAGATGGAGTTCTTCCTAGCTGTAAATGCGATATGGAGCCAGTTCTTGTAAGATTTCCCACAAGATATCCCGTCAACGTAGTGTTGAGCAGAGACCAAAAGGTTACAGGGATTGATAGGTTCCGAAAGGTCCCCTGTCCGACTTCGCCACCACCAGAGGTGAAGTGCAAAGTACTGTTCTCTAGTTCACCCAAGCCGTCATTGGGGTCGGAGATGATGACATTAGACACGTTCGAAAGCTTCATACTCTGTTCCACTTGCGTGTGGGCCAGGCCATCCCGAACGCTTGTGTTGACTGTCTCAAAGCGTAAGCTAAGAGCACACAAGAAAGCCTCAGTTCTCCTGGAATCACTCAATGCTAAGTTTTCCGTTGTCAGACGCAGGCTAGCAGTCATGACGAGGGGCAACTCGTCAGGCTCTTGCCCAAGTAATGCCGCTGCCTCTGTGTCTTTCACGTTGCCTCCGGGTAAAGCTTTCCCATAGAAAATTGGTAATCCTATGTCATCGTTCCCTATAGAGGTATAGGAGTCGGTGATATCTTCGAACGGTCCTGGCATGGAGTAATGGCATTCCGTTGTTATCATGGTGCCTGCGGTACAGCGAAGTACGCCGTCCGAACCTGCCGTGGGGGAATCACATTGCTGCTTACAGAATGTTGAAAAGTCGTAACCTGCAGGGGCGTCTGACGTGTCTGCTTGATCGAAAATCCACTGTGTAATGTTTTTGCACTCGGATGACAGCCGGAGATTCTGGTAAACAGGCCAAGTGCAGTTTTTCGAAGCACATGCCGGGGCCATGTCGAAACTTGGTGCCGAGTCTGATAGCGCGGTGATCACTGCCTGCCTGTAGGGAAGGCTTAGGCCATCACTGTAGTAGCCTATTCTTATCAGTATGCACATTTGCTCAGATAGACTGGAGACCTACCTTCATCTTTGAACGTTGTCGTATGGGTCAGACTGGCGTGCGTGTCGTTCGCAAAGAGAATGCGAAAATCGGTGTGAATGAGCAATTGGATGCTAGGGTCAAACCCGACGGAAAAGATGGTCAAAATGGCACCGAGCATGGCGATCGACCGCACTCTGCCGTTGACAAGCAGCATGAATGAGCCTCGAGGACCTCGACTCGCATCGTCGAGAGCTTGCAGATCTTGAAGTTGATTAGGCTCCCACTTTGAGAATCTGATCCACTTGTACTGTCCAATAGCAGTTGCAATGGCAGTCAACAAGGTAGCTTTGGAAAGCGTTGCAAGCACGGAGATGATGCCGTTCAGCTGTTAGAGAAGACGTCAGCTAGGGCGAAGGAAGTCTCTTTGGAAGCGTACTGTAAGACCATGAGGCATTAAGGTAATGTCTCGTCCGTCAAAGTGGCCAAGTACTGCGACGATAGCGATAAAAGACAGCACGCTCGTAACAGCTGACACAATCTCGAGCATCCAATTGTCGGTCCCGAATGACTTGATGTAGGACCAACTGAGCCGCTTCTTGCGACTCGTGAGAGTCACTTGCGTCGCGCTTCCGGTAGAGACGTCGCTGTTCTCGTCATCTTTGGTGAGCACGCTCGTGTACGGCGACAGCTTGCTGGTCAATCCTTTCAACGCCGCGGACGCCATGTCATTCAGGTGTTTCGGATTCGATGATCGAGTGTGGCGGCGAGCAAATGATGAACAGAGCACCACGATTGAGGGAAGAGAAGGCTGATATCTGCTCCCTCAGCCGACATCCAGTTTGCTCCGAACTTCTGTTTGGAACCTAGATCTCGTCGATCGCAGCCACTACCGTGCTGGCCTGCCTAATGAGTCCTCCAGCCTCGATGGTAGTTCGTAAAAGTAATGCATGAGTGGTGTCCGAAGGATTGATCTCAAGCCTGGACCAACGCATGTCGAGCAGTGTGCATACGTCCGCAGTGCCACCACGCTTCTACTGGTCAGATCCGCAATTCTTGCAAGCTTGTGGAGCTTTATTTGGAAGCTGTGCCGCACAGGGGGGCGATAATGCAAGCCTCACTCACGAAGACCTCATCAAATGCAGGAGTAGCAACAGGCGTTATGAAGTGCTGCACATTGTAACTTGTAGGCCCACCTAGAGATTCTCCTTTCTCTCGTCTCTTATGTCTCCCATATTCATACAATTGAAACGCACCGCCCATGCTGCTTGTCCACTAGTTTACCTTCATCTGCGTTGGCCGACATGCTCAGCCTGATCTTGGCGCAACCTCAGCCTTGTGCGAGTGTTCCGAGTTCTCACACCCATTGGGCTGTCTTTGGCGCTAATGCACCTGTCGAAGATGGTAAAGAGCGTACACTGTGTCTTTGAAAGTGTAAAGGCGCAGCCTTGCAGCCTTGCCCACTCGCTGAAGTCCAGACAGCCCTTCAGATGCACCAAGTGAGTCACGTAGCGGTGAACTCGAGCACTAACACTGGGACTCCATGAGGTGCAAAAAGCAACTCTGTAATATCGAAGGCGAGCTGCACGAGATGTCGAAGGTTTCGGTAGAAGCATTCAAGTTGCATGTAGAGAACAGAAAGAACATATCAGCTGGGTGGCCCCGTGTCGTTCACACGCTGTGGGCTAGTCGCTAGTCCCAAAGCGGGTTGGCGTGACGCTCCGGCTCACGTGACCCAGTCTGGCCGACTTCCACTTCATCTTCATCCCACAATCTTTGAATACAGACCACCAACATACACGAATTCCCCAACATAGTTCGCATTGAAAACACCTCAGAAGCTTGATTCCTGGAGCGATCTGAATCCCCTCGGCAGCCCGGCATCTCCTCCTCCTCACCACCATCACCACCAAATCCTCTCAATAGTCCAACACCTCCCAAAAACCTACTCCCTTCAACCTCATTCACTACTGCAGCATCCTTGTGCACTCACAGCATCTCCTCCTCACCCGGGCCTTCACGCCGCAAAATACAGCCCCAAAATCTCCAACATGGTGATGCCTCATGCCGCCCCAGATTGCGAAGATCCCGTCCCCGTTGTGAGATTCCAAACTCAAATCTGTCGCGTGCAACAAGATCGTCATTCTTCCAGCACGAAATGGGAACTAGTGGTCTGGGGATAGATCCGAGCAGAGAAAGCTTCGCTAGGACTTTGGGGCTGGGGCTGAGGAGAAGAATTGATGACAGGACCTTATATTAATATTCGTTTCGAGGGCTTCGATATTGTGGTCCAGAAAAAGATCCAGTATCGTTTCAGCACTCACCGACTCGACACTTGCACGTCTGCTGACAGTCTTTTTGCTAAATGCCTTGGTGAGGTGAGATGAGAAGAAGATGACCAGGAGTCCTCCACTCTGGTCGATTTAGAGTTGTATCAAATCCAACGTCGCCCTGCGAACGGCAGTCCTGCTTCCGGATCTGCTGTGCCGCCTCCTACGAACAACCGACGACAAGATCATCATCATTATCGACGAAATGGTTGGTGATGTAGGGAGCGGAGAGTTGTGACTGCGACTGACTAGTCTCGCGTGGCTGGACGTTGGAGAAGCAAGAGTAGGAGTGGAGGAAGTGGTTTGCATCCATGCTTACCTACTTACTAGTTCTTAGTTCCATCACGACTCGCTTCGCTCTCTTCTTCTCCTTCTTTGCTACGCCTTCGTCGTGCTTGTCAAGGCTGACAGACGGATCTTTTGTCGTCGTCGGCGCTTGGCGGGCGGTCGTCGAGGGAGCAGCGTCTTGAGCAGCAGAGCTGCTTAATTGCACTGATTACAAGCGATTCGTTTTGTGTGGTCGTCGCGCGACCACGTCCATTCGTTCAGAAATGCGGATCTTTTGCGCTGTTTTCTTTGCAGCTTTCGCGACGGCACAGTATGGATCGGTCACCAGCTCTGGCGATGAGCCGCAGATGGCGAGTACCACGACGGCTCAGAAGTCGTTCAGGACGAGGTGAGGCTATCCAATGCATTGGTAATTCGCGGGCTTTTGCTGACGTTTTCCAGCGGTATCGTGGCCATGATCCCAGTGACCATGTCGAGCGATACGTCCTTGATGATGCCTTCTTCCACATCCGCGCCACCTCCACCAGTCTCGTCCTCGAAACCAGAACAGCCCGCTCCGGCTCCGTCGCCGTCTTTCAGTTACGCACCTCCACCACCGGCTCCCTCGCCCGTCACCAGCGAGTCTCACGAACCACCCGCCAACACGCCAGCTCCCGCTCCAGCGAGCAGCAGTCCCATCTTCTACGGCCAACCTTTTACCGCCCATACCGAAGCCTCCCAGGCCGGTCTCGAGCAGCCGACGCCCGTTCCAGCACCAGCTCCCGTTCCAGCTCCTGCTCCAAAGCCAGAACCCTCTTTCTCTTACCACCCAGCTCCAGCACCATCTCCAGCAGCGCCAGAGCCAGCCGCAGCACCACCAGCCTTCTCCTACGCCCCCAGCGCAGCGGAGGCCCCCGTCACCACGAAGCAGCTCCCACCCAACCCGAATTCTCCTTCTCCCCCAACGCAGCAGCAGCCGAGTCTCAAAACCAGCCTCAGCCCAGCGTGCGAGCACCCGCTCCCATGCCAGCCAATCCCAACGCCAACGCAGGCTCATCTCCCCAAGCAGCCACTACGCCCACCATAGGCGAAGCCGCGACCCCTGCCGCTGTAGCGGCAGCCGCAGCGCGGAACTCCGCTCTGTCAGCAGCGGAGAATAGCCAGCAGCAGGGCGGTGGAGCTTCTGCTTCTTCTTCTTCGGCTATGGGACAGGTGATGCAGACAGCGTCTTCGTCTTTGCCTTACTCGGCTTCTGCTTCTTCGGTATCGACACAGGCTAGCTCCTCAACAAAGTACCAGGAAAGTTCTTCGTCCAGGAGCAGCAGCATAAGCATGGTGAGCAGCAGCAGCACGACGTCTTCTTCTCACTCATCCTCTTCCTACTCCTCCATGGCTTCCTCCACGTCTGCAGCGGCCGCGACGCAGACGAGTCCCACGTTCGGAGAACCAGACTTCAAAGGGTTGCAGAATGGTGCTGCAGCCGGAGGGAGGGTCGGCTGCGCGGCGGCAGTCGTGGGCATGCTGGCGATGGTTGTTGGTTGGTAAAGCGAAGGTGACCAGTGTCTGGAGTGGAGAGTTGAATTGTACGTAGTGCTTAATGGCTTCAGGATCTAGGAAAAGGATAAGTCAGCAGAGCGAAATGAGAGAGAGATCTCGGTTCAATTCAGATGTTCAGACGAGGGCGCGTGCCGTTTAGTCAGGGTGCCGAGTGAAGTCGTAGTAGAGGTGAGAGATGAAGTGCTGAAGTTGTCATAATACTGTGTCATATCCTTTCAGCGCATGCTTTCATTGCCGCGATATCTACGATGCAACGGCCTGTCCCGTCACACGGCGCTGCTTCCTACTTTTCGCAAAGTCGTGGAGTCCATTGTCCACTCAATCCCTGCCTGATCTGAAATGCAGCACCCAGCCAATGCCAAAACGCCGAGTCGAGAAAGTAGAAGAAGATCCCGATGGTATCCGTCTACTTCCTAATGGCACGCTGGTAGAAGGCGAGCTCCTCACCCTCGAGAATGTAACCGTCGACACGGCCGCTCTGTCCAGGGCGGGAAGCGACAACGGCGTACAGACGCGAGGCCTCGAACTGGCGCTCGAGGGCGGGCTCGACCTTGCCGGTGGCCTTGGTGCGCTCGGCCTGCTTCTTCTCGACGCTCTTGCTCTTCTTCACCTCCTCCTGCTCTTGCTTCTGCTGGCGTCTACGGCCGAGAGGGGTGCCGTAGTGGGCCTCGTACCATTGTCGGAACGGCGCAGCGTCGACCTGGACGACGGCGGACTTGGTGAGGGTGTTGGTACGGACGAGCTCGTTGTTGGACGGGTGGAAGGCCACAGCGATCACGCGGACCTTGCGGGAGATGCCCTCGCTGCCCCAGGAGAAGTTGCCTGAGTCGAGACGAAGGCCACGGAACTTGCGGTTACCGCCACGGGTGCGGACGAGGTGGACGCGCTTGGGGCCGATACGAGTGTTGGCGGGCTGACGGCCCTTCTCGAAAGCTCTGGCTTCACATCAGAATGGTGCGAAGCATGGGAGACATTCGGGTTATGCATACCTCTTCTTGCGATAGTATGCGCGCTTGGCACCAGAGGCGCTGCGCTTGTGACGGGAGTCACGAGAGATACTGCAGAAGTGTTAGAATGAGATTTCTCGTGCCCTGTGGTGTTCGAATGTGTGGACTGTACCCCATGGTTGCGATTGGTGAAGACTTCTGCAGAGCGGCGACACGTCAGTAAATGATCTATTCGGCGTTCGAATGTTTTCTGGGTTGGACGTACGAATTGGCAGTCTCTTCACCGGGAGCAAGTTGGGTCGTTGTCTGCTGCGTCGAGCGATGTCGTTCGTGAAGTCGAGCAGCCGAAATCTCAGAATTGGAGTGGATTGCCAAGACTGCGCGACCGGGTCGCAGAATGGCCCGTGCACGAAGACCAATCCGCCTCACACACACATGCATCACTTTAGGATCTTAGGAAAAAGTGCAGACAAATAAATATCACATTTGAATTTATACAAGAAGCGGCTCACCGTCAGCGCTCGCAGCATCAATGCCCACGGCCCCATACACCTTGAGCGGCACCGCAATCTCAAAAGTATCAGCCCCCAGCCTTTCCTTGGCAATCAGCGTGGTTCCTCTCTCGTCCGTCGCCAATTCTTCCAGAAGCTCCTCCTTCGAGGAAGCAGTCTCAATACCGAGGCCTTGCACCTGCCTCTGAGTGGTGAATTCAATCCTCAATCGCCAGGTCAGGCTCACCCCTGTGGTCTCAAAAGTGGGAGTAGCACTGGAAGGCACGTTCAAGTTGAAGCTGGCCTGCCTGGCGAACAGTGAGCTTTCCCGTGCGGAAGCATGGACCTTCCTCGTGACTCTGTTGATGGAATGGCTGCTTCTCAATGCCAGAGACGGGTCGACGTGCTCGGCTGACTCCAGTTCGATGAGCACCGAGTATGTCGGAGCCTGCACAGACGAGTTTGTCGAAAGTGATGGATCGGTAAAGTCAATGGTGCCAGTGACCGCCTCACCGAGCCTATATGCTGGTCGCAAAATCGTAAGTATCGCCACTGGCTGACCCGAGCGAGCGATATTAAATCGGTTGGCACTCTGCGACTCCGCTCCCTTTCCGCTCTTAGCAGTCAGATTGGATCGCAGTATGGCGAAATCGATGGCTTCTTTGATGCTCGTCGGCTGCATATCCGCCATGCTCTCCTGTCGAGATAAAGTCGGGTGCAGTGAATCCGGCGATGTCGGCGAGGTGGGAGAAAGCAGGATCCCATCGGGGTCTCTGGGAGACTCGGTCAGTCTCTCAGTGTAGCGCAAAAAGTCCTCTAGACCTTGCTTCGGAGTCTTCTGTTTCCGCTTTTCCCGCTTCTTCGAGAAGACTGGAAGCCCATTGACACCGAGCTGATCTGATGTGAGAGCTGTAGTCCGCGCTGCGTCTTGCAAGAGAACATACGGAGACATGAGGTCGTGACCGAGTGTGTCTCCTCGGGAGTCGTAGCTGCCTAGGATCCTGAAGGGGACCTCGACATGCTTGACGACTTGGCCTTCCGGTCTCTGCACTCCGAGTGAGAGATGGTATGAGACTTTGATGGCTCTCCCTCGATGGCTGGGCGGCATGCCGCGAGGCAGTGAGAACTTGTAGCTGAAGCTCTTGCTCTCTCCGGGAGCCAGCTGAAGGTCGACAAACAGGAGACTTTGTGGCGTGGTCAATATGGGGATCGTCTTCGTGCCCGCACTCGCCTTCATCTGCGCCATAGAACTCATTTCGTCACCGCCCAGTAGACCTCCTAAGGACTCGCCAATGTTACCCCAGCTCAATGCACCGAACAGTCCAGAGGATCGCTTCGATCTTTCAACGCCCACAACGCCGCCTCCTCCTTGCACGCCTTTTCTTTTGACTTCCTCAAACGGTGCAGCATTTACTAGACTGCCGTCTAAGCTGAAGTATCCCATTGTCTTCACATATGCCATCATCAGTGTTTCAGGTTCAGCTTTTCTGTTCTGCGGTGATCGCGAAGGTCGTCGAGAGTGAGAGATCTTGGGCATCAACCTCCCAAATTGCTGCTGCGTAGGCAGCTCCGATGTCAAAGTCTCGTCGCTGTGGTTACTCATTGAGTAGAACTCGCCGCTTGAGCGCGGTGTCCCATCATTCGAGGTCTCAGACATGACTCGCGTAATGGGATTCAGACTGGTCGTGCCATTCCACCCGTCCCCAAGTCGAGGTGAGACAGATCTCTTCTGACCAGAATGCATTGTGGAGGGACTTCGCACCAGCTTGCCTCCGGCCTCCTGAGAAGGCGGTGATGCTTTTGCGGCCGGAAACTTGAAGTTGTTGAAGCCGGGGTCAGACGAGTCTGCCGCGGGTTTCTTCCTTAAGCTTGGGTTCCGGCCAAGCTGTGGTGTATGGTCTGCAGACACCGTCCCAGGTCGTCTTCGCGATGGTCTAAGGGGCATCTGCTGAGTCTCCCCCAATGCAGGCGGAGTGGTGGCCTCGTACAGGGGCGATGGCTGGCGAGGCGAGGGCGCGGTCAAGGCTGGCGAATGGCCTAGTAGTCTGGGCGGATGTTGTAGGCTCGCACTACGAGCATGAACTTTCACTGGCCTCTTCCCTATTGCTTGCCCTGTCGTAGGTGTTCTGCCCTCGCTGCCGGGCTCACTGCCCAGCGACATGATGGACAGCGACCGCCCATGGCCCTTGCCCGGTCTCACGGCGCTGTTGGGACCTGCACTCAGCTGCCGCGAATGTTGCGACGGGTGCTGTGAGAGCGGTGCACTCTGCAGGCTCTCCGTCTTGTCTGATGCGCCCACTACATTCAGCGATAATGTAGGACGATGTCCTCGAATCGGGAGACCTCCCCTTGCACTCGCGGTGGACGCTGCCCTCGATAGCGGAGGCGGCTTGATCTGCGCGACAGACGATCTCCTACTGTGTGCCGCCGAGGGCATATATGAGGCTCTCCTGCTATGTCCACCTCCATTGGTGCTGGCAGGAGTCTGTGTCCCTGTGTGTATCCCTTGCTCTTGAGCTCTACTCCCAGGCGGTCGCGCTATGTTCTTGAATGTGATGATGCATTCGATCTCCTCTCCTGCGTAGACTGTAGGCTCCTTCCATTGCACGAATGCGCGGATATTTGATGACGGCGGAGGAGGCGGCATGGCGTATCGTCGTCAATAAGTCGTTCCAGAAGCTCCGTCAGCGGTCCATCGTCAGGCATGATGTGGCCTGCCTCCCTCTCAATGGCACCACATGAGAGGTCGTGTCGTTGTGTGAAGGATGCGCATTACAAGTGATATTGTCGCCGTTGTCTGTAAGTGCAGCGAGCACCGTGGTGCGCGTGGAGATGGCATGCATCCTATTGATTGACGTCTCCGCGACGAACACGCCCGGGGAAGCGCCAGTTCGGGAAGGTCCAGATCCCTATTTTTTTTTTGGAGCGCACACGACTTGCCAGGATGACCTGGACTTGCACGTGCGTTTATGGCAATAAATACAGGAAACAGGCGTTTGTCTACAGACAGTGTAACAAAAGTAGAAAGCAGACAATTGCAGTTCATGTTTCACGTTGAATTCGAGGGTATCTAGCCAAACTCCGACCTTCTTCCTTTCACGCAGCGCCTTGTACTAGCGACTTGACAGAAACATCCTCCGGCTTCACACGAGCCAGACCTTCTTTGCCGTAAAAGTCCATGGGGTAGATGGTCTTCTTCTTCTCGTCCAGTTTGTTTTCCCAGCTCTCCCTGCCACCGAGCACGACCAGCGCTTCGTAAGGCGTCAAGAGCGGTCTCGGAAAGGCATATCCCCAGTCGATGCTCAATCTCGGGCACGCAACCTGCACCCAGCATTCGACGTCTGGCATCATGGCCAGCTTGCCTGGGAAGATCTCGCTGAGGAGCATGTTCACCCATGGAATACCCTTCTCGCGAAGATGATTCTCGATCAATGTCATCGTGTGCGGATTGCCTTGCCTACCCAGGCTACCGAGTATCAGGCCCCATTTCTTCGCTGTTCGCGCTTGAGTGAGCGCATTTGAGCGATCTGTCAAGAGCTGATCGTGGTCATACGTCTCGTGGGTCAGTCGCCGCGAGTACGGATCGTATCGGTATGCGGGTATTGAGGGGTTATGTATCATTGCACTCTCCAGGTGAAAGCGGCCATCTCCGAGGTACAGGATCAAATCCACATTTTGCTCTTTTGTCAAGCGAGGTGAGGTACAGCCTAAGATCTCACCCTTGGACAAAGGCATGATCTGGGGCACGACGACGTTGTAGCCCGCTTGCTTCAACTGCGTGCTTGTCCCGTGGAGAGTTGCGTTAAATTGAATGGTCCCTACCATGGCGATCGTGCTCCCTGACTTGAAATTTCGCTCAATCGTAGCGAGCAAATGCTCCACGTCGATTTGGATATCGACAAAGACATAAAGTGTCTGAATCTTGGTGACGTTCACGGGAATGAGGCATGAGTGCGCATAGTGCACGAGCATGTCACAGCCCAAAGCCCTCGCGGTGTAGTCGTCTATGCAGCATGCACCGTAGGTGACGTCTCCCATGATCAGAGTGCTGGCACCGGGACAGAATTGGGTGAGGATATCGGATATTGTCGTGGCAAAGAGCAAGAGACCTTCGGGCATCTGCAGAGCAATCTTCTTAGCGCCAGAGGTTCGTATTCGGTGGATGGTCTTGTGTATCTCGAAATTGTAGTTTCGGGGCAACAACGCAATGGCATCGTTGATGTCCTTGTCATTGAGAATCTCATCGGGCACGTTGTTCAGTGCTCGTAGTGGCCTCCGCCGCGGTGCAACTGTTCGTGGTCAGCTCAGCTAGGCATACACATGCAGACGTTTTTATGAAGCCAACCTTGAACAGCGCCACTCTCGATGGCATTATTGTCGCCGCCCTCCGCTCTGGCAGCGGCCTTTGCATCGGCCGCCTTTCTCCCAATGAAGCGCCTCTTTGGGGCTTTCGGGACGGTTTCGGCATCGCCGTTCAGGTCAGTGGCCGGGGCAACATCTGGCCCCAAGTCGGCCACGGCGCGGTCCTGCTCCATTTCAGCGGTCGCGCGGGAGCAGTCTAACGATGGACCTGGTGTAGAAGGCCTTTTCGCAGCGAGTCGAGAGACGCACGTGAGGGGCAAAAGTCAGGAATCTTTTTTGGACACGGGTCTGCCGGTGGCGCTTTCCGCGCGGGCCAGTCGGAAGAGGCCTACGGGCGTTCCTGCAGTAGCAGAGTGCACCAGTGGAAGTCGGAAGCACGTCTCCTTGTGCCTGAGCTGTTGCTTTTTGCTGCGTCGCGCGTGGACGCGTGTAATGTCTCACACGCAAGTTCCCGCCTCCAGTACGACAGGCAGGATGGTGAAGATGGTGATGAATACCTCGCAGGCGATGACCCGAAGAGGAGTCCGCAGAAGAGGAAGGGCCGCTGCGGCAGGATGCGAAATGCGTTGAGGTTGCGCGAACAGGGCTGCAGACGCGCGCGCTAGGACAAGAGAAGTGCGATTCCAAACAAATTGGAGCAGAAAAGAACAGCCACTTAAGCCTCGTAGCAAATCCTGACCGATTAGCGAGAGGAAGGCTCTCGGCGTGCCGGCCGGGAGGACGGGAAGGGCTTCTCGGTGCTGTGCCGGACGCCATGTGATGATGTTGACGAACAGAGATGAAGCAACAATTGAGCTGCTTCCCACAAGTTGGCTGAACCATTTCGAACGTATATCGCACTGCTTGCTATCGGACGGGGATGCGACCTCGTGCCGCGGAAATCAATTTGAAGTCATTTGCTAGAGGTTGCTGGCGGGTGGAGTATCCCCTGAACCCGAATAGGCCGCCAAGCTTTGCTGGACGAGGGCGTGGAACAGGGTGCTACTAGTCAACGTCCTCTTCATCTTTGCCGTCGTCTGTCTGTTGCAACATGGTCCTTTCGTACTCACCATAAACAACACCGCCCACCGACACATCCTCAGACATCGCGGTCGCTGTCTGACTTAAGCAGCATCACGTTCGCTCCATCTCCATCTACTACACGCTGCTTGTTTCTCTGCCATCCTCCACACAGCCGCCCCCCGGCTCTCATCACTGCGCAACGCGCGCGTCGCTCAAGGCCGGTCCTGACGAACTAGTTCCCTCTCCACGACGCCTCCTCGCCGAGTTCCGATCTCCCATTCACGGGCCTTCATCGCATCCTCCATCTCCAACGAGACATCCACACTCACGTCAAGAGTCCGCGATACACCCCTCTGAAGGCGGCCCTCCGCCGGCCTGTTTCTGCCTCCCTGTCCGCCCCCGAACACCCTCGACGGCGCTACTATGGACTCCAACCCGAACTCGCCGCCGCAACGGCACAATCCTCCGCACATTCGCCTGAACTCGGGCAGCCATGACTTGCTGGAGATGGCTCACGGCTCTTCCGATGCCCAAACACGCCCGCAAGCCGCACGGCAACTCTCCTCCCGATCCTTGACCCAGCCTCGACCCGACACTGCAGCCTCATCATTACGAACGGCACCAAGCGGCCAATCGCTATATGGAGCACAGGTCTACTCATCGCAAGCGCCTGCAGAATCAGCCGAGCTATTGCTGCCACCGCGAAAGAGCAAGTCGAGGAGGTTTCGAGATGAAGAGAGTCCCATGAGATCGCCCTCTGCGAGCGGCTTCAACAGTAGACGGACCTCGTGGTCTTCCGAGAGCGCTGGGAGCAGAGACAGCAGATATGCGGGTCCATTCGTATCACCCTTCGACGATTCGCGCGCTCCCTCTCGCGCTGGCAGTGAGGATGAGGGCGTCAACACGCAGACCGTGAGCGAAAAGTACAACATCCTGCCTTCGGCAGGTCTACTTCTGTTTCCGGAAGATGTAGAAAAAGACGACTATCTGCACAATCCAGACCCGAATGACAGGGACGGAAAGCTGGATTGCGCCGATCTGTTCAGCAAACGTGGTATTGTCAACATAGGAGGATTGTCTCTGATCACGATTGGCTTGCTCGTCTTGTTCATCGGATACCCCATATTGTAAGTATTGCCATTTTCTCGTAGAAGACTTTTGCGGATGCTGACCACAACACAGAACGTTCGTGCAAAGCAAGGTCAACCCTGGAGGCAATGCCTGCGCTTCTGACCCGAACTGCATATCGGACGATAAGTCCCTGATGAAGAATCTCCGAACCGGCTTGATCGACCCCGACACACCGAGCAGCGCCAAATCGCGAACAGGAGACAATGGGAAGACTCAGAAGCTCGTCTTCAGCGACGAGTTCAACGAAGAAGGAAGGACGTTCTACGACGGCGACGATCCTTACTTCCAAGCGATGGACTTCTGGTATGGTGTGACTCAAGATCTCGAATGGTACGACCCCGACGCAGCCTCAACTTCCGGCGGTACTCTCAATCTGCGATTCGACGCGTTCCAGAATCACAACCTCAACTACCGATCTGGTATGTTGCAGTCGTGGAACAAGCTGTGCTTCAAAGGTGGATACCTGGAGGCTTCCATCTCGTTGCCTGGACGAGGCAACACTGTGGGATACTGGCCTGGTTTCTGGGCAATGGGAAATCTGGGAAGACCAGGCTACGCAGCGACGACCGACGGGATGTGGCCTTACAGCTATCACGACAAATGCGATCCTGGCATCACGCCGAACCAGTCTGATCCAGACGGACTGAACGCTCTCCCTGGCATGAGGTTGCCTGCATGTACTTGCGTGGACGGAGATCACCCCAACCCAGGAGTCAGCAGAAGCGCACCGGAGATCGATGCTATCGAGGCGCAGGTTGGCTACTTGTCCCCGCCCCTCGGTGCAGCCACTGGAGGAGCTTCACAGTCATTCCAGGTCGCGCCTTTCGATGTCTTTTGGCAACCTCAAGTTCCATGGATGGAGATTTACGACCACTCCATCACTGGTCTCAACCCATATCAAGGTGGTGTCTACCAGCAAGCCATCTCCTCGGTCACTTGGCTAAATAATGACTGGTATGACGGCAATGCCTACCAGACGTATGCATTCGAATACGAGCCAGGTGGCTCAGGCTATATTACCTGGTACGTTGGCGACCAAAAGACCTGGAAAGTCACAGGCAACTCCGTCGGGCCCAATGGCAACATCGGCCAGAGAGTGATACCAGAAGAACCCATGGCGATCATCATGAACTTCGGTATGAGTACTGGTTTCTCAACCGTCAACTTCACAGGATTGGCGGACACGATGCCCGCGACCATGCGAATCGACTACATTCGCATCTACCAGGACGACGACGGAGAAATGACTTGTGATCCTGTGGGATACCCCACGACAGAGTACATCGCCAACCACCCGAAGCCTTACGCCAACCCGAACGTCACCTTGTGGGAGGATGCTGGTTACAAGTTCCCCCAAAACTCCTTCATGCACGGCTGCAAGGAGGCCGCGCCCAGCAACAACAGGAAGGTCAAACGGTCAAAAGTGACGAAACGGAGCTGGCTTCCTTGGAGTTGAAACGGCAGTGTATGAATGCGTTCAAAAGGCGCCTTACGCAGCCACGGCTTTCTCAAAGGATCACGAAGACAAGACTTTCAGTTTTTGTTCGACATTTCGCTAATCGCGAAAAACGATACCCCAAATGGAGCGGCCGACTCTATACGCGCGCCGCACGATCTGGTTCTACCTGCATTTTCTCAAGCCGCAACCTTTCCCGGTACCTCGCAGCAGCATGACAGCAGTATCTCGAGGGCGACAGAATCGGCCAAGCACAGCAGAAGTTGTTGCTGCGCCCACGATCAAAGCTGCTGCCCCTTCATTTGGGGATCTACTGCGATCGCCCCGCCAACTCGATGTAGATATCTGCGCCTTGCCGAGCATTTCAATGGAGCCTGGAGCTTGGTTTTGGACACACTTGGGTTTTTGGATTCTTGTAAGGGAGGCTTCTCTGTTCTCTGTTCGCCTCACTGCATGTGCATACTACCCACACACCCAATCCTGCAGCATTTTTTAGCGCATGGGCGGGATCTTACACTGGCATATGGTATTTTGTGTTAATTTCTAAAAGAAGAGGAGGGCTCGAGGAGGTGAAAAGCAGTTGCATGTTGACTCTGCTGAGGAGAGAAGGGAGGCCGGATTTCAGACCAGCTTGCGGGTCTGGACTGAATGGTGTCGGTGATGAGAGAAGAAGGCAAGAAGCATTTCAAAATGAGAAAATCAAACATTCACAACCCGCCCAGGATTTCTATTCTCTTCCTGATCTCGCACTTTCGCATTCGTTGAGCTCTGCTAACGATGAACACGAGGCCTCCGATACCAGCTTTTGAGTCGGGTTACTGGCTTGTGGAGCTTTCTCAGCCGCACCTCGTTCCTCTACAATTTCACCTACACCAAGTTCCTTCACAAACTCCAACAAGAACCGGATCCCCCTAGGCACCCAAAAATGACTGACACCTCTCCTTCGACAGACGTAATTCTTCAGCTTCCCAACGACGTTGTCGTTCGCAGACTGGTACATTCTACACCCACTTCACCAACTCCAGGATGCCTTGAAGATGAACTGACCCTTCTACCCAGCGCCCCTCCGATGCCGAACCCCTCTCCCATCATGGGAATAGTCCCGAGGTTTCTTCTCGTCTACGCGACCGCTTCGTGCGTTTCTCCTTCTTCTGCATCCTCCTTCCTCAACCTCTGAGCCAATTGCTGATCATTGCAGCCTTCCCCGTACACCCTCTCCGCGGCGGAAGAATGGATCGCGCATACAACCTCGCCCGGGAGCTGGGTTTGTTCTGGGGCATACGATCTTGAGAAGGGGAGTAGGAAGGGCGATGGGCCGCCAGTCGCTACGCATTATGGGATTGTTATAGCCGGAGAAGCGGTGGGTGGAATAGGCCTCGAATTCGGATCTGGTACTCCCCCTCCTCCCTCGCTCTTCTCCCCTCTTACTGACGCAAGCGTAGACATCTACCACCGCACCGCCGAACTCGGCTACTGGCTCTCCCCCTCCCACTGGGGCAAGGGACACATGTCCGTCATCGTGCCGGCGTTTGTGCAGTGGGCGTGGCGGACTTTTGGGATTTTGGTCAGGTTGAATGCGGCTGTTAATGAGGAGAATGCGGCATCGCGGAGGGTTTTGGAGAAGGCGGGGTTTGTGGTCGAGGGGAGGAGGAGGGATGCGGTTTGTAAGGGGGGCAGGGTTGGGGCGGAGGTTATGTTGGGGGCTTTGAGGCCCAGGGAGTGAGGGAGTGAGGAGAAGTGAGAAGATACGGTTTTTTTATTTATGGAGAGGTGGAGATATACTGAAGGGGTGCAAAGCAGATATGTTCTGACTGGATCTCAGCTGTAGCCAAGAGGATGTCTGATAGTATTTCCTCCATACTATTGGAGCTATAAGACAGTAACACAGTAAAACAGTAAGAAATTAAGCCATGATAAAACGTCCGCTGTGACGATCTCTTGAATGGACTTCAAGAAAGTGGGTTATGGCCTTTTGTCAAAAGCATCATGTCTCAGCAGACAACAAGAATCAATGAAATTGTTACCGCGGCGCCACTGGCGTTCGGAGCCGTGGCTCACCAGCAGCTGGGTTGCCGCGTACTGCTGTCCATAGGGCTGGTGCATGGCAATTGCGGTGGTAGGTTGCGCTTACTAGTGATGCGGCAGGAAAAGTCAAGGTCGGAGGCAGAAATTTCGAGCAGCAGAATGACTATACGTTGGCTTTGCTGTGACAGAAAGTTCTGAGAGCAGTCGTTGATACTTCGAAATTGAGAGGAAGAGTGCGTGTTCAGGCCGCAAGGAAGTCCGAATGGCTGTTCGCAGTCCAATCTAGACGAATCCGCAAGAAAGGCCATCAGGACGATGTATGTAGGCAAGCTATGGTTTTTCCCAACCCTCAACGCCCGACGGGCTCAGGAACGACTTGGAATATAGCGCCCGGACGACACACCGAGTTCACGAAGAACTACAAGGTGCGCGCCACGTTTGCTCTGAGATCTGTCGACCGGATGTCCTCCATTGCAATGTGTGAAGTTCCCATGTATCGTCGAACTGTCCAGCAGTCAACCGACAGCGCCCGGAGACGCGCCAGGACCGCTGGACACAGATCTGTGGATTAGAAAAGAGAAGATGCAGTCGCGACGCGGAAAGAAATTTGATACAACTCGGCTGCGCTAGCGGGGCCAAGCTTTGTTTAGTCAGCTTGCATGACTCGCGGAGTCGTGAACCTCTTCTTTCGCCATCTGTACCCACCTTCCTTAGGACGACCTTTTGGATTCACTGGTTGGCACGTCTTACCAGCTCAACTCGCAAACATGGCGTCGGCAGCGGATATCGAGCAGATGAACAAGGTTCGAGTGTCCCTCGGCCTGAAACCTCTGGAAGTGCCCGGACAAGGACCGCACTTTAAGGAAAAGGACGAGGACAGCGACAGCGACGAAAGCGATGACCTCAGCACTCTCGAAAAGCGCGCCGCTGCAGCTGGCAGCAACTGGCAAAAGCATGAGGCTGAGCGTATGGAGAGAGAGGAGCGTCAGAAGCGAAAAGATGAGGCGAAAAAGGCAAGAGACCGGGCCGCAAGATTTCAGAAGCTGGAAGGTAAGGGTCTGGGCGAGGCAGACGATGATGTCGATGTCGATGCCCGCACATGGCTCAAACAGCAGAAGAAGCGACAAAAGAAGATCGACCAGGCCCGCAAGATGGAGGAGGAGCTCGCCGCACGGGAACAGCAGGCTGAGTACACGTCGAAAGATCTGGCTGGCGTAAAGGTCGGGCACGAGGCTTCCGAGTTCGACGAGTTCACGGGCGAGCAAATTCTGACGCTCAAAGACGCGGAGATTGGGGATGAGAGCGAGGATGACGAGCTTGAGAACGTGGACTTGAAAGCGAAGGAGAAGCTGGAAGAGAAGCTACGGTTGAAGAAGAAGCGGCCAGACTACGATCCTACAGAGCAAGGAGAGCAACAAAATGTGCTCTCGAAGTATGATGAAGAAATCGACGGCAAGAAGGCGAAGCGCTTCACTTTGGATGGAAAGGGAAGTACAGCGGAGGCTTCTCAAAAGCGCGCTGCCGAGAATGAGGAGGGCAAGGGCAAGGGCGTTAAGATCAGTCTCGACATCCTCAAAGACGACGCACCCACATCAGATTATGTTGACCCCGCCACGATCAAAGTCAAGAAGCCGAAGAAGAGCAAGAAGGAGAAGAAGTCGCGTCAAAAGGCCGCGGATGAAGACGATATCCCGTTGCCGGCTCCACAACAACCCGAGGCAACGAATGGCGATGCCATGGACGTAGATGGTGCGACCACCAGCAAGAAGCGCGCTTTCGAGTTCGACGACGAGGACTTGCAGGCCAAGCTAGCGGAGCAGCGACGTCAAGCTCTGAAGAAACGGAAGAAGACCGATGCGGCAGAGTTGGCGCGGCAACTGCGTGATGAGATGCCAGTGGACGATCCGGAACCGGAGGACGGCGGACTCGTAATAGATGAGACGTCTGAGTTCGTGGCTAACCTTAAGAGACCCGAGGAAGAGGGTGAGGATCGGCCTCGTAGAGCCGCATCTTCTGCTCCACCTGGCACCAAGGAGGAGGACGAAGATGGCGATACCAATATGCAGCAGTCGTATGCCGATGTCGAAGACGAAGAGGAGCGAGCTGCACGCACGAAGCGAGAAACATCTACTCCTGCAGACATGACTGCTACTGGACTTGAAGAAGAAGAAACCATGTCTGGGCAGGGCGTTGGTGCAATGATGGCCATGCTTCGCAAGCGCGGCCTCGTTGGCAAAGACAACTCCGAGGAACTGACAGAGAAGGAACGGCAACGTTCTGAGTTCTTGGAGAGCAAGAGGCATTTGATAGAAGACTACGACCGCAAAGCCCGTGAACAGCGAGAGGCAGATCGACGCAGTGGACGTTTCGACAAGATGTCTAACCGCGAGCGCGACAACCACGCGCGACAGCAGAACGAGCAGCGAGAAATGTTCATCTCCAAATTGCTCGCGGAGAAGTTCAACAAAGAGTACAAGCCGGACGTCAAGCTGCGATACAATGACGAGTATGGCCGTGAGATGAACCAGAAGGAAGCTTTCAAGCATCTCAGTCACATGTTTCACGGCAAAGGATCCGGCAAGCAGAAGACCGAGAAGCGCCTCAAAAAGATCGAAGACGAGAAGAAGAGCCAGGCGAAAGGCATTCTCAATGTCGGCGAGGAAGGTGGATTCAGCAATGTGCAGGGCAGAGAGGGCAAGAGGCAGAAAACTGCTGGTGTTCGTCTGCAGTAATCATGGCGGCCAAAGGTTAGTAAATACCCTCACAATACATTTGCATGTTGGATATTCATGTCATTCCAGAGATGAAGAACAGACGCGATGGAGGTCATGATCTCAGGTGAGTCTTTTTCTTTGCACTCGTCTCCGAGCACAAGGTAGGTCTTTCCATTTCGTTACCTTGTTCCGCTCTGTATGCATTCTCTGATTAGCGCATGCAATCGCCTTGATTCAATGTGTACAGCCCCATCGATGGTGAGCAATCGCCGTCTGCGACCCGCCTCCAAGTCCCGGTAGCTACGTTTCGTGTCTGTCTGGCTGCACAAATAATCGACAACTATCAAGGTCACGCATGAAATCTTACTGTCATGGTCATAATGAGAATAAGCATCATGAAGATGCTCGCATGGACACACGGACACGTTCCTCGTCCTTCATCCGAGTCGCGTCTCATCCGCCATCCAACCAAATATCGCGTCTCAGTTCAGAACACCTTGTTATGTAGATAAAAATTGAACGTGTTTGATCTCCAGTGCTTTCATTGCGATGTGACTGCCAATAATTCACCCCTATCTCAATCATTGCTCGGTATTGTTTTGACGTTCAACGAGCGAACGCGTGTGCACGGACCAATCTTGGCGTCACGGGTGTTTGGAGGAAGTCTCACATGTGAGAACACCAACCACTACGCATCCAACACCGCAACATCACATACCACCAACATGGCGCCTTCAACGAGCAATCAGCCGTGGTATCAGAAGGGCGAGAAAGTGCTCGGCTTCCACGGCGAGCTCTTGGTAAGTTCTGACTCGCACCTCCTGGAATGAGCACCTGCTAACCCGCGATCAGTATGAGGCGAAAGTGCTTGACCATAAGCGAAAAGACCCCAACGACAGCAAGGATGGATTCGTGTACAAGGTGCATTACCTTGGCTGGAAGCAATCGTGCGTGTTCCCTGTTGTTTTTCTGGTTTCTGTTTTCCTCCGAGGGTTTGCAGCCGGGCCAGGCGAGACCTCCTGCCTTCCAATGCAACAGCACATTGGGCAAGAAAACACGCGACCTACATCAATACCTCACGCTCACACTCTGCATCCGACTCGAGTGGCTGATATCTGGTCCCGAGCACAAATTCTCGAGATGACCACGCATTCGAGTGGCGAGGCATTTGGCACAACATGCTGACCAGTATCACAGCTGGGACGAATGGGTCCCCCAGGAGCGCTTGCGCAAGCTCACCGACGACAACAAGGAACTGGCGAACAATCTCAAGAAAGACATGGACGCGCAGCGACGAGCAGCCAGCGGCAAGCCTCTGTCTACGTCTACGAAGAAGCGGGCGTTGGGCTCAGATTTGACCAACTCTTCTGCACGCGGCAGCGAGGACAGGAGCTCTGTCGCGCCGATGCCACCGCGAGGGACCAAGCGAGGACGCGAGATTGAGGGGATTGATCGGGTGAGTGCACATTTTTTTTTCTGATTGTGTGGAAGTTTGGTTCTATCGTCGACGTAGCGGCTCGCGAAAGGCGATGCAGGCGGCGGCGGCAGCAGCAGCAGCAGCGCAAGCACCCTCGGACAAGCAGACGACTTCGTTTTGTCCATTGGAGCATTTTACTTCGGTGGCTACTTCGCGTCGTGTTGAGGATCTCTCGACACCTGGCAAGAATTCTCCGCGTTTTGGTCAAAGGGAGAGGTGTGGGGTTTCGGGCTCAACCCTCTTCCCAGTCTCGCCGCAGCAGGAGATCAACTCCATCGACTCACGCACCAACCTAACCATAGCAAAGCCAACATCATGCTAACAAATTTCTTCAGGAAGAGGACTTCGTCCGCCGACCAGCCGTACGGCTCTTCATCCCCGACACCCTCAAATCCATTCTCGTGGACGACTGGGAAAAAGTGACAAAAGAGCAAAAACTCGTCCCCATGCCCGCCAAAATCTCCATCTCCCAATTCCTCAACGAGTACTATGAAGCCGAGAGCCACACGCGTCGTCCCGGCTCCGCAGACGCCGACATCCTCGAAGAAGTGATTGCGGGCGTGAAGGAGTACTTCAACAAAGCGCTCGGCCGCATTCTGCTGTATCGCTTCGAGCGCCCGCAGTTCTATGAAGTCCATAAGATGATCGAGTCGGCCGTCGGCGACCACGCTGGCAAGACGCTGTGCGATATGTATGGTTGCGAGCACCTGCTGCGCTTATTCGGTGTGTCCTATTCAACTTATCATTCGGGGTTCCAATGCTGACACTCGTTTGCAGTCTCCATGCCCGACCTCATCGCTCACACCAACATGGACAAGCCCTCCGTGAGCCGTTTGCGCGAGGAGCTGGCCAAAATGACGACCTGGCTCTCCAAGCGTCCGGAGCGCTACCTCTCCGCTGAGTACGAGCACGCAGGCCAAGAGTACCAGAATCCCGATCCGGCCAAAGCTGCGGCGTAGGATCCGCTGATGCGGGAGTTCTTTTTGGGTGCGGACGTGGAAGGTTGATCACTTCAAAACTTTGTTTGCTGGCTTTTTTTTCTTCGACTCGAGCATAGCGTGGCTGGCAGGGAAACAGGCGTCGATAGGAGTTTGCTTGTTTTAGAATTAGTAACTTGATTAGGAGAAGTTGGTCTGAGATTGAGAGGAATGACACGGACCTCCCTCGCTTTCGTCGCTATCATACAAGTAAGTCCCGGACTCCTTTTCTTCTCGCCCTTCTTTGGCATAGCTTGTATCCTCACAGCTCCCTCCCTCCCTATCCTTCCTCCATCATATATCCCCCTTCTCAATCCCCCACCTCACCCACCTCATCAACGGCCCCTCCTTCCTCAGCAATTCCACATCCGCCCTCAACCCCAACACCCTCTCCTCTGACTCCCCCTCCGGCATCTCCTTCAAAAACTTCTCCAATTCCCCACTCGCTTTCACCAAACCTTCCCGACAAAACCCGCAAACTTTCAGTCCGCATTTCGAACGGCATTTATAGCTCGCGAGGTTCGAGCACAGAGTACAATACCCGCTCAACTGCTCCGGTGAGGTGATGTGCCCGTCTAGCAATGCGAGGCTTGCGGTGTGGTTTTCCGCTGGAGGGTTTGGGAAGGGGTTGGTGCGGAATTTGTGGGACGGGCAGGTTAGGATTGATAGGCGGTGGGTTGTGCAGGCTGTGCAGAGGTTGGTGGGTTCGATTCCTGCTGCGGCGTGGCCGGAGTGGAGTTCTTTGATGTACGAAGCAGTGGTGTTATTTGGGGAGGGGGGGAAGAGGAGGACGGTTGGGTGGAGTTTTCCGAAGCCGAAGATTTGGAGGGTGGGGTTTTTGCAGAAGTGGCAGGGTTGTGGTGAGGTACCAGGGTGGGAGGGGGAGAGGGAGGGGAGGTCGCAGTTGAAGGTTATGGGGTGGCGGAAGGAGGTAGAGAGGGTGAGGAGGGTGGCTTTTGGGGTTGAGGCGGATGAGGACGAGGAGGGAGGATGATGTTGGTGTGTGGGATGATCTGAAGAGGAGAGGGTGGTCTTTGGGTGTTGATGAAGTTGGCGTGGTGTTGTTGGAGGGTGCTTGTCATTTGTCGGTGTCGAGTTTGTTGCTTCCTCCGCTGTGGGTTGTTTCTGATGCTCCATTGTACCGCCGGTTGGGTCCTTCTGATCCTTCTCCGATGAAGAATTGTGTCCATCGTCGACTGCTCCAGGCTCACTTCCCATCTGCGCTGGGCCTCCAACACGATCTGGAGCAGCACCAGGATCCGAGGCGACGGACGTATCGCTGATCGTGCACAGCATATTCAGTCGTCTGCAGTCCTCGCAAGCCCCTCCATCATACTCCGCTGGATAGCTGCACTTCTTCCCCGCTTCAATGCATTCAATGCAATCGTCTTGAGGACGAGCTTTCTTCGTTCTTTTGGGAGCCGCCACTTCTTCTCCTTCGGCAGGATACCGAATTCGGGGCCGGATGAAATCTTTGACAGGCCCAGCAACGCAGTGCAGTCCAACCTTCGCGCACTGGACGCACGGTCCATCGTGATTTCTTGTATTGGTGTAAGAGCAGGTCTTCCTCAGACGCTTGCAGCTCTTGCAGGAGATTCGGCGGATCGGTCTGGTGATGAGATCGCAGTCATTGTTCGTCTCGCGGCACCAATCGCAGGGCCAATGCTTCTCATGATCTAGGAGAGAGCATCGCTCCGCGTGGCTGACGCATTCTCTGCATCCGCGCGCGAAGGGCTTTGCTCGTTCATCGTAGTCTGAGGCCAGATGGGCGCTTTCGATCACGGCGGTTTTTGGGTGTCCGGATCTTCCGCGCCTGCGAAGATTGTAGCCAGCCCGGTCTGTCTGTTCTTCCTGGGTCGAGATTCTGGACAAGCAGTCTGCGTATTCTGCTTTGCCCTTTGCCGATGAGAATTTCAGACAGGCGATGAGTCTCTCGTCTTCTTCATCTTCGCTAACGGTATTCGGTTCTTGGTATGTGTTTGGGGCATCTTCCTCCGATTTTCGCTCCCTTGGTGATCCTGTTCGAGGCCGCTTGCCTGGTCTTTCGTCCGAAGTTTGATCGGCCGAATCAGGAGTACGCATCCGCTTCAAGGACTCATTGTGTTCACTTGATGTGTCGTGCTCTGCAGGCGAGCTATCCTCCATGTTGTGGCCTTTCGGGCAGTGGGTAGCTTCGGAGTAACACAAGTAGCCTGTAGAGTTTAGTGGTGTTGGTGTATTGTGGTAATGTTGGGACTGAGCGAAGTATGAGAGAGGACCAGCTGACGGTGACTACAAAGAAGCATTGGCCCGGAAGCATGTGACGCTCTCTTTCCAAGTGAAGCCACGCCAGCATGTTCGGCCGACGGCTTGTGCTCTCCAGAGTGGACCTGTGGTAGCGCTACAGCATGTGGAAGAGATTTCAGTCCTTGAAAAGCGTCATTCTCGTGATTCCTTCATCGTTTGAGAGTATTCGGTGCTCTCTGATGATCGAGTCTGAATACATGATCGTGGAGACCAAATGCTGGGCACTCAAGTAGCGAGATTCCCAGTTCAAGTTACCCCAAGATGACATCGAATGCAGATCGCGAGTATCCATGCTCTTCTGCAGGCTTGAATATGACAAAGCATCGTAAGGTCGTGTCATCTTCACGATGAAAGTACTCGCTCACGGATCGCAGTCCTGCTGAAGAGATGTCAACCTCTGTGAGCTTGCTGTGTCTGAACGACTCTTGAATGTCTATCACACGCTGAGCCTACTGTTTCAACTTCACCTCTGAGTAATGACTTGCATATGACTGAAAACAACGCCTACGCTTTGCGCACTACTTCGGCGAGGGACCTAGGCCGGTACAGTCTCCAGTCTCTGCTCTGCCTTCTTTTGCATAGAAGATAGATTGAATGGCAGTCACATGTCCTGTTGAAGCTTTACGTCTCCAGTATGGGAAATGTCAGCGTTGCAGTGGAGCACCAACTGAGATGTATCCGATGATGGCTAAGCTGGTGAAAAGGCTGGCCGGCATGCAACCTCACGTGCGGCGCCGACTTGTAGCCGATGAATGCCGGAGTAGCCGGAACGTAGCCTGAGAATACGGACCAAGCGGGTACGTCGTTCTTGCAGCAAGCTCTCCTTATACTGCGTTTGTGAGGTTTCTCCGATGCTTGATTGATCCATGCCACAAGGGGTTCGAGTGTGTTGGCGCGTGAAGCAGGATGCGCACGCGTGATATCCGCTCGAGGGTAGTCCAGCGGCAGGTCTTCCCCAAGGCTGTCAGCCACGGCGTTGCGATCCGATGTAGTGTGACCACCTGCTGCTGTAAGACAATGTCGTTGTGGGTTTGAAAGTTCGTGTGCGATGCCGGGATTTCTGTGGAAGTCAGCGTGTTTTCATCTCATCTTGAGCGACTTGGACCTCTAGCCGTCCGCGGCATTCGGAGAGGGTGATGAAAAGGGTTCGTGCGGATGAGCGTTATTTTCCTTTTCTCCACAAGACAAGAAGTGCCCGAGGAGGGCTGGTTGGCTGGGCGTGACGGAGAGCAGACGGATGGCAGGGCGTGGATGAAGCTAGCCCAGCCAGCCAGCGCGCCAGCCATCCATCATGGATTGCATCGCAGGCGGTACTCTGCCTTAGCACAGGTGACAAGGCGGCGCACGGCCATCTCACGCGAGGACCCGTTCGTGCCGTTACGTTGTGGACGCCCGCCCGCAGCATCGAGGCGTCGCGTCACAAGCGCGCCCGCAGCAGCCTCATCGGTCCACCGCGCCCACCTCATCTTCACCCTGCTCCGCCCAGATGGAGCGTGGCAAGAAAAAATTGCGAATGTGGTGTGAGAGGGTCGAATTATTGATTGCTGGTGGAAGCGAGTGCCGGGAGCGGTTCTCACAGGGGATGGGGTCAAAGTTAGCCAGCCGTGCGACCACGACGGCGCCACGATGCTGGCCTGGAAAGTCAATCTGCAGGCAGGCATACCGCCGGCCGATGAGGGCAGAAGAAGTACCGTGGGAGGGCGGCGTCGGCGTCGGCGGTGTGTTGTCGCGCAAACGGACGACACGACAGGCCGTTCAAACACGGGAACCACAGAATTGCGAAGCAATGTCTGGATGCGCGTGGCCGCGGTGCAGATGTAGGCGTACGCGCAGGCGCAGAAGCTGCAGCTGTTTCGTTGCTTTCGTGGATGATGACTTGTGTTGCGACCGCAGCGCTGGAGACGGGGGTGGTGGCACGGCATTGTGAAGGGGGCTAGTCGCTAGTGGGCGCGGGACGAGGCAGCAGCCGATCGGGAACGGGGACCCATTGACGTGAGCCCAATCGACAACGGATACATGTCACAACTTGGAGCGGTTTGGATGCGGATGCTGATGGCTCGCCTGTGTTGCCTAGTTGAATGGCAGCCGCAAAAGCGTCGGCGAGAGGAGACTTTTGACTGCATATTGCGGCTCCCAGGCGGTCGGGAAGCAGTGATGAGGAACGACATGCCGCTGTGAGACCTCATCGTTTCTGCTCGGAGCCGTTGCCGCGGTTCCAGGCGCGCGTGGAGGTGAGAGGGCAGATATATTTTCATCGCAGCTACATCGGGAAGAGAAGAAAGCACGACTGGCGAGGTGCGCGGCTGTCATATTAAAGAGTGGAAGTGAAAATGCACAGACGGTATAGTTGTGTATAGAGAGTGGTATTGACGGTTGGTGAGGCAAAGGCGGGCCCCTGCAAGCGTGCCACGCCAATTTTAGGCTATCTCCGCAGATCCATCAGACCCACTCTCATGCGTTACCCGCGTACCTTCCAGCTGTACCTCCCGGTCGTTCTTGCTCTTCCAACCCTTACCCACATGACGACCGAGCGAGCGCTGAGCTCTCGCCGGTTCTGCTCCTTCCATCTCTCGCTCGCTTCCTCTCTGCCCTCTGCCTCATCATACATCCGCACAACTTCGTCGTCGCCCTCCCATCCTCCACCGCCTCGTCTGCTACACGCCGCTCACCGCGACGACTCTTTCCCTCTTCCTCCGCCTCTCGACCTCGTTTTTCCATCGTGCGTACACCTTCCTTTTTGGGCCCTTCTCACAGGATTCCTCGTCGGCGTCTCAAGGTGCGTTTCTCTGTCCTCCCCAACTTCCCTATCAATCTACTCGCCTAGTCAACGCACCGTCTCGTGACCGAAACTGACGCGCTTCTTTCATACAGCCATCGCGTGAGCCGCTTCCCTCATCATGGCCTCGCAGCAGTCTCCCACTGGCCCTATGGCCCACCAGCATCACTACGGCGCTCCAGCTCGTCCGCCGCCCTCCCAGCCCATGCCCATGCAGCAACCGGCTCAGCAGGGCAAGACGGCCGCCCAATACCTCGCACAAACCAATGAGCAAGTCTGGCTACAGTTGGGAAACTTGTCCGAAGTCATGGGAGAGCTCGACGGTGCGACTCAGGCGTATGAACGCGCCATGAACTTCAACCAGTGGTCTGTCCCAGCAATGCTTGCCATCAGCTGCATATTGCGATCAAAGGATCAGTTCACCTCCGCCGTCGAGTACTTGCGCCTCATCCTCAAGGTCGAGCCGACAAATGGGGAGGTCTGGAGCAGTCTGGGTCACTGCTATCTCATGATGGACGATCTGCAGCAGGCGTACTCGGCCTACCAGCAAGCTCTCTACCATCTGCCTGATCCAAAAGAGCCGAAGCTATGGTATGGCATTGGCATCTTGTACGATCGCTATGGCTCTCTCGAGCATGCCGAAGAGGCTTTCTCACAGGTCATGCGCATGGAGCCCAACTTTGAAAAGGCAAACGAGATCTACTTCCGCCTGGGCATAATCTACAAGCAACAGCAAAAGTTTGCACAGAGTCTGGAGGTGAGTTTCAAATTGCTTATCTCCCAAGTCTGGAGGATATCTGCTGACAGTTTGAATAGTGCTTCCGTTACATTGTGAACGACCCGCCGCGACCACTGAGCGAGGAAGATATCTGGTTCCAGATTGGCCACGTGCACGAGCAGCAAAAAGACGTTAGTGGTGTCACATCCCGTGCGACATGTTCCTGCTGACCCGGTGACAGTACGACTCTGCCAAAGCCGCCTACACGCGTGTCCTCGAACGCGATCCCACCCACGCCAAGGTCCTGCAACAGCTGGGCTGGCTCCATCACCAACAGAGCACAAGCTTCAACAGCCAAGAGCAAGCCATCGAGTATTTGGAGAAGTCTGTCAATTCTGGTACGTCGCCCGTGCAATGCGCCTCTGGCAGCACACGTCTAACACACCCACAGATCAAACCGATGCACAGAGCTGGTACTTGCTTGGCAGATGCTACATGTCACAGCAAAAGTATCCCAAAGCCTACGAAGCTTACCAGCAAGCTGTCTACCGTGACGGACGCAACCCGACCTTCTGGTGCTCCATTGGTGTGCTGTACTACCAGATCAACCAGTACCGCGATGCCCTCGACGCCTACTCGCGTGCAATTCGTCTGAACCCGAACATCTCCGAGGTTTGGTATGATCTCGGCACTTTGGTGAGTCAATCTGAGTGTGATGTGATGTGAATTTCGACTGACAACTTCACAGTACGAATCGTGCAACAACCAGACTAGCGATGCGCTTGACGCGTATCAACGCGCCGCCGATTTGGACCCGACCAATGTTCACATCAAGGCACGTCTGGCGCTGCTCAAGGGTCAGCCGACCAACGGTCTGCCAAACCAGGCAGGCGCGCCACTACCACAAGACGTGCACCCTCAAGCCTACCAACCAGGTGCGCTTGGTGGAGGTCCTCCAGGGCCGCAATGGGGAGCCAACTCGCAAAACCCACCTCCGCCAGGCCCGGCTCCACCACCACTCGCCGCCGGCAACAACTGGGGTGGGAATAGACTCGCCGATCTGCAAAACCCTCAAATGCAGCCACAGCCGATGAATCCCTACGACCAGCGTGAGCGACTGCCGCCTCAGCAGCAACCACCCCAGCAACAGCCACCGCCGCAGCAGGCCCAGCAGCCACCACCGCAAAAGCCTCAAAGCCCTCCCGCGCCACGGCAGTACCAAGAGCAACCACAGCGGCCACCGCCCCCACCGCACAGAGGTCTGTCGCCTTCTCCTAAGGTGCAGCAGTCTGCTCCTGCGCCATATCCCGGCGGTCCACAACACCCACACCAGAGCATGCCACCCCACCCAGGCATGACTCCAGGACAGCATCCTGAGGGCCCACCTCGGCCGGCGTACACATCGCAGCCTTCCAATGGTCCACCAGGACCTCCATCGAACGGAATGTCGACACCTGGCCCTCAGTCTAACGCAATGCCTCCTTTCGGCCGCCCAGATGGCCCGCCTGAGATCCGTCCTCTCGTCGGCAATCCTGCGCCATCTCCTAGTGGAGGCCAGTACCCTCGCACTCCATATGAACATCATGCAAACCCAACAGCTCCCAGCATCGCGAGCGGTGCACCACCACCATCGGCAGCTCAGACGGCCGCGGATGCTGCTGCTCGCGAGAGAGAGGATAGACCAGGCAGTGCTGCTCCAAAGCGCCTGCGTGAGTGGGAGGATGACCCCAACGCTGGCTCGGCGAAGAAGCCGGCCACGGAAGAAAACCGTTCGCGTCTGGAGGAGATGAAGATGCACCGTCCTTCACCGCCCGCTCAGATGGGCACTCCGCCCAACCGCAGTCCGTCTGAGCTCCGCCGCATGGACGAGCCACGCCCTACCTCTGCGTACCACCCATCGGAGGCTGCTCACCACCCACCGTCTCTCCCATCGATGCAGTCGATCACGCAGCAGGCGCCTCGCATGTCTGCGCCGCCGCAGGAAGAGCACAGGGCACCGCCGCCTCCACAACCACAGTCACAGCCGCCGCAATCTCAACCTGAGGCTCCATCTCAGCCGGCAGCTGTCGTCTACGAACCCGCTGCTCGCAAGATGGATGTTGATGAGAACTACGATGACAGCGGTGATGAGAAGAGGTCGACAACGAAGCAGGAGAGTCGACGCAGCAGTCCCAAGGCAAATGGCGCAACGAGCGCGGCGCCTTCCTCGAGCACTGTCGAGCAGCAAGCTTGAACGGTGATGTGATGATGAATGACGACTAGTTTCTTCTATGGTTGTCAGTGATACCCTCGATCTGGATGAAGATTGTCATGTCCAAGAATATTCTACATAGCTGTGTATTGATCTTGCAATCACATTTCCAGCTGATGAGCTCTCGCACTGCGATTTGATATTAAGCCACCTAGCGAAGTGAAATGCAGGTAGGTGATTGAGATGTGCCTCTTTGCCTTTCAAGCGAAGCAACTCAATCCAAACGCGGCCGCGTTGGATCCCCCTCGCGCCCGCTCCTGACGTAACCGCTTTGCTTGACCACTGACTGCGTTAATGGTTTTCGAGGCATGATGGACTTGTCTTGGATACTATATGTTCAACTTTCTTTCTTGCGACCAAATCACCTAATCTAGCTCAGTTCACTCTCAACTTTGACATCTCTTAACGAGCAAGCAAGCAATCATGGCACCGACTGGATTGGCGATTCTTCTTGGTGCGGGGCCTGCTACGGGGGCTGGTGAGTTCTTTTCTAATGTTTCTTCGTTCGTGTTTTGATGTGGGGATTTGCTTGAGGATCTGAGGATTACTATGGCGAAGGCCGTGGGAGGTGAGAGGTGAAGACTGGATTCATTCGATGAGATGAGATGGAGTGGGGTGATTCAATTGGTGTCGACGACGACGGGCTTGGATTCATCGTTCTGTGGGAAGAGATGGACTGTGAACCGGCAGGCATTATTTTTTCTTCTCTATTTCTCGTTGCCCTTGCCCTTGCCTTCCAAAACCACGGAGATGTCTCTACATGGCATCTCTGATGAGAGGGGCATATTCAACATGCCAGTCTCAATCCCGCTACCCTTAGCCCTCCATCCTCTTCCACCAAAAGACCAAAACATCTCCCAAAGAAACACCATTCTGACCTCACCTTTCTTTCTACATAACAGGCATCGCCCGCATCCTCTCCCACCCCTCCCACGGCAACATGGCCGTCGCCCTCCTCGCCCGCCGCCCGGAACCTCTCCAAGACCTCGTCAAATCCCTCCGAGAGGGGAATAAGGATGTTGTTGTGGAGGCGTTTCCGACTGTACGTACGCCATCTCACTCCTCCCTATTCACTTCCCTCTACAGACTCCCCAACTACCAACAACTCCGTTACGCTCCGCTCGCTGACACTCGCCCGCAGGACACATCCCCCACCTCTCTCACCCGCACCTTCACCCAAATCGCCTCTCACCCCTCCTTCACCAACCTCCCCCTCAAACTCTCCATCTTCAACGTCAAGAACTCCTCCAAAAAACCTTTCCTCTCCGAAACTTTTGAGGACTTCATGAAGCCGATGGAAGAATACGTCGGCGGAGCGATGGTTTTCGCGCATGAGAGTATTAAGCGGATGATGGCAGAGAACGGAGGGGAAGGGAAGGAGTGGGATGGACGGGAGACGAGGGGGTGTGTGGTGTTTACGGGGACGTTGGTGAGTTTGACTTGACTTTTGAACGGATTCTGGGAAGGGGGGTGTTTTGCTGATGTGAGGATGATGATGGTGTAGGGTGCTCTGCGCTGCAACGCCGAATTCGCCTCGTATGGTGCTTCGCGCTCGAGTGTGCGCCAGCTCGCTCAGGCTCTCGCGAGGGAGATGTCGCCTAAGGGGATTCATGTTGTGGTACGTCCTTCTCTTCTTGTGCCTCTTCACGCCCTCTTCCCCTTCTCTCCCACCTCTTCTCTCCCACCCGTCTAGCCCTCTCTTTCTCTTTCCCGCTCGCCGCCGCTCGCTGACCCTCCTGCTCCTCATCAGCACACCATCGCCAACGGCCGCATCGTAGACGCCGACAACGCAGAAACGCAAACAGGAAAACACATGGCGGCCGAAGCGGTCGGGAAGACGTATTTGTGGCTGGCGCAGCAGGAGCCGACTGGTAAGTCGAGATGTCAACATCGGCAGATCAATCGCAGATGAGCTGACGCGTGATGTTTGAATCGTAGTATGGACGCACGAACTCGATTTGAGGCCGGCGCAGGAGAAGTTTTAGATGCGAGGAAAGTCGATCGCGAGAGAGAGAAAGAAGAGGAGAGATTGCCCAGGGCGCTTGTGTTGGTTGCCGTTCTTCGTCCTTACCTCCGCATCGACAAAACTCGGTCCTCAGGATCGAAGTAATCGTATGAAGACTTCTCTCCAGAGTCTAGCACCTGCAGACCTCGGTATGAACTCATCATCGGCATTCGTTGGGAACAAGTAGCAGTACCTCCGTAGCTGTACCGAAATTCCGAGACATTTTTTGCTTGCCAACTCCTCCACTCCTTGACTCCACTTACCTATCCTATCCCTACGCCCATAATCGAGATTCGCACATTGTCAAAGGTGGGCATCACCGAGCACTCGACTTTCGAGCTAAAGCTATTGCCAGTTGGTGGAAGGTTGAAGAGTGAGTACGACGAGTCCTGGCAATTTGGGTACCATCAACACTCAGCGCGTGTGGAGGAGACGAGGCAAGGTCGTTCTCCCCCACCAGCTTCTTGGATTGCCGTGGGTATTGAGATGATGATTGCCCTCTAGGCCTGACATCTTGGACACCAATGCTAGTGGTGTGCAATCAGGAGGCAAGGTCTCCAACGTTTTTCGTAGTCTATCATACAGAGAGAACCGGGCCGTGTACCGACGTCCATGAGGCAGTTGGCGTATGTTCCGCTCTCTCTAGCAAGACGATGTTGTCCGACCCTTGCAAAGCCCAAAGAAATTCTTGCTCAATCTTGATGTCCTTGAATCCACATCGACCAGCTTCGTAGTCTAGCGACCATGATCACGAGCTTCTCTGCTCGTCGCGAAAGTTGTCATTCTGTCCCCTAACCAGTCTTCGAGCGGCCAGCATCCCTTCCCTGAGCCTGAACTTTGTCAGTATTGGGTGCTGCATACATCAAGGCGCCTGTAAGACTGACAATACAGGAGCCGCAAGCAGCACCGTTCTGCCACACCCATTGAGGGCATCCGAGCCTTCGGTGTATACATGCGAATCGTGTGTATCCTTGTGGTTGGTTGGCCATGATTGAGGTCGTTTGCGACGGATTATGGTCGTTGGTACGTTGTCCTTTTGCTAGAATCGGTGTGTGCTGCCGCCGAACTACTTGTGAGCGCTTGGAAGCTTTTATGCCCACCTGTGCCTCACTCTTGTTCGGCGGCGCATTTCTCTCCGACGTCTTCCAACAATGCTCGCTTCGATAGTCAATAGACTCTTTGGTGAGTGGGCTCGCTGTCGCTAGCCGTGGCAAGAGCCGCAACATACAATGATGAGTGGGGGCTCGCCATATCACAACCCTTTTCCGGAAAGCTCAGTGTATGAGACGCTGTCATCTCGATGTCTGAAGAGGGGCATGGACCAGAGTGAGGTGATATGGTGGCGACTCATGGGAACACGGTAAATAGTCAGGCACGTTTTAACCTTCCGAGGTACGTGCCAGCTTCACATGTCAAGAATGAGTAGACCTTCCTGACGCGGTCAGCATTTACGGCGGTTAACATGGCAACTACTCAAAGCCTATAGCGTGCTCTGAGCTGTCTGCATCCGTCGGCAACTCGCGCCGAAGACATAGCGACTGCAATATCCAGTAGCAGGTAGCGTTCAGACTGCCGAAAGATGATTGTCCTGCCAGCGTGCTTGCTGTGCCGTCGGTTAGTTCCATGTCATTAACATTGGAGTTGCCCAATGCAGCAGAGGTGGGCCGGCAGACAGAACCCGATCATGTCGGAATGCGGCCTTTGAGACAGAAATGGCAACAGTGGATAAAACAGTGGCGAATGAGAGGTGTATAAGAGCGCAGACCAGGGGTTCGACACGACAGCGTACGGGGACTGCCGATACCTATGGGGTGCATGAAAACGGCGCCAAGTCGGAGGCTGCCATGTCTTCGCAAGGCGAGTATTTCTCCAGAGATGTAGAGTTTCGTTAAAGACTCGATGCCTCCAGTGAACTTTCCAACGTTGAATGCACAAAGGACGGAGTTGTATTCGGATCATCTGTTCAGGAGGAGCGTGATGTGTTGAATGGCATGTTGCTTTCCACAGCGCTTCCACGAGGAAGGTAGGGCGTTTGGGACTTCGTGGTCTTTGGTCAAGCCTTTGCAGATGAGGGGCAATCGTAGCAAGCAATGATTGCTCGCCATTGTTGCTTGGACGTCGAAGATGAAGGGATACCGGCACGTGAGGTTTCGCTCGGAGTCGGCTCAGAGCTGGCTCGTGCGCCTACTAACGGTCCAGCGGCGGAAAGCTTGTCCGACGCTTCCACGTGATGATCGTTATCAGTTGCTCGTGCATGCAGCGTTGAAGGTGCAGAAAGTTGGACAGCTGCGATCCAGACTTGCGAATGCGAAATTCGCGCATGTGGTGTGCTCGTGGGATGCAATGCAAGCAGGCCCGATTGTTCGCTGCGCGCGAAGCTTCAGCAGGAGGTTCTAGCGTCTGCGTACCTCGTCTGGGACTTTGAGAGCACCGCAATTCGAGCAGGACCAATTCGATAGCACGGTGATATGCACCGCGATGCCTGTGAGGGGTTAGAACCCCAGAGAGCGTGGCGGAGCATGGCGCAAAAGCTTTCTTGGGCCTTGTGGGGGTCCTGGAGGAGCTAGCCGACGAACCTCGTGCGGATGGCTGCACTGGAGGTGTGGTTGGATGGCGGCGATGAAACGCCTCTGCTGGACCTTATTCCTCCTTCATGCCTCCTTCAATCTCACAGTGTGCATCCTGGCAGACGAATGCACACTGATAGCTATACGAGGCGGATGTTCGAGGCGGAGGAGTCGGTGTAAGGGACGGTATGACGGCACGAGTCCGATGGGCCAGTGGTGAGGGCTCGCTTGAGCATTATTAATTGCGCGTGGATATCCTGCCCTCGTCTGCGTCGTGACATCCTTCCGGCGCGTGAGAGCGTGTCTGCAAGAGCTGGCATGGTGGGCTGCGAGGGGGCAGCTTCTGGCGGATGGAGGGCAGATAGATGGCAGATGAGCCTCGGGACAAAGATAAGTGGTGGGCGGCGAGGTGCGATCGCGCTGGATGAATGTCAGGATCGGGATGGGATTGGTGGGATGGATAGACTGGCGATATGGCGTGCATGCGATGTGTGGATGGCTGCAGCAGGGTGCCGCGTTAGAAGGAACCGCTCACGTCTCGCTGCTGTCCCGGCTGATCGCTGTCGGGCGGCACTGGCGTTGAAGCTTCCTCAGGAACCTGCTGCCAGCTGCCAGCCCTTCCGGAGCGTTGACATGAGGATTGAGGAGGTGTTGATGTAGACAGGATAGTGAAGTTGGCAGCGGAGAGAAACATGGATCATGGATGTAGATGGCGGGCGAGACCTCCGTCTGCGAGGTTCATCATCGACTGGCAGCCATCGCCGGCACACCACCGACCCCCCCTCCGAACCATGTGATGGATGTGAGAATGGTTCGCTGGTGGCGGAGATAGATCTGCCTTTGGGCTGGCTCCCACTGCGACGGTGGCGCGGCGGAGGGTCTCCCAGCACTGACAGGCAGAGGAAAGTGTGCCTGGCACCCGTCGCCGCACTCCACTTGCCGCCAGACGAGCACTTGACCTCGATGGTGGGAGTAGCAGTAGTAGTGCACTATGCACAGTAGTCCTCTCTAGCACCTCTTCTCGAATGCCGTCGGGGGTACTTGTCTTGTGCATGGCCGCCCTTCTAGTCCCTCTCCGCCTGCTCATCATCGCGCGAGCCTTTCCTAGTGCCCATTGCTAGCTACACCTCTCCTCTCGCTCTTTCTGACGGCTGAACTGGCCCTCCGCTCTCCGAACATCACTCTTCTCTGCGTGCCATGGGATCAGGAACGTGCTGAACATCGCCCCAAATCGCCTCGTCCGCCTGCTGCCTCATCATGGCCAACGCCGACGCCACCGCCATCGCTGCGCCTGCAGGCACCCTCCGAAAGGCCTCCGCTGCTGGCCAGGACGCTCCGCGGAAGAGGAGGAGAAAGACGTCGAGTGGTGCGCAGGACGATTGCTTTGCGTGTCGACGTCAAGGAAGACCGTGTGATCGAAAGAGGCCGTACTGCACCCAATGCATCGAGAGTGGGCGTGAGTGTTCGGGATACAAGACGACATTGACATGGAATGTCGGCGTGGCCAGCCGCGGGAAGCTGCGAGGCCTGTCATGCCCCGTGACAGCCAAGAACAATGCCTCCGTCGACAGCACCACTCCAGATGAAGCACCACGGCATCAGAAGGCACCCATTGGCAAGATCAAGGAGGAATTCAAGCTGGAACCGACACCATCCAATCGCCCACCGTACGAGCAGTCGCAACCCCAACGCTCTTCTCCCACGTCCGCTCCTTCCTCATATCGACCTTCTCTCCCCACCATCCCTGCAGGCCGTGAAGGTTGGGAAGGCGATGATTTCTCAAACCGCCATATCTCTCCCAGCGTCCGCGACGAGCGACCACCAGTGCTGCGACACCAATCCTTGCAGCACATCCGTACATCTCTTGGTCCATGGGACTCCCAGAGCGGACCTCATTCCGGCAGCTCTACCGGCTCTTTGGGAGATGCCGACTTTCACTCGCCCATGGAATATCCTCACACGCCGGGTTCGGTCTCATACATCGACCACTTCAATGCACCTCCCACATCATATCCAACTGCTCCGTACGGCACCTCAGCAGAGTCCTATGACAACCTCAGCTCCAGCGTCGACTCCCTCCAGAGCGGCATTTCGTACAATGGCAATGGCAACTTTGATCCGATGAGGAACGACTTCAACTCGTACCAGCCTACCTCAATAGGCCAGGAGGACATGCTCTTCAGCCCCACGTATGACCTAGGAATGCACTACAGTAGCTTTGACCACCTGCTAGACGGAGAGCAGCAGGAAGAGGAGCTCGGTCCTGACGAGAAAAGTCTTGCCATCTTCGACTCCAGATTCAGCGGTCCATTTTACCACGTCTCACCTCGCCTGCAGTCATTGATGGAATACTACGATCGACATATATGTCCGTTCCTGGTGGCTTTTGATGGACCAGATAATCCATACAGGACACACATCCTTCAGCTCGCAACCCATAACGAAGGTCTTCAGAACGCCGTCGCCGCTCTCGCGATCAACAACTTTCGCATGCGAAGGAAGCAGCCGCAGAGGCAGATCGGCTTCGTTGAAGAAATCACCGACGCTTTCGACAATGTCTCGAGGCGTCAGGAGGCCAATGAACCTACCGCAGAAGAGACATGCTACAAACAAATGTCCATTGATCAACTCAACATGCAATTAACAGAGCCACGTGCTGCGCATGACGACTCTGTGGTGGCCACACTCCTCATCCTGTGTCTGTTCCACGTCTGCGACTCGGGCTTCAGCAAGTTCAAGACCCAGCTGGCTGGCGTGCAGAAGTTGCTATCCCTGCGAAGCCCACAAAATCAGTCTGAGTTCACGAGATGGGTGGAAATGTTCTTCATCTGGTTCGACGTCATGACCAGCGCTGTCAACGATCGCGAAATGCAGATCCAAGGCGATACGCTCGACATGCTGGACTACTCGGCCAATCTTGGCGCTCTGGAGCAATTCTCCGGATGCGATGGTCGACTTTTCAAGCTCATTGCGAGGCTGGGCAGACTCAACCTGCTCGCCCAAGGTCGCCCGGTCAAACGTCAAGAAGGCGCAGACCACCTCCCTCGCCCTCCCATCCTCCGCCGCCCATCCCAGAAGACCAACCGCAAGCGCAAAATGCAATCTCGCTCACTCTCCGCTGCCGACTACGAAAACGTGGACGGCAACGGCTGGGGTACACCCATCCTGTCCTCAGAAGATGAAGAACCCGACGACACGCTGCCATCTGCCACTCCAGACGACCGTCGCGAATTCTGGGACGAATGGACCCTAGTCCGCACTCGCCTGCAAGCCTGGACCATGGACCCACCCACCACGCCTCCACCATCAGGCACCTCCGCGCCTGCCTTTGCTCTCGCGCACCGCGACCTCCTGCACATCAACGAATCTTTCCGCTACGCCGCACTGCTCTACACCGAGCGTCTCGGGCACCCAGTCCTCCCCTCATCCCACCCGAATTTCCAGACCTACGTCTCCCAAGCCCTATACCACATCACCTCGCTGGAAATCACCTCGTGCGTGAATAAGTTCCTCCTCTGGCCGCTCTTTATTGTCGGCACTGAGTGCGTCGATGAGCGCAGTCGCAATGTGGTGCGCGTGCGGTGTCGCGAGATCATGCTCGAGAGTGGCTTCTACAACAATTTGAGCGGTTTGGGGGTCTTGGAGCGGGTATGGGCTGAGGTGGGCAACAACGTTGTCGGCAGGGAGAGGGACGAGGTTCGAGCAAGACGGAGAGATTCAGAGGCGGGCAGGACAGGAAGGTATGGGCAGGCTTTCCGCTGGCGGAAGGCGATGGATCGGGTTGATGGCGAGTATCTTCTGATGTAGAAAGGGCAAGAATGGAGGGATGGAAAATGACCACGATGATGACGATGACGATGATGAAGATGATGAACAATCTACAGCGACAAATCAGCAGGGCGAACGATATGAGAGAACCTTGAGACAGACAGACAGAAAAGTGAATCGAATCGAGAAAGATTTCTCATGCAAAATCAAGACCTTTCCATCCTCAGACAGGTCCGATTACCATTAAAGTACAGTACAGACAGGTATGTGAAGTGCATTGCATTCGCTGATGAGGTTGAGTGAGAGATTGGGTTGGGTTGAATATGGTTGGGGTATGATCAATCAATCCATCCCATCAATCAGTCGAGCTTCCATCCACGCGCACGCCTTGAAAACTCCCCTGTCGATTCGATTTCCCACGATTTGAACGCCTGGAACTCGCTTGCTTGCTCGCTTCCATCATGCTTGGATTCGATCAGCTTAGACGAGCGCGAACGCGCCCACCATGGCTCCCAGGCCGCCGATGAGGAGGGAAGAAGCCTTGTTGACTCCAGCGCCGCCAGTGGAACTCTCAACTGGAGCGGTGGTGCTCTCAGCCGGGTTTGGGCCGCTGGAAGTAGCAGACGCGGACTCAGCGCCAGCTTCGGTGGTCGAGGAAGATGGAGCGGCGGTGCCGGTGCCGGTCGTGGAGCCCTCGCTGTTGGTCTGGGGGGAGACTTCGTTGGTGGAAGCGGAGGCGGAAGCGGAAGTCTCAGGGGCTGGGGCTGCGGTTGGAGTGGTAGCCGAGACTGGGACGGAGGGCGACTCCGGGGCTGGGACGGTGATGCTCGAAGTCGCGGCGACGGTACTGTCGACGGAAGTCGTGGTCGTGAGGCCAGACGCGCTGCCGGAGCCGTAGGAGGCCGGGACCGGGACCGGGGCGCCGGTGGAAGTGGTGCCTGCTGAAGAAGAAGGGGATTGTAAGCTTCCTGCGCCAGACGCGAGATTTGGAGTAGTAGTGAGAGTAGTGGTGGTGAAGGTCGTGTCGCCTCCTTGGTAAGGTGCAGGCAGGGGAGTTGGAAAGGTGAATAGGGCGGACGAGAGCACAGTGAGTGCATTCGCGGAACACTCACCGGCTGCGCACTCGGTGGGCGTGGTGGTGATGGTCACGGTCCTGGTGACTGCGCGAGAGAAAGAGTCAGTTGAACAGGTCTTGAGTGAAGGGTGGTGATGGTGGTGGACGTACCGGTGTCTTGAGCAAAGGCGACGGCGAAGAGCGCGCCGATGGCGAAGAAGGTGGCCTTCATGGTGATGGCGGTGGAGGGTGTGATGTGGTTGAAATGTGTTGATGAGAGTACAGCGGTGCTGATGTGTGTCTTGAGATGCTGCTGGAGGAAGATAGCCGCGAGGGATGCAATTGAAGGTTGCTGGCGGTTGTTTGAGTGTGTGGATGTTGACGAAGAGTGAAGCAGAAGCTAAGAGAGGCAGAAAAGTTTAAAGCTCGCAGCGGGTTGCTCCGGACACCTCACGCATCATCATCTTCACAAGCGAAAACTTCACCTACCTTGAGCAATCGACCCCCATGCATGTCCCACCAGCCACTTTCTTTGCCGCGTTTGTTGCAGCAACAGTGACACAGCGCCGCCGCCGCCGATTCACACCTCTACTGCATTTCTTACCGCCCTGCCGCGCCCCATGCATCACACAAGAAGGGAAGCTGTCTGGAGTACATGATGAGATATGCACGCCTCCAATCCATTCATCGCCTCGTCCGCCGCGCCGGTATCGAAGACCAACAAGAACATCGGTCGAACGTCGCAACCAGGCGTTTGTAAAGCCTTGATCCAGTCCGTAATTCTCCGCTCCACGCATCTCGTACGAAGCTGCAGCATATGCCGCACTGTCGTTCGTCGTTAACAATTTCACAAGACGCACGATGCGAGGTGAAGTCGGCGGGCATGTGAAAAGCAAGGTTCCGCACGGACCCCTGTCTGGGAGGCGGGCCGGTGGCGGGAACTCTATCGCCATTGGACCAATCGCCGCGCTCCGCTGCAAGGGCATCTCCGCCCATATCTTCGACACGCAGCACTTCATCTCTTCAAACAGAACGACGATCCTCTCCTCCAATTCACATTCACAAACACATCCGCTCTCTCAAGCACATCTTTCCCGAAGTCCGGTTTCTGTTGTTTCATACAGATCAATCACCAGATCCGTCGGGAAGCAGCAGTCGTGCTGTTTCGCACGTACGACTCCACTACCAAGTACCACCTTCTCGCCTCAAACCTGTGCAAGCGACTTCTTTTGCCCGCCCTTGCCGCGTTTCACTAGGCTGGCCGCGCGCAAGGTCTCAACGCTCTCGGCATGTGGCGGTTCCAAATCATGGCGTTCGCTCGTGCTGGCCCACGTGAAGCCGAATCGAGGCGGAGAAGATGGCGACCTGTTAGGCTGGAGCCGCAGACGTTCGTAGAAGCATGGCTTGGTTGGCAGATCGAATGGCTTCAGAAGGCGCCTCAGCAAGCGCGCTTTAACGACGTCGCTATCGGGCATTGAAGTCGCACAATCAAGCCCGCAATGGTACTAACTTCCAGGAATCGCCGCGTTTGCAACCAGCACTCTCGCACCACCGCGGCGCATGGTTCGTAGGCTCGCTGCATCGCAACCCGAGCTCGTTGGTGGTAGGACCGTGTAATGCCGCTACGAATGTAAGTGAATGCGCCCGCTGCCATGCCGTGCCTTTCAAATATGCATCAAACCAGTTTCGTGTCAAATGCAGAATGAAGAATGAATGAATGCAATGAAAGAATGTGAAGTTGCTTGAGAATGAGTTTTATACTTCATGAAGAGAGCAAGTGTCCGCTCGAGCTTGCTCCCCAATCTATGTACCGTGGCGTTCGATAGTTTCGTGTCTCGTCTGCAGAATCCATTGTCAGCATTGGTCGACAGTGGCAAATCAAGGAACAGTTGCAAGCATCGAGTGCAGATCAGACAGCAGTTGGACAATAGTGAATCCACATTGAAGTTCAGAACAGGTCTGTGTATTATTGTTGTATCATCATTGCAAGGGGCAAGAACAAGGAAGAGAGGAACGTACCGGTCTCGTATCATGTCGTAAGCCCGCACACAGCTCGAGCTGTCAGGTCTGTTGAGGTCAGTTGCTGCGCCAGATCCGCAGGACACGTCGTCAGCTTGTCCTCTGTCGCTTGAAGAAGCCATCCAACTTCTTCTGCCCTTTGTCATGTGCTGAGGATCCGATGCCCCCTCGTTGCCTCTTCAGGCCTGTGAGGTGGTCTTTCCTGTCAATGGCACGCACAAGAATCGTCCAGCCTGTCAAAATCTGCGGCTCGGTTGACGGCGTTGAAGCTTTTTGGTCTGCAACGGCTGCTGAGACGTCTTCTTCGGAGGCCACAGCAGCGACAGGCTCAGCCGTTGTCGTTGAGCTGTTATCTGATGGCTCAGGCTCAGGCTCAGGCTCAGGCACATCAAGATTTTGACGGACTTGCTCTTTGGCCACGCGGCTGAGCGCGAGCTCAAGGTAGCCAGTGTTGCCCCATCCGCCCAGGTGCTGAAGAATTATGCTTCCCCTGGCAGCAGTGACTTCCGGGTCCACACTCACGCTCTTCGGTGGAAGGTGGAGGAGCAGTCGTCGCCACAGATGCGAGAGCAGCATGCCATGAGACACGATTGCCACAACGAGCGTCTGCGATGAGTTCGTCGTAATCAACGGCATCAGGTAGGTATCCAAAAATTGATCCGCCCGACTGTTCATCGACTCTTTGCTCTCGACATCCTTGAAGCCCGGATCATTCTTGTGCTGATCACGATGTGACTCTCTTCCCGACTTCTTCGGATCAGACCTCGCTTGAAACGACTTGCCCTCATAGTAGCCAAAGTCTTGCTCGATCAGCTCGGGAGCCGTCGTGACCTGCAACGCCCTGTGCAGTTCGTCTGATCCTTCTTCGGCCTTCTGAGCAGACCGAATAGCATCTGCAGTCTGCGCTGCCCGGCTCAAGGGCGAGCTGAAAATGTGTGTGAAGCGCACATCGTTCTTCGCAAAGTGCTGGCCAAGGCGGTTGGCTTGCTCGTGGCCGTGATTCGTGAGCGCCGAATCGCGGACGCCTGCGTACAGCCCGGCTACATTGTCGACGGTCTCTCCATGGCGGATGAGGTACAACTCCATGAAGCGATGGAGAAGTGCATTGTCATTGTTGTCGTTGACGCGCTTTGGAAAGAGTTGGAGGAAGGAAAGCCAAATTTTCCTCCTCAAGGAAAGTGCGGCGTGGACCGTGCATAGCTTCGGCCTCAAGCCAGTCCTGCCGACGACATGCCGACGACAACACTGCAGGCATTGGATATCATTCCACCTCTGAACCTGGAGAATGCTCTTCCAGTATACGAACATCGACAGAAGCACCATCCGACTCGTCAAATTCCTTCCATACTCAACACCCACAAACATCTACCTCTCCTTGGAACACCAGTCCCGCTACTATGAAAGCAACGTCCGCTACAATGCCCTCTCTTACGTCTGCGGAGATATCAACGATCGAAAATCGATTACCATGGGCGGCCGGACCTTCCTAGTGACATCGAACCTCTTCGCTGCGCTGAGCGCAATGGTCCAGCATCATGATATCTCAACTCGCTTCTGGGTCGATTCCATCTGCATCAACCAGCAAGACCCCATCGAGAAATCCATGGAAGCGAATCAAATCTGGAGGATCTTCTCTCACGCGAGCAAAGTCATGTCATGGATTGGTCCGCCCGACGAGAGCACTGGACAGGCCTTCGATGCTCTTAATCAAGGCATTTCTGGCAGCGAGGAGCTCTTTGCCAGCTCGATACTGAACCGAGAGTACTTCCGTCGAGCCTGGGTAAGAGCTGAGATCTTATCTTCTCGTTCACCGGAGATCATCTGCGGCGAACACAAGTGTGACTTCTCGAGTCTTCAGAACTTCCTCCAAGGTCGAGATTCGATCAAAGACGTCCCCGCCAGGACCCTGCAGCTCGTCAAGTTTCATGGCACTCAAGATCTCAAACCCTATACTTCTCTCTCCCAGCACTCTCAGTCCATTTTGGATGAATACGCCAACAGCCACACATCCGACCCTCGGGATCGAATCTTCGCCCTCCTCAATGACCCTCGCATACAAGCCTTGGAGTCGGTCGATCTACCCGGCATAAGCTACTCCCACAGCGTGGAAACCATTGCTCTCAGGGTGATCCTCTTCTACGATAAGCTGAGTCTCTCAACTGAAGGCTCTCATGAATCAACTTCTATTCAATCGTTCCTTACCTCGCTGGCCAAAGCGTTGGATTTGTCGGACAGCATGTCGGCGTTTAGCAAAATGATCCACGGCCTGATCGAGGGCTATGGCTATGCCGACGAGATTGATCGCTCTGGGCCAGTAATGAGGGAAATTCTGGGCAGTAATCAGCCAGGACAGAAAAGTCGCTACTGATCCGAGTAGAGCAGTATCTTTCCACATCAGGGGCCTTGCGCGGAGGATCCTCAAGGCTCCTCAATGGCAGAATTGCCTTTCGACCCAGCGACGCAATGACTGGTAGTACGCTCACACGATGCGCCCAGACACGAAGAACCAAGGAGGGCAATCTTGATCTCCCCCGACGACATGGCACAGCGCTGATGTCAAATTCCTTTTGAGGGATCGAGGTCTTGAGGCACTGATGAGATGACTGTATGTGATGGGCACGCACGAGATTGCCGCCGCCCCCGACGACGACCAGATCGCCTCCGCTCCAAAGCAGATGGTGATTCGAAGGAGAGCCCGACCTGACGCTTTATGGCCAAAGATTTTGTCTTCGCAGTTGTCCGTGGGACCCAAAGAGTCCATCACCGAAATCAAAAGATCTAGTGTCAAAAGCATATGGAGAATCATAGCTACTTCATATTCAAAATACCAAAGTTCTGAGCTCCTTCAGCAGTCTCCCAACAACGACAAAAGCCCAACAAATTTCCCCCTTCACATCTCAGCCATCACGCAAGACATTCATCAAATACTAACAAACCAACTCCTCTCCCCCTCCTCCCTCTTCACCTCCGCCCTCCTCACAATCTCATCCTTACAACTCACCCGAATCCTCTCCACCGTAGCCGGACTCTGCAACGCCAAAACCTCCTCACACCCCTCCTGTTTCCTCGCCGCTTTCAACGCCCCTCGTATCGCAAAGAACACGCTCGCCCCAAGGAAGAGCGGCGGCTCCCCGACCCCGCGACTCCGCTGAATCGTCCGCAGATGCTCCCAGTTCACGTCTTTCAGCAGAGAGATATTCATCTCCTGCGGGATATCGCGGAAGCCGGGGATTTTATACGCCCCGGGTCCGCGGGTGAAAATCTGTCCCGTCCTTCGGAGCCAGAGACTTTCTTCCATCGTGAACAAGCCCAAGCCTTGCACGAACGCGCCTTCAATTTGCCCGTAATCGATCGCAGGGTTGATGCTGCGGCCGACGTCCATTTTGATATCTGTGCGAAGGCAGGTCCAGTCGCCGGTGAGCGTGTCGATTTCTACTTCGGAGCAAGCGACGCCTTGCGTGAAGTAGAAGAACATTTGCCCCGTGTTGGGGCCCCAGACGTAGCCGATGTCGGGGGTTTTGTAGAACCCGTTGGCGGAGAGGTTCACGCGGTCGAAGTACGCCGCGTGCGCGAGTTGTTTCATGGTGGCGTCTGGGCCTAGTTTCTCTCGGTAGGGCGCGAGGCGTTCGTTGAGTTGCGCGCAGGCGTTCCAGATTGCGTAGCCATTCAGGTCCGAGGAGGCGGAGGCCGCGGTGCTGGAGGTGTTGGCGACGGTGTTGGTGGCGGTTTCGGAGATGAAGACGCTGGATTGCGGCACGTTCAGTGCTTCGGCGGCGAGCATGGTCATTTTGGTGTGCAGGCCTTGGCCCATTTCTGTTCCGCCGTGGGCGACGAGGACGGAGCCGTCGTGATAGATGTGCACGAGCGCGCCGGCTTGGTTGAGGAAGAGGGCTGTGAAGGAGATGCCGAATTTTGTCGGGACCATTGCGATGCCACGCTTTTTCCATTTGCTCTTTGCGTTGAAGTCGGCGATGTCCTTTTTCCGTCGCTCGTAGTCGGCTTCTTCGCGGACTTGCTGCATCATGAGCGGGACGTACCAGTCCTTGAGCTCTTGGTTGAAGTGTGTCGTCTCGCCGGACTTGTACATGTTGATCTCGCGAACTTTGTCGGCTTCCATGCCTAGATGATCCGCAATCTCTTCGATATAGCTCTCCGCGATGAATAGCCCTTGCGGTCCTCCAAAGCCTCGGAAGGCAGTGTTCGAGACTGTATTGGTCTTGCAAATTCGTCCCCTTACGAACACGTTGGGAATTTTATACACGCCATCCACATGGCTGAGAGCACGGTCCACGACAGCAGCACTCAGATCCTGAGACCAGCCGCCGTTGTTGAAAATGTCCGCATCGAGTGCCTGTATCTTTCCATCCTTATTGACGGCAACCTTCCATCGCCCGAGGAACGGATGTCGCTGGCCGGACGTCTCGATATCTTCGTCTCGGTTGAGCATGCAGCGTACCGGTCGATTCGTCTTCTTCGCCGCGACGGCGCAGATGCCCGCTAGCTGAACAGAGCGTGTCTCTTTGCCACCGAACCCGCCTCCTAACCGCTTCACGCGACTGACAACCTTATTCGCATCGACGCCAGTGACCTGAGCCACGTACGCCTGCGTCTCAGTGGGATTTTGCGTCGAGCTGAAGATTTCCATTTCTCCATCTTCTGGCTTCGGCACGGCGACGCAAGCATTCGTTTCAAGATAGAAGTGCTCCTGACCTCCCATGCGCGTGACGCCGGTGAAGACGTGGTCCGCCTCGGCGAACGCCTTCTCTACGTCGCCATTGTTGATGTAGTGGTAGTGATCGAAGAAAGAATTGGCTTCGATGGCTTCTTCGATAGTGAAGATGGCTGGCAGCTCCTCGTAGTCCACTTTTACTGCTCTCGCACCCGCCTCAGCGAGCTTCGCAGAGGTTGCGAGGACCATGCCAATGGGCTGTCCGGCAGTGAAGACCTCGTCGACCGCGAAGAATGTCTCGTCGCAGTTTGGAGCGCCCCACCAGTTCGCCTTTGCACTGGGTAGATCCCGATGATCAACGTAGTCGTGCACGCCAGGAATATCCAACGCTGCAATCGGATCAACACTGACCAGCTTCGCATGAGCCTTAGTGCTGAGGACGAGACATCCATACAGCTCATTCTTCTGCACGGGTATATCGTCCGTATACTGCGCCTCGCCAGTGCACTGCTTCAGTGCAGCAACATGCGGCTGTTCCTTGCCTATGACGTTCTTCTCATACGCTCGTCCGGCCTCATGATCCTTCCTCCCCTTGGAAATCTCACGCTCAATCTCCGCAAGACAGTCCCGGTCAACTTCTGTACCCCCAGGATTTAGCTGTGCAAGCGTCTCGTGGTAGAATTTGTAGAAGAACCCCAGCGCCAGAGACTTCCGATATGTTGCCATGCCGCCAGGCACCCCGAATCGAAGATCAAAGTCCTGCTCCAGTGCGTTCATGACTCCTTCTAGGGTCTTTGGGTCTGTAAAGACCTGGTCTTGGAGGTACTCCATCGCTTTCTTCGCGCCGATAGTCACGGGTGCCATGCCTCCATATACCAGGCTGGAGTTCAAGACTTTGTTCTGTTCGTCTAGACGCACCCGGAGTGCTGCGTTCACGATGGCGATATCATCGTCTTTCCTCTTCGCCTGCTTGTAAGCGCGCATGTACTCCCCCTTCTCTTGAAAGACAGGGATCCTGATGCTTGCAATGATGGCATCTGGTGGCAGAGCAGTGACACGGTAAGCCTTGAAGAACTCGGTCATCGGAATTTCGATCGTCTTGTCTAACGAGCGCGCCACAATTGTTGCATTCGTCCCGACGAAGACTGGATTCAGGTCTGAAATAGGTGACGCTGTGGCGAGATTACCGGCCGGCGTGCCCACATTTCGAATCTGTCGTCCCGCGAAATACTTGATCTGCTTGTTAATGGCTGTGAATGGCTGACCTCTGCGCTCGCCGTAGTGCTCTGCGGCCTCCAAAGACAGGAATTCGAGATCGGTCAGCGTTACATTTCCTCCGATTTCGACGTGGTCGTCGTGGAATTTGTACTGCCTCAGTTCTGGAATGTCGCCGACGAACACGGAAACGGTGTACTGTGTGGCCTTGAACTTGATCTCGATCTGAGTCTCCGTGCTGCCACCGATGATTTTGGCTGAAGGGTATGCGCTCTTGATCTCTAGAAGCTGCTCGAGCGTCACGGGGCGGAACCATCGTTTCCTTTTATTGCCAAATGCGAGCGCCTTGTACTCGTGTCTGCGCAGAGCAGGTGGGAAGATGAGTTCGGTCTCAGGATTGTATTCGATGAATCCAGGAGGTGTAAATCGCTTGATGGGTTGTGTATCGTCTCCTTTGCCTCCTTTGCAGCATCCATTGGTTCCATTGGTGCCGTTCTCCATGCAGCATCCACCTCCTCCGTTGGTTGTTGCTTTTGCACAACCTCCCTTTGCGCTGAATGTCTGCGCTGCGTCCAAGATGGGACGATATCCGGTGCATCTGCACAAATTTCCATCGAAGGCTTCTTCCACCTCGTGCTCTGACGGACTATCCGTGTTCCTCAGAAGAGCATACAAGCTCATAACAATGCCAGGCGTGCAGAAGCCGCACTGGCTCCCATTGCTCTTCGCAACGCGCTCTTGTGCCGGATGGGGCTTTTTGACACTCCCAATTCCCTCGACTGTGATCACATGCTTCCCATCGACTGAAACCAGGGGAGCCAAGCAAGCATTGACGGAGGCGTGGTAGATCTTCTTGGTGGTGGGATTATATTGCGACACAACAACAGTGCAAGCACCACATCCTCCTTCTGCGCATCCTAGCTTCGTTCCTGTCAGACCAATGCCTCGCAAGTATTCGAGTAGAGTGACTTCCGGATCGGCCGAGTCGAGCACGACTTTGGTCCCGTTGAGGTAGAAGCGGAGAGTGTCGTCGTAGGAGTCGGTGACGGAGGCGAGGGAGCGTTGTTGAGCAGGTTCCACGGCGGGCTGAGGGTCAATGAGGCCCGGCGCCATGATAGGCGGGCGGTGCTAGAGATGTTCTCGTCCTATGTGTTCAGTCGTGATCATTACCCTTAAGCAGCTGCAGACAGGGTCGCGACGGGTCGATCTAGGAGACGCGAGTATGGTAGGACGAAGCGAGCGAATGTGTTGTCTATACGATATAAGGCGAGAAGAGAAATGGTAAAGAAGTAGAAGAAGAGAAGGAAGATATGCTTATCTGGATCGCATCTGGCCGATACGACACACGACCTTGGGATGCTTGTGCAAGGTCCGGGAAGATGAGGTGGAGTTCAAGGATGCTCTCTTTCAGACCCATTCCTTTGTTGCAGCGACTGTCCATCGTTAGACTGGCGAAATGACTTGTTTTTTCGAAGTCAATTCGCGATTGTTGTTGGTGAGAGTTGATCTCGATAGCAAATGCGAGTCTGAACTGCCGAAAGAGGGAGAGGAGGAAGTGGGAGTCGCGTCGTTCCACGGCGTCCTCCGATGAGGGGAATGGTCAGCAGAAAATGGTGCCTCAGGCAATAACACAGAGAAGCCTCACTCTCTGACCGCCTCTTTCCAATAACCTTCCCATTACCAAAAACATCCCCATCCCATTTCTTCGAGGCAACCGTCAGCTGTCGTACAAGCAATATTCTGTCAAAGGACTGTCAAGCTTGCTATCTAACCCAAATTCCTCTGTCGACCACATCTACTTGCCGTCGTAACAAGAGGAAAAGAGAAAGAATCAATATCCTCAATCACACCATCCCTCCATCCACTTCCTAGATATTCCCGTTTTCTTTCTCACTGCTCACCCAGCTCTTCCCTGTTCAATCTCGAAATCGCAGCTTCAAGGTCCTTCAAACCCAACACCCACGCTCGACGGCTGTCGTGCACTCGTGACAGCTCTGCTACTGCAGGTACAAGGACACGTCAGAGGCCTAGCCCGGCTTCTTACACCAACAGCAATCCGCCATCATCTGCTCCTTTGCGCTACCGCAATGTCTTGTCAGCCACTCAGAAATGCCGCTGGCCCTCCGACTCCCGCCGCTCTGCCGTGTCAGTCCACACGCACTCGTCCTATTCGTGCGAGTGTCCTGCCTCTATTCGGAGAGTCATATGAGCCTGAATGGGGAGCTTTATAGCTAGCTGGCGCAACGATCACTATGCGATGTAGCTCTGTAGCTCTGAATCGCGACTTTTGAACCTACTGTGGCAGTTGAGTCCAAACCATTCACCTTTGAGAACTCAGTGGCGACAGCAAAGGCTTGGGGAAAATAAATTTCATTGGCCGCTCTCATGCCATCAGCGACCATGGCCTCCACATCAAGAGCACCAACGACATCCTCCCCCTCCACCTCAGCCCTCATCACCTCCACCCCTCAAACCTCCCTTTCCTCCTCCTCGTCCGCTGGCTCCCAATCCGAAGCCCGCGCTGCAGTCCTCGCCTCCCTCGCGTCCGCCGGCTCCACCTACGACTCCGACCTGCAAACCCGTGTCTCAGACCTACACGCCAACAGCTCGCAAATCTCCAAGCAAGAAGCGCAAGTTCAGAAACAAACCGCCGCTCTCGCGAAAGAGAGCAAGAAGTGGCAGAGAGAAGTCGAAAAGGCTACGAAAGGTGTGAACGAGATTGGAGATGTGCAGAATTGGGCGGAGATGATGGAGCGGGATCTTTTGGTGTTGGAAGAGACGCTGAGGATGGTGGAGGGCGGGGAGGAAGGGGAGAGGGGGACGGTGGCGAGTGGAGGGAGTTGTTGGGGGTTTAGGTGATAGAGGAAGTCATGGATGCGCGAGAAGACGTGTCCGCTGTTCCTCGATATGCTTTATGATGATATGAGAGAATGGCGTTCGTGAGAGACAGAATGAATTATCCAGAGATAGGATGAAGATTTCAGTATTCGTCCACCGTTTAGTGGTTCGTCAGCACATGACACGGATCTTGCCCCGTCTTATTACTCCAAAAGAAATGCGCTGGAATGCGCGTCTCTCAACTTCCAGTGATGCTGGCACACGGCTATGCGTCCGTCCATCAGTTCAGATACCACTGTGTTTGTATGCGAAGTCTAGAACGACTCCAAACTTCAAAGCTCGACCATCCCCCCACTTCAACGTCATACCATCAACAAGAAGCACTTCAAGTCCACATCACAGCACACTCCAAAGGCTTCCCTTCTTCTTCACCATTGATTCTACTATCTTGGCACTACAGCCTTATCCAAACAACAAAGAAACGAAAAGAAAACAGACATTCGCCAACATGCTCATCCTCCACCACCTCCAAGTCTCCCAATCCGAACGGATAACCTGGCTCCTCGAAGAACTCTCCCTCCCCTACACCCTCAAACTCCACACGCGCTCCCCTCTCCTAGCCCCAGAATCCCTCTCTTTGCCAGGAAACACGCTCGGAAAATCGCCTTTCCTCGAAGACACAGACCGCAAAGTCAGTCTCGCCGAAAGCGGTGCAATAACCGACTACATCCTCTCTGTGTACGGCAATGGAAAGCTGGTGTTGAAGCCTGGGGAGGACGGGTACGTGGAGTATCTCTACTGGAAAGACTTCGCGAACTCGACGATGCAGCCAGCAATGATCACATCTATGTTTCTAGAGAACTCAGACGTGTCCTCCGACCACATGATCCGGGGGTTCGCGCAGCAGAGATTAGAATCCGCTTTGCAAGCTATGGACGATAGGCTGGGGAGAGCGACGTGGTTGGCAGGGGAGACTTTCACGGCGGCGGATACGATGTCGGTGTACGCGGTTAGTACGCAGAGGTATTTTGGGCCGAAGGTTGGGTTGGAGAAGTATGCGAATTTGGTGCGGTGGTTGGGGAATTGTAGTGCGAGGGAAGGGTATAGGAAGGCGATGGAGAAGGCGGATCCGGAGATGAGGTGGTTGGTTACGAAGGAGGCGCCGGAGAAGACGTTGATGGAGGTTGGTGGGGTGGAGAGTGATTTGTGGAAGAGGAAGTGAGGGGCGAGAAGGGGAAGGAGAGGTTCTGGTTCCTGATGGGCAGTTTGACTTTCCAAAGGCTCATTATGCGGTTCTAGTTTCATTTCTTCGTTCCCTTGTTGGCTCTTCTGAGACTGCTCATGTCGAATTCGTCGTCGTCATTCTTGAGAGGGTCGGTGGTTTCTTGGGTCGTGGTTGGTTTTCGAGATGTGCTGCGACTGCGCTCTCCTGCTCCGAACAGGGATGCGTTCGTCTTCTGCCGCGCTCGAGGTGAGCCTGCATCGCCAGCGGCTGAAGGTTTGGATTCCTGGCCGAGCATGAATGAGAACGGGCTTTCTTCGAGTGTCGGGCGTGGAGACTTTGCTTTCGTCGGCTCAAGGACGGGAGTGGACGCTGTGAGGTGTTTCGATTCTGTCGTGTGTGATGCTGTGTTTGTCTCGGTTGTGGTTGCAGGCGGCTCCAGAGCTGGACTTGGCTCCGCAAAGTCTTCGAATGTCGATGGATCTGCTAGCCCGGCCGTTGTGGGTGAGGCTGGAAACGCTGATGGCGAGAATGGCTTTTGCTGAGATGGAGTTTCCTTTGCTAAAGCTGACTTCTCATTATTGGAAGAGGATTCGGTAGGCGCAGCAGCCAACGCGCTTTCCACGTTCGTTCGTGCGGTGGATGGTCTCGAATCGTCGTCTGGCAGCGAGAGCGTCGGTTCATCGAGATAGACTTGCACGAACTGGACCTTGGCTATGGCTGCGCTGAGCTTCTGAATGATGTCTTGATCAGGTTGACCAGACTTCTCGGTCGTGGTGGCCTCCGTCACCAGCTTCTGGTACTCCCACAGCTCGTTCGTAGCACCCGACAGGAGAACAGAGAGGCGCTTGTTACGCGACTCAAGATCTCTGATTCTGTCGTGCAGGTAACCCGGGCCGGATCTTGCAGGCGAAGGTGTTTGGACATCTCGGATCTCTTGAGCTTTCCTGTGAACTTCATCAACGGCATTGCGGACTGCCTTTCCTATACCCAGCTTCTCGCCTCGCGCATAGATATTCTTGGCCGTGTTCTGAAGCATTGCTTCGAGGTTCCGAGACTGACGCGGTGTCCTTGGGGGTGATATCCTGTTTCGGCGGTCGGAGTTGTGGATAGCATATGTCGTTATGTTCCGTTGCAGTGCTGGGGGCGTTGTAGGTCTGCCTGTGACAAGTGGCCTTCCAGTGTATTTCAATACCAGATAGCTTCCACCCTCTGTTGTCATGTGCGTCGTAAGGTAAAGTGCATCCAACCCAAACGTTTGAGGCGGAATGTCCTTATCTTGTTCGGGGTATTTCAGAAGAAGACCAAGAGCTGCGTTGTAGTCCGCGTCGAGCAAGTGCCACCGTATGCGCAACAACATCGCGATGCAGACATGATTGACGAGCTCCAAAGAGGGATCTTCTGCAAAGATTACATCCCATAGCGTGAGCACGCCGTCAAACTCAAATTCCCGACCAAAGAGTAGTCGGATCCATCGAATGAGGAAGACTTGTGGAACAATGTCGAGACTCTCAAGGTGCTTCTTTAGATCCGGGTCTACTTTGGCAAGGAGGTCTTCGAAGATGTGTCGACTTCTCGATGCAATTGAAACAGGCCCTTCAGATATGTACTGCGAGAGGTCAGCGAATCCGACAACAGGGACTAGCTCATTCACCCACAAATGTCTTCGCACTCTGCATTGCCTGACCAAAAATGGCAAATGTGTCGTGCTCAATGTGCTCAGCGTCGAACACGGCTTTGATGATGCCGTCTTCTCCCAAAGCCTTGCTGGTTCTACCAATATCAATAGCTTCACGCTCTACGACCCACAGGATGGGTGCAACAATCTCATGCATCCCTTGTCGATAGCCGACGTCCGGATTTAGCCTGCAAAACACGAACAAGATGTCTAGCAGCATCCTCTGCGTTTCGGGCTGTCGAAAATACGGATTCTCAGGCATACACCGCTCCACGTCCTGCAGGATCTCCGCGCGTAGCTCCTGGTCTTTCTGCATCTGGGCCCATGGTGATGACTTTCAAGTCTTAGCGTTTGTCAGACCCACGCCTTTGCAGGTGCATGTGCTCCGTCCATACCTCTGCATCTTGACTCAGCGGATCAAAGCTTGCCTCGATGTCATCCGGATTGTCGATGTAGCGGAAGAAATGAGACCTCAGCGAGTTGTACGCCGAGCGCGAGGAGCTGAGCGTACGCTGCCATTCCGAAACGTCAAGAGTATCGAAAATCAGGAACGCTTTCCAACACGCGGAACGGAGCCCGCTGGTGGCTATGGATGCGTTTGCTTCGAGCCGCACAGCCTCCTTCAGCTCGCGGAGGTCGGCGTATCGCTGAAGCTCCTGCCAGCTGAGTCGTGCCTCATCGAGGCTGCGCATTGTGACAGTTCGCTCATGAAAGTTGCGAGCGTCGTAAGGGAATCCTGGACCGGCAGAGCTGCTGAATGTCGCGTCTATAGGACTAATGCTATCATGATGAGAGAAGCTTGTTGGACGATGTGCTACCCCTCGGGCACTAGCATTAGCTGCCGTGTGCACGTGCCAGTCTCCATGTTTACGACAACTTCCCCCGTCACTCCTGCTTTCCTTGTCCATGTCGAAAAACAACAACATCAACATCAACAACATCAAATGCGCCTGTCATATTACCCATCGAGTACAATATCGCGTCTTCATGTCAATTGCATTGTCCGCATCTCCGATTGCGAACGAGATATGCACCCGCTTGAGGATGAATACTACTCCGCTTTATCAACAGGCCCATGGCGCTGATCATGCGGCACAGGCTCCGTATTGACGGGATTGGACGGTACGGAATCTACCTATTTCAAGGTTGCTGCATCACTGCTATATCTCACAAGCGGGGATAACTTTGAAACCCTTCGTGCCGTTTTCACATGGCACTGATTCCTGTGATTCGGAGCACCGCCCGGAGATCACCAGCTCGCCCAGAGTGGGGGAATGATGCTAGGCCGCTTGCCACATCCGTTGAAATCTCGAGCTCTACATTTGATTCGTTCCCAATGTACAGGAACTTCTCTCCTCGACGACTCGGGGACTTTCTGGGCCTCGAGCTACAAGGAACAGCCCTGGCAGAAGTGTACAGCTTATTAACGACATGGCTACATCAGTAATCCATACCATTCGTCGATCACTCCTGAAGTCCACGGAAATGTCTCAATCCCGTGATGATCGTGGATAGGTGGCGTTTAGCTATACTATAAACAGGTTCGTCGCAAGCATCTGCCTTTCCTACTCAATTGAGATATCGCAGGACCAAACGGGAGGCCATGGACAAACAGCAAGCCAAGGTTTCAGAACTTGGAGTGCCTCTTCGGAAACGCGTGGCGAAGGCATGCGACCAATGTCGTCGAAGGAAGACCAAGTGCGACGGTCAGCCCCATTGCAACACTTGTAACAGCGTCGGACTCAAATGTTCCTATGGCGATCCGACGAAACAAATGCGAGGACAGACTTATGTCCTTCATCTCGAAAGGAGAGTCGATGAGCTCGATTACCACATTATGAGCGGCCAACCTGCCCTCTCCCTGGCGGACGAAGAGTACTGGCAGCCCAGCCTTGACAGGCCATATCACACCACCAGTTCCTCAACGAACATTGACGCAAGAGAGGGATACAACAGTGCGGAGTACTGGCCACATCTTGTGCCCTGGATGAACGCTTCAACGAACTCACAAGTGCCGCAAAACGCACATGGTGCTTTTCCTTGGCCCGGCACCAACAGCATGCCATCTGCTCCCACGATATCTGCTTCCACGACCAACTTTGCCCCCTTGACATTCCCAACGATGAATGGGTACGGTGCAACTGCCGAGCCCAACGCTTACTTGCATGGATCTTCATAAGGCCTAAGCTACAGATACGCGGCGTTCATGCAAGCTGCAGCAGTTCAAAGCGTACGCGTTCTTCAAGACTCCTTCACGACAGATCTTCAGACAGGGACCAGCACATGTACGAATAGACGAGACTTCACCTTTTGTATCACGAATGTCCGGAAAAGACACTGCATCTCACTCACCATCTTCAATGCAAATCTTTGCAACACTTATGTGTCTCTCTGTTGCAGCAGCTTTGTCTAGCCTGAGCTCGCGTATATGCTTCCAGCCCTGTGTACATACTGGAAATGATCTGCAGTCCATCGGCTCGCAAAAACAGACAAGCTCTGGAGAGCTGAGAATCACATCGCCCGGCTCGCCTGCAAGCGAAAAATAGCGAGTAGAAAGGGGCGGCACAACAGATCAGTCGCGTGATGCCGTTCCTGATGCGGAACTTCAACTGCCGAGACTTGTTTGGGCTGATTTTCACAAGCCTCAACGCACAAAACTATTGGAGCGGAGAGTGCGATATTGCAATGATTGTAATATTTGTGCACCCATTTGGCGTCATCTACTCATGGAGAGACAGGGAGATGCATGAAATGCTGTGTCCCTTCTCTCGCTATTTGCAGCCCTTCGGCTGTTGAACGCCGGGAATACTATGAAAAGACGATCGGCAAATGCGACGCTTACGCACTCGCGGTGGCAGTGGCTTCAGGAGAAGGCGAAGGCATAGCTGCTGCGTCCGCTTTCAGCGAGGCCCAACTGGTCTCTCGGAAACCACCACGCTCGAAACTCTTCATCGGTACCAGTCCGTAGCGCTGGAACATGGCCTTATCTTCGTCCCAGCCATTGCACTCAGTCGTCAACATCTTCTCACCAGTAAACACTGCGTTGGCGCCAGCAGAGAAACACAGGATCTGCTCAGCTTCGCTCATAGTGGTTCGTCCAGCAGCGATACGGATGATGGTTGCAGGCATCACCAGACGAGCGGTAGCAATCGTTCGCAGGATGGCATCGAATTCAATTCGCTTCCGGTTCGGGCTGTCACCAAGCGGTGTGCCCTTGATTGGGACCAGAGCGTTGACGGGGAAAGACTCTGGATGAGCTGGCAGAGTGGAGACCGTGTAGATCAATCCAACATGGTCTTCCGGCTTCTCGCCAAGACCAAGGATACCGCCGGAGCAGACGTTGATTCCAGCTTGTCGGACGTTGGACAAAGTCTGCAATCGCTCGTCGTATGTGCGAGTGGTGATTACGGAGGGGTAGTGCTCTCTTGAGGTGTCAACGTTGTGGTTGTACGCCGTCAGTCCGGCCTCTTTCAGCTCGTCGGCCTGGTTCTGGTCGATCATTCCGAGAGTCACGCAGACCTCCATGTCCATGTCGCGGATGCCTTGCACCATGGCCTTGACGTTCTTCAAGCTGGTTTTGCGGCCTCGCATGTCTCTCCACGCCGCACCCATGCAGAAGCGAGTGCTGCCATTGTCTTTGGCTATCCGAGCAGACTTGAGCACCTCGTCGACTGGAGACATCTTGGTGGCCTTCAGACCAGTGCTGTAGCGGGATGATTGGGCGCAGTAGGAGCAGTCCTCGCTGCAGCCTCCAGTTTTGATGTTCATGAGCGTGCACATTTGCACTGCAGACGGCGAGTGGAAGCGTCGATGTAGTGTGCCCTACTCATGGGACTCTCAATCAGCATCTCGTTATTCCCGAGGCATACCGACACGAACTGTCGCTCCTCATGTCCGACGACTCACCGCTTGAAAAGCCAGCTCCATGAGCGGCGTGTTGTATATCTCCCGAATCTCATCCTTGGTCCAGTCGTATCTGGGCTCTCGCGAGTTGACTGCCCTCCATACTGCATTTGTCGGCTCTGGCGGTGGAGGGGGAGTGGCCGAGATAGGTGCGAAGGTGTCGTTGACGGGCGTGCTGAGCGAGCGGGATTGAACGGACGACAACGAGCGAGCGACGGCTCTCCTGGAGAAGAGAGTCAGCGACATAGCGGGCGTGACAGACGGCGTGTCGTCGTTGTCTGTTGTCGGAGAAGAGAGGACTCACGGTAACCGGGTTTGGCGAGGGAGTTTGGATGACCTGGCGTACTAACCCAGTAACTTTGCCCCACTTCAATGGCAGCTTCCCAGGAGAGCAGGGGCCGAGACGTTGATTCACTCGGTGTGGGGTGCAGAGCCGAGTTCTCTTCCTTCTTTCTCCGACACCGCGATGGTCAGCACAATGTCAGCAATATCATCGCTATCTCCGAGCAACATCACCGCTCGGAAAACCATTGAATCGACAATTGCGATGCACGAGTATCGCCGCAACGACCCTTTGATGTTTGATCCGTTCGGCCGCGACAAGTGATCTTCGCACGCGTGTCGGGATTCACGCTACCAACTGCGACCTCTGCCTGCACCTTGCCGAAGGGCCGTTGTATCATACAATGGGTTGAGACGCAGGAGATGCAATCATGCAAAACAGAGACAAGCAACATATACGAGTGAAGAGCATTGTCGTGACAAATGAAGGACAAGAGCTGTGAGCAACACATGACTACCGTGACTTGGGAGCTTCGCGATATGGGAGCCGCGCACCCGTCAGGAGTCATGCCATCAGGATTTCCGGAGCACAAAATGGTCACGAGACTCCGAGAGAATGTCGGCAACGGCTGAATCTTCACAACTTGTCCGTCGGATCCGGGATATTGCGATGGCGGGCTGTTCAAAAGTCAACTTGCTGCACTCGCTGGCATCTGCCTGTGGTTACAACTTAGTGTCTTCGAATGGGTCGTCCAGCCTCCGAAAGATGCCGAGGAGCCGTTCCATCATGTCCGTCTAGGCCAGCGTCATTATTTAGCTGTGTAAGAACCTTGGGACTTTCTACTCGTAGAAAGTCGAACTTGGCGAGGCTCGAATCTTGGATGTTAACTGGCAATGCTGGTCGAGGTAACTACTCGCAATCCGCAACCATCCCGGAGTCTCAGGCTTCCCGGTGTTGTTTATTGGGACCTCAATCCTTTTGCGCTTCTCCAGTGGCTTCAATGTAAACAGGCTCTCGGTGTCCGGCTCATTGAACAAGAAATTGCAAGAGTATTGACCATCTCAGCATTGATCGACGCTTTGATGTCCTCAACAGACCTTCATTTGACAACTCATGCTTCTTGAATGGAGCATTGCATGCGTCGCTGACCACCTCAGACGAAAGCCGGGATCCTTACTGCTGGTCATGAGAGAGCTCCTGGCTACATTCGTCGGCAAGCCGCGCCAGCACGCCAAGTTGGCAAGAGCGGAATGCTGCAACATCGATGCGATTTCTCGCCTGTTGGTCCTCAGCCGCTCTGACCTCTGTAACCAGTCTGACGGAAAATGTTGAATCTGCTTTGCTTGGCCACGGCCTGTATGCCCAGTAATGGCTGGCCGCGTTTCATCGACACCAAAGCAGCCGAGACTTCGTGGCATCGCCAAGCGGTAGCCCATCTTCTGTTCGGCGGTCTAGGCGTATTGTGAGAGATCAATTCCATCCCAACAAAGCTACACGCCATTTTGACTCAACACCCGAAATGCATCACAAAACAAGGTGATGTATGGCAACGGGGCAACCATTCGAGAAAAGCACCTGCATCGGGCCGGTCGCGATGATGTGCGAATGTGTTGTAGCTGACGGACGGCAGCACGCAAAGACGAACTTCATGCAAGTTGCAAGCAGGTCAGCAAGCCTAATTCTCCGTCTGCTGCAGACGTTACAACCGCTCACGTGTCGAAGCGGGAGGCCGTGTGTTGTCATTAGGTAACGTTGATTGAGATTGAGATTAAGAAATTGGACGCAGGATGCTGACTTGATCTTTCGGACATCATGTTTGATGAGATGGGCATTAGAACTTCGTATCCTCGGATCGGTCACTGGGTGGCGACTACGCACGAGAGCAGAAAGGCGGTGATTCTCTGCAGCTTGATGAACGCACTGGTAAAGCCAGGGTACGAAATGCTAAAGTCTGTGCGGCCCCATTCGGACACATGAAACAGAGACCGAGCGACTGAGATGAGGTTCTTTACTCGTGCGTCCATGCTCTGGGCTGGCTGAGGTCGAGAGTGCAGGTGTATACTGACTCCGCGGGACAGATGCCTGTAAAGTGGTTGGAATCCTGCTGCAGCCCTGTGTTGGCGGTGATGATCCTCTGCCCCTTTCTCTCCATTTTCAGGTTCCTGATATAGGAACTGCGCTGTTCAAAATGCTCGCTGTCCTTGCGTTTCCGTCGGTCTCCCAGAGGAGGCTTCGCGGCATTCAAGGATTGTGCAGAGATGCCGTTCTGCAAGACGTGGCTCGACAAAATGTAAACACCCAACAGCTCGTGAGTCAGCGCATTTCTGTCCTAGTCGAGGGGGAACCTAAACCAAACGGTTGGCACGGCGAGTCAAGCATGTTGTTCGACTTCTCCTTGGACAGTCAGCCTTGCTGTACGAGTTAATGCTGAATTATATCGAGGAAGAGTGTCGATCTTAACAAACGTGGTTGGTGAGACAAGGGGCGCGCCGGGAGGAGCAACTCTGCCGGCAACCCTATTTTCCAGGGCCTGACTTCACCTCTCACCTCAGCTTTTCTGCATCCTACGGACAGCAAACGTCCGCCGAACTTAGCCAAGCCTGGCTCTTGGGCGCCTACAATGGCCACCGGATGCACACAGCTCTGCAGGCTTGCTGACACCCTGGAATATTCGCTAGGAAATCTCCACAACGGCTGCGGGCCAAATTATGAACCAGCTCGCTGGGTCGCTGGTGTTTCGAAGGCGGTGCCCTTTGCGCGATGAAATCGATGGCTTTTGAGTGCTAGCGAAGAATGCCCCGGCTAGTAAACTACGAATCCCATGGAGACTACTGAATAGCCGAAGCCGTTGACTATATCTCTGTGAAAATGGGAAAGTCTCGGTTGGCTAGATCCGAACCCCTTCGGATGAACTGAAAGAATTCCCCGGATCCTGCGTCTGCTCCTGAAGTCTGACTAGACGGAGTGCGTCCAAGCACTCTAACAAGACATTGTTTACTCCTGATACTCCGGAATAGGTCATGGATTCGTGGCATTGTTCCTGGCGCTTCCGTATCCCATAACGTACTTTCTAGGGTCCACTGAGCTGGCTTGGCAGCCCGTGAGCACTGCTGCATGACTGCTTTTGCTTTCAACTGTCTTTGCGGCTCGCGGGTACTTTCACTCCAAGATTGCAACTGGATACGACGACTGCAATGCGTGAGTTTAAGCCCATTGGCCCTTGTCATCTCTTCTTCCGTGGCGACTCAGTGTTGGGACAAGGAGCTCTAGGCATGCGGATACCGGTCCGTGCTATGGCCAGGACGTTGCATCGACAGCGTGCTTTGCTGCACAGCGTGTGCGTCAAAGCGACGATCTTTTGAGATGAGAAGGAGCCTCAAAGTTCTTGGCCGGGCGACGACGATTGTGTATAAGTACAGGCTCGTCTTCCACCGTTATTCTCTCTTCATCCAGTACAACAACAACAGTTCAGCAACCCAACAGTCTCTCGCTCTTCTTCAGCACTTCCAATCCACTCCAACTCCAACACAAACAACCAACCCACCACCAACCACCATCAAAATGCAGTTCACTCTCTTCGCTCTCGCGGCCGCCGCTGCCACCATGGTCTCTGCCGTCCCTACTGAGCAGTACGGCTTCCCTCAGGGCATGCAAGGCGAGGACTACGGAGACCACTCCATGGACCACTACTGCTCCAACGACCAGAAGGCCGCCTGCTGCAACACCGACGAGAACAGCCCAGCTGGCATCCCCATCCTCTCCAACCTCCTTGGAGGCAGCTGCGCGCTCACCGTCAGTAAGTGATATCCGAATTGCAACATTATCTCATTTGGGCCTTCAGACTGACTTTTATTTCTAGTTGGTGGCAACTGCCGTCAGGGCTCGATTGCATGCTGCCCTACCCAGGGCCAGCAGGTAAGCTTTGCTTCCCCTTCTCTCTCCATCACGACCGGCGACTAACCATCTCTCAGGGCCTCATCAACGTCGGCTCCATCTGCGCCCCCATCTCCCTCTAAGCGTATCACCAAGCTTCCTCAGCAGCATCTCCCTGCAGTGGAGCCTGCCAGCATCAGCTTGATGACCAGCGGCATACTGGAACGATTACGAAACTACAGCATCATAGGGCGTGGTTGAACCTTAATGTGATGGGAATCTAGAGAACTCTTTTCTTGTGTTGGGATTGGCTTGGGGGAAATTTCGCACTTCTGATGATTCTTGATTCCTGCAACAGACTTGTCGGATACAGTGCACGGCGAACATACAGAGTATAGCAGCTACCAGTTGATATCAGGACAGTTTGGGAATCGGGGTTGTTAAAGTTAGTCTTTAGGTATACATGTATTGGGGTAATTGTTGTGCTGGAAGTTGCTTCTCGCTTTCCTCTCATTCCGCTCTTCGATGGGCTCCGTTCTCAGCTTGATGCAGCTCGTCAGCTACATCAATCCAATCTTCGACTTCTTCATCTTCATCACCATCCGCACCTTCTACCCCTCCTGCATCTGCGGCTCGTTGATCTTCTCTCTCGTCGACTACCGACCCGTCGCCCCTCATACTCGGCATTGCAAGTCCCACTTCATGCACCGTTAACCCTGCCACGTGTGACCGTTCGGACTCGTGGCTTAACGTATTTTGTTCATCATTGCCTGAGTTTGAGACGACCTCAAAACTTTTCAGGCTCGCGCTTTTGGCATCATTGTCACCGCTGTGGACAGAGGCGGCTGCCACTTTCGAATCCGCCTCCATGTCCAGACTTGAGAGGCTTTGAGTTGAAGATGATGAGTTGTCGCACGTCGATGTCGAGGTCTCAACATTCGCTGGTTTCTTATCGTTTGAGGTTGTGGTTGAGATGGTTTGCAGCCAGTCTCTCTGCTTTGGACCGCTGGGATGCTTCGAGGATCTCGAGGCTTTGCCGGTCGGTCCTGTGCTCGAGTCGCTGGTGGTAAGATCTGCGGGCTTCTTCTTGCATTTGCTGAATCTCGAGAGAGAGCTGGTCCTGCAGCATGTCTGCGGTCTCTGCTGGTGGAAGCTGCGGTAATGTAGCGAGATATGGTTGCTAGACTCTTCATTAGCAAACAAGCAGCGGCGCTGAGGAATGCATCGAGGCTCACGGGATCGTTGTGGAAGACATCCTTCCCAGGCTTCACTGTCGCCCTTGCCCGCCGCTTCGATCTCGCGAGAACGGGTTGAGAAATCATGCTGGTCTGGATGATTGCAGAAGCAGAGAAAAAATTCCAGCGGAACAGATATCCGCGAAATTCGATGAGGGTTGTGGTTGTCTTACGGTCAAAGGCGCATGCGTCCATCGCGGAGTCCGCACTCAAGAGCTTCGATCAAACGTGTCGTTGATGTTCTTCTTCTGGAATTGGTTGGAAAAGGAGAAGAGGAAACTGAAGGAAGGCAGGCGCGACAAAAATGAACTAGACGTGGCAGGAGCATTCATCTGCTCGCGCTCATTCACCTACATTGCGGCTCCGCCGCCGAGGGGGAGCAGCGCATAATCACATTCCAATTTCTGGACCCTACATAAGTTCCGAGTCGACCTGGAGAACCGTGAATGTTGGGTTTTCACAAGGAGGTTGATCGTGCCTCCCAAAAGGGCTAATTTTTCTTTCCATTTCTTCGTTCTTTCCGAGTGACTCGCGGGTCCTGTAGATAAGCTGTGGGCTACAATGACCAGCAAGAGGAGAGTTACCCATTGCAATAACTTCAATCTGATTCCAAGCATATTCACCAATTTGATGAAGAGGTGATGTTGATATGTAACACAAGATGCTGCAGGCTAAGGCATCAAGGGCCGAGGCTCCTACACACGTGACTCTGGACGTCATCAATCAAAATTTCATGAGCTGCAATCGGATGCTGATAGCGGAATCCCTGCCTTATCGCGGCGTGGAAGTTTGAGTGGATGAGAGCGCTAGAGACGACTTTTTCTGTGAGGACGCCTCCTGTCCTCATTCTCTACCACACCTTCGCCTTGACGGCACCTCTCCACTCCCTCCTCCTCGCGCATATATACCACAGTCGTCGCGCTGAGAATATACAGCGGAGACCGCCTTTTACGCAGCACATCGCACCGAGTCGAATCGCTCGTGCGCCGTCCTTTCAGCTGCTTACTCAGGAGCATTTTCTATTCAGAAATAAATTTGGACAAAGAGCACCGCCCAGAAGCGCACACCCATACCTATACTCGAACGACGCGAGAGGTCGACTATGCCTCACCAGGAGTCGCCGCCGCTCCCGCCCGTCATGGTCACCAGCAAGGCTGCTGCGCCGTCGCCTGACGATGTGGCCCAGATCACACAGACGATCTACGGCTCCAAGGCGTCGCAGCAGTCTCTCGACGCTGCATATACCCTTACGGACATGCTTCTCAACAGTGTCGGCTTTCGTGGTCTCACCGCGTACAACGTCCTCCCCGAAATCGTAAAAGCTGCGACCAACAAGAAAGATGTCGGTAAGCGAGAGGGCTCCATGTTCGCTCTGGGCGCAATTTTCGAGAGGTTCCCACCAAAGGCGCGTCTGAGTGAGGTCGTGTTCCTGCTGCAAGAGACGGCCCTGGTTGCTTGCGCATTGGACTCACTCGCGGATCGACAGTCCTCTGTCAAGGAGGGCGCAAGATATGCGCTGGATGCACTGTATGGACACTTGACATCAGAAGCTAAGGTCTACGGCCTGCTTCCACTCGTGCAGCAGTACTTGAAGAAGAGCACAGGTAAATGGCAGGGAGCCGTTGGCGCCTTTGAGCTGCTGGGTCGCATGGCAGACGACGCCAAGATGGGAACAGAGAGCAGAGAGAAGGAGCAAGATAAGGATGTCTTGAGAGAATCGATGGGTAGGCAGTTGGCGGGCTTGATCCCTATCGTCGAGGGAGGCATGCACGACTTGAAGAGCGAGGTGTCCAAGCAGGCCATCAAGACCATGAACAGCTTGACCGAGCTGCTGCAGAACGACGATGTCGCGCCACGGATACCGATCTTGATCAAGGCGATGGAAGACCCAAGTGTGGATGCTCAGAGAAAGGCCATTCATGCGCTCAGCCAGACAACCTTCGTCACAGTGGTCACTTCGCCAGTCCTTGCTTTGCTCACACCGCTTCTTGAGCGTTCGCTGAACACGCCTACGACCACGCAAGAAGTCCTGCGTCAGACTGCCGTCGTTGTGGAGAACTTGACGAAGCTGGTGCACGACCCGATTGAAGCACGAAACTTCCTTCCAAAGTTGAAGCCTGGTATTCAGGCCGTGAGAGATGGTGCGTCGCTTCCGGAAGTGCGCGAGATTGGCCAAAGAGCTTTGGATGTCATGATGAAGGCCATGGGCGAGATGCAGAACGGCGACAGCAAGGCACAAGAGGCGGTGGACCGAGTGAAGCCGGAAGACACCCTCGCCAGGCTGGAGAAGGAGATCCAGCAGAGCGGCGGTCTTCTGAACTATCCAGGCGACGCTGAAGTCTGGGGTTTCGCAAAGAAGTACATTGCAGACATCGTGGCGGAGGTTGTCAACCAGCGACTACTTGAAAGGGTCTCAAAGGACATCACGCCATACTTGCAGCCGCTGATGGATGACGGCAAGGCCGAGGCGGTCGCTGCTGCCATTCACCAGTTCTACGTTGACGAGGACCACCGCAAATATGGAAACCCAGTCCAGATCGAGGATGGCGAGACTGAGATCGTCAACGCCAACTTTTCTCTTGGATATGGAGGAATGCTGCTGCTTTCGCATACCAACCTCCGCTTGCTCAAGGGTCACAGATACGGTCTGTGTGGTCGCAACGGTGCCGGAAAATCTACACTCATGCGATCTATTGCGAATGACAAGCTAGACGGCTTCCCGCCTCAAGACGAAGTCAGAACCTGTTTCGTGGAGCACAACCAGGGCGAGGATGCGGACCTGACCATTCTCGAGTACTGCTGCAAGGACCCTGAGTTGCAGAAGGAGCCTCGAGAGCGAATTGAGGCTGTCTTGGAAGAGGTCGGCTTCACTCGCGGACCGGAAGGCCGTCAGCAGCAGAAGGTTGGCAGTCTTTCGGGAGGTTGGAAGATGAAGCTCGCTTTGGCCAGAGCCATGTTGATGCGTGCTGATGTCTTCTTGCTGGACGAACCCACCAACCACTTGGACGTCGCGAACGTCAAATGGCTGCAAGAATACCTCAAATCGCACACCGAGATCACCTCGCTCATCGTCTCTCACGACTCTGCCTTCTTGGACGAAGTCTGCACTGATGTCTACAACTACGAGAACAAGAGGCTGGTTCACTACAAGGGTAACCTCGCTGATCTGGTCAAAGTCCGCCCTGAAGCAAAGAGCTACTACACCTTGAGCGCATCGCAAGTGTCGTTCAAGTTCCCACCTCCTGGTATCTTGACCGGCGTCAAGTCCAACACCCGATCGATTCTCCGCATGACCAACTGCAACTTCACCTACCCCGGTGCCTCAAAGCCTAATTTGCACGATGTATCTGCTCAATTGAGCTTGAGCAGCCGAGTTGCCATCATTGGACCAAACGGTGCTGGAAAGTCGACGCTGATCAAGGTCTTGACCGGCGAGGTGATCCCACAGACCGGAAAAGTCGAGAAGCACCCTAACCTCCGTATTGGATACATCAAGCAGCACGCTCTCGAGCACGTGGAGATGCACCTTGAGAAGACCCCCAACCAATACTTGCAGTGGAGATATGCCAATGGTGACGACCGCGAAGTCCTGATGAAGCAAACAAGACAGCTCACAGCCGAGGATCAAGCCCAGATGGACAAGTTCATCGATCTCGGTGACGGCAAGGCCGCAAGGCAGTTGGAGGCTCTGATCGGAAGACAGAAGTACAAGAAGAGCTTCCAGTACGAGGTCAAGTGGGTTGGCTGGCTGCCCAAGTATAACTCCATGGTCTCTCGTGAGACTTTGATGGAATGGGGATACCAGAAGCTCATCCAGGAATTCGACGACCATGAGGCAAGTCGAGAGGGTCTCGGATTCCGCCAGCTCGAGCCTAAGATCATCTCGAAGCACTTCGAGGATGTTGGTCTCGACCCGGAAATTGCCAACCACAACGAGATCTCGGGTTTGTCGGGTGGTCAGAAGGTCAAGGTTGTCTTGGCTGGTGCCATGTGGAACAACCCTCACTTGCTGGTGCTTGACGAACCGACCAACTTCTTGGATCGTGACTCGCTTGGTGGTCTTGCTGTTGCCATTCGCGATTACAAGGGAGGTGTGGTGATGATCTCGCACAACGAAGAGTTTGTCGGTGCACTCTGCCCCGAGCAGTGGCACGTCAATGATGGCCGACTTACCCAGAAGGGTCACTTGGCAGTCAGCCTCGATCGATTCGAAGATTCCCGTCCTGGCTCTTCCATGGCTTCTTCCGCTGTGGCATCGACCGCTGCCTCTTCAGCCGCGCCATCCACCCAGGGCACGCCAATGGGCTCCGGTGCACAATCCGAGGCTGAAGGCGCACCTGCAGACGACATGAAGTTCAAGGCTAAGAAGAAGAAGAAGTTGACAAGGGCGCAGCTGAAGGAGCGCGAGGTGCGACGACGACTGAGGCACATTGAGTGGTTGAACAGCCCCAAGGGGACGCCACACCCGCCTGACACAGACGATGAGGCTTAAGCGATCGCGATGGCGATGATGACGAGAAAGAAAAGTTTGTCGGTAATTTGTTTCGTTCTGCATGGCGTCTGGCGCGGAGACTACACATCCAACTTGCGAGTGCTGTCCAGGTTAGGCATTGTGGTCTGGGAGGCGTTGAGTGCTTTGCACATTGATTGATACTGTGGGAACATGTTTTCAGGCATAGAAGGCGAAGCATTGGGCGGCGTTCAGGAGAATCATAGAATCGCAGACTTCGTATAGAATGCATAGATGACCTTCAGCGTGGTAGAATGATAGTATTCAGTTACTGGTAATACCTCCCATCTACCGCTTCATCTCAATCCCCTTGAACTGTTTCGTGATGCCGGTGATCGCCTCCTCGACAGGCAACCTCTCCATCGAGCTCGCGCCGAAGAAACCATGCACTCCTTGACACCTCTCGAGCACAAACTTGGCATCCTCCGGCTTCGCAATCGGCCCACCATGGCATAGTACGATGATCTCCCCATTCACCTTCACCGCCGCATCCCGAATCGCCTGCACATCCCGCACACAGTCCTCCAACGACTTCCCCGTCTGCGCCCCAATCGACCCCGACGTCGTGAGCCCCATATGCGCCACCACAACATCCGCCCCGGCCTTCGCCATCTGCGTCGCCTCCTCCGGATTAAACACATACGGCGTCGTCAGCATCCCCATCTCACTCGCAATCCTAATCGCCTCCACCTCCACCCCGTACCCCATCCCCGTCTCCTCCAAATTCGCCCTGAAATTCCCGTCGATCAACCCCACCGTTGGGAAATTTTGCACCCCGGCGAACCCCAGGTCGCGCAGCTGGTGCAGGAATTTTGGCATGTTGCGGAACGGGTCGGTGCCGCAGACGCCTGCTATCACCGGCGTGGACTGCACGATGGGCAGGACTTCGGACGCCATTTCTACTACTACGTCGTTGGCGTTTGAGAAGGGCATGAGGCCGGCTAGGGAGCCGCGCCCGGCCATCCGGAAGCGTCCGCTGTTGTAGATTATTATTAGGTCTGTGCCGCCTGCTTCGAGGAATTTGGCGGAGAGGCCGATGCCTGTGAAGGGGTTTAGATAGTGGTTTGAAGACGACGATGAAGGCGGGTTGATTGGAGAGAACTCACCAGCGCCTGCACCGACGATTGGTTTCCCATCTTTGATTTGGGATCGGAAAGCGTCGAGGATCTGCTTTCGGTCTGTTGGAGGGCTCATTTTTGGTTTCTTGTTCTTGTGTTGTCGCGATCGCCAATGATGGAATGGCCTTCACTATTCTTTCGAAATGGCTGGTAGTCCTTTCCTGCAAACAAGTTGGATCGCCTTCGTAGACTTTTCAATGTGCTGAAGGGGAGATCAATGTATTATTCAAGTGAGGAAAAAGTTTCAAGACCACGTAGTCGGTCGATGAGGTCCACTGATTCGAGGCGTGACGCAATGGCAGAGAAGGAGCTCCGAGTGAGCATCGGAGCTACGAGGTGACGTTCCTCAGCTGCTGATTGTGGCCTCAGGCATCCAGCAGGAAGGACCAAGACCATATGAAACTTCCTTCTAACCTCTTCCTCCATCTTTTGGCAGCGACAAAACATCATAACAAGGAGACAGACACAATGGCATCAAATTCAACCCTCATCAAAATCAAACTCGAGAAGGAGAGAAGGACAACAGAACAGAACCATAAGACGAAAGGCCCAGAACAGCAGCCATCAAAGTCATCAGTCGAGGTCGGCCTTGGTGGATAATCAGAGCCAACATCAAAACCATGAAATGGCACAAGTCTTCTCACATCCATGCATCAATTCCATCTGTCTGTATCGGTCTGTCTGTCCATCTTGAATCTATCATTCTAGGTAACGTACCAAACGTACACACCCGTCCTCCGTCGTCCAAAATCATCCCAAGTCAATCCCACCGCAAACAATGCAAACGCTCTCATCACGTCGTCAAGAAAGAATATACCCAACACAGGTCAAACACCATCGAAGTCCCGAAGCTCAATCACAGGTGCCAAGATCAAACAAACTACAAGTCCCTCTCATTAATGCCATCGCCCTGACTGGCCAACTCATCCGCCAACTCGGCGCTCTCGTTGCTCTTGATGCGTTGCAGCTGGTCTTGCACGTACTTGTTGATCGGATCGTCGGGGTCTTCTTGGTGCGGGCGTCCAGCATTCGAGTCGCCGTCTTCCTTGTAGATCGTCCACTGTCGGGATGGCGCTCTTCCGTTAGACAGAGTCTCGTCGCCATCATCAGTGTCGTCGGCGGTGCCCAAATCTTCACCATTCGTGCCACTCCAGTCACTACGCTGGCCAATGGAACGAGTGCGCGTCAACGAACGCTTGGGGCCCACGGTCGGAGTACGAGGTCCGAGGGATGCACGACGTTGACGGCTGAAAGTGTCATCAAAGTAGTGCGAGGCGGCAGCGGATGGTGATCGCGGTGTCTGAGGCAGACGACAGTTGATGCCGGTGTCCTGGATGATCTTGGCGATGAGACCCGTCCAACCACACTGGTGAGTGGCACCGAGACCGCGGCCAGTATCACCATCGAAGAACTCAAAGAACCAGAGGTAGTCCTTCCAGTGAGGGTCAAAGTCCAGCATGTCGTTGCCATCATGGATCGCGCGACGGCCAGCATGGTCACTAGCCATCAAGTGCTGCAGCCTGTGCTGGATCTCCTCCGCAACATGTCCCAGATGCATGTACTCGCCGGAGCCAGTCGGGCACTCGACCTTGAAGGTATTGCCATAGAACATGTAGAAGCGAAGGAGAGACTCAATCAGCAAGAAGTTGACTGCGATCCAAGTTGGGCCACGCCAGTTGCTGTTGCCACCGAAGAGACCACTGTCCGAATCGCCTGGAACGTAGCTGACAGAGTACTTCTGACCGTTGACGTCCATCGAAACAGGGTGATCCTTGTGATGCTTCGAAAGAGAGCGAATACCGTAGTCGCTGAGGAACTCCTTCGGATCCAGCATGTACTTGAGCATGGATCGGAGGCGGTCCTCGTTGACCAGAGACAGGAGCAGACGCTCATCCTTTCCTCGTCGAGTCATGCTCGCAATGTTGCGCTCAGTGACGTCGTGCTTGTTCTTCATGAACCAGTCGAGACGTCGCTTGAAGTTGGGAAACTTGTTAATGACTTGCGGTTCAAGCGTAAGCGTCGCGTACATGGGGATGAGGCCGACCAGCGATCTCACTGGCATTTGATGAGACCACGGGCCACCCCATGAGATGGCGTCGTAGTAGAAGCCGTCCTCGTCGTTCCACAGAGAACGGGCTTCGTCGCCGTGGCGGTACTGCATGGCGTCGGAAATGAGGAGGAAGTGCTCGAAGAACTTGGTGGCAATGTCTTCGTAGATGCGGCGGTGCTTGGCGAGCTCGAGTGCAATGTTGAGCATGCACAGGCAGTAGAATGCCATCCATCCTGTAGCATCGGCCTGCTCCAGGGTTCCACCGGTTGGCAATGGGTCAGATCGGTTGAAGAGGCCAATGTTGTCGAGTCCAAGGAATCCACCCTCGAACACGTTCTTGCCATCGGCATCCTTGCGATTGCACCACCAGGTGAAGTTCATCAAAAGCTTCTGGAAAACACGCTCCAGGAAGTCGATGTCTTCGCGGCCGTACATCTTGCGCTCAATCTTGAAAGTGCGGAAAGTCGCCCAGGCGTGTACGGGAGGATTGACATCGCCAAAGTTCCACTCGTAAGCTGGCAGCTGTCCGTTGGGGTGCATGTACCACTCGCGAGTGAATAAGTCCAGCTGCTTTTTGGCGAAGTCCGGATCGACCATTGCTATTGGTATACAGTGGAAGGCACTATCCCAAGCGGCGAAGAACGGATACTCCCAGGAATCAGGCATGGAGAGGATATCGTCCAAGTGCATGTGCTTCCATTGGGCGTTTCGCACGTGTTTCCGCTCCGGCGGTGGTGGAGGCTCAGCCGGATCGCCGTTGGCCCACTGATCCCAGATGAAGTGGTAGTATTGTTTGCACCACATCATGCCCGACAGGGCCTGACGCTGCACGTTGCGGAGGTCGTCAGTCATTGGCATTGGGTTGACCTTGTAGTAGAACTCGTCGGCCTCGGCCAGACGCTGCTCCATGACATTGTCGAACTTCTCCTCGTCAAGGTAGCCATCGCTCTGCTTGGTGGAGATGCGCATACGGACGACGGCGCACTCGCCAGGAGGTACGCCCTTGTTTTGGTCGAAGGCATACCAGGCCGCGCTCTTGGTTCCCGTCTTTTGAGGATTGCATGCCTTCTTGTCGCCGTGGACCACTCGCTTGTGGAAAGCGTCCTTGACGTGGTGAGTCTTGTTGGTCTTGGCACCATAGAGGCCGACGTAGTTGGTGTCGTTGTCGGTGAAGAGGAATTCGGGCTCGATGTCGGCTTCAGCTCCACAGCTGTTGGGAGAAGGAGAGCATTGGAAGTAGCGCTGCCCGAGCTCGCGGTGCTGAATCGAAGCGCTGAGGTTGTCGGTCTGTGTAATAGTCGGCTTGTACGAGTCGTAGCCCCAAGCCCAAGTATTGCGGAACCAGACATGAGGCAAGATGTGCAGCTTGGCGGCCTCAGGGCCGCGGTTGTAGGCAGTGACACGGAACAGCAGCTCGTCTGGGTTGTCTTGCTCTTTGGCGGTCTCGATGAAGATATCCCAGTACTTGTTGTCCTTGAAGCAGCCCGTGTCGATGAGGTTGTATTCCCGCTCTTGCCGTGAACGGCGTGCATTTTCCTTGATAAGGTCTTCGTAGGGGAACTCGCACTGCGGGAGCTTGTAGAGGAACTTCATGTACGAGTGGGTGGGGGTGTTGTCGAGGTGGAAGTGGCACTCCTTGATCGACTCGCCGTGCACACCCTGAGGATTTGACAGGCCGAAGAGACGCTCCTTGAGATGTGGGCTGAGAGAAGTCAGTCACACAGTGATCAGAACAAGAGCAGGGAGGGTATGGACTTACTCCTTCTCGTTCCAGAAAGCAAAAGCAATGTTCATGCGGCCGTGCGTGTCCGAGACACCAGCAATGCCGTCCTCACCCCAGCGAAAGGCGCGGGCACGAGCCATGTCGTAGGTGAAAGAGCTCCATGCGTTGCCATCGGCGCTGCCACATGTGTTAGCAGCTGTTGCATGTATGATTGCAGGAGGAGTTGTGGTATGTCGACTTACGAGTAGTCCTCGCGGACGGTGGCCCATTGTCTTTCTGCGGTGTAGGGACCCCATTTCTTCCAGTACTTGCTTCTCTCGCGGTCCTCCTTGAGCCTCTGCTCCTCAGCACTGGGCACGTCTCTGCCGTCGGCGATGACCATGTTGGCGGTCTCGTGAGGCGGGGAGAGGTACGTTGGTTGCGGTCAAGCTCAGTCAAGCGGTGGTGAGCTGGAGTTACGTGGTTGAGAGAGGTTCAGAGTCGGTCTGCGAGAATCGACGGATGTGGTCGTGAGGATAAGGCGGAGACGGATGGATGAGAGCTAGGTGTTTGTCGGTTGAGCAGACGAAGCAGGCAAAGGAGCGTCGAGCGGTGCTTCGAGGATGCTGTTTGGTGAGAGATGCAGGATGAGATGAGATTTGCAGATATGGCCAATTATGGTACAAGCGGTGCTGGAGAAGATGATGTCGGTGTATGCAGCTGCTGTGCGGTGGAGGTAGTGGTGGAGGAGTATGTCGAAAGCGATTGTTTACCGGCCGCAACAAAGATGATCGCTCTCCGCCGCAATAAGCAAGAACAACGAGCTCTATGTGCAAGTCAAGGCAGAGAGGAAGGTGAAGTCGGTGAAGAACAGAAGATGAGGCTCTTCTTTCCCATGCAAAAGAATATCTTCACCAAGCGATTTTCAGGCACGCGGGCAGCCACTCACGCAAACCTTCCTTAGGTTCCCGTTGTTCTGCTCGCCTGCGCGCATGCCGCTTGCCCCAATCCGACCCTCAACCATTTTTTGGGGCCTTCTCAATCCTCACTCTTCTTCTTTTTCACATGTTCCCGCCACTCTGAAAAAAGACATCCGAGTTTGCTCCACCGATACCACGCGATCTAGATGCTCTGCCACGTTGTTGTATCTAATCGATTCCGATTGCAATTGACAGCTCTCAATTGAAGTGCTGTTGAGACTCGACCCTCCCGCGGGGCCCCGGCCATCTTATCGCCGACACCCCACCATCCTTCAATACCCGCCATCCCGGTCTCGACTCCGATGCCTGTGCATTTATTCGACTCACGCTAATGAGGAAGTCGTCTTATACATGAAAATGTACAGCAAGAACCTCACATCGTACTTGCACATCTCATGTGATACCATCTCTATCGCATCTACCCGCCTGCCAGATCCACCTTCGCCGGCCGTGCATCAGCACCCGCTCCGCTGGCAACTCCACCCGACACGCCCTCAATCGCCGCCGCTCCTTGCTGCTTCTCCCAGTGATACTGCTCCGCCTGCTCAATACAACGCATGCTGCCCAGCGACTTGTTGATCGTCTCCTCGTACTCCTCCCCTTCGTCGCTGTCAAACACAATCCCGCCTCCAGCTTGAATGTACGCCACGCCATCCTTCGTCAACATCGTCCGCAGCGCAATGCATGTGTCCATGGCGCCCTCTGCTTCTGCGCCGCTGTCCGGGTCGACGCTGTTGTATCCGAAGTATCCGACAGCGCCGGCATAAATTCCTCGCTTCTCGCCTTCGAGCTCTCCAATCAGCTCCATTGCCTTGACCTTCGGCGCCCCAGAAACGGTGCCAGCTGGGAAGATGGACCGGAATGCATCAAATCGCGTCTTGCCAGGCCGCAGAACTCCAGATACCTCCGACACCAGATGCTGCACATGGCTGAACTTCTGCACAATCATAAGCTTGTCCACCCGTGTCGACAGCGGATCGCACACTCGATTGACATCGTTTCGAGCCAAATCCACCAACATGACATGTTCCGCTCTGTCCTTGATACTGGCATGCAATGTATCTGCGAGCTTTTGGTCCTCTTCAGGTGTCGCTCCTCGCTTAATCGTCCCAGCAATGGGATGCGTGATGATCCTGCCGCGCTCCTCCTTGACCAAGACCTCCGGACTTGCTCCCACAATCTGGAAGTTTTCACATTCCAGATAAAACATGTATGGCGAAGGGTTGACTTTCCGCAGGTGCCGGTAGATGTTGAAGGGGTGCAGACTCGTCGGCCGTGCGATCCGCTGCGACGGAACGGCTTGAATAATATCGCCCTTGACGATGTGCTGCTTCAGTCGAGTGACGTGCGATTCGTATCCTTTCCGTCCAATATTGCTCGCATACTCTTGCTCGCGCTTGATCGGCCCTTGCGGCGGGAGCGGCAGGTCTGTACTCTCCAATACCTTCACCAAATCTTCAATCTTTTGTTTCCCATCGTCATACGCCTTTTGCAGCTCGTCTGTGCCCGCCTCTCCTCGAGGAACATGTAGATACGTAATCACAATCGTCTTCTGCGAAAAGTGATCAAGCGCGACAACCGTATCATAAAGCATGAACAAGCTCTCCGGAACTTCCAGCACATCTTTCAAGTCGCGCTTGGTCTTTGGCTCAAAGTACTTGATGCAGTCATATCCCACATACCCAATCGCACCGGCAGTTAAAGGCGGTAAGCGAAGCGACGGTATATTCGCGATGCGGTATTGCGACAGCTCTTTGTCTAGTGCAGGCAGCGGGTCTGCCTCGAGGCCATGCTTGGGTCCGGAAACCAGTGTCTTGCGAGGATTGGCGCCGACGAAGCTGTATCTGCCGATCGTTTGGGAGGGCGAAGCGGATTCGAAGAGGAACGAAAGTTTGGACCCAGCACTGCAATCACCACCATCAGCAAATCTTCAACAGACACCCAGCCGTCAGAGCAGCAACGTACGCGACTTTCAGATACACCGAAGCAGGCGTCAAGAACTCCGACGGCGTCTCAATACACAGCGGGATCAAATTTGGCGCATTTGCCCAGTCCTTCGTCTTGTCGACAAGCGAGTGGATATCTTCAAACGAGGGCCGCACGACGTTGGTCGCCATTTCGCAATTCGAGTAAGAGGGAGGAATGGGGTTTCTGTTACGGCACCGGCCTGGGCGAAGTCAGAAACACAAAGGAGCTCACCGAGAGCAGCATGTGCACTGACTGGCTAAAAGACAGATGGCATGATAGGGAGAAGAGAGAGAGTAGTGTGTGAGGTATGACTGGGAAGCGGAAATCTCACATGTCAGAGCTCATTAAGATTTGAAGGAGCTGCGCGGCGGGCGGGTGCTGCCGTCGCCGACTTCACGGACGCGGAGCTGGCTCCGTTTGGTAATGACTTCTTGCAACCATTGAGAAGGAGGGCCGATGCCAACATCATGTGCATAAGTTCAGCTTGTCCTACACTCAGCTCCGTTCAATGGCGTCGTGTGAAGCCCATTTCTCACACTATGAGCGCCCCTCTGACCATGGATGAGCTCCGCGCGAACAGCTGAGCGAGTATATGAAGGGCTCTTGAATCTTTGTCGAAAGGAGTAGAACAGCAAAACGTCTCAACGATCCACAGAACAAATGGAAAGCTGCGCCAAAGATCAATACCGTCCCATGACACCAGAGAAGCTGCCAGGAAGTATTGAGTGTCCATCTCCGCCCTTGACTCTATGGAAGATTTTCTGACTCGGTATATGGATCGCAAGGAGCCCGTCAAAAATTACACCTGATCTTGAACGCCGCTTGCTTCAAACCATTAACGTATCTCAGACACAGGTTCTCCGGCAAATCAAGTTCCTCTGGGTGATGCCAGTCAATGCGACGAAGAGCCGTGCGACGATGCCGCTCAATCGATTCCCGAAGCTTGGTCCACTGGAAAGACGCAACAAGCAATGATGGACGTGCTTGTCGGCGCATAGAGTGCTTGTGCATCAGGAAGTCATCATCTTGCCCCGACACTAACGGGATGAACGCTGTCAAATGTGCATGACTCTGCAAATGCGGCCGCGCGCGGCCGCGCCCTGATAGGTAACGAACGAGGAAAACATCGGCGTTGAATACCTGGATGGGCAGGTTGGTGATCACATTATGACACTTCCTCCGCGCTTATAGATGCGATCAGAGCTGCGTACGTTCATCTAAGTCACCGCTGCGATGTTCACTGGAAGCATCTTGCTGGTTTTCCAGCCCCGTCCTCTCCCTGGCCTAACTCCACTGAGAGGGAAGACTGGGCAACATGCTGGAGACAGGTGGAAATGCGGACATACGTGCGGACGCAAAAGGTCTTTCCGACCCAGAGTGATATGCGCAAGACTACTGCGGCCAGGCGTTGCCCTGGCATCTTGACGACGCTTCGATGTCATCTGGAAAGCCTATATATTGAGCAGACGTTGCATCTCAGGATCAAAACCTCTGCACAGGCCCCCTTCAGCACTCTGTACATTGATTGTCGACGCGAGGCGTAAGTATGGTTCGGCTTCATACAGCTGTACTGCTTGCGTCAGGCGTATCTGCCTCCTGCAGCGATGCGGTGAGCTCCACACATCCAGGCCAGCAGTCCGCGCCTATTGACATTCAAGCAGTGCAATGAACTATCGAAGAGCTTTCCTCAGTACACCGACTCTTGGTCCAACTCTACAATATCATTATGGGACCAGAAGCAACGTCAAGTAGTCCCCGCGTGCGTCGTGTCTCCACAGACTTCCGTTGGAGTCTCGCAAGCCTTCCGAGTCATCCTGGAGAACCAATGCCAATTCGCAGTTCACTCAGGAGGACACGCACAGACGGCAGGCTCGTCCAATTCTCCCGGAGGCGTGACGATTGATCTTTCGAATCTTCTGGACGCCATACCGCTAGAAAACGACCAAGTGAAACTTGGGGCAGGATTCAATCTTTCAGGAGCGTATAATGCATTGTCTGCGTACAATCTCACGTCTATGCTCGGCCATAGTGGCGGCGTAGGTATTGGTGGGTATGCGCTTGCCGGAGGGATCTCGACCAATTCGCACCGCCATGGGCTCCTGATGGATAACGTCTATCAGTACGAGGTATATGATCAAGAGCCGAAGAAATGCTCTGCGAGTAATATACTGACCTTTCTGTCACCACCAGCTCGTGCTTCCCAATGCGACACTTGTCAACGTCACCTACGAAACCCATCCTGATCTTTATTATGCCCTTCGCGGTGCCGGTCTCGGAGCAAACTTCGGAATCGTGACAAGCTTCACAGCGAAATCACTCCCAGCAATCGACCAGCTCGGAGGCGGGCTGACGTACAGCGACGAGTATCGCTCCGACGTCTTGAAAGCGCTACACAATCTCACCGTTGGCCCGGCGGCTGATGATGAAAATGCAGTATGGGACGCGCGATACGAATATAACGCCACGACCGACTCCTTCGACTTCGCCGTCGTGCAGGGCTACGTCGGTGCTGTGCGCAGCCCAGAAGTCTTCGTCGGTCTGAACAGCATTCCCAACATTTCCGACACGCTCCAGATCGCGTCGGAACGAGAGTTCGCGGAGGGCGAGGCGGAGAGGACGCCGAATGGGTTGAGGTATGACTTCTTCAATCACTGTAGAAGCCTGTTCGATGTTGACATATCGTGAATCCAGAAATCTCTTCGGCACCATCACATACCGCCCGTCCGTGGAACTTGACGAGGCCATCATTCAAGTCTTCCGAAGCCTGGTGCCGTCCATTTCCAACGCTTCTGGAGTGACTCCGAACATCATCACCCAAGCAATGTACGAGTCGTACTTCCCATTCATGCGTGAAAGAGGTGGCAACTGCGTCGGACTGAAGAATGAAACAGGACCCTACACGCGTAAGTCAGCATTCTTTCAATGCCATGCACGAAGCTCAAATTGCTGATCGCTGTTTTACCTGCAGTCGCCCTCTTCACGGTAGCATGGGACGACGCCTCCGACGACGCGCGCATGAACGCATACATGCAGGATCTGGTCGATGGCGCTTTTGCCGCGTCGGATGCGAGAAATGCGACTGTTGAGTGGATCTACGCCAACTATGCGTACGAAACCCAGAAGCCGTACGAGAGATATGGAAAGGAAAATTATGAGCGTTTGAGGCAGATTCAGAGGGGGGTGGATCCCGATGGCGTGTTCACATCGACGGGGCTGTTTCCGGGCGGATTCAAGCTGAATTAAGAGTACATTATGAGTCGATATAGAAATGCAAGTAGATGTGGCGGGTGAAATAGGAGTTGAGAGGTGATGTTGATATTGTATGCGTAGCTTCCATCCCGACGCGATATTGTAGGAACGGATGAAAAATTTAGGTTAGCGGCAAGCGTGCGTCCTCGTGGCAGCACAGGCGAAGAAACCGGAAACGGGCTGTGCGTCAAGCGAAACCTTCTTTTCACTCCCACCACGGCACCTCTACCAACCACCACCACCATCCCACCCGCCCCGCGAGGTTGCTGTGAGGTGGCCGGGAACTCGACGGGCACGAGACTTGGAAAGCTTGGATCCTGCCATTGCATTCATTACGTTGTTTTGCGTTGTATTGCGTTGCTGGCACCTCATCCCCTCCATTCCTCCCAGCGCGGCCATGTCGCCGTCGAGTACACCGCACCACCACCGCCCCTCCGCCTCCTCTGCTACCTCCTCACCGTCCTCCCCCTCTTATTCTTCCTCCCCGCTGCCCCCGTGGCACTTTCCTTTCGGCCCCTCTTCGCGCTTTCATGAGCGCGAGAAGACCCGCCCGCAGCACTCGCGCTACAAGAGCGCCTACACTCCCACCGCGCCAGTGCTGTCCACCGCGGCGCGCGCCCATCGCCGCGCCCACACCAACAACAAGAAGAGCATCAGCAGCCTCTCGTCCGCCTCCAGCCCCTCGGCCACCAGCGACACCGCGCGCAGCCCGCTCTCGCGCTTCGCCAGCACCAATTCCGCCGCCGCAATGCCCAACTACCGCTACGTCAATGTGGTCGACCAGCCGCGCACCCCGGCCAAAACCTCACGTCGCGGCTCTTCACTTCAAAACTCACCTTTCTCCGACTACTTCACCGACGATGCGCGCAGCGTCGACACCAACCTGCAGTCCACCGAGACTAAGCAATTGCTGCTCAGGATGAACAAGCTGCAGTCGCAACTCATGCGCGACAAGTCTGAGAAGGGCTCCGAAGCGATCAAGGTTGTCGGCGCAAGCATGGACAAGCTCGAGAGGGATCTGGCAGCCATGTATTCGCAGTCGCGCGCGCCATTCGAGGTGGAAGAGAGCGTCGAGGATTCGGCTGTGTTTATGGATGAGGAAGATTCGGAGAGCAAAATCGCATCCAGCAACGGCGACCTTGCGCCCACCGCTAACGGCCACACGGTGTCAGAGCCGTACCTGAATGGACTGAACACAAATGGCGATAGCATGGAGGATCCGCCAGAGCCGGTGACCGTCGAGCAGTACAAGGCCGAGCGAGACTGGTTCGTCCTCAACATGCAGGACACACTCGAGCGCCTTCAAAATGCTCACACTGAGCTGGGCCATCGCTACAACGAAGTGCGCGAAATCAACGAGTACAACAGCGCGCAGATCGAAGAGCACGAGGCGCAGCTGGAGCAACTGCGATCCGAGAACGAAGGGCTGCGAAGCGACTTGGGCTTCGAGTACAGCGAGCTGCTGTTCCTGAAGCTGCAGATGAAGTCGATCGAGGTCGACGTCGACACGATGAGTGTCGACACAGGCGTTTCCGGAGCTGCCGCCATCGGCGAGCGACGCAGCAAGAAGAACCGTATCCTGTCAGAGATGGACCGCTGGCGGTCAGACTGGCAGGATGTATATGGAAGATTCAAGCGGCGACGAAGCAAGTACGGCGTCTCACCTGACCGACGCGACAGCGTCTCCAGTGCCGGTTCCAACGACGTGCCCGGCAGTGGCGAGGGCGTCGAATGGCATCTGGAAACGGTGAAGGAAGGTCGCGGACGAGTCACGAGCCTGACGATCCGAAGAATGGATAGCAGCTGCGAATCAAGTCGCGTCGAAGCAAAGCCGGAAGAATCTGAGCAATCTCAGTCGCTCGAGGACTCCACCAGCACGCTCGACGCCTCACCAATTCCAACTTCATCCCCATCATCATCACAACAAGACCTAGAAGGTCACTCACAACCTACGCAAGGTTCCCGCGAGCCACAAATCGCATCATCTCACCAATACTCATACGCGGAGCAAGGGACACAGACCGAGCCGCTCCAAACACCACTATCGCAGGACGAGGAGGAAGCAGCAGACGCAATCACCGAAGAAGAAGAAGATATCACACCAACTGCAGAAGAAGAGACACTATTTCCTTACAACGATCACATCACCGATGATTCCACCACGTCACCAACCCAAGACGAAGACGAAGCTGAAGCCGGAGACTCAGACGCAGAAGCCTCCGACTGCGCCATCACCACTTCTTCCGAAGCCGATGACGATCAGGACTCCGACTACGAAGACGTCGAAGAAGTCTCCGAAGACGAAGGCTCCGCTCTCGGCGCTTCCATCACAACCCTCAAACCCCCCAAAACCGCCTGGCAGGAACTCTGGACATCGCTGTCGAATCTTTCGGGCATGGGAGAATTGGATGAAGAAGAGGATGATTAATTGGAGATCATCACCACGAAACTACTGAGACTGGACCGCCTTTTTCTTTCCTTGTTGAAATTTTCGTACTTCGATTCGATTCGATTTAAAGCAGCAGAAGAAGAGAGAGATGGGACCACTTGACTGTGCGCTCCTGTTGGAGTTGTGATCTGTTTGCTTGCTTGTAACATAATTCTGGGAAAGACAAAAAAGGAATCACATGGAGAAGAAGGAGAAAGGGAGAAACCTGGTGCACTTGGCTGTCGCGACTGGGATTTATCGGCATTTTGCTGACTCTTGCCTCTGAGACTTATTTGGGAATTTTCTCCTCTTCCTGGCTGGCTTTTTCTCGTAGTAGATAGAGGAAAACGTAAAACTGGAATCTGAAAAACAACTCAATCAGTCAATCAAACGATCAATCACGTACTTGATTAAGGGGTAGAATAGGGAATTTTGTGGGTCTGAATGTGGAGGCTGAGCTCCTGATGCTTTGTGGTATGCTACACTGCAGTACAATGAGGTAGGGGCAGGCTTTGCCGCTCGTCCGTATGAGAAGAGCCATGTTCATAGCTCTTTCGGTTTGCTCGATTTGCAGTGTGATGTTGAAGTGTCGGCTTTGCGACGTGATGAGGTGCCAGATCAGCGGCGAGGGCCGTCTTTGCAGTCTTGCCTCTCTTCGTTTTGCCTTGTGATAACCCTTGGTGCCGGCTTTGCAGCACACATACGAAGCACCGAAGAATCTAGTCATCGTCATCGGAGTCGCTGTCCTCAACCTCCAGATCGTCCCTGTCGTACGTGGTCTTCTTCTTCTCAGCCGGCTAGAAGACGTGTCAGTAAAGTTCATCTTCAGCAACGACCTTCGCGGGAAACTTACGGCCTTTGGTGGCTTGGCCCACTGCGTTCCACGAGCTGGAATGTCCGTCACGGAAGGAGTGACGCGGCGGGCCTCGCTCGCGACGCCAGTTGTAGAGCCCGACTGACGAGCGGTCGAGGTACCGGCGGTGGAGGAAGAGGCGCTTGGGTTGGTGCTGTTCAGGCGAACGCCTCCGGCGCTGCCGCTGGTGCTGGACAGGAAGGTGCCGGCACCGCTGGTGCCAGAGCGCTCGCCGAAGGTGGAGGAGCCGCCTTCGAAATCCTGGAAAGGGGGAGATATCAGTTCGGTGGAGTTCATGACAGTTGTTGGCGATTCGTCTTACCGTGTCCACAACAAAGCGGTCCTCTTCGTCGTCGTCCTCGTAGTCGCTGTCTTCATCCTCAACGTCGCTGTCATCTGCCTCGGGCTCCATATTGCGCCTCTCTTCGCCGCACTTCTCGCAGATCTGCACCAAGTCAGCGTCCGTTATTCTTCACACGTAGATGGAGAGATCAGCGTACTGGCTCGTCGCTCTTGCGCTGCGTCTTGTTGAACTGTGTGACGGCTTTGGTCTTGCGGCAGTCGGTGCACTCCAGCTCCACCACCTGATGGGCGGAGCACGCGATGCAGGGGATGTACTTGGTCTTGACTGGGTCGATGCGGTTACGTGGCTGCTTCATGGCTTCGACCAGATCCTTCTGCTGCTTGTTGGAGAAGGCATCTTTGCCCTTGACCTTGTCGCAGCGGCTACACATGATGCTTTAGAGAGCGTTAGAGTGACATGCTGGCAGTAGCAATTGAAGTTGGCTTACTTTGGTGGGACCTGCGTGTTGGCGCTCAGGGCAAAGCGGTCTGGGTTTCTGTTGTCTGTTGTCAGTGAGTCCTGGATCGATGGCGAGTTGTGGTACTCACCCGCCCTGGGCCCTGTACAGAGCTCCTGGAGCCATGTCGAAGATGATGCGGTGTGGTAGAGTGCGGTGATGCGTGGGTGGGTGTGATGTGCTGTGTTGTTCTTCTGCTGATGGGTGTTATGGAGGTGTTGTCAAGTTGAGTCCAGGCTCAAGTTGAAGATGAGGTTTTTGATGCCTGAGTCGTTTGCCAAAAGTGAGGGCCAGTGCGTCAGCCCCTCATACGCGTTTGTTGTGAAGCGGCAGCCTTGACGAGAATGGAAGGGGCAACGGAGGCATGTGCCGATTGTAGTCGCCGGTAGCCGGGCGAACATGAAAGGCCGTAACCGCAACTGTAGTCATGCAGATGCTAAAGTGAGGGGTCTATACTATATTCGCATCAGTTTAGTGAGGCCTAGTGCCATGCCTTTGCATGTGAAGAACCAAAGGATGTATGCCTCAGGCATCACTGGAGTGTTCGCAAGGTTTGAGTTCAAGAAATGAGCAGATTTGAGGTGAGGTGAGATGAGCTGATACACAGGCCTTTCATTGACCCAACCCTAATGCAAGCAAGAAGATACAATGCAGAAAGGAACCATCATGTAGTCCGTGGAAAACCCCCATCCCCGCTGTTGCACGCCGTCGCAAACTCAGTAGAGGAATCTAAGGTCGGTTGTATGTAGTATTGGTACAGGTCGAGGTCGGAGGTGTCGTGTTGAGGGAGTCTCGAGGTCGCCATCGCTGGAGTGGCTGCTGTTTTGTCTTTTCGTTTATGCGGTCTCCTCCTTGAGGTAGGTGATCAGGTCGTTCCTGTCCTTGCCCTTCTTGAGACCACCGAACGCCATCTTAGTTCCGGGAATGTACTTCTTTGGGTTCTCGAGGTACTCAAACTGGCGTCCTTGTCAGTACTTCCTCTTCACCATCTGTCTCATTGTGCCACCTACCAGAGTGCCCTCCTCCCAGGTAATGCCCTTCTGCTTGTTGGCGTCGGAGTATGAGAAACCCTCAACCTGACCGGTCTGACGACCGAAAAGGCCGTGAAGGTTAGGGCCGATCTTGTTGCCCTCGCCCTCCTTCAAGGTGTGGCACTGTGCGCATCTTGTCTATTCCAATTGTCAGCCGCTGGTCCTCCGTTGTCATCCTTCTCGCAACGTCGGTCATCGGCGCGCGGCGAGAGGTGGTTCATCGCGTACCTTGAAAAGGTTGGCACCCTTCTTGGAGTCACCTGCAATCCTCAAATCAGTACAAATCCTTCAATGATGATGATCGCGAAAGGGCCGAATAGAGTCCCAGCCGGCTGCGGTATCATCACGATGCTCACGCAGAGCCTCATCCACTCAATCGTGGGTGTGATCTGTGCAGCGCATGGCGTCCATGATTGACACGCGCGTGGCCAGTGGCACTCCTTCGGAATGATGTCGTTGCTGGGAGGCGCAGGAAACATACCTGGAGAGAAGCTGTCCTTGCCCATTGTGTCTGAAGAGTATGTGGTTTATGTGAGAGAGGTCGGTATCGCGATGGATGGTAATGGATGGGAGTGCGTCGGGTTTGGTGTGTAGAGTTGATGTAGTGGATGAATGGAAGCAGAAGAAAGATGTTGGAGAGTGATGAGATGTTTCCGGCCGGCAGCTTTTAGGGACCTCGCTTAACGGGCCAGTCAGAGGGCAGCTAAAGTCAGGAAGGCGCGGCTGCTCGTATATTCCGGTCTGCTCCGAGGGCTGGCCGGCAGTCTCAACGTCAACACCAGCGAATCTGTCCGCGCTCTGTGGCAACTGCTCACCTGCAGGCCTATTCGTGTCTACGACTGCTTTGCATTCCAGCAAATTCTTCGCCTTCACCGCCACAGCCTGCTATACCGCTGCTTCACAGCTTTGGGAGTTGTAGCCGCAATCGTGGCGCAACTGCTCCGGGCAGCTCCCTATTCCCATGTGGCAGGATCGTGAGCGAAACTCAATCTTGCTTCTCCCAATCCCATGACGTCTGCCATCGTCTGCCACTTCTAGATCGCATCGCCGACCTCACTCTTGCATTGCCGGCCAGACCAAAACATGACTGCTGCCAGAACGTGGACGGTCGTAGGTGCATCTCGCGGCATCGGCAAGGAGTTTGTGACGCAGCTGCTCGCCCGGGGAGATCATGTCATCGCCACGGTGCGTAAGCCGAGCCTCGAAGAGACGAGGTCGTTTTGGGGAAAACACGAGCGATGCGCCGTCTATGACTGCGATATGCTGAGCGAGCCGAGCATCGATGTCTGCTTTTCCCATCATCTGCACCATCTTCTGCTGGTTGACTGACTGGCCAATACAGGCCTTTGCTCGACAGCTATGTGACAACTCTGTCACGCATATTGACTACTTGGTCCTGAATGCCGGCGTACTCAAGTATCCAAACGTAGGTCACATACAAAGGTAGGTCTGCCCGGCGAGGATATTGATTGCCTCCCAGCGAGCGACAGAACTCTCCTACAATGACTTCGCCTTCCATCTCCACACCAACACCATCGGCCCCATCATCTGCGCCCAAAGATTGCTGAAGACGAACATCTCCATCGGCACCATCGTCTTCATCTCCAGCGACTCCGGCTCAGCACAGTGCTTCCGCGAAATGGAAGATGGCTTCGCTGCGTACGCCGCTTCCAAGGCCGCCTTGAACCAGATGCTTCGCCACATGGCAGCCGAGTTAAAGCGGAAAGGCAGCAGCACCACTGTCATTGCTCTTCATCCAGGAGAGGTGAAGACCGACATGGCCGACGTGGAGCTTGGATGGGAAGTCGAAGGCCAGATGACTCCGGCTGAGAGCGTCGAATCGTGCATATCCGTCATCGAGAGCAAGACGCCAGCAGAGAGCGGCACCTTCTGGACGTGGGAGAATAAGCCGTATCCATGGTAGTAAGAATCAAGTCGTCTTCCGCGCATCACGAAAGCGAAATGTGCATCCGTCCAGTTCGCCTTCGTCTTTCACAACAATCCGGCACCTGATGACCTCGTACGCGTCCGTCTCATACGACCTCAGCGCATCTTCATGCTCCCTCGATCGCACCCAGAACGCATACCCGTGCATCTCCTCCTTCGACTCTGGAGCATCCAGCAAAGCCTTATATTTCCCATTCCACATCGCCAGCCTTCCTCCCACAACATACGCTGCCTTCAGGTCATACACCACATCCTCACCATCCAGCTCCCGAAACAGCCGCCTTAAGACCTCCTCATTCCCCAGCGTCCCATAAAAGAAATACCTAACCGGAAACTCCCCCTGCCCAGGCCGTGGCACCTCATCATTACTTTTCAACCGAAACTGCGGCATCGTCGCATCCCTCCCCAAAATCGGCGCAATGGACCAAGCACAAAACTCCTTCCCCGCAACCGACCGCAAAACAAACAGTGGTCGAAATCCGGGCTCGTTCACTTCCAACCATCGCAACAGCTTCTCCTTCGCCGCGCCATCGACTCTACAAAACTTCGCCTTCCTATCCTCATCGTCTTCCACTTCCCCCTCCAAAACCTCCGGATTGAACTGCAAACCCAGCAATCCGTCTCACAACCTCCACGTCCTCAACCGGTCCTTCTAGCCTGAGCAAGAACTCCGTACCACTTCCATCCGCTTCTCCTTCTCTATTCTTCTTCTTCTCAGCACACCTCACAGTCCGAATCCAATGCGAGTAACTGTCCCAATCATGGCCGTTCGCTTCTTCTCGCTCCCGCACTGATTCCCAGAGTGCCAGTGGCACGAGCGACGAGGGGTCTTCTCGCTGGGCGAGGATCAAGCGCGAGGCTTCGGAGAAGGAGTAAGAGAAGAGGTGTTGCCAGCGGGGGATGGAGGTTTCCAGGGAGGAGGTGGGAGTTTTGGAGTGGGAGGAGGCGAGGAGTTCGAGGGCGTCTGTAAGGGCAGTGAGATCGGACATTTTGGGGAGAAAAAATGGTGATGTGCTTGGGTGTCACCATTGAGAGTGTGTGGAGGGGCGAGCTCGAATATTTGTGGTCGGACTTGTGTCCTCACGAAAAGCAAGAGTCATAGTCTTGCTTTCCATATCCTCACGTGAGAAGCTGAGCTACCAAATTTCACTTTTCTCCTGCCACCACCTTTAGGTTTATAGCCGTCGGTCTATAGCATTGATTTCGGTGGTCACCAACGGACGGCAGAAAGAGCGAAAAAGGGTTGGTTTGTGCAAGTCATGATTTCAAAAGTATATCATTGCGCTGGTGCACCTCTCGCATGCAGGTGCCTCTCGAGTCAGACTGCTCGTAATCGGTCTCCAAATGAGGAGTCCTCGAACTCCTCTTAGCAGCGCTACGCTGGGCATGCACTTCTTCCCAAAATTCGAGAGCAACCATAGCTCGCGCCGGAATCTGGTTCGGCCCTCCCCACCCCATCAGCCTTCAGGGACGCCCTGCCTTGCTCGTCCTTAAACCGCGTTCCTCAGCCCCAGCAAACCCTCCGCCACCCTCCCCTTCACAATACTGCTCGTCAGCTCCTGCTCATCCACCCTCTGAGCCCTCGAATTGCCCGGCGTAGTGGGCTGCAGGCCCTGCGGTAATCTCTCCGGCGAAGCATTCGCCATCGGCGGCGAGCTAGGAATCTGCCTCTCACGAATCATGCGGCTGCTATACGGCGTCGGCCTCAGAATCGGGGCTGGTACGTAAACCGGAACAGAAGCCGCGGGAGGTGCTTTCGCGAAGATTCTGCGTTTCCAGTCCGAGATCAAATCGATCGTGGGCTCCGGCTCGGTGGCGGCAGGAGTTGGGGATGCGGAGGCGGGGACTTGCAAGTCTGAGAATGGGATGTCGACTTGGTTTGTTCGGATTTTGAACATGGCGACTTGGAGGCGGAGTTTGAGCAGTTCTGCTCGAGAGGAGCCATGGGAGATATACCCGCTGCTATGGTCGGTAGTAGGGACGGTTTGTGATGAAGGGTCGTAGTTGATGAGTGAGGAGAAAGACTTTCGCTCTGCGGACGAAGTTTCTTGCTCTTCTTGTTTCGGCGACACGGCTGGAGTATTCGGCTCAGTTGGCCCGTCATGCTGTATAGTCGGGACGGAATTCTGAAGTCGAAATTAATCGCAACTCTGTATCGCAGAACGTGCGGATACTTACTCGTTCCACCACCTCAGGCGTGCGTGTTACACTGCGTCCAGCATTCACATCCCTACCAGCATGCTCATCTACAGGCGTGGAAACCTGACTGAGAGGCGTGGCGGCCGAAAGCTTTCTCTTCTTAAAGTACAGGAGACCCTTTTCTTCGTCCATCGCAGTGGAAGTTCGCTTGAGAGGACTTCCAGCCATTGGCTTGCTTCCGGGAAGGCCGGGATGAGCGCCATGCCTGACATTGGGAGACACATCTCCCAGCACACGGCGAGGCGTCTCCTTTGCTCCTGATGCATTGCGAGTGGCAGATGGTGCTGCATGTTCCTCCGAGTTGTTAGACATTCTGCAGGAACGCGTCTTGGTCGCGTCGATATCGGTCCGGTCTCTGATGTTTTCGGTGTAAAAATGAAGCAGATAGTCTTTTAGAACACGAAGAATCTGTCAAGCCAGGAAGTAAGAAGATGAGAGTTTGGAGAGTGAATGTTGTTGTCTGAGTGTCGCGTGTTTGGGAAAGTTGATATGTTGACACTGGCCGGACCCTGTGCCGGGTCCGAATCCGAGGTATCGTCCCTGAATGACGCCGCTGTTAATCTCCCGGCGCTCGTGCCTGCTGCTTCCGACCCAGACATGGTCAACTACATGCATGTCCTTGATCTTCATTGACATTCAGGATGTTTGTAACAACATCGCATCTGGTGTGCTGGCGTGAACGTTTCGGCAGTGGAATACCACAAGATACAGATTCAAGCTTTCGGTCATGTTCAAGTACGCTGGAGATGTTGGCACGAGAAGTCGCATGAAATGCGTGAGCAAAGTAGGGTCTGCTTGGGTAGGAATCGTCCTCGTCTTTTTCGCGTGATTCTACCTGAAATCTTGAACAGAGAAGAACCTCAAGAGCGCTGCCGAAACACTTTCAAAATGCGCTCTCCATGCCAACGCCGTTTCTCATGATCCATGAAAACACGCTGCTGCCCATCGCCCTCAGAAGAAAACTACTAGTACTCCTGGGCTGGTGCAGCATCCTCGGCACCGCCTTCCTCCCCTGCCGCCTGCTGCTGAGCGTATTGCTGCTGAGCCTGGGCAGCCTTGGCACCGTAGTCCTGCGAGCTTGGTGCAAGGATGGGCTGCTCCTCCTTGGGCTCGATGATGGTGACGGAGTCGGGCAAACCCTTGCCGCCGGCCTTCTCGCCAGCTGGGTCGTTTGGCGAAGACGAGGCGCGCATGATCTTGACCTTGATACCGAGCACACCTTGTCGGAGAAGGACGTGGCGGGTCGCGGAGTCGATGAAGTCCTTGGCGGGTTGACCGGAGTGAATCATGAAGCCGTCGGTGAACTTCATGGACTTGGCGCGAGCGGCACGCAGCTTGCCAGAGACGACAACCTCACAACCCTTGGCGCCAGACTCCATGATGAAGCTAAAGAAATGTTAGGAGACGTTGAAGATGCGGGATTGTGTGAAGACATACCGGAGCACACCGTAGCATGCACGGCGGACAGCGAGACCGTTAAGGAGCTTGTAGCGGAGGGACTCGCACTGAGCGACGGCAGAGAGACCACGGGACTGGACCTTGGCGGCGTAGAGCGAGACAGAGTCCGGAGGGAAGCGGAAACGGTGGGTGATCAAGCTGGTGAGCTGTTCTTTTGTGAGCATGTGTGGTCCTCCAAATTCTTTCGGCGCATATTTACCTCGCGGATGCGGCGTCCCTGCTCACCGAGGACCTCCTGGGTGTGGGTTGCGCGGATGATGATGTCGGTGACGGTGGGAGTGACGCGGACCTCGACGCCGGAGTATCCCTCCTCGGCCAGCTCGCGCTGGAAGAACTCGTTGAGCTCGGCGTAGAAGACACCGTCGGCGACGAACTTGCGGCGCTTGGAGATGTTGAGGCCGGACATGGCCTGGGCCGGGGCGGTTTGGCTCTGCATGCTTGCGGTGCGGTGCTGCTGCGATATCCAAGTCAGCGCTGTGGTGTGAGATGTGAGGGATTGGGAGCGCTCTCGCAGGCTGCATGATGCCGTTGCCAATGACCATTGTCCGGTTGCATACGCGGAACCATCTTCACATCCTATTTCTCAGCCCAATCTCCAATGTCATCCACCAAGTCCATCTCTTCGATTTCCATTCGCTCATCCCCCAACCCTTCACTCTGTATCCAGCTCTTTCTCATGCATTTCCTTGAATGACATTGACGACGGCATCGGCAGTGCGCGCATTCGAGTCGTGATGGCTTACCTTGGGTTAGTTGGCGGGTGTCGAGGAAGCAGGCGCAACAAGCTGAAGTCGAAGTGGGAGATATTCAGAAGCGTGCCTTCCCAAACTTCTCGAGTGCCAAGGCTGATTTTGCAGTGGGTGGTCGGCGCTTGCCGAGCTACCCTAGCGTCACAAGTCGTAGCTTCAGCGAGGGGCCGGTCACAAGTCGTGTGTCGAAGCTCGCGTCTCCTCCCGAGGTCCTTCACGCGTTCGCCTTTTCACATCCCCAAATAATCATCTCACACCAACCCCTCATCTTCTCCATATCGCATTGAGATATACTGACGGCAATGATGCCTTCTCCCCGTATCAAGTCGTATTCCACATCTTCTCAGCGGCAGCACGAAGCTCTTGGGAGATGCAAGACGCGAGAGCATTTGCGCCTTCATCCGGACGCTTCTGATATTCTCCCCGAAAGATACCGGAAAGATGGGCTTCACGACCTGATTCTATGAATGCACCGTTAGAGGACTAGATGCGCCGAAATTGCTGACCGCATGCGGCAATGCTTTGATTCCACGTCCAATGAAGCCTGACTCTCCCGCTGCACAACAACTTGCTCTCCTGACCGCGCGGCTGGAGAGAATTGGAAGCCGGAGATAAAGAAGGCCGAGACTATTGCTCGTCTGTCGAACAGTTAGAGGAGCGCTAGTCATAAGATATTAAGCAAAACCTTGATTCCATTTACGTGGTTATTGCTACCCTTTTTATGATAAGTGGTAAGGAAAATCACTACCTAATTTGGTAGGTAGTTCCTTACCCCTTTTACCTACTAATTATTAAACGTTTACCTATAAAAACTCCGTACGTTACAATCTCGGCTATATCTAACATACCCCCTTAGTAGAGAATCTACTAGCTAAATTATCGATATTAGGCCTCTCTATTAACTATAGCCTTAATCTTCTACTAGGCTTCTACTATAATAGTAGTAATCTTTATATTCTTCTTATCTATAATTTTGCGCTAGTTCTTATTAAGCTTACGCTTCTTCTTAGCTAGCTTATTATTAATTTCCTCCTTAGATTACTAAGCGTGGTCCTTATAGAAATCGTCGAGACTTAGGCGCTCTACGTTACTAACTAAGTTATTCTAGTTCTAGATACGAGAAAAGAGCTTTAAAAGTCCGAGAAGCTTGCTCTTATTAATCGGATCCTCCTTATATTTAGCCTAGATATCTCTAAGAGTAGAGATCGTATCGACGATATATTCTAGCTTATTTATATTAGGTAGGTAATACTTTATTATAGATTTGGTAGCGAAATAGAGGTAAACTATATAGGTATAAAGCTTAGTATTCTCTAGAATAGGGATAATTCCGGACTTATATATCTTGATCTCTAGCTTTTTAGGGGGGTTCTTATCGAGATCTTCGTCGTAGGTAGCTAGTTCGATCTAGTAATTATAGATATTAGTAATAGCTACTATATTATCGATAATGTTCTTTACTAGAGCCTTAAACTAATAGCGAATCTTATTACGCTTATTAGTATAAACCTAAGCCAAACTCTATAGCTTTACTAGGCCCTCTTACTTCTTCCTATTACTCTTTTAGCCTATAACTTTAGCTAGCTCTTACTCTTACTCCTAAGATTCCTAGGTAGTAGCTATTAGAGAAGTAGGTAGCTAATTGTCGAGATCTCGACTAGGCTCGTTATATTTAGTCGTTAGAGAGGCGCTCTTATGCTCTTTAGATTCTTTAATCTACGTAGCTAGAGGCTAAACTACTAGGGAAGAGAGAGCGCTACGTAAAGGTTCGACAGCTATCTTATTAAGAGGGTTCTATTCGATTCTATAAGTTTAGTCTACTATTTTATTAAGAGCTAATCTTTTAAGTAGCAAATTTAATAATTCTTAATAATTCGGCTATTATACTAGTCGTAGACGTAGCAAAACGACTACGCTATAGGCAAAAGGTAGATATAGAGGTAAGAGTTAGTTATCGAAAGGAAATCTCTTTTTAGTAGCTAGTATAGCCTATACGCTATTATTATTATGCTCGTAGCTAATTAGATTAGTAGGTGCTTTTAACGTTAGGTCGCTATTTACCTTTACTTTAGTTAAGGATTCGAACTTAGAGTAAGGAAGCTCCTATAATTAGGTAGCTGTTTCTTCGAGAGTTCGTAATCCTTATATAGACGTATCGACATTTTTAGGGGTAGCTATATATAGCTCCTTACCCCTAAGGGTTTCCTATCTATAAAGTTTACTATTCTGTCCGTGAAGTTTAACGTCTACCTCGACAATTTCGCCTATTCCTAGTAGTACTTAGAACCTCTTATGTCGTTAAATTAGTAGGGATTTTATAAGGCTATCTACTAGTATGTCGTTAGTACTTATCTATTCGACTACTAAATCTCTATTCTAATATTGCTCTCTTAACTAGTATTACTAAATATCTACGTACCTTATCTTAGTATTAATCTATCTACTAGATATAGTTATTATATATAGGGTCTACTAATTATCGTAGTAGAGGCGTGCCTTATTAACTAGCTCTAGGGTAAGATTATTAAGAACTCTTATCTACTAGATAAGCTCTAATCTAGTATAGCTAAGGCTATAGAGTTCTAATTCCGTGCTTAATTTAGTAACTAACGTCTATTTAGCTAACTTCTAGTCGATAAGACTACCTAAAAGGAAGAATACGAATCCTTTACTAGACTTCCTACACTTAGGGTTATTAGTAAAAGAGGCATTAGATGCTCCGTAGAACTCTAGTTTATCCGAGAGATTAGCCTAAAATTATAGAGACTAGTTCCTCGTTCCTACTAGATACTATAATAGGTACTTAGTAGCGTTAATATCGATATCTCTAGGGTTCTTTAGTCGTTAAGAGAGTAATAAGACTAAGAATAAGATATTAGGTCTCGTCTAAACAGCTACAAAATTAACGCTACTAACTATACTACTATATAGTAATCTCTATTTGTCTATAGCTTTATAATAGCTATTGTCGATAGGACTATATTCGAATAGTAGGGGAACTTTAGCTCGTCTATTTACCTTAATCTTATATCTCTTAGTTAGCTTGTTAATATAGCTGCCTTAGTTAAGCTATATCTTTCTCTAAGAACGATCTCGTATTACCTTAATGCTATAGAACTATTTAATAGGGCCTATTTCTCGTACCTCGTAGTACTTTTTAATAGCTTCCTTTATTAATATTCCTTTGTCTATTTAGTCCTTAGGGAAAGTAAGGTAGATATCGTCTATAAAGAAGAATATAATAACCTTTCCTTTAATATAGATATAATCGGCTATATCGCTAAAGCCTAGTTAATAGAGCGTTAATCTTAACTCTTCATACTAGAGCTTTAGTAATATCTTAAGCCTATATAGTGCCCTATTATACTATAGAACCTTACCCTTCTTACGGAATCTATTAGGTAATTATAGATAGATTAGCTTAGGTAGGTTAGTATTAAGGAACGCGTTAACTACGTCTATCTATATCGTCTCTAAGTCAAAGAAATTAATAATAGCTATTCTTATTCGGAATAATCTAGCTACTAAGGTAGCCGCGTAGGTGTCGTGTTATTCCTTCTATAGGTTACTACGAGCATATAATCTCGCCTTAAATCGCTCGTAATTATTATTTATATTAAATTTTATCTTCTAGACCTACGTTACTAGTAGGGGGATTATATTAATAGGACATTCCGAGATATTAACCTTCGTAAAGGTTTTTATAGTATACGCCTTATTAATCTTAGCTACTATTACGTCCTATATCTCCTTACGTAGTAGATGCTTCTAGATATCCTTAATTCTCTTCGGTTCTAGTAGTATTTAGCTAATATAAAGGTATTCCTTCTCTATAATCTACTAATTAATAACTCTCTAAGTAAAGGTAACAAAATCGCTAAGATGCTAACGTTTCTCTAGTCTAAAGTGTTAATATTCGAGCTCTAGTAGCCGCTTAGTTCCTTGCTTATACTTATAGTGCTCCTACTTAACTAGAAAGATAGATTGTTATTAATATACTAGTTTATAGTAGACGTCTTCGCGTATTAGGAGCTCTTAATCGTACGGAATCTCCTTATTAATGCTTTTATTATCTAATAGATAAGTTTCTTTAGGTTATAACAGCATAAAGGGCATTAGAAAGTGTTACTAACTATAGATCGGCTACTATAATAGTTAAGTAGCCTACTACTCTACCCCCTAACCTTAAAAGAGTGTTATAAGGTTATAGATAGTAGTAAGCTTATCAAACTACTTAGTAGCTAGCGGTTACGGTAGCTCTACGTTAATAGCCTAGTTAATATTATTACTAAGAGCTATACTAAGGTCGATATTACTTAACCCTTAGTACTTCAAATCCTCGTTAAAGATTATATTATAGGTTCGAATGACCTTTCTCGATAAGGGGAGCTAGATCTAGTAGATATTATCTCCTTTAAATCTAACTAGATAGCCTAAATAAGCCCTACTATCGAGCTTTTTACGCTTAGGTAGGTAATTAGGATTAGTTTTGTAGGCGTAGGCTCTCGAACTAATAAGATATATATAGGCTACGGATGGCTTAACTCTAGTAGCTGCTTTATATAGTGTCTTCTAGTTTAACGATCGAGTAGGCGAACGGTTAAGAATATAAGTAGTAGTAGCTACTAGCTCTAGCCAAATTAAATCCGGCAAATTCGTAGATATCGTAAGGCTATAGGCTATCTTAATAATAAGTCTACCTACTCGTTCTACTAGATCCTATATAGGGGTCCACGGGGTAGAGAGCTTTAATAAGACCCTGTCTTCTAACAAAATACCCCTAAATTAGTTAGTATACGAGCTATTATTGTCGCTAGACAGCTTAATAAGTTGTTTACCTATCCGACGGACAAATCTTACTAGTTCTTAGTAGCATTCGGTAATGGTTTGACTATTATATCGAGGTATAGTCTAGATAAAATAAAGTTTAGTTACTAGATCGTAGATATGTATTATAAATCGGTCCCTATTTTGTACGAGATCGAATTTATATACGTCTACTGCTATATTAGTAAAAGGAGATAGCATCCTTATCTATCTACGCTCTCTATATAATATAATCCTTTTAACCTTTAATTAGTAGTAGGTGTTACATTCCTTTAACTTTAGTAGTTCTAAATCGTCGATAAACTTAGCTCTAATTACGTTATACTTTAATTCCTTAATTCTCTCGATACTAATATAGCCGAATAGTTAATACTACTTAGCTATAGGTAGATTTCGATTAAATAGTAGTCGCCTACTATTCTATACTACAAAGGCCTTAATATAGCTTATCGATAGTTAGGCGTGTGTTCCGCTATAGGCTTCTTTAATAGAGACAGGTTTGCCTTATAAATCGACTAGCTAGTTAGAGATATAGCTATTATTAGATAGTTAATCCCCTAAATTATTAATATCTAGATAGGGGAAGCCATCCTTTTACTAAATCTAAGTAATAGGCTTATTCTTATAGTACTAAATATCGTCTCTTTCGTCGAGATAGAGCCCTTTCTGCCTTATCCGTATACCTAAGACTAGATTAGTATAGAAACTAGGGATATATATGTTACGGATCTAAAGGAATCCTCTATATTTATTAGGTAGAGCTCTAGAACCAATAGAAGCGCTCGAGACTAATTACTCGCGGCAGAGTAATTAGAGCTAAGGAATTACGTGACGCGATCACTCGCTTACTAGTGATTTAGTAATCCGCGATTACTCGCTTACGAATAATTAAGGTGATTAAGTAACTAGATAGTTCTATATAGGAACGTAGAGAATGCTTCGGCTTTTAATACGTTTAACTTACTATAGTATCTCACTAATTAGAATCAAGCCTTCTTAAGAGACTTTATCTCTAACTTCACTCTTCCTCTACTAGACCTCTCTACTAACGAGCTCTAAACCCGATTAAGCATTGCACCCTTATACCTTATAAGATTAAGGTTCACTAGAACCTAATAGCTTTAAACGCTCTTAAGGATGTCTAACGTACGAAGTATAAGAGGGACTCCCGCCCCTAGTAAAGTAGGACAACGACCTACCCGAACCGCTAATAAGGCTATTTAAGCCTTAGCTACGTACGATAGAACTAATAAACTTAAGATTAGAAAACTAGACTTCTACTACGGTGACTACGACAAGTACGACACTTAGGTTAACTAAATAGACATATACTTCCTATTTAATAGGATGGAAGACAACCTTAAACTAGTCTTCGTAACTACTTTCTTACGAGGACGTGTATAGCACTAGGTCAAACCTTTTCTCCGCGAATTTCTCGATACTAGCGACGCTAAATCTAGAAATAGAATCTTTAAGTCCTACTAACACCTTAAGGTCGCGATAAAGAGTGTGTTTAGTATATCTAACGAATAGTTAACCGCCGTACGAGTTATTTAGCACCTTACGTAGAAAACCTCTACCGCTGAGTACGCTACTAAGTTCTAGGAACATACTTAACTTACTAACTAGGACAATAAGGCACTTTAGGTTATGTATCGACGAGGTCTTAAGGAAAACGTTAAGGACGAACTTATACGTAATAGACGATCTATCGACAACCTAGGAGAATTGGTTTAGGTTATAATTAATCTTAACGACAAGCTCTACGAACGAGTAATAGAAAGACGTTACGACTCGAAAATATTAGGACGCGCTAGGTATATTTCCGAGAATCGACACTAAGGTAACCTTAACAATTAGTTTAATAAGCTAAATCGATAATAGTAACCGTACTACGGACTGTAGCCTATAGAGCTCGATATCACCTAGAAAGGTCGCAAGATACGAGGTAAGAGTTCGCCTTATAAGAAAAACGTAGGAACACTAACTTGCTACGCCTATAGAAAAGAAGGACACATAGTAAGGAACTACTACGGTAAGAATATAGTACGCTATAAGCAATTTAATTCGATGCAACTAAGATCGGGACGAGGAGGCTATAATATATCTAACCTCGAAGATAAGAAAAATCAACCCCGACTCTTTAGTATAATAGTACGTAAACCCTAAGATAGTCACGGTACCCTTTATTAGAGATACTATTACGACGATAGCTACTAAGTATATTATTCCTCGAAGATAGAAATAGGATACTAGCCTTCTAAGCTACTACGACCTATACTAACTCTACCGGATAGTTAACGTACCGATAGATATCGACTTCTACTAGTTCCGGACGAGCTATAGTAGTTTGAAATTCGTAGCCTAGACTACGAGAATAAATCTAATTAAGAGAATTAGACGCCCGAGGAAAGCAAGGACGAAGGCGACGAACTGCTACCTACGCTACGAGAAGAACCCGAAATACTAGAGACCTCGGATAAAAGCGATAAAACGTCCGATAAAGAAGACGACAAGATTGTTATATTCACGGTCGACGCCCCGACACTAGTTAAGCAACTTATACTTACTATCGCTAGAGCGAGTAAAGAGGTATTCCCTAAGTTCGGAGGTAAACGACTACTTAACCCGATTTAGTTCGATCTTATACTCTCTTATATACGATTCTCTATATAGGACCACCTATAGATAGAAACACGAGAAGACTTCTAGAAGATTATAATTAAACGACTACCTATCGGAAGTATCTTTACACCCTATAGATACCTTACGCTAAGACAAAACGTTATTACCGACGAAATGCGCTTATTAATCTAGCGACACGTATACGTATTTAGTCTATTATAACGAGTACAAGGATCCTAGGCAGATAACGAACTACTAGCCGAGAAGTAAATAGTACGAGACATCTCGAACACGAAGTAGTAGATCTACTATTAGCTCGAGTAACGAAGCTACTTAGGAAAAGGATCGACTCTCTAGGTATAAGCGACCGAAGAGAGTTTAATATTGTAATAAATGCTTAAGCATTAATAGCAGTCTTCCGTATAAGAATAATCGTTAATAGGTATAGGACGAATACCCTTATAGACTTAGGAGCGAGCAGGAATTTTACTTCTAAATTATTCGTTAAACGAGTAGAGTTCGCGACCCGAAGAAGGAAAGAAGGAGGGTATAAACTTGTCGTAGTAGACGGATCACCTCTACCTAGCGTGGAGTAAGAGACGATACCGCTACTACTTACGATCTAATAGTACTACGAGGAACTAACGTTCGATATTACTAACATAGCTAGTTACGATATAGTAC